>JAVIWC010007874.1:4800000-6000000 GCA_031894815.1 Creontiades dilutus | reverse complement strand
TGAGCTCCCACGATATCGAAAGTACTCTACAAGAATTAAAATTCTCGATTGAAACTATTTTAGTGAGTCATCTTATTACTACTCAAGAAGCGAGGCTTCAGTCATATTCCAAACTCGAGAGCCACGCAATGTGAAACAAGAAGGAGGAAACCAAAGCTCGAAACGGTGCTTTAAGTGAAAAACCGAATTGACATATTGAAACGCCCTCCTTAAAATATCGCTCAAGTCGATGAGCAATCATTATCCAACTGCAGATCTCAGTTATTTGTATACAATATGAAGGATCACCGCTAGGGATGTCAATATCGACAAAGAATATCGATGTTTTTAAAAAGTATCATTTTTGCAATTCGATATATCCAAGGAAAATGTCAATATTCCGATATATCGGTCATCGATATTTTTTTCAAACTTTAATCCGAATTACGTGTGAGTCCAGTGAATAGTAATGCATTATTGAATTTCATTCTACTACAGGTGAAGGGTTTAACCACTCAAAAATTCAATGACACTTTATTCATGATAATAATTATGTACAGGATCCAGGAAAGTGAATTATGAACAATACGTAGGGTTGTAAAATCAGTGTAAGTGAAGTAAGAAGGAAAACTGTAAAAAATTCAATCAAACCAATATTGGTTGGGGATAGAGGTGAAGAAAACCCTCTGATTGATGTGCTCTCCAGTAAGCCTCGAACTGGCTAAAACCCGAGTCTCCAAGATGACTCTACCTTCTTTACCTACGATTAGCCTACCTCATCTGATATAATTCCCCTATTCATCAATGGAAATTATAAAATTAGTTTTGAGCCGTAAGATGTAGGATATGGTTGATATGGTGATTTACAGGTGAAAAATATCGGATCCGATAGTGTCCATTTAATGTCGATGTATCGGTATATCGGAATAACAAATATCGCCCAAAAATATCGATATTTTCTTGACATCCCTAGTCACCGCTACCCATCAGTGCAAATCTGTTCCTTTCTACAAATCCCCACGTTACCCTCCAAATTGGAGGCTCCATAATCTTAATGCGAATTCGATTGGTATTCTGATTCTGGTTTCTAATTTCACATACCAATTATTGTTTGTAATATGGCTTTGGTTTCGCGCAAAATTGCCCAGATGCTTGCGATATGCGGCCTCTCTGTATGTTGTGCAATGACGTGTGAGACTGTGAAATTCGCGAAAACTTGTATATTATACTACATAAACTACCAGGGTTGTATAAGTCGATCATTTTAGAGGCGGATTCGGTTTTGAGGAGTGTGAGAAGAAAATGTCGGATTACTTTAACCGTTTTTGAAATGAATCTCGAAAATCATGCACCCGCATGCGAATGAACTTTCCCCGAATTCCCACCAGTCTCAGTGAAGGGCTGACACACTCATATAACAAGAGGCGCGTTATCTGATAGTCTTTTTACTAATAAAAGAACATAAATGACGGATGACCTATCTCTACCCGCATCTGGAACCTCGATCGGATACCACCTAAAGGGCTCCGATTGAAAGCGGTACAATCTTTACTCTCCCTTCACTCCCTTCACGAGGGTAAAAAAGTCACTATCAAAAGTATGAAAAGCTTGAGTTTTTCAACCGTTTCGGCGATAAAAATCTGGTATTTTTTTAACCGTTAAAACGAGCTAAAAATCGTTCTCGCACGTGAAATTACCCGCCGTTGAAATTCAAAAGGGCGGGTTTCCACGCGCGTTTTTGGCATCTTCAAAAGGACAGACAAGGAGTAAAAAGGCTCAAGCGAAATGCGGGGCATCCGAGACTCGTCACTGTGAAGGCCTCCCCCGAGATAAAATGTCAACCGCACATTTTTGCTTTAAAACCCACTCGAGTGATATTTGGCATTTTTGTCTTCTGGCTGCTCCATATTTCCCTTCAAGTTCTCACTCCCCGCATCACAAACCTTTTTGTTATTTCGAAAAGATTCAACGTCAATCGAGGTTCGTTTGTCTGCGTAACTTGATAGGAAAGCTCCAATGGGCTTCATTGGGGGCCCGTATAATTTTTTGTTTCATTCCTGTCAAGAATAATTAACATATTTCTCTTGAGGTTTTGTACCTATATCAACTTCTCAAAAGTGTTATCGTTCAAATGGACGCTGGTAGCTACTCGGTGTATTCTGAGTTAAAGGTTATTCTGAGCTAAGGCGATGCAAAGTTATTCATTCAGGAATCAGCGCGGTACCACTTTCTAGTTCTTATGTAATATCTCCGTACATGATTGTAAATCAGTGTATAATCAAAATTTGCTAAGCTTTATCCTGTTTGGCTGTGTAAAAACTCACTTCATGTCGTGGGCATGTAGACCCAAAAATAACTCTATTGCTGCATAAGTGTAGTGTGACCATTTTTACTCGTATTTTCACACTTGGGAGAGGAGAGTTGAATTGGCTTGTTTGGAGAGGACCTCAATAGGTTGGTCTGGATTCCAACTGAAGACGTATTATAAACCCTTGTATATACACGATACCTTATCTGGATGGTTCGGTTTGAAGGTTTTAATCTCTGTTAATAGCTGATAGTGAATTTTTCACCTGAAATGAGAGTCACATTCACTTCATGTAATTTTTCTCATTACCTAAAAAGACAGAGGTTCAGTCCTTATCAATGTTTAATCGGTGTTTATCCGATATGCCTTCAAATGGTGCTATTTTATACCTCCTACTCCAGTAACACCCGTCTCGCAAGAACTAAGGCTAGTAAGAGTTGAAGACGGTGTATTTCAAAGCCGCTAATTGTATAGTTGTTTAACAAGAAATCACCAGAGTTGAATGAATAAATATTGACAATTTAGAGCGAAAAACCTCGCTCCACCAGTGTTCAGTATCTTTTCAATAGTATTTATTGAATGTTCTTACTCTTAAGTTTCTTTTGACTTTGTAAATATAATCGTAGTTTTGGATATTGTCATAGAACTGGATTTTTGCATCGAATCTATAATATGGATCAATTAAGCAACTCAGGTAGTTCAGACTGTCATCATTGGAGGATTTTGTTATTATTAGGTTTCTGAACGGTTTCACAAACCAAAAGTGTAGTTTAAATAATTGAAGTGCTTCCCTTAAACTAAGTGCCCTATAGTACATGTGAGTTTAACAGACCATTTAGCATGCCTAAGATGTGGTATTCGCTCGCTTATTCGTGAAATACCGTTTCACTGCGAATCCTAATCTTCTGCATTATCAGGTCGAAAAAACTCCTGACTGGTTTTATCAACCGTGAAATCCGGGCGATCCAGGGCCCCAAGCATCAAGGGACCTGGCGCTGGCGGGTCCCATTCCCTTCCACTAACGCCGAGGACCCGACCATTACCGGAAACCTTTTCCAATCACTTCTTTTACCATTCATGGTCTCAGGCTCGCTCCACCTGAAAAAGAAACGATAGAGAGAAAGGAAGAGAGAAAAAAAGGAAAAAAACCAAACTGTTGGTCAACCTGCTTTTTACGTGATCACTTGATGCGATAGCACAATCCGCATCGAGTCGACTAAAGCCCTTTTTAGCATCGCAAACGCTTTGTCCATTGGTCGTTTCGTCCTTTCCTCTATTTAACAATCCAACTGCTATACAGCTTTGAGTGATGGTGGGCCATCATCGTGGGATATCATTGTTAAAACCATCTTTAACAGTCGCCACTACGTTTGTTTGGCGAAGATATCATAATTTTACAAGTAAGCACGATAATTCAGCATTCAGCGGAAAAGAATTATTAGTACCTACCTTATCTCCACATTAGTATCATTCATACAACTTGTTGACCTTCGTAGAAATCAGACTGTTGAAGAGACATTCATCAGTATGTATTTGCTACACAAAATGAGTTTTAAGCACCTTGATGTCCAGTATCCAAATATGTGTCATTAGGATAATAGAAAGGAAGTGCCGATTCATATGGGTCTTTTTACAGTGGAATCTTACTGCTCGTTACAATAATATAAAAATTTATTGGTGGAAGTTAAGGAATAATCTTCAACCTCGACCATCGACGTTGGTATTCGGGGATTATAAAAAAAGCTCTTTTTTAAAGAGAAATCATGTTCGAAACCGTACTTTTCCAGTTTTTGCAGCTGCCTACATCTGGTAGTAGACCAAATGATGTATATTTGTCCATCTCTTGGTGGTCCGTTTTCTTCAGCTACAAAAACAAGACTTCGTGGTAGTCATTTATAGGTATTTTGGAGGGCATGACATTACTAAGTTTATTATGATTAACATACATATGTGATACCACAGTGTAAATTACGAAACTGGCTCTTTACTGAACAGATACAGTGATTTTTGAAAAGCATATTTGAATTCTCTATTCATTTCAATCGCTTCAATATTGAAGAGGTGAAACGCTAACATGCGGCCAACGGTAAAGTCTCCAATGTCGGTGAGCAAAAGGAGAGCTTACCTCATAACCGATAACTTGATATGGTCGGATCGAATGACTGGAATGAACCTTTCCCCAGGGGCTGTGATCAGGTGTCGACAGGTGTGTTGGGAGCTACTGCTAGTCCTGATGGGTCCTATTGTACCAACGTGAGAACTCTCCCCTGCCAGACTGTTCTACTTCTTCCTAACATCTGATCCCATCTCTTCTAACCTTAGGACGACACTTGGCCATTATTTTGGGTTTAGGTTTTGCGGTATATTGTCTCATTTGGGCTGTCCGTATACGGCATGTGAAATGTGTGCCTACTCACAAACTTGATCTGGGGGTGCAAAGTAGTGAGGGATGGACGTAACTAACGATTGCAGAGTAAGTTGTACATTGATAACTAAAACTACACTCTTTGTGAATGTCCAGTTTCTTCGGAGTTAGAGCTTCGTTAAAAGACTCTTAATTACCAACTGTGTGAATATTCTCAACAACAGTTGTAAAGGGTGCAAAGGATAGAATTTACTTCGGTTGGGGTTCGGATTCAGTTGGTGGGAGGATAGGTGGAGGGCTTAATGGTAAAATGGAGACGGGAAAAGCACCTTCGAGACCTCCTGAGGGGCCCCGTGAATCACAAAGAGGAGCTTTTAGTGAACAAGGGTAGTATAAAACGAGGAAGAGAGAGGGAGAAAAAAAGGAAAGAAAAACAACCATGGAGTGAAACAGGAAAAAAAAATCCGTGGTTGTTTGGAGGGAAGAGTAAGAAAGAGTAGCAGACATCGAAACGGGAGTTGAGGAAGATAGTGGTCGGGGGTGGCTGGGTCGGCCGGGAGATAAGAGCGTGGCGTGTACTCCGCGTTTCCGTCCGAACGGCGGAGGCCGAGGCGGCCTGTTTCCGCTTAGGAACAAACTACCCCTTCTGGCATCCTCGTACAAGTTGGAAAACGGTCTTTTGCTTCCCATCATTCAAGTTCTGGTTGCCCAATTTCAGATAGAAACGGCCCAAATAACGCCCAACTTGGAGTTGTCGCTTCTTGATCGGTGCGATACCAGGATGATGACGGTTGAAACCTTCTGTTAACTCTGGCATTAGTAGAAGAGAGCAGTGGTTTGTGGCTAGAATGACTACGTTCAGGGTTCTAGTTGGGATCAGTTTCCTCTCCGTCGCACCGAAACGTGGTTTATTGTGCGGATCATTCCTCTTCTCCAACTTATGAAATCTCGAGTCAATCAAACGGACAAATGAGTTCTGACGTAGGTTCTGAGTTAATATTGGTAACTGTGGCAACATATGTGACAAGCTCTTGACGTGATAAGTGCCTCCTGTATATTATTAGACGTGAATACAAAATTAAATTGTGACATAACATTCACCCAGTAAGAGGAAAAAGCGGTTCTTCAGCTCTAGGTTGGAGTTTTTCCTCTTACTGGGCGAATGTAATCAGCTGTCATCCAAAAGGGCGGACCAGAATTCGATCTGATGATGTCGCTTTGAAGTGCTCTATACACGAACTGAATCATTTGCGACAAAATTGTAGCAAGTCATGTCAAGAAAAAAACAGAGTTTGTCGAAGAAAACGTAGTCCATTTCCACAAAATTTAAGGAGTTACATTGTTAAATCGATTTTACATTCTTATACATATTCTGTGTTTTTCTTGTACTCCCGTGGGAAGTGGGGAGGCCCATAAGATCCTTAGAGATTTTGCTCCTGCGGCAATATGATCCGGTGGATCGTAATAATCAACAGCTGATCAATATACTCTGATCTATTGTAGTTTTTTTGCATGAGCTCAGAGATCGCTTTTTAATGTTGCAATACGTTCCTTGTGAAACTCTTAAAGATGAACTTTCGTAAAATCGAGTGGACACATGTACTTGGTAGGGATTTTTACTGGTCGGTTCTCAATTAAATCACCAGCTAGCAAGCCGACGCGGGAACTACACATTTGATAACTTGCAGAATGAGTGAAGAGAGAAAGAGTTATGTAAAAAAAAACCAATTCATCTACCCAATTCTACTTCCACCAATTCGCATTTATTTATAACTATTCATTTTTCAAGTGGTAAAACCTCATTAAGGACATTCTCTTTCCTTTACTTTGGGATCAGTCAAAACATCTTACAAGGGATAGAATATTACTCAGACTTTACGACGTCTCCTTTTACTAGACTCCGAGACCGCGGCGCCTTCATAATGAACAGTATAATTAAAACCCACTTTAAATACCTGTTTTTATTGTTTAACCGGGGCCGTCTTTTGGTTTATTTACAATACCAAGAGCTCATTGTCAATAAAAATTCCGACTCAAAAAAAAAAAAAAAAAAAAAAAAAAAAAGTCAAGATCATTTTATCACTTTTTGAAACCGTAAGTGTGTCGCTAAGACAATTTATGGATATTGTTTTTCTGTGTACTTTCACTCACACGTTGTTGATGTTTATAGTGAAGAGTAGGTCAGAACAATCATTCTTAACGAAAAAACATTTCATTCTAAAAGAATTGCTTTGTAATAGCAATTTTTATTATAATAGTTATCGGATGTAATAAAATTTTACTATGAAAAAGTGTATGTGAAACTCTGATTAAAACTTCGTTTGCACGCTTTATGGAAATGACACTGTTCGCTGGTGGGGTTGGACTGTTAAAAAAACACCCTGAATATTTAGGATACACCGGTTATATCGAACATTGAATCGAATTGGCGGATATATTTTATGTATTTGAGGCTTTGAATTGTACTGAAGGAATGTAGGTTATTAGAAAAGTTTCGAAATGTTGAATTAATCTAGAAGTGATCTTTGATTCATCCCAAATCAGCCATTGTTATTTGAAAGATCCAGGGTCTACCAAACTTCCAGTAGCAACTTCTCAGTTGAACACATATAATGAATCTGTTAGAGACCAATGTACAAACAAACCAGCAGTTAGCCTTAAAAATAAGTTTTACTGATTTCTTGCGTATTTATCCACGTGATATCCTCTGGTTTTTGTTGATTCACGGTGCAGATGTACAAAACTTGGGGGGTGGGGGAGGAGATTTTGAGACCCAAACGCAGAAGCCTCTTTTACTGTACCCAGAATTTTTCGTTTATTTTCAATAAAAAGCCTTTGTAATATTGTTGTAGCAAACAGGGAGTTCGAAAATAATAAATCCTCTCAGTGTTTCGTTTAATAATGAGTCTCAACCCCATGGCGAGGGGAGTCAAGTGATTAGTTGTTCGCTTTGAAGAAACATTTGTTTTTGTGCCCGAAAGAAGTTCAGTTCTGGATAGATGAGTGCAGGACAATCGAAGATTATGTGAAATGCCGTTTCATCGGTATACTTACATAGTCTGCATAGCGTTGAACTTTGTGTGGGCTATATGCGGTTTAGTTGAAGTCATAGTTCTGCAAAAAAGTGGGTTATGAGGCAAACCGTTGTTTTTAGTTCCCTACGGTTCTTCCTGGCCCACGATTTTGGTGTTTGCTTCAGCCACATCTATAGAACTATATTCTTGTGGCTTGATGGTCATTCTGAAGTTAGATGTTCCACAATCATAAAAGATCACCATTTAGATAATGAAAATGTAAAGTTGGAAAGACTAGTCTAGATTCTACTAACACATTCTTCAAAGCGCATTTTCCCCAGCAGATGAGATTTATGGAAAGATCTAGTTTAATGACCCCGTCAGGGCTAAAACGAGACAGAACGGGTGGAAAGAAGAAATATTGCGGAGTTTTTTTATTTTTTAATCTGTGGTTTGTGATATTTGATACGGCTTTAAAAGCGAAAAAAAGGTCCAGTTAGCTATCTGTGAACAGGACTTACTGTGAATATCTCCCGCAAGATTAGTCCTCGGGGGGTCTTCTTGTTCCATTTGTTACATTTTATTAATTAGCGACCGTATTCAGAGGCACGCTCGCCTTTATCTAATGAACGGTTCATAAACGCGTGAGGGGGTTCCTGGGGATTTAGCGGTGGAAAGGGTGGACCTATTGTTTCTGAAAGATAACTTTTCGTTACGAGTGGAGGGGAATTTTAATGCTAGCAGTTTTTAAAATTGCGAAATTTCCTATACTGACCATTGAAGATCATCAATCATGGAACTTCAGGAATTAGATAGTTGATCTTTTAATGACAAGTATGTTTGGTAGATAGTGTCAGTTGTAAAATTTGAAAGATATTAACTAAGTATACGGAGAAACAAATCAGACAAATAAATTTTATGCACAGACTGCGAACGTTTTCTATTCTGTAATAAAGGACCTTGGGGTATCGGGGATCGAACAAAAGGAATCAGAAGTGGCGGGAGGGTGGGGGAGATAGCAATAGGGCAGGTCAAGGATAAATATTCAATTTTAAGGGTTATTGTTTTTCAAATGATTCCCAATTTTTCCAGTGGGAGGTAGGGCGAGGGAAATGACATTCAGTAGTTCAAGATTGATGGTTCGTAACCACTTTCCACCGCTACTATGTTACAAGGAGGCAGTCGTTCATTTCCCCTTCTTGAGTCTTGAAACTATCCCGTAAATCACCTGTAATCTAGAAATGCCTAATAAAATCATTATCTGTCTATTCAAGAGAGAGTCTGTCTGTCTGCCTAATGTCGATTCCCACCCGAACGGCTTGGCCGATTTTGATGTGGGTTTTTGTAAAATTATCATAAAGTTCTGAATCAACATCAATATAGTAAACTCTTCCGAGGCTTCTCATTCGATGACAGCTCGGAATTCCTCACAATGTCTGGCCGGCGATGTCCTCCATAGTGTTATTTGTTTTAATTTTGATAAAACGTACTTGATCGTCATATTAGATTATTATGCAGAGGCCACTTGTTTTCACAGCAATAGTTTTATCACTGATTTCGATAGATTCCTCTAACTAATTTATTGAAGGATGGATTTAGGAAACTTTTTTGTATTTGAGATTCGAGCGTCCACCACCAACTAAACAAAATACTCACCTCCATATTAATAGAAGCTTCCATACAATAGCCAGGCGATTCCTAACTACGTTGCTCAGGTAGAGAAGTTTGTAATTAAGTAAAACTAAAGTGTAATTAAAGGAGGAATTGTCATAACAATCATTGCACTTGAAGTTGCTCGGATAGTTGTTGACAGACGAAAATTGTTTTGGTAACGCACTGTGCAAAACGATTTGAATAAAATATATTGTTCGTGATATCTTATTGAATTCACACAAATTTGTTGGCTGTGTAAGTATAGTGTAAAATCGATGGTGAGAAAAAGTCCTACTTATTCCAACAGGATTCGCAAAAAGCGAAAGACAGAAACTCGTTTTCAATCACAAGTACGTTAATTTTCCTAATTGTTCACTTTCATGGTTCTTAATTCTTTTCATGGTATAACAAATAAAATGAATACCTAACTATTTTTTCACTTTTTTTATTTTCTAGCAATTTCATCCTTTTACATCAATGAAACTATGTTTCTTGATAAGTCTTAATAATGAATGTATGAACATAAAGAATTGATGAATGATTCAAGGCTATTTGAATACTTTAAGTTACTTTCAGAGCCTGTTTCAGAACTTACATAAATTTAGTGAACTCATGAGTTAGTTTTTATCTGATTAATGCTCCCAATTTGAAATGGACCATCATTGCCTGCAGAGTTGAATGACGAAGTACATATCCACCAAAATCAGTTAATTATTCTCTGAGGCATCTCTTCTTCTACAAATATAATGGAAATGTAAACTAAATTTTCCCTTGTGCTATAGTACTTAGTACTGTGTAGTGTAGTTCTTAGTTTTGATTTTTGGATTACATGAATTTTTACGATACATGAAAGCGAAAATCAATCCATTTGAATCCTCGCTCTTGGTCTTTATGAGATAATGGGAGGTAATGTTCCTCATACAGTAAATATCTTCTTAAATATTTACAAATACATCCCATTGAAATCTATACCGGCGTATTTAATTATTCAGGACTGATTTTACACGTGAAACTTGAGTGAAATTGCGTGGTGTTTTCAAATACAGAGAGGATGCCGAATGTCACTAATACAGTAACCCAATTTTCATGAATATCAGATGAGAGGAAACGCCATCGGGGGGGTGTTTCGAAACACAGGTGTAATGGTTCGATATCGGATCAGGTTTTGGCTGCCCGTGAGTGAGAAACAGGCATAGAAGGACGAGGGGGAACTGAAATGACCCTCATTTGTGTTTGATGGTATAATACAAGAGGTGAGAGCGTTGTGAAGAGGGAGAACTGGGGGCCCCATCGTAAAGGTACGGGCCAGACCGGGGAGCGTTCACACACTGGCCGGTCATTACCAGGAGATCAGGCCTGGCTCCCCCATCCCACTCTGTCGATGAATATGTATAATGTGATACGAAGTGGACAGCCGTGTGTGGGGTGAAGCTGTAGGGGGAGTATGGAATGGTAGCGGCGAGCGGGTTAAGAGATCGGGGGGAGCGGGGACAATTAAATTTCATCGCGTTATCCGACCGGTTAGCAGGGAACAAGGAAATGGCATCTTAGTCACTGTCAGTTTATCGATCCCCGCCCCTCCTGTGACAGTAGTGTGGATCGGGCAAAACGTTACAAATCGATTCGGTTTCCACGCAACAAAAAAGAATGTCTCAGCCAACCATGAAACGCCGATAATAAGAATTTTTATGCTCTTTTACCTGCTCAGATGGACACTTTCAGTATAGCTGGGTAGATGCAACAACACATTGAACAAATTTTGCTTCTCAAAAACCAAAAACAAATTACTCCAATTCCAATGGGCAGTCAACATTAACCAAATTCCCCAGAAAACATATTTTCGAGACGTTTAATTACCCTCGTCATTTCGTTGTATTTTCAATTACCAATCCCAACTTTGCTGGGTTCAGGATCAAATAAGTTCAGAGTTGAACTGCTGGTTTTAATTGGGTTAACACCTCTTTGACTCTCTGTGGTAGAGTCCTTTGGCACCTATAGGTCTCAAACTGATTTGGATTTTATTTGCTCCATTAAGGTAAACACACAAAAAACCTTCTAATTCCACTCTCATATTAGAGCTTTCTGGACAACCTTGTACTCGGGTTCTGCCGGTGTGATAACGCTCTCAATAAGTTGCTATATTTGATGACGTTAAGCGTTTTTGTTTAAATTTCCTCTGGTACTTTGCATTCTAACTAATTCACACCAAAGATCTCAATATCTACTTGACGCCACCGAGAAAGTTTACCTAAATAAAAAATTGCACATTGGCCAAGCTAAGCCCAGCGTTTCGGGTTGTAACTCCTTGAAAGTACTCGTACTAATTCCATCTTCATCTGAAGAAGTGTCCGAATTTTGAAGATTATGTTAGTAAGCAATTTCTTTCCTGTATACAAAAAAACACTGTTTTACCTGAATTGGGCAAACGCAATTCCCATTTCTCAAGTTTGAACTTTAATCCAGTTAAGGTTAAGCTCAAGTTTTTTATTTCTCTCTCCTCTCGGTTGGACCGGATGAGGCATTTTATAAGGAGGCTATGATTGCGACTGTCAAGAGAAACAACCCTCCTCTTTCTTAAACGGGGCACAGGCTTTAGAAACAATAGGGAAGGGGCCCATGAACTAGGAATAGAGAAGGCGTGACGTCAGAGTTTCCTCCAGCAATCATCCTGTCAGCATTCCCGCTGACATCTAGAATTGAACCATCCAACCGCTGACAATTACTTCTCTCTCGGCTCCCTATCCCCATGATCTTGTCTCCCCGTTGCAACACCAGCTAGTTTCTTTACGGCTTCTCGTAACGGGAGCTTGTTCCAAAGCTTGGAAAAACCAGTTGGGAACTGGGATTGAAAATAAAATCTCAGCTAAAAATTGTTTACACTTGAATGAGTCTCCCCAGTGAATATAGATTGAAAGTTGAAGCTCAAATCTGATCTGAGGTTGAACAGGAATTTATTATATCGTACAACTTGAGACTAGGCTTTTTTCTGTCTTAATAAAGTGTTCGTGGTATTTGAAATAATGTCAATCTTTAAAAATTGTAAGAAGTCAGTAATGGTTTTTGCAGATGATTGGTCAGATTAAGTGGATATTAGTTGATAATTGTATCCATTTTGAAAGTGTTGTCCAACTCTGTTTCAGTAGCTGCAACTTAATGATTTTATGTTAACAATCTCCTTTGAAACAGTAATACATTGCATAGGAAATCCCTATAGGGTTTTTCATTACATTAATTTTTCGTTTTTATTACGTTATTTTCCTGGTAAATGTGATTCTGTAGATTTCGTTTTGCACAATTTGAAACCACCCATTGGGAACTCACCATTTTATCTCAACACATCTGTACAAAGCGCGCCCCCCACTTTATAAAATGGTTAAACATGCTAAGACTTTTGAATTTTTGGCGAATGTATCTATTGCCTAACTTATTCTGACCAAATCCACAGCTATTCGGTTATTACATTACCAGCAGTTGAAGTTATTCACTTGGAGACGAATGAAAAACAAGTATTTTGTCAGAATATCCAACCTGACATTAACGATATTGTCCTGTCCTGATATTTGTCTTTGAGTTCAATTTATTAATGGCTATTTTTTATGATTTCAGGTAAGGACCACTGGTGGTTGGAGACAGAGAGCAGAATGGCTTGTATGGTATGGCTGCTTGAGACCTTGTTTTCCCATATATTGTTAATGATCAATTTGATTTGTACGTTACAATGTTACCATTCCACCTTCGAGGTTAATATGTCTTATTTCAGTTGGGGTCATACAAATGCCATAACGGAGAGATCAATTTGGGTAGGCCTGGGTACTCGGGTTGTATTATGTGGCCAAGAGCCCCTTCTACAGCTTGATTTAGTGTTATTGAGCATTACCTAGTCCGTGATATCCTTGAGGGGATTGCGCTAACAATGTGGATCCAATGCATCTTGAACACCTCTCCATTCTATTCGCTATATCTCAACCGTGGCCTCTGTGTTAGGGCAATGCCATCATCACTTTCTGATGAGCACGCCTTACGTGATATTACGTTCCCCATACGTCACGGTCTCATCGGCGATGAAATACCAAACGCATCCATTTAATATTACCAGTGTTGCAGTACTGTTGGGAAACAAGCTTATATACCTACCATTCAATAGGTACCTAGATCAATTAACCTACTTCAAGGTACTACACGTTCAATCTAATAGAAAGTCATTCAAATTATACAACTCGACTAAACTGTACGTTCGTCTTCTGTAGAAGAAACGTATTTATAGATCAGCAGCGTTATAGAATACCATTAGAGTATGTTCCAAATACATCCAGTTTGAAAATCCCAAATTGAAATCAAGTTTAAATCTTTCCACTCTTGTCCCAAAACATGTTTGCCAAGTTTTGGAAAAAACATCTTCCCTAATTTTAAATTGAGCGTATAAAATCGGTTAGTAAGGAATTAGAAAGGAGACGAATTCTTCAGTGAATTACACTGTTGGTCCGAAAGAAATTTGGTGGAATACCAACTTCATAGGGAGTGAATAGTGTTATCGTCTCACCTTATGGGACATTCCACGTGAAAAGTTGCACTTATAGAATTAAAATATACCATTTTCTGGTGCTTCTGTTTTGCCTGGGGTTGGGAGAAAACTTCCCACAAATTTGCAGACTGATTCGTCGCATTCTCAAAGATGTACCGGCTGTCAAACTTTGCAAAGTGGGCAGGTTGAGTTCACCTTGTCGGGTCCTACCACTTTCAAAAAAAGAAAACCGCTAGTGTTTCAAAATGGGAAACCACCCCTTTCCTGTACTGTAACCATTTTTCAATCAATACATCAATTTCGAAATCTTGCAAAACAGTTTTCTCCCAATCCGGAGTTCTTATTGTTTGCCTGATTCCAAGGCATGCATCTTTAGAGCTTAAAATTAAAAGGGTATCATGAGATACCAAGTCGTTAAATATCAACAACAAAACATCATTAATATTCGAGGAACAACGTATTATATATACATATATAGTGATTGTGTGAGTGGAATGGTCGTATGTAGAGCTTTTTATCCACGAAGGATTTGAATTTCTGTCCCGGCTTCATCCTTTATCAGAGAAACTGCCTCACTGCCTCCCTTCACTTCCCATATCGAAGACGACACCCCCTCGTCGGTTCGCCACCTATCACGATAAATTCAACACCCAGTTTACTGCTCTTTGGGTACTCTGGTACGAGCATACTAACAATAAGATGAAATACGCTCATACTATCTGAACTTACGTTCCCGGCACGCCTTTTTCCCCCCTCTGTCGTTGTCTTCGAGGATAAACGGTTACGATCTTCAAATATGGCGATAAATTTGCCTTCTTCCTTTCCTTCGAGAATCACAAGACATGACTTTCAAGACCGGTTTCACGCTGAGCCTCTTGCTAGGCTCGCCTCCAAGTTTTTTCTTATCTTTCGAGCGTTATTATGCATACGGCTCTGCACACGAAATCCATTAAGTTGTCCCTTGGCGCGGTCCGTTCTTCGGGTCCGGATGATCATGTCGGTGAGGAGTTAACTCTCCATGTCGTTTCAACCTTCGAGGATATTCGATTGAAATCTTCAGCAAGTGTAACCACCATTATTCAAGCAGTCACCTTGTCTCGCCATGTCACCTTAAATGGATGAAAAAGCCATTAAAATGGCGTTGAGTAAACATACTAACCTGTTTTCAGATGTTGTCCGTCGATCAAAACACACACCACCTACCGTTTAGGGCGGCTCAAAGGTAGAGATGGATAGTGAGTGAGTGACTTTGTCTCAAAGAACTTCTCTTTCAAGTAAACTTGTCCCAAATGACCTGCGGAAGGAAGACCTGCAGTTCATCACAAGACGTTTGCGTCAACATGGCTCCCCGTGGCCGACATTCTACTACTCAGACGGTCGCGAACTTTTCGTTGCAAGTGAAGTTGAAGTACCTGCAGGTCGCAAGAGGCTTGCAGGCAGCAAACGTCACATGCTGAGGATTCTTGGCTCAAGATAACCGTTCACTCTCCCCACCTAACAACCTGGTGGTCTCTCCTTTACAGCAGATTCTACTATTCAAATAGAATTTATTCATGAGGACTCGGAAAATGACCTCGTTTTGGTACCTATCATTGTTTTACTCAGCGGTACTCATGTAAGAGTACAGTAGACGTCTGTCATCTACCGAACCCTGATTGTACACGAAGATAATAGAGGTCCCATTCATTCACAAAGAGAATTGCGGAGCAAACTGCAGGTCCCATTCATTCACGGAGTAAACTGGTGAACGTCTCCCACTGACCTTGTCTTTGGACTGAGTGACCTGCAGGGAGTCTACTCAAAAGTGTATCCGCTTGCTTGTGAGTCACTTCTACCACTAAAACAAGAACTTCCTTGAAAATCCCCGTTTAGTTCCCTCAGGAGCACATTCTTTTTGGGCCACGACAATGATCCTAGACTAATGTGACCTGGATGAAGTGCAGTGTAACGACATTAAAAAATTGAAGCAGTGGTTGAAAAACCATTGACTTCTGCTCTTCAGAAGTAATTAAAGACGAGAGAATTTTCATGTAATTTTAAATCTCTGGCTGAATATTCGAAAAAACAACTCGCAAGTGGGAACCGCGATACCTGCAGGTCATGACAATGACAAATCAGGGTTTATCAACCCTAAAAAACATGGAAATTATATTAGCATCCGGGGGTTTTCTATTGATCAATGCAGTACTCAATGAATATATGCAGATAAGGGGGAAAAGTTGAAAGTCAGACGATTTTGAATGGCACAGCGTGCCATTTACACGAATTTTCCCGTACTTTGAGAATCACCCTACTGTCAATTTAAGAAGTTCATCGAATCGTAGAATCGGTCTTCATTATAAGTCTTGATATCGTACAAGACGAAATTTTAAAGTAATTCCAGGTAATTTACTCCGCTACGTTACCTTAAACGTGGTGGGCGTTCTATATCCATGATACGGAAGTTCACAGCATTGTGATGCCTTTAATGAATAGAGTAACTGCAAAATTACTTCGGACTTATTGATCTCTCCAAATCACTAGCGCTTCCGGAGGATTCAGTCTAAAAAATGGGTTACCTTCCTCCAATAAGCTTTGTTCGAGTGATTAATTGTGATCAACTACGGACGTCGTTATGAAGGTCGTTCAACTCAACCTGTCAGCCCCTTTCTGACAGCTATCCCGTTTATTAAGGTAGAATCGCTTAACGATTATACTTAAATTCAGTTCCCCTTGGCAATTACACGCCAAAGTCCGAATGCGGTTAATGGAAATAATGATGCGGCAGTTTGTTCCGCGAAAGTCCCTTCAGCGACGTTCATCATTCATCGACGGGGGCCGTTTTACGATTCCGCCGTCCCGAGCGCTTGTCACTGGTTTTATCTATTGTCCCTTTTTATGCCCTTCCCACGTATTTCGATGCCTTCGAGAGGCCTCAGCTGCCGGGATAATTGACTGATACATCACCATAAACGCAGGACTGAACGTCATTTGGAAATTCACTTGCCTCGGAGTTTTCAACATAACTTCAGGATTTTCGTACTTTCGGGACAATGGCGGAAGACATTGATCGCCATAACGGTCGATCACGAGAATGAATGGCGGTTATCGAGCCACACTGACGCTAATTATCTGACGTTCTGCTCAACGTGATTGAAAACTCATTATTATACAGAATTTTATTCCACATTTTTTTCGAATGTACGAGAAACGATGATTTTAGACAATAATCGATCCAGTCGCTAAATCCCTTGAAAATCACGGTTCTGATAGATAGTACCTCCCCGATAGCGATCGAATATGCCGTTTGAATCCAGATCCATTCCGTTCGGTCCCCATTCCATTCCATTCGACGGTGGGCACACACGTCAACCGGGTTCTTTTATTCCTTGCAGTGCTGCGGTCCATTTCAAACTCAACTGCAAACTGTTTATCCGTTGCCATAGATTCTCATAATCCACGATCATAATGCCCGTTATATGGAAACCATATGAAACCAAACGCTTTTAATGAGAGGTGATTACAAGGCCATTCAGTAAACTGTTGTACATCCGCACTACTCATGTTCGTCTGACCTACAAACTCTTGATTAATGAAACCGTTAGTTGAACGAAATTGGAAGCATTTTTAAACGCTAAAGAATGTTTTGGAGATACCTTTAACTTGTGTCAATGACTACATTTCTTTAGAATCTTGGTGAAGGTGGACTGAAACCAAAATTATTGCACGACCACGTAGGTATTTTAAATTGATTGAGGTTGAAAAGACTTCGTATATATGAAAAAATATTCTCACGATTAGTTGATATGCAGAATTTGAATTTCATCTTGCTCTAATGAAATCAATGAATTGAATCACTTGTGTATTGTGATCAGCTGTCTGTGGAAGAATTGGAATAGTATGATGTTTGCTGTGTCAAACTGAATGAAGTGCGAGGTGCTCTGAATCCAGCAGGAATTCGGGGCAAGTCTTGATAACGTGAAAAATGGCAATGCATCCACTCTTGGCCTTACACGATATATGGATGAGGATTCATTGCAACATATGAATCTTTGTGGTTGAGCTTTAATGCATGGTTTGGTATGAAGTGTAGCAATTTCTGGAGTATAGAAACCCGGCGGAGGTGTGCACCAACCGCCGAGTCCCTCAATAAGGTCCATCGTTCCAGGTCAAATCTCTTGATCAACTGTTCATAGCTTCTGCTGTAGCGTCAATCATAATATCGGGAAAGCTGGAAAAGTCGGTTGTGGATATTCGAAAAACGGAAGCGTGACAAAATACTGCTTCAATGCTTTTGCAGAGTTAAAGCAACTTCATTACGGTATTTTCTGATGATTTCTTCGACACCCCGTCCATTGGTTTCCGATTGTCGTTACGCAATCCCCTTCCGCGGAGCAATGACGCGTGGATGGGACGGCGGCCACCCCTAAAAAGAAGAAACCTCCTCATTAGAGGGAGCTCACGAGGGTTTCGGCTCATGTGGAACCCGACTTGCGAGTCCCGGGAGCCTGTTCCCAATGGGTCCGGTGGCCGCCTGCATGCTAAGTGATGATTTGCCAACGGACGGCCCGCTGACAGCTCCCCTTCTTTCGCCGTGTAATTAGCACACACGCCCCCCCTCTTCTTTCTCTTCAACACAATCCCCTTCCCCTCCCGTTTCAAGTGACTCAGCACGACTCGGTGAAATATCTACTACCAGGGACAAACCCCCTCAGACGTCCTTATTGAAATCGTTTTCAGATTGGCAGCTTCTCCCTCCGGGTTGTTAGCTCCCGCGATATTTTCTCCAAAGCCCTCGGCTCGCAGCAATAATTGCGATTTATCGGAGAGGGCATGCGAATCAATTTGTCGTGCCTTGTTATTTGCCAAATGACCGGTATTTATTCTCCTCTTCCCACAGTATCCGTATAATCATCGTCTCTCCTTACGACAGTAACGAGATCTGTATCTCATTACCGTAGATTTCTTTTCTCTTGTTCTTTCACATCCCACTCGCCAGGTGAACTTATAACCTCTATCTAGAGGCTATGAGGTGTGTAGGAAGCTGTATTTATTTAGTCCATATCACTAAGTATCTTTCAGTGAGAAAATACTACCACAAGCTCAAACAGTGCAACACCTTGCAAGAACGATACTAAAATACGCAAAACTACTTATAAAAACTGTAGAGCGTTGACCGAGTGATTAATAGTGATACCACTGCATTTCCCTACCCGACAAGACCGTCCCTATGATCTATCCTGAACAGTCATCTTCTCACCAAAGGCTGAATTAGTGATGTTTCCCCCACCACTTAATATTATTCCGTCTACTACCTCATCTTCGATAGCTAGTACAAATTGTGAGCCGAACCACTACCCCGGTCTCATTTCTATTTCATTCGTCATCAATGCTGTCTCTGAAGAATTTAGTTCCAAGTTTCCCTGATGTGGCTGCAGTACCGATCTGCATCTCTACCAAACTTGAAGCTTTAAAGGGATTAAGCTCTTCTAAAGTTTCTTATCCCACTACGTATGAACGAATAGGATCCCACTGCAGAATCAAATTGTTCGATTTGGGTTGACGTACTCTTCCGGTTGAGGCGTGAATTGTGACAACAGTAACGACAGTTTGCATGGAGGAAGTTGGTCTGCTTTGGTGTCCAGTCTACTACCAATAGTCCCTTGTTTATGAAATCATTATATCGATTCTTCAAGTTGTCGGGTATTGGGTTCAAATATCAGTGAATACGTAGTTCCTATCCTTTGAATGAAAGCATTAGTAGTGCCTACTTAGGAATCGCCACACATTAGTTAGCTTCCCCGTTTAATATTAAATAAAGCCCCAATCTTCTGACGAAGAGTGAGCTGGCAAGCCCCTAGTAGGTATACGCTAGCTAGAAATGTAACGTATTTGGATTGGAGACATGGATCCCATAGTCACCTCAAATTTATCAAATTATGATTTGATCACAAAGTCATTGTCCTCACGGTACATCAAATATCCTCGCCCCACTCTACAACTTGGTTTTCCACAACTTTTGAGGGATTTTTGATGCATTTTGCTATGCTGTTGACATCTACCAGATTACCTTGCAGTTTTTTCTTTATAGGAATGTTCTACCTACCGTTTAACGTTGTTAAAAAAAAAATAAGTGTATTTATTTACCCCAAGAAAATATTCAGTATACGTTCATGATTCTGACGAGCACGTTTGTGATTCTGAAAGGAGAATATTCAAAGTTGATGTACGATGTGACACGGTCCTATGTTGTACTTTGGTACAAACAGTTATAAGTATGCTTGATTTCATCAATTATTTTTAGATTTCATTAGTTTGGGCATATTGTTATTTAATAGAAATACTTCAGATAAGAAAACAATAGGAAATCGGTTTAGACAAATAATAGGGGACCACATAAAAGCTTCGATGTAAGTTCCTATTACCATTCGGTCTACCAAATTAAATTATGATCCAACGATACCTCTTATTATTATTGCGCTTCAACAAAACGAAAGACAACCTGATGGCATATACTTTCTCGTAATTGTACTAAGTATAGTGTCATCTGTTATATCGTTATTGAACGAATTGCCCTACTGGAGTATTCTTCAGGTCCAATTACGAGTAAAACTCAAGTGCTGTTTGTAAGATTCATGGTATACGAAAGGGCCCATCTCAGGGTAATGTCTACGGCGTCCATATTAGTTATTTGCTAAGGGTTATTTGTTCTCCCATTGTTAAAAAGGGGGTCGAATCGCCATGAAATGACGGCCTTTGAAGAACGCGGGGAAAAGCAAAGGTTTAATATCGCAATATCCGGTCCGAGAACCGGGAAAAGGGAAAAGGAAGGTAGTTTGAGTGTAGAGCCATTTCGCGCAGCACGCACAGGGGGCAGCGATTGTTATTTTTATGAACCGCCGTTGCTACCCTTAGACGGGTATTTTGTTCACCCTCTCCTCACCCCCCGACCACGATCTTCCGCAGTACCCCCTTCGCTTCATTTATGCCCCCCCCCCTCCCCGTCACTATTCGAACAGAAAAGCTTCGAGTAGAAAAAGAACTTCAAAACGGGTGTTCCGAAGAAGGGTGTAAAGTTGACTCAGACAATGCGTGCTGCTCTGCACTCTCGCTCTTTCGACCCTTAAATTATCGGCAATTAATTCCAACTGACCGGTGATTCACCTGACCCATCCCCTTGGCGTGATCTAACCCCTTAATGACTCTTGGCCTTCTACTGCTCTACCCCTCTTACAAATGCATGCGCTAGGATGGGGAATCTAACCCTATTTATTACACTTTTTCACGTCCCCTTAATGGTAACTACAACGCCTTACCCCTTTTTTTCACCGGTTAAACCTGGTTTGGCTAATTACCGACAAGGATCCCCCCTCTCCCTCAACATTTTTATGTATACAAGAACGGCTCATGCCTTATCTTTTAATTTTTTTCCCATTATCGAAGGATATTGTGACCGTGCGGAAAAAAGGGACCTTATGGGCCAAAAAAAAGAAGAAAAAAAGGGGTTTTTATGGATCAAAATCCATGATCTCACTCCTTTTATATGCAATTTTGGTCAAGGTTTCACTTGAGCGAAATCCTCTAGTCATACATTCGTGTTTGTCATGTTACTGAACTTCAAAATTTGCTTTCTAAAAAAGGGCGTTGTGCCTGTAAGATGCCTAGTACTATGATACTGGTAAGTTTAACCTCCGTTTAAGCATCAGCTTGCTTTCATAGTATTCTTACTTCCAACGGAAGACGCCCACAATTGCTGAAAATTGAAATTATCATTGTTCTGTTCAGCGAATTCAGTCGAACATCAGGCAAGTTATTGCAGCGGCTCTAGGCGGTTAGAAAATTCGATATATTTTATAGAGCTACTACATTTAATTAGTCTCGACTTTTATTTATTTAGTTTATTTTTATCAATAATAATCCTTTGTAATTGTGTAACAAGAAATTTTGATAACTCCCTCAAACATTGTCGCTTCAAGGTGATTAGTACGCCGTACGTGCCGTAAAAGGCCTTAGAATTGACTCCCGAAATCCGTGCTCCCTCACATGGATTCTACTTGGGGTCTAGTTAGTCCCAACTTCTAGCCAGACCGATCGCCCTGTGTTGTTTTGTTGCGTCTCCTCGACTAGTAATTTTTGTCCCGAAATCGACTGGGAAGGTTTCAGATCCGTAAAATTTAACCATAGCAAATAATTGCACTTTCCTAACTTGAAAGAGACCTCCCCCAAACTTCACGATGGCACGAGCATTATTCAAACACCCACTTGGAAACGTAAAATGACAAAATTTGAAGGGGGGTCATACAAAACAACGTAATGAACCCTTGTTTAGAATTGGAAATATTTTCCCTGCCAGCCCTGTAGCGTCTTATGTGGTAACGAGAGTGCACATATTTACACCAAGCAGATAGACTATGTCATCATTGGATACATGTCAAATATTTCAATATAAATGTACACCTATGTCTCTTACCGTACGAAATTAGCCGTAAAAAACCCTCGTCTCCTAAGTTCTTTCAAGAGATTGTTTCAATAAAAAGTATAGAAAATTGCGTTGAACAATGGAAAGCCATTAGAATCGAAAGTTATTAGGTAGTGTTTTGCTCGTAAAATACAATCGGAAGAATAGTACTGGTTCAAATTTGTTGTAGTGTACCAATTACTACCTAATCCATTCTCCTGATTACTTTCTTCTTTGATTACTTCCAAAACTTCAAAGATGGAGTTAGTATGTACAAATGTTTTAAGCTATTCGCTCTTCCTAACAGAGTTTGTTAGATACTACCCATTCCCCTTACTCATTTATTCCCAGGGCTTGGAGGATGGATGTGAACTTATTCGAAGCGGAATGACAATTTGCTTGGTAAACTCGTATAATGTTTCGTGCTTTGATCTTATCATGAAGTTCGTGCTAAGGATCTGGTACGCTGTTCGCTGCCTTGGAAATTGGACGTATATTGTTTCGAGATGTCATCATGGTATTCCTTCAGGGCCCTAGCCAGGATCCATCCCTTTGCCCTGGACTCCGAAGGTAGGCGATTAAAGTTGGAATCAAATCCCAAACTTTGGAGGATTAGGGACTAAATTGAAATATACCAATTCCCAAAGAGCGTCGGGAGGAAGGAACAGAGCTTCACCTTAATTACCTCCAAAGGCAAACCAATTTGAGTTATCTCGTTTGTTCACGTCCTCTCCTCGAGTAATTGTAATTGATAACGGTAAAGTAGTTAGAGGAACGAGGGAGATGGGGAGAAAATCCTTCAGATGTGTAAGAGCTTGAGGAGTCTAAAGTTGTGCGAGTTTCCGCCAAGAAGAAGTGTAGGATGAGGATGAGGGTTGGCCCCAAGTTTCACAAGGAATTACTTACGAGGGCTCAGCGACATTCGCACTAACCTAATTCAAAACCGAGCTCGCCTACAGTTTTGTACGCTTCGAAACCGTTTTACATGCGTACTCCTCTTAATGGCCAATTTATCTTCCAAATGACATGAACCACCATTAATGCTTATTAGATGGAATGCGTTTTCCCGCAATTTAAGTTTGTCGGTTTGACAACTAGGAGACGGATTGGATGGTTGAATTTCACACGCTTGAACTTCAACTGGACTGATTTTTACGTTCGGAATATTTGTGTCGTTCGATGCGTAAGTTACAATAGCCTTATACTTCATTTTTGAGTTTATTTATATCAGTTCTATAGATCAAGATAGCAGTGCCCTCCATCTTAACAATCTTTTCTTTTCCAATGGCCTCAGAAGTAGAATTTTAAAATGACAAATGTTTAAGGAAACAAATCGTGTAATATCAGATTTCTTCTAACTGGAAGTTTATCTTTAATAATCTAGAAATTTATTTGTGCCTCATGCATCACTAAAGAAGACCATTCATTCTCGCCTTAACGGTACATAAAAATTCATTTTTCTTGTTTGGTTTCGATTGCTAAATGTATTTTGGATTATCACAAAACATACCGATAGCAACAAGAGTAGATATAGTATTATGATTCTTCAAATGTTTCAACTCTTGAACATATTTTCTTATAAATTCCCCCCTGTTTTTGAATGATTCTGTGATTGTCCAACTCAACGATGACATGATAATATTCCAAGGGGATCAATTTCTAAATTGAGCGCTTTCGATAACTGCCGGTTTCCTTGAAATTCTAAACCGAATGATTGGTCTTTGCTTGAGGCTTCAAACTCACTTTCTTTCGACAGCTCTCCAAAAAAACCGTTCTCAAGTCCGAAACTCTGCCTGCGTTCCCGAATAAGGGGAAAAACGGAACTATCCAAATGGCTTTTTGGTCGATCCTATTTGCATGAAATTGTAGGGTACCAGGTTTCTCTAGGTGCAGCCCGGGAGAATGGCTCGCCGCGATGGATGACTATATGATGTCACTCGCTCAAAGTTCAGGAACCCAGCGTGATCCAACCTTTCACGTCAGGATATTATCATGCTGATATGTAAGTGGAATATCAAACGATCCCGGGACTTTTGGTATGAAGGTGTTGCTCAAGTATACTAGACCTCATAGATTCATTCTGTACAAGCGGAGAGGGAGCACGAGATGCTGCATTCTGTCCGTTGATTTGCAATAAATCACAGAAATTTAATGATTGAAACATCAAATAACTCGTTGCTTGTGGCTATGTCCAGAGGGAAAGTACCAACGTTCTTCATTCGTTCATACCTATCGTTTAACAATACCTGATTGATGAACTGCTTTTCTCTTTCGATAATGTTTTCTATTCCAAAGTCAAAATTTTCACTTGCAAGTTGCGTTTTAGTCTACTTTGAACAACTTTAGTTTCGTATGCCATATCTGTGTGCCTGTCTATTACAACCGTCTGCACGGCAGTATTTGGGAATAATGGTTGCATTTATTTGCGTTTCTGAGGGTGCAGAACACAATAATTAATTTTTATAATAATCATGAAAATTGTACATAAGCTAGTGAAAATTGTTAAAGTGTGTGTCCTCGAAATGTCCACTGTTTGTTCAAATATTCCGAAAATTAGGTGCGTCAGTTGAAATTTTTGGTAAAATACTCAAGCTTGTGTGGTGTACTAGAGAATTAATACACCTATCTGGAAGTTTCATCGGTACTTATTTTCTTCTCAAGTAAAACTTCAGTGCGACATCAACAGTAAACGTTGTTTTTCGTTTGCAAACTCGTTTGTTGGGAAGTGCCAAATGCCTGTGGATTCTTAACCGACTTTTCCAACCTTTTGCGCCTCTCGGCGGAGTTGCAGCTTCTTCGGAGATAAGGTCTCCCTCCTCCTACCTCAGCTTTTCACCCCCGCCCATCCTTTTTCCCGAGAATGATTTATGAGGGCAGGGAAAACGCTCAACTTGGAGGCCTACGAGTTGGAATAACACGGCTGCCACGACCCTGGGATAATGTGCCGCGTTCCACTCTTTCTGGCGAACGGATCTCCCCTTTTTGTGCGAATCATGCTCTTCCCAAAGTTTTCATCTGTTTTCACCAGGCTTACATCATGTTAGCTTCAGGTTTCGGTAATGTTTAGCTAACAGGGAAAATTAGCGATACTTTGGAATTTACTACGTTTAAAATGCATATCCCAATACCTGAGAACGCGTTGTAGCCGTGACGCCAACGCAGTCTTGGAGAGAGCGGTCAAGAGAGGCAAACCCCCTGCGGCGTTGTTTAAACGTGTAGATATTAAGTACTCTTACATGAGTATATATTGTATACTTTCCTTTCATAACAATTAGTTATGTGGAAAGTTGTTTTTCCACCATATTCCATCCGTTGGGTTTGATAGGATTCAATGCCTTTACCATCATGCAGGTATTGCAAGACAACTGCTCAAATCGATCCGAATCAACGTGACTTTACGATATTGAACAAATTTTTTGCGAATTTTCTGAGAAAATGATATTTGTTCAAAAGATTTATAGTACAAACTTTCATGCATGTTGATGTTTCGTATTTTCCATTCCTTGAGAAGTAGTTTTGAGAAAGATTCATTTCCTGTCATTTACGGTCTTGACAAACGTTTATAGGCGTCTTCGGTAGGTTCACCATCCTTACCATCAAGCACCTATTGTGAAACGGCTCCTCGTAGTCGTTGATCCGTATGCACGTGACGTCACAATATTGAACACCCACACAGACGCCAATTGCTGAAGTGTCGGGCGGAGACCGCATGGGAGTTAACTGGGCGCAACCACGCCAACCCTTTGTAGTTAACGCCTGAGCTATAATAATCGTTCCGAGGCTTGGGAACACCTCGCGGACGGTGCTCAAGCGGGTCGATTTAAGTACTTTTCACGCCGAAAACGACCTCGGCTGCTCTTTACTGTCGTGGGTACGTTCATTATCAATCACTTTAATTGAAGTCTGTTGCGTAATTTGCAATGAAAGATTCATTAAAAGACGTAAAGACTATCTAATCAGATATATGACTTTTGCACCAAGAATCTTTACGCAATTGGGATGGAGTGATGCTCAATTTGGAAACATCTCTTATTGGGAAACACCCTCTCCGATTTGAAGATTATGAAACTTTTTCCCATTTGCTCCCTCGCTCGTCAAATCTTGCATGTACAATTTTCAACAGTTTCGCAATTGTCGCAAAAATTTCTGTTTTTCCTGATAGGTACGCATTATAGGTCCGGTAGTGATAGGAAATTGCGAATCACTTTCATGTCAAACGAACCCACGATTTCCTTATTGATTTTATTTTCAATAAAAATATCCTCTCATTCACATGTTATTCTTTGAATTGATGTAGACCTCAAAGAACCTCCCTCCCCAGGCCTGGACACAGGCCCACGAACATTTGAAAAATGTTAAGCTGAAAACAACGTATTATTGGAAACTGAGTTAGGTGTTAAACCTCTTATTCGATGAAATTTACTCCCACTTGAAAAAGTGCTTTTCCTTTTACACACTCATGGGGGTTTCTTCTCGGCACCAAACAACTCAATACTGTCTTAGATTATCACGGACAGTTTCGGGGAGTCTCGCTATTCATGGGAATTTCAATTCTGTCGACGAGTACAAATGCAAAATTTCAAGTTCATAATACGTTCAGAACATCTTTAAGAAAACAATCAATTTTGAAAGTCTTTAAAAAGTTGATGCGCGTTTGAAATGAGTCAACTCTTTCACTTTACATTTTATATCAAATTAATATTACATATTTTCTTAATTTTCGCTTTGAAATGGTAATTTTTCCGTATTTCTAACCTAGCTACTTCAGTCATCCCTCGCTTAGTGAAATTTTATTTTAAATGCAAATAATGTGCATTGAACATGCTTTGAAGGCGCATTGAACGCATTGAACACATTAATCAAGTATTACTTTAGCTACTTGGTTTCAGCAACAACGAAAACCTATTTTTATTCCTAAATTAATAGTTACATTTCCAATTTCACTTTTTAAATGACGTTGTCGAAGGTACAAGAGAATTCACCGAGTACTAATCTGGTTCTAAACCCCTCCTCAACTTTTTATACCTCCATTTCCAGGTTTCCCTCTGGAAGACCTGGACCCTCTCCGTTCCTCCGATAAAGAATACAAACCTTAATATTCTATTTCCCAACCGTGGAATGAGACCGAGAGGAGCTGGTAAGTCTGAGAGGAAAAGTATTCAACGAGTTAGAGTTTTCTCAAAAATTGAACTTTCATTTTTTTTTCTTTTTTTGGAGAAACGACTAACTTGAATATGAAAAAAACGAGAAGAATATTATGGTAATGCTTAAGGAGCAGGGAGGGAGTAGTCAACTTTTTTTGCGGATAGAAGACAGCTTAACTAAAGAACGTCGAAAATGCCTTCAAATCCAATGAAAAAAAAAAAAAAAAAACCCCACTTCGATAAGACGATTTCGTTTGAGAGGAATAATACGTTTTCATAAAAGTAAAGAGGATGGGATAACTTTTCGCCTGAGGGAATATGACTGCGCAATCTCTTCAATCCATTTAGTTGTTAGTTTTCAAGACCTCTAATAAACGGTCATTGTTTTGTGTATGATTTCTGTATTCTACTGATATAAATACACATGAATTAGAATGTGTTTTGTGATCGGAAAGAATGTGTTGAAAGACTTGTTTCCCATAGTTTTTATGTGAAACTCATCTGAAAGTAACTCTGTCTTAGAGCTGAATTCATAACTTCACGAATCCGGTATGTGTACCTACATGAATCATCCCTTTTTCATAATATCGGCACTTCGTTTCAAAACAGCGCATCTGTGTTGTTTTACTTTTTTGCAAATATCAAGTTTGTCGGAACTTGATTTTAAATAGTAACCAATATGTCATAATCCATGTATTGTATAAACACTAAAATATCTATCGTTTTTACGGGCTTACTAAGTTTTGATCACACTTAGTTGAACACATGTTGAGAAACTAGTGTGAAACCTCCCACCTTTTTAAACGTCCAATTACATATTCGACGTATTTTATAATTCCCTAGCTGTCAGGCATTCTTCTTTTGTTCCGGCATGAAGTTGCTCTTTTGTTGTCATACCTGGAACCAAACGCTAATGACCTGGGGTTGAATATTGTGTCTTGCCATCAATAATGATGTGGCGAGTAACACTCGATTACCTGTGCACAATACCTGCACCGTTAACAGTTGTTTTTTATTTTCAAAACCAAAATGTTTCTTCACTAGAGCTAGTATTTGTTGAACTTCAATATATCGAGATATATGTTAAGTGTTTATATGAAGAGCCTACATTAAATGTAGGCAAATTTTGCGAATGCGCAAAACTCGGGTCCCATTTCCAAGGAAATTTTATGCGTTCAAGTATGAAATTGTACAAAATTTTGATAACAATGATTTCCCATGAAGTACCTTTGACGCCAGATCATGATACCACCCAACGAATGTAGATTTTTTACTTATCAAAACGCAATTTTGATTTGGCTTTCACAGAAGCAAATCATTCCTCTCCGTTCACAATCGTGTTTTAGAGTTTTCCAAACTTTTCTGGTTTCTCATTCATCAGTCTATCAAAACTAGTAAATAGTCACATCAACCTTGTGTTTACGAATTCAGTTATCAATGGGAAATTGAAATATGAATCAGATCATTGTTAAGTGAAAAATTCGTGGTAGGTTGAAATTTCATTAAAAAAATTACATCACCCTCTGCCATAATATAATGTTTCATTACATTAATACCTACAAAAAAAAAACACATATTCCCAATTTTTCATCGCTTTTTCATATTGAATAATAAATCCAAGTCTTAAGGGATCTCTTTAGACATTTTGGAAAAAGTGGTTACGTTTTGGTATGAATGGGTTGAAGTGATTACAATCTTGCATGAATCGGTTTAAGTGGTTACATTTTGGCAAGAATTGCCCCCATCCATCCCTAACTTTTGTTTGTTTTCATACCCTAACATTTCATTGTAAATCATCAAATCGTAAAAAAAATAAAGCCCACCATGTTGAGTTAGGTAGGTGCTTCCTCTTTCCAGAAACAAGAATATGTAGCTCATTGGATATATAATCTTGAACAATGTAGAATACGAGTATAGAATTCTTAGAACGGGGCAGAGATGTTCGCTGGACATAAACGAGTAAAAAGGTTAGTGGACATGTATTTCGGGTGTTTCGCACCAATTCTATTTCTGATGGAGTAATGGTAGGATTGTGTTGAAATTGATATGAGGTTCTTAGACTGTTCCTGAAAACTTGAGCGCGATGGGACCACTAGAACTTGGGAGAATGATGCTGGTGGATAATACGGATGCACTTGCTAAGAGTGGTGTATCACCTTCTAATCAATCAAACCCATTAAGGAACGTCCATTAAATAACTCGCACATCCCATAAAAATTTCATCAAAATCGGATGAAAACTGTAGGAATTCAATTTGTTACAAGGATTACCGCATTCACTGAAGGTACTAATGCGGATACAGATATTGCGGTGAAAATTATTTAAGATCGTTAGATCGTTCTCTCCCAACCACCCTGAAATTTTAGCTGTTTTGGACCATTAGAACCTTCGGAAAAAGGAGGTTGATTAATGTTTCGTTTGTTCATGCGCAGGACGATGTATTGATTCTTGAGCAATGAAGCTCATAGGCTACCATCTGAAGGGTAACCCGCATAACCCCTGGAAATGTCATCAAAATCGGATGAAAACTGTACGCCCTATCAAGGTTCTGGGGACACACCTAACAAAAGTGGTTCAAAATGATCTAAAACTCAAAATGCGAGTGGAAATTTTGATTTTGGAGAAACAAACACTTTTTCATCCCCTGCAGTCGAAAATAATGCGTCCGCCACTAATAGGTAGACTCGAAAGCGAAAAACATTTTAATCGCCAAACATAATCTCCTTTGAATAAAGGACCGTCAGAATTTTCGAGAGTAGCGGTGATGGGTGTGTACAGGATTGTGTGAGGCGAATATCTTTCCGAGAGATTAATAAGTGCCTCTATATAATACGATATTTATGTTGAAATTATGGTTTTTAAAAACGCGATACCACAAGTTTAATTTTGATTCATTAAACGAACAAAGTGCTTAAGTTTAACATTTTTTGTTGTTCTTTTCTTCAATTGAATTTGTTGTATAGAAAGTTTCTATGATGAACGGGGAATTCCAGTCTCAGAAGTGCGTCTTTCATGTTTTTAGTCTGAGATCGAAACGAGTATTCCCGGAGTTGAAGGCGGGGTCACAGCATTACGAGTTCGTCTCATCTGCAACTCGACACGGCGAGTGCCTCATGACACAGCACGAGCTGGCATTTGAACCTCTGATCTTCAGCTCTTTCGCAACTTTCCCACCCTCCTCCCCTTTCTTTCGCGGATTATCAAAAGGGCGTTCCTCGAGAAGCATCATCGGAAACCGAATTCCTTGTCTCATTATCATATCTAAATATGTATAAACCCTTCTCCGTACAATGCTTGGAGTAACACGATGAGCCTCGCTGTATTATTATATTTTTACCTTTTATTCTGTCTCTCTCTCTGCCATAGCGTTCCCGCGAATTCTACCCCGTTTGCGTGAGTAGGTGCCTTAATGCCATTAGTCTTGCCTGGCATGTATCACTGGCTTCTCATCTCTCCTTTAGGCATTTTAAGCCTCGTGTGCTGAGAGAAGGGTAATTTATTAAATCTCCCACCATTGTTCATACCCGCAAATTAATAGCACGTTGAAATCCTCTTGTATAATCCCGCATTGTATTAATAACGATGTTATCGTGTTCCCGACTGAAAAGAGAATTACGTGGACCGGAAAACTTCTTGTTAAATGTATCGATTTCTCCCCCTGATCAAAACCTCAAAAAGCATGAAGAAATCTACTTAATATTAGAATCTGTATGATTTATTACGAAAAACCAAGAAGATTAAGTATAAATTCATGTTATATTGGGGGGGGGGGAGGGGTTATGCGGTTACGTATTTAATTCAAAGGTATTTCTCAAGTTTCACTGCGCATTACCTTAGTCGCACTCCGTATACACATGTTCGATCTTGTAAATTTTCCACCAGCTATTGTTCTTTTTACGGTAATGTCACTACAAAAATGTACTTCCTGGTGAGTCATAATAATTTCGACTTAGGAGGAAGATTGATTCGCATTGTTCCGCTGTATATTTCCAAAACATCTATGTACCTTCAATTTCGATTTATCTCTTAATTTCGTTATTTTGTGCTCAACCACGTTACCTTTTCTTTAGTCAGACTTGTCAGGCATCAAGAAATTATCCTCAACTTTAATTTTAGCATCCAGTTCACCGATGATTAATAGATGCAAGTAACCTGATTTTGAGGCGCTGTTCATTGTGAGTCGTGCTGATGTTGTTGAGGTCACGGCTTTCGTTTCAGTGCCTTTACTTAGTGCCGTCGGTATACAGCAAGACTACTGCCGTATTCTTGGCAGTTCATGTTCTACTGCAATTCACTTGGTCTACGAGCTCCTTGAATCAAGGTCCTCAGCCCATAACCCAATTGTCATCATGCATAGAGATTCATACAAATTATTTTGTTATCGCATTGTATGAAACCTGCAGAGAATGAGTCTAGCTGTGTGACATTAGTACGCGCAGCCTCACATCTTACAAAGAGATCTACCTGCTTCCCTTTACAAAACACCAGATATTGGTTTTAATTAATGAATTCGAAGATTCCACATCACGTTTGTCCTCCAAATCTATGAGGCGTCGTTCAGTAAAACCAATGATTTCTTGCTGAACATAGTTTCTTGCTTGACAAAGCATGTTAAATTATTGCTTTCATCTTCTTGGTACACAATTTCATAGCAGTGCATAGTGGAATTATTCTGATGGGTTCCTCTCCAGTATGATGAAGATTGAAACAAGAGCAAAACAATAACGAACAATCGATGACAACCGAGTTCTAAAGCCCTATTATTTTCAATTTCCACCCCCAGCAAAGTCGGAACTCACCGAAGCATCATCCGACAGATAGGAAAGAGTTAACGGAAAAGCTCGACCCAATTGACGCGCATCTTGACAGGGTTTCAAACCGAACAACGCCAAAGAACAAAGGACGATGTCTGGTTGATCGCCTCCATTATCGTCGGAGGAAGGTCAGCCCCATGAAAATGGCCGCATACCCCTCGTTTTTTCATAGGGGATGCAGAGACAAGAGGTCTCCCTCAGGATGTTTTTCCTTTCAGAGGCAACGAACGAGGGGATGTTAAGAGAACGATTGTGAGCGTTGTTCCGTGTAAAGGAATTCGACGTAAAACTGAGTTCGGGGGTGGGTGCGTACGTCTGGCAGAAGACGTCAAGAGCTTCTAAATAGGGGAGTTGCGGTGACATTCCTACGGTTGACGTACTTTTTTGTGCTTTTCTGCTCTTTGGAGTCGTGGAAAGAAGAGAATGGGGTTGACAGTCGGAAAGGGTTTCGAAAGGCTCGGATTTGGGAAAAAGGGCTGACTTGTGAAAGACTAACACTCCAATGCTCACAATGAGAAGGGTCATAATCATAATCATGATATGATAATTCATTTTTCCAGTACCTGAATATATCATAAAAGATCAAATCAATTGCTACACTTACTTTCGAAGCACTAAACAGTCAAATATATGTCATGTAATCGGCTTAGAACCTTTTTTAGGATGCTCCAATTCTTTGTGCATCATGTTATTAAGATTATTAAGATGGATTAAGAGTATTAAGATGGAGATCAGTCATGTTCGGGGGGGGGGGGGGGGTTAAAATGCCTGCTTTGCTAAATTTCATCTGTTCCTTGTAATTTATAATCTATTGTTTATATCGCACATTCATTTTATTGGAAACATTTGAAAAATTCGTAATGCAGGAACAAAGAGTCATCTCTAGACCTGTTCATATTAGACCTGTTATACAACCAATAATATAGTCTTACAAGAAATAACTTATACTACTGTGTTTTCGGAAGTATGCAATACAATACTCGTGACATATATTGAATGTTTACATGCAAGTGAATGCCTTTATATTTCTTTGGGAAATGGGATTTAAAAAAAATATATGCTATACTTATGTATGTCTTTTGCATAGTAATTTTGTTATTTTCGTTCAAACGGCTTCAAATGCTTTGATGAAGTTTTCTTAAGCCACTTTTATCCTGAATAAAAGATATGTCAGGGGCTTTTTTTTCAAACAATTTTGAAGTATTTCAGGAGCATATCTAAAATATCAATATCCATGATTTCATTGGAAGTTTGAATGCTTGACAACAAAGTAAAGCTCAGCCTCAAATCTGATGTTTTAAATTATACAGCCCCACGTAAATTCACCGATGGAAACGGCTTGAAGTCCCAAATCACCCCTCCGATCAATTCCAGCGTTCTCCCACGTCAAAGATTCTTATCTGGGATCAATGGCGAAAAAAAATAGACAAAAGTCGCCCTTCGACTCGCGCAGACTTTCGGATGATTTACGTTGATCACCACTCCGGCGCCAATTAGCATATCATTGCGGATAGGAATTAAATGGGGCCCAGTAAACAGCGTCGGTTTGTAATTACATAGGATATATCGCCAAGATAATTGTTCTATCGCTGTTCTCTGCACACAGCCATCCGACCGGGATAACCACCAGCTGGGGAGGCTGTTCGCGCACTTCTTCCTAAGGCTTTTCTTCTCCCTTCCTTCTACCCTGGTTTGTAATTAAGTTATTAGTAATTTAATATCTAAACACAACGAGACTTTTACATCCCTGTATAACATTTTATTAAAACCGCAAAGATTAAAAACAGAAGTACCACTCCTTTAATGTTTCGTAGAGTTCTGATGAACGATTGCAAACCAAAATATTAACGAATCAACTATTTCAGCGTTTAGGTTAATAATATAGTTTCTTTCTAATACAACTTTTTCTTTCAAATTTTGATAATAATCCTAAATTATGTCTACCGAAGTGTCATATAAGTTTGATGTATCCATTATAGTAGATGATCATGCGTCTGATCTAAGGCACACCTACACTCTGATCTGCATCTCTCAGTGGTGTTTGAACCGAATAGTTTAAATGTTCAAAGATCCTTCTCTTTCTTGTTATGACAACCTCAAGCCGGGCATCACACAATATCCCCAACCTGTTTCATATAGCTTCAATTTGAAAGGATGAAATAATATCAACATACTGCATTAAATGCACTCTTATAATATAATACCTTCATATTAAAATGCTTGTGGTGTGAAGGCTGAACGCGACTGTGGTTAAACTTGAAGGTTTAGTTCAAATGCATTCATGCGTTTCTCGCTTGTTTGGGGATTATCAATTTGGCAAGCTCGGCGCCTATAAAATCCTCTGGATTGTTAGAGAAATTTTGGAATTCTGTAGTTTATATTACTGAACTAGGATCCTATCATGCTAATGACTACGAGAGTCACATTGAATTAAGGATTTAGCAGTTCGCAACTACCAGGACAGTTACATACATGGTGAAAACGTTTTCCAACAGAGACTTGGAGCACAGATTTTACTGTTGGCTGCTGGAAATAGACGGTTTGTCGGATATGAATTGTTGGCCAAGTAAGTTCTTCATGTACGAAATACATTGAGATGTTAAAAGGTTAAGAAGTTGAACAACAATCAATTCAAATGTAAAATAATCACTCCAGATCATTTAATAAGAAAACTAGTAAGTTCTTACTATTCAATTAAATCTTAATCAAGGTTTCATTGAGCTTCCGAACGTCTTGATTAGAAGCGTCAAAATTTTTTGTGGGTGGCAATTGAAAAGGCGTGTCCCCATCTGTACCGGATAATTTTTCAACATTGTCGTGCACCAAACGGCAGGAGGGCGTGAACGATGATTAGATCTGGTAGGGTACAGATGAATATCGCAGCCTCTTATCATTGAGTCGTTGAGCTCACAAACGTACAGAAGAGAAGTCTACGCGTAATGATGGAATGATCAGAATTCCAAGGCTCCTATAATGGCTCCTGCAGCTCTGACCGCAATCCATACTTCTCATAATCCGGACGGTACTTTTTTGGAGCTGTAAAACCTCAGCAGCATGATAAGAGTTTCCCCAGAGCAAAATTCAATATGCAGCTCTACTGAAAAAAAAGCAAACACAGAGGAGAGTTTGGGAGATTGGGGAAGATGAATGGCGACGCAGCATCAACAGCTGATGTTCTGAAATAGGATGTTCCACCTTGTTAACGTTAAATTTATATTTTCATATGCTTGATCTCGATCAAAGTTTCTCAAAAAGATGTCTTTTACGCATATCTAAACAAAAATCTCCACAAACTGAGCGAATCGTACATCCGCTAAATGTGGTCGTCTCTAAACCGTAATGAGATGGCAGGTCCCCTCCCCAATTCAACCAGACGGCTGCAACTCTTTATTCCTCACGTTTCCCCCCTTGAGTTGTTGTCTTTTTATTAATAATATACAACAGAAGCTTTCCCAGAGGAGTCCGGGAGCTGCGGCAGGTTTGGAGGTCATGAAGGAAGGGTGGAAACTACCCCTGGTAGGTAAGTTACAAGGGATGGTGGGGGGAATTACTCCCACGGAGGGTCTTTGTTACCTGAGCCTGGTCGATAGGCCTTAAGTCACTGGCAGCGTTCCACCTTTTCCAAGACTTTACCCCCGTCACCCACCAGCCTCATCCCATTCCGAGAACATCCCCACCCCGCACCTTTTTTTTTATCAAGCCCCAATTGCCACTTATCCACGAGTCCTCTTTAATCCGCGAGGAATTGAAAATCAATTTAATTCCCGAAAATCTTCTGCCAAACCTATCTGTTGTCCTTAACCTGGTGTCATGCATCTTCCCCTCGTTGGTTGTGATTGAAATCCGACTGTTTTGTCATTATTTGTAGCGAAAGACAGGAATTTTGGTTGCATTCTTTCTCCTCGTTTTTGACGGAAATCAAATATCGCTTTGTTAGTAACATATAATACATGATATCATATATGGTACTAAATGATATTACCATCTATTCATCACACATTATGTATGTAATTAAGATTGAGCTGAAAAATTGATAGTGACTTACTTTTCAAAAAATATGATTGGTAGGTACATGATACAAACAGTATTTCCTGTTCTAGAAGGACGTTTTATAGCTTAAGAGACTTTCTTTACATCTTGAAAATCACTCGAAAAAATGCTTCGTATATTTATAGTTTTCAATTTCTTGAAAGCCTGTTTTTCCTACGCTGTAAACGAAGAAAGAATATTTTCCGGCATCAAATCATGCACCCACAAAGTCGCTAATAAAAAAAAAAAACTGGATATAGATTGTGATGTATTGGTTTGTACAGGTAATGATAAGGATCCTACCCCAAGGTTTTTTGCGTGACTTTAAACTGTACAAAGTTTTGGTTGAAAAGAGGTGGGAAGTCATTAGTATTTTCAATGATTAGGTTTTGAGATTTGCCATTAGAACTAGCTGCCCTACTGGGATTTTTATGATGCGGAACCCGTGGATCGTTTGACTTCTGGCCTGCTAGAAGCCTGTTCATGGTTCAGTAGCGCCTACGCCATTCGGGTGGCCTAATAATTCCTGCTCGTGGAAAAGGTTAATGAAGCAAACACCGGAGTCGAATCAAGAGCAGGTTGGAAAGGCGTCGATCCACACCGTCCTGACCTTTGAAAACGCTTTTGCTTTCGGGGTCCTTCCGGTGAGAAGAGGGAGGTCTCCAACTATAGCGATCCCCTCCCCACTAAAGGCAAAGAGCTGAGTTTCAATTAACGACTTTCTTGATAAACGGGGCAGCGCCTCATAAAGGCTTAAGCCCCGGAGTCCCAAGACCCAAACGGCCCAACCGTTTTACGACTGTGTCCTTGCGGCTCCGCTAAGACAATGCCCCCAGCAGCCGGGGTTTATATAGACGGCTCGAGGCTGTCAGGCTTCCACTTGGCTCCTTGATGAGTTGATCATAAAATCTGGTTTAGAAATATGTTGATTCAACGACTTTCCAATTGTTTTGTCAATCATTTGGACATTTAACCCATATTAGTATTTCAACTATTATGTGAATTCTGGAATGAAAACTTTCAAGTACACAAATGTCCTTCCTCCCGTTAATCGGTGTAAAATTTTCTGTTACATTGTGACGTTACAGCTCTTTAATGTGACGCTTAAGGGTTGATTGAATATTGACCAACCCCATGTGTGGTTTTTGGTCCAAGTTTTATGAACGTTGGTCAAGTATTTAAGAAGAAAAGCTCTGGATGAGGCTCAAATGTTCTTTCGCAAGCTAAACGAGTTGAGTGTATGAAGCAGGGAGCGAATATGTATAAAACCGACTAAAGGTACAAGGCATTACTGAACCGTACGCTGCCGGTTCGGCCTGGTCGGTAACAACGTCGGTTGTTGTTGGAATGGCGAGTTGAAAAAGATAATGTTTACAATCGGGAATAAAAAATTGTCGTATATTTTATCGCACTAACCCTCAATAGTCGCCATAGAGAAATGACTTGTCGGGGGGTTATGGAGCAAGCTGTAACGCTATACTGCTAAGAAAGTCCTCGAACATGTTTGAGAGGTTTTTCACTAACGGCTTGGTATCGCCGCTGCCTACAACCTTTTTCTCAACTGGAACACGGCTGCAGGCTTCGCATTCACAACGATACAATCCCTTGAACATTGTAGTCAATAAACCTTTCTCCATGTTATGTTTCTCGACGCGGGGGAGAAAAAATTGAACAGGGTAATGACCTGAGTGGCAGTAAGGGTGTAGTTTCACGGCGAGAGTAAATCTGATTCGTTGATAGCCAATATTTTTTCCAAAGATAATAAGTTCTTGTGTTCCCTCGCGTTGACTCAGTCATCTTTATATCTTACGTTTATCTTCGAACATATGATATAGAAACAGACTTTGGAGCTGTCATGATTTCCAATTATTTTAGTGCGAATGATGGAGTCCATGGGTTTTTGGACATCTGTTCTGGTTTTTCTCTCGTAGGTAAACCTTTTTATCCAAGCCATGCTTGGAGGTGTTTTCACACGATGTCTCTTCGTCCCGATGAATCTGACATGATCGGTACAGACAAAATTTTGTTAGAAGAATTTAGTTTTGTAGCCTCTCGTTGAGAGAAAGTTGCTTGGTTAAGAGAAGAAATGGTTCGTTTAGACGGATCTGACGTATGCGTTTCGGGTGAATGAGTTGTGTTGAGTTGCAAAATCAATAGCCAGTAGCAGAAAGGGAGTCAGTTGCTGTCCTGAGAATGACTGTGGGGCCTCCGCTTATATAGGGGTTCCCTCTCTTCCTCTCTCCTTAGGTAACAGACTAGCTGAAGTTACTGGGTTTTCTCTAAGTTAATGAATCGAACGGATGGAGGGTTTCCTGGCTTCTGGTTCTGCTCTATCGACAATAAATGCTGAGTTATTTGAATCTATACAAAGTTGATGAATATGTATTTTGGGGATCCCTCAAGATTGTCCAACGGCTAATTCATAATGCCAAGTAATAAAGTGATATTATATAAAACCAAATGCGAGACTGCAACGTGGAACTCCCTTCATTCCAAGCGTTAGCTACTGATAAAGTCTATCCCTCTTCACTCTCATTGCTAGCGGCAAATGAGAGAACCACCGAAAGACCTAGGGCTAGGGAGATCCATTCGATGTTGAAGACAGTCATGTATAATATATACGAAAAGATAATTTTTAACAAATATAAAAGTGATAATGAATTCCTTGCAGTAATATTTTGATTTGAGAAATATACAATAGATGAACCTGTTCAAAACCTTCACCAAGTTTATTACTGTCAACAGTTTTTGACCAAATCCCTTTGAGCTACCCAAAATGTTCACCACAGTGATTCATTAGTTGTTGAATCCGAACTTAGTTCGAGTTCTGCTTACTGAAAATTAAGCCAAATTCTCAACCTTCTATTTTTGTATTCGACTTCATACGTCTTTTCCAATCATTTGTTACCTCTCAAATCTTGTGTGTAATGGCTTGTAATCAAAATCCGGCCAACATTTTAATATGGTTTTTAATTAAGAATTGGTACATCTAGGATATTATAATAACTCAAGAAGCCAAGAGAAATTGTGTAGATAATAGTTAGTCTCAAAAGGTATAATTCATTTAAATTATATCTACATCGATTAAATGAGAAAAATTTTCTTATCTCCCGTAATTGAAACTCAATATTTAATAGTTGAATGACAAAATTGTAAGTTTAATGGCTTACGTATCGAATTCAATCCTAATTGTGTTCCTGCTCATATTAGGGCGATGTCTATGGTTATTAAATGTGAAACGACCGACGTCTCTTAGACTAATAGCTTGAAATTATTGTTCACTATAATTACTCAGCCGACGCCTTATCTTTCTACAAAAGGGGACACAATGCGATTTGATTCCCTTCTCGCCGCCCTTAATCATAGCGCTCCAATGGTTACGCTCAGTCGCCCCGGTGTAGAATAGATTTTCACTGATACGCCCGACAGCGGCCAATCTCTAAAATAACATTGTCGTTTGAGAGGGTTAGCGAGTGGCTCGGGTTATAAATCAATTAAGGTAATTACTGGGTGCATCCGGAGGGTTCTGATGCGGATCTATCAGATGGCGCTACTGTAGATCGCCAACTCTGCCCTATCGCCCCGATAACGATTTTAGCTAGAGCAATTTCCAGCGAATGACTTCGTACTATCACCGTCGGATTTTTAATCGTATTAACCTTATGGAAGTGTGAGGGGAAATGCGGTTTGCTTCAGGATCTACCTAGGTTGCAAAATCTAAAAAGAACAATTTTTTTCTCCAAAATTGAATTAACGCAAGCCAAATTACTTTTTAATTTGTTTTTATTTTGATGTCTTTGGTTGAGTTCTTATGTTTGTAGATGATATGAAGGTCTTTAGATGTGCCTTTTCTTAAACCGTCTTTCACAAAAACAAAAAGCGAACTCCGATCATTGGGAACCATGATCAACGTCTACGGCAGATTGATCTCAGTTGGAAAGCAGAAGGTTTTCACCAAATTAAACCCAGTTCGTCACCGTGAACCACTATTAAACTACTGTTGATTCATGGTTGAACGTCGATTTGAAAGGCATTGGGTTTTCTGATAAGTTGATACAGTGAGATCGCGTATTTGATTTTTTTTTCGTACTCATTTTATCATTTATCGGCCGTTTGTTTTACGCTGTCTGTTCATAGTTTATTTGTTCCATCTGGTGTTGGTGAAGTTTTTAGTCACATCTGAGACTCAATCTAGTCGTAAAATCCTTATCGTACTTATTTCGTAAACGGTTTGCGTCAGTGTCATATCAATCCAACCACATGCCCAGCTAAGCACAAGAGAAAATTAATAAGCTGCCAGCAAGAAGGCTAGTTGATTCCTGCCTCCTTTGACAAGGTGGTGATGTAGGAATACGGTACGTGTTGTTTAAATTTGAAATTCCAAAATATATTTCTTCGGTGATTTTGCCAGGTATAAACTATTCAGTAATAGAAATTACTTTCTTTACCGCTGTTCGAGTCCTATTGCAAAAAAATCTCACTATTGTTTCTTCTTTTTATTCTGAAGACATGCTCAAGGGCTCCTGCATAACAATGATATTAATATTGATAAATAATATGTTAATGTGTGGCGAGAAAAACCTAAATCTGAAAAACACAAAAATTGGTCCAAGTTAATCTTTTTGACTGCCCAAGATCGGGCTTTCAAAGCTGATGTCGCTCGGAGTTATGCGTTGAACTGCCCTGGTGAAATCCATTTTTCGGACGATTTCCGCGCTTCAACAGTTGAACCGCGATTTAAACTGGGTTCAAAGTGTTCATGAAAGCCGCTCTTACTCTGAATGTCATCTGCGTCAGTACATCTGGAGTTTTTTAGATCGTTTTTACCAATCACGAAGTATCAAATTCGTGCGCGATTTGATCATACAAAACATCATACGTGCAACTGGATTTTGTGTACCAAATCGATGGAGGCCCTTCCTCCCGACGTTGTGTGTCACCAGGATATCTTGAGATTCTCGACTCACGGTAATCTTTTCCCGTTCAATTGATGTAGTTTCTTCGAGAGTTTAAGATGTTTAAGGTTCCCTAAAATGTGCCTTCCTTAGATCGACTTGCTTCTGAATCGAGCAACGTAGCAGAATCAAGTCGCTTTTAACTTTTCGAATGACAATGTTTTGATCCAGAATTGATTATCAGTAATGAAATTATTTCTTATTTGAGTTTCACTTTTTTAAAATCATATTGTAATTCTGTTTTGCGTCCCCTGAACACAATCTCGTCTCAGTTAATCTTAATGGTTTATCACCATTAAGTTCAAACCACCAAAATATGTTGGTACTTATTCATTATTTGGTTTATTCTTTAAAAAAATGGGGTCGAAGGGCGCGTGATCTATAAAATTCGGTTAGAGGGCTGTTTGCTTTAATGGCTTAAAACAATTTATGTGTAGAATGAGATTTATTAGTTATTTTTATGGATAATTATGGGTACTCTCATAGTTGTACGAAAGTAGTTACCTATATCCTTCAACGATGAAATTCGTATTGGGTTATCTACGAATCAATAATCTGTCATCCCCATGGATTGAGGGATCTGTAACTCGAATAATTTGACATCTTCGAAACCAATTTTAGTCGGTGAGTCTAGCAATAAAAGCTTGTCGAAATTTCGGTTGGTTGCAATAAAAGTAAATACGCTACTTGTATCTTGACGAAGGGAAAGCCAAGTTGTTTTTTCAATCCTTTCGGTAAAGTATAGATCAGTTGATCGTGTACAAACTATAATTCTCCAGACAATGAATAAATAATGAGAATACACACAAGTTGCTAACGCCTCGTGTGAATCAGTGACGAACTTGCCGTCAGTCAGTCCGTAAGGAATTATTTATTCGGCTATCGTGCTACGGCCCAGCTTGTTATCGATCTTTGTCGAATTTCATCGCTACTCATTCATAAATTAACGTCTTCGTGCGTTGTCTGGCTCTTTTACGAGTTATTGAAGGTTCTAATAAATAATAGATGAATAAGCAATTCCTGTATTTGACTCAATTTTTCCAGAGCTTCTTATTCCTCTTTTTTTCTTGCCTTCCGCGAACCTCTCTTTTTTTGTAAGTTATTCCAGTTTTGAAACAACCGGAGGAACATTCCACCGAATCGAAAGTTGGACTTCGACAAGTTGTTTTAGTCCCGGAGCCCCCATAAGAATAAACGGAAGGCCCGGAAAATTACTCAAACGCCTCCGAAAGTTTTCTAATCTCGTTTTCGCACGACATCCCCCCCGAAAGAATTCTAATTTAGTGTAATTATTTTCCGGAGTTCCTCAAATAGTTTTAATGGGTGAAATTCGCGGAGGTTTATACTGCGAAGAGAACGGAGTTACAAGTTCCGATGAATATGAAATGCTGTTCATAAGATACAGTTCAAGTTATAACTCGAAAACCTCTTTCGGAGCATTTCTTCTGGTCAGAAAAGTCTTTTTCATCCGGTGTAATGCGTTACCAACTTCAAAACCCTGTTGTGAATTAATTGTCAATCGAACAGATGCCATAAGAGCAATGTGCAGAATTTTGGTATCTGCTACCTACATAGGTGAAAAAAACTTATTCAAGTTTGCCTGTATCTCTCCCTGGTATCATTTTCCTATCATGAAATCCTGATTTGTGCTGATCGTTAAGTTACAGCTAATGTTGCTTCATGTCATTATGAACAGAAATTCTGTTTCATAGAACTATTAATTTTGTCTTAATATGGATACTTCTGTTGTGATATGTTTCTCTCTGCTTCAATTCACTGCTTTAATTTTTAGCCCCGCTTCAGGTTTCTGTTCTAGTGTTTCGGTATGAATACGATCTTCGATTTCAAGGTTACATCAGTTTAAAAGGATGAAGTGGAAAGGGCCACACGTTGTTTCAGTGATTGGTTGTATGTCTCCCGTCGTTTCAATTGACCAATGGAACTAATGTTCCCTTTCTCCTGGATAGAATAATTGCGTCCTTCCTAATGTGTATTCAAGTATTGTTCGGTTATTAGTGATGACTCAACAGTCGAAATCGATTTAAATTGTAACTCTCCATTTCGTAGGAATAGACAACGTTTTTCATTAACTTTCGTCTCTCTCTACATGAAGTCATGGTAATAGGCCAAAGCCACAGTTCGTAATTGAATCGAACCTAGGAATAATCAACAAACAAACTTATGAACTATAAATAATTTCTTACAATCGTGGACTAACGAAATATAATCGCAAAACGTCGATATTTCTCCAGTCCTTTCATGTTATATGTATCTTTATTTCGTCCACTATATGAATGATAGTAAGCGATTTCTCCGTGAACACGTTCACATTCGCATTCACGTGTCCCGTTTTTTTTCTGTCGAAGTTCAGACTCATAGTAAGAGTGAACGGATGAACGTGAAACGGTCCGGGTGATATCACTCGATTCATTGAAGGTTCTTCTATAAATCAGAAACATAAACACATTAGTGTTATTTGAATTTTAGGGTTATTGAATATTCAGCGCTTCGATTTCCCCGTTCATTGTTGTCTGAGAGTTTCACCGAGAACTAGACTCAAATGTGATTTTCGCCCAAGTCGCATTATTTTTAGGTTCAGTAGTTTCAAAGATAAGCTCCCGAAGGCCAACAGACGGAATTTTCGTAATTTGATTTCCGGATTCTACGCATCTTGAAACGTAGAACAAGTAATTTTGATTGAGGTTCAACATTTTTTGTCCTAGTTGATTACAATGGTTCATTATTGAAATAATTGTTTAGGTATTGTTGATACTCGTAATTATAATAGTTAGTTCGTAATTTCACAGGTTTTGATTTTCCCGATAAGGATGCTGATTTTGATTGGTAAAATGTTGATTCAGATAGAGGAGTGCCATTAATGGTTGGTACCTGCCACGTACGACTACCGTACTGCTACTTTACTTTTTGAATTCCCTCTAAGCCCCACGCTCGCTTTGTTGCGCTACACTCAACATAAGGGATGAAAACCTTGAAACTCAACTTCCCTAACGGTGGGAACAACAAACACCGCGTAATAGCAGTTGGGCACCCCCACGGAGCCGTCGCCCATACCACGTACGATTATCAGCTTTCCACTCAAAACGCAAAACGAAAGCGCACCCCATGGTTACACCCTTGTAATGAACCCTGTTTTACAGGCCTGCCTTAGTTCGTACCCATTATAGTGCCTCTTCGGCCTCAACATAATGGTTTACGTCTGTCTGGGGGCTTCTGTTATGGAAATCTCTCTTCATAACCTCTCGCGTTCATTCGCCCCCCTTTTTCGTATATGCTGGTGGACGTAAAAATCTTATTTAGCCGGGATGCCGGTTGTTGAAAAAAAAAACCAAAACAAAAAAACAGCTTCTTGTTCGATCAATCTTGACGTGCATTGTGAAGCGTGTCATTACAAATTAAAAATTCATCTCAGACAAACGATGCGCCCACATGCATCATGGTCAATTAACATGGAAAAAGTTGTGAGTCGGTTCGTTCTTTCCATTCCCCTTTTTTGGATGATTCTATTGTGGATTAGTGATGATCAATAAACATGTTCCCGTTCGGTTTCAATTGGACTCATTCAGTTGATTGAATCTTATAACTGTTCGTTCAGGAAGGAAGTGGTTTAATTTTTTCAACTGACGTTTCCTTAATCCCATTAAATGAAACGAAGGTCAATTATTGACTTTCTTTCTCTATGTAATCTCCTCTCTTGCAACCCATCCATCGTTTGTAATTTCCACTGTTGAATTTTCCAAAGAAGGCTGATTGCTTTACCGTGAACTGTTTTCTAATCAACAAGCAACAACTAGATACTGAAGGAAATTTCTAAAGATTTTTTAGAAGTTACCGGAAGCTTTCCGATCTCTCTCAAGAATTTGATAAAAACATATGAGCCCTTAATAATAAGAATAGCCTTTCGGATTTTACATTTTGCATGATCCAGGAAAAATTGGTCTCGCAAATTGAAACGTAAATTCGAGCTCCTTCTGATGTTTATGGTGGAATTTCTTTATTTTGTATTTACACACATACTCCTATATCTCAGGAAGAAAATTTCGTTATCAACTTGAGTTAAAATTTTAACAACATTTCCTACAATGATCAAATTTCGAATCCGTTATTGAGCTATATGATTAATGAAATCCAAAGTTTTTACATGCATCCAATTTAAATGCTTCGTTTCGAAAAACAACAAACTCTTTTCGGCATCAAGACCTAGCTCCTGTTCATTCGCCAAATAATCAAGACATTCTAAAACAACAATGAGTTCGTATCAGAGCACATTCTGGGAAAAATAAAATGCTTAAATTCTTAAATTTCATTTTTTAAGCCCCTTCTATTCTTTTAATTTTCTTGTTTACAGTGAATTATTAGTTTGAAAAATATCATGTATTAATCTTCTTCTTATTCTGCTATTAAAAAATAGAATCGAAAGTTATTACTTGAACTACTACATACTATGTTGTTACTTGAAACTTGACTGTTGAACCTCTTGTTTTGAAACGTTAGTGTGATGAGTTACTTGACAGCTTGATAGTGTTTGGGAGATGGCGAAATTCGTACTGTGCATAACAATTACGTTTAGGGCAAAGTTTCTCTAGATTTATTCATCATCTTCAGGGCATTGAAATCCAAAATCCATTGACCGAACTTCGATATCTCGCAAACCTTACTAATAAACAGTCGAGGAACTCAACAAACTTTTCAAGCATCATTGAGAATATGTCACAATGAATCGCCAACATCACACCTACCTGAACCAATTTTTCATCGAATACACAATCAGCATGACTCTGCTATATAGATGCTACATACATTTAGCGAAATGTTGACCTAAACTAAATCGTTATTCATTGACCGAACCTTGAGATTTCCGAAACATCATCCTGTTCTGTATTGTAAATATGCAATTTTGCAGTAAGGGGTGGATATCAGATTTCAACAGCTCAGTATAACAAGAAGCCCAGTATTTACGCACGATCGTATGTGACTCAACTGAGTTGCCAAAAATGTTGTTTTTCCCTTGGAGATAAGAATACCCTCTAACAAAATAAACTCTTACTTCTTGAAATTGGTTCTCACCTAATCCCAATCGATTCTCATTTCATTACGTGTTTTCTTTCGTCTTTTTATACACTTTTTTCTCCGAAACAGCCCGTATCTGGGTTTCATCGGTTTCTCCGCACTGCACACCCATACGTCGTGTATCCCTGGATCATACCTCGTATTTAATGAATGCCCATTCATTCTCCGTTGTGTTTGCTTCTGTGGTTTTCCTCCTAAACAAACATTGTTGGCTTGTAGCCTCGTTCCACGAGAGGGTTTATCTCTCAGGCGTAGGAATCCCGGCTTTTTTTGCCCAACTGTGGAAGCTGAGGTTGATATTTCAATCTCTCGTGTTAACAGCTGCTACTCCCTCGGTGGTGCGCGCTTTTTTGTCCGACCCGTTTTGAATGAGAAGTGGGTTTTGTCCACAGTTCGATAAGAGGCAAACTTTCTCTCCCTTATTTTATTTCTAGTTTCGCTTTTATTTTCTTTTTTTTTTTTTTGTTAGTTTTACTTGTGTTTACCCTTTTCTTTCAATGACACGCAGAATGTACTAGAAAGTTGATTAATTTTCGACGTTTTTAACATCTTGCTTCTGTCTGGAGAAAGGCTACTCATACGCATTGCTCCCACACTTACTGTTCGTATTGTAAACTGTTTCAAAATGGGATCATGTTCAAACCAGATTAGAAGAACATATCCGCGTAACATAATGTGTTAAAGCCCTTAATATGATATTTTTGTAATTCAAGTTTCTACGGAGCAATGTTCTTTTAAGCTGCATGGCGATTAGTTTTATACATTAATTCTGTTATAGCGAGCTCTTTTAAGGCCAACAGTAGAAGTATTATTGTCTAGAATCCTCAACAGTATTGATGTTATTTAAAACATGAATAATTTCTTTCGATGCAAAAGTTCTCAAACCTCCAATGTAAATTGGGTTGGTTCAAACCACAAAATTATATTACATTTCCTTTGGGGGAATTTTGAAGAAAAAATTATAGTATTGCAAAGGCTCCAAAACGTTTTAAGTGAAATTTTCCTAAATTTCCTTCATGGAAATGGTTTGTATGGGATTCCGAATTACTTCCTGCGACGGTAAAATACCAAACTATATAGGATGAAATGGAAAATTAATGTAAAAAGCATTAGCTTCCCCGAATTTGTGATTTTTTCAAATATAGAGTTAATTTACTATTGAGATGCTCTTCGTATTTTGAATTATCTAACTTCAATAGGTACCACAGGTACAGATTCGGCAGTAGTTGTGTCATGGAGGGGGGGGGGGGGTTCAATTGACCCTCTGGTAATATGTCCCAGGGTCAAAGGAAGCAACAAGTCGGTCTCGACCTCTTAAATTTAGTCATATGTAGAAGTAAACAATTAAAATGTCTGTTTTTGTGAAACTTGGAAACCCATCAAAACTCATCAAACCTGCTTAAAGATCGTCTTCAACTTTGAAATGCTGCCAAACCTCAACATTTTTTAGGGGCTCCAGAACCCCCTACTTGTGCTTATTTCATACTCCCTAACCATTTATTTTCCTTTCTGGCCTCCGGGTACTTATACTAACATTTTAATAATGTGATACAAACGCCGTGTAACAGTTATCTACATCAGTGATCTGGTTTACAGATGTATTATTAGAAAGCTTCTTCTGTAATTTGCTGCGTTTTTCATGTGTTATATGTAACGCATTTTGGCATTCGTGACGACAACTCTCCACATTTTTTTATGATTGTTGAACCACTTTTGAATTCATACGTGGAGCCTTTGCGTATGCCCATTCCTGGAAACCTACATTGTCATGATTGAAAACTAAGGTCGGAATACTTCGTCAATATCCCTTGCAGATTCTCACTAACCCTCGTCCACTCCAGCTGTCCGCTGACCCGATATTGAAAACTGATGACATTGTTTGTGTCGAAAAGTAGGTACACTTTTTTCAACGCTGACCTTATATGGACAAAGAGGCGTAGAACTTGGCCTTGTTCACATCAATCCGAGTTTTTAACTGAATCATTTTATGAATATGTATCGAAAGGTAGATTGAACAGCTTCTGGAGAGCACGGGCACCGCCCCGCGCGTTAGTCTTTTTCGACAAGACGTTTTCTCATCTCCATACCTGTTCGGCTTATCAAATTATCGGCAGGTGGTGGACATTCTCGCCTTCGTAGACCTTCAACGAGTATCGATTTTTCACTGTTGATGAGTAGTAAGGTCTCAATAGTCAGTCACGTAATTTCAACGATTTTCCTTTTAATAGCTTTTGTTGCAAACTAGCTTCGTTTGTTGCCCGTAGTTTTTGCATGTTTGTTATTTAATTCAACCACCGTTATTGATTTTCGGAAAATGAACTGACTTCGAGGTCGTATTTTAAAATTGTCAAATGGGGAAACACTATTATTTATTTTTAGAACTGGCAATCAAAAAGTAAAGGTAATAATAAGTAAAGCACGAGAGAAATTTGTGCTTTAGAGAGACCTGTGTTTGGATGTACATGTGTATCAACGTATTTTTATTAAAAAATGTATACGTTTTTAATTGTAATTATACGTAATCCTTTGTACTAGATAATTGAGGTGGAGAGTACCTAGTATAATAGAAGTGGTTCATATCTGAAGATTGTGACAGCCCACTACTGGTGCTGTGGGTTAAATTGTGTCATTGCAATAATGTAGGTACTTGGGCAACAATGAACGAAAATATGAAATCATGTCTTAATGTTATACGAAATATTAATAAAATTGTGATTGGTCCTTCAATTCAGATCAGTGTATGTAGGAAAAATTCAGAACCCAATGGTTTCTTATCTAAGTTGTTTATTTCATTTCGTTTTGCGCGGTCTGTGTATGCATTCGATCATTTATTCCAAGCCCAGTCGTGACGAAGTGGAGGAATAGAAAAATACAGCTGGGGTATTAAGTTAAAATAAGGTTGGCACTGCATGGAATCCTGCGGACCGATTGATAACTTTGGTAGTTTGTGGTTAGAAAGGGAAATGAAACAGTAACGACTAAGTGGTACGTTACTAATGTGTCTGCTTAGATTCAGAGGAATTTAGCCTATACAAAGTCACTGATAGTGTGACCTGTAGATGATCCATATCCTGCGGTTGTCGAACACAATTAGTTACACTGAAACAGATATTGATAACACCATCTATCTTGATTAGTCTTCAGACTACGTGATACGCATCTACAGCCGTCAAAAAAATCAATTTAGAGCCACGAAAAAATCACTAAAGCAACGCTAATGGTCACGAGCTGGTTGAGAAAGTGTGACCATCCCTCACTCTTGTTTAATTATTTGCCGGGGTAAATCGATCCGAGGAAGCTCTCCCCTGATCGCGTGATGAATGTGCTAAAGGCGTAGGCGCAGTGAGAAATGAGGCAACCTGCCGCTCGGAGGACCTTGATCTTGGCTGGCGCATTCCTTCCACAATGCGTAAATTACCTTGAAGTCCCCAACTCTCCTGCTTGGCTTGGAAGATTTAAGGTGTTTTCGTTGGGGCCCCGACCTAAAGACAGCTGTTGGGATGACCTAGAATGGATGTTGAATGCCAACGAAAATAATTTTAAGAATGTTTTAATTCCTTCCCTATCCATCGGAAATTGTTCATAAGTTGTTGTCAGAATATAAATCAAGCATGTAGCGAATGAATCATCAGCAAACTATTGGTTTCATTCTTTTGCATACGAGAATTACTGTGCATCATGATAATTGTTATATCATTCTGGTTATATATCTGCAGTGTTATTGTGCGTGCTCAATATCAAAAATTCAGTTTTGCTCTAAATTTCAAAGATTTTTGTTGTCCAATAGAGATTTTGGTTCTCACCGAGCTAATTATGAATCTCTCGTCAGACCTAATGGTTATTTTGGGACATCCAGGTCATATTGTGTGCTTGTTTCTACTCCACATGTGACTCCTAATTTGAATAAATTTGATTATCATTCCGAATCATAGTTATTTTTGGTGTTGGCAGTATTTCGATATGTATGTACAAATGCATGTCTGTATTCTGAAGGGCATTTTAAACTCCTGAAACTATACTGAACAATATCACTTGTGATTAGGGTTTCTGAAAGCCGACCCGGGATGGATTGCCAAAGATCAGTTTCGTGTTCATTTTATTTAACACTGTACCTGTAACTGCTGTACAATAAATACCTACATTTGTTTGGTTTTTCTGTTTCAGGTGAGTCACATATTCAGCAGTTATGAGGTATGATTTCAAGGTAAGATCAATTTTAATTCTCTATTATGACATCGTAATCTTTACGTTCTTCGCAATGTCAGTATTCTTACCACAGTTTCATTGTTTATCGATTTACATAGCTTAAAGCAGAAACTTTTAAAGTCACATAGAAAGTGTTAGAGAACATAAGTATCAGACTTCACATAAGTAGGAATGATGTGGTAATAAATTGTACTATTTATTAATAGATACTAGTGCGAGTATGGAGGCCTCTAGTTCTTGCGATAAACTCAACTAATGTATGGGATTGAAGTTAGTGGCGTCCAATGTGTTTCAAAATTATTACGTTGCCTTCCTTGACATATATTCCTGTAGTTGGTCCAATTTCGCCATAAAGATTAAACAGGCTGTCAGCAGTATCATTCTTCAGGCAATATCCAACCACTTGAACTGGGTGCGTTGTTATGGCAGGCGCCAACGAACCAAGAAATTGACGATCCTTGCTCTACCATTTAATCAACTGCGGCACCGCGAGACGCGCCGTTCCCTCAATAAAACCGGAATCGAATCGGCCCGTTACGATTATGAGCATTGCGGTAGGTTTATTACGGCTGGTCCCTCCGGGGACCCTTAAGTAAGATGTCAGCGCAAATAGATGGAAGCCTATCCCGCGGGTGTGAAGCGCGGATTACACTGATGCGTGCTCTCTCCGGCTACATTGACGGGAGGTTCCGCCGGTGATGTATAACCGAGATTTGATCGATTGGCGCAATACAGGCTTAGTGCGGCTTCCGGGACAGGGCTGAGACAGGTGCGAGGATGGGAATTGTCGTTGGTTTGTGTCACACCTTGATAACCCTATCCATCTTCAAGAGGCGGACTCGAGGAGGGGACGAGTTAGTTACCGTTGCCGCTCCCGAGACGATGGGATTTTTCTTTTTTCCCTTAGCTTTGGAAATGCTCAAATGGGTTTTGGGCTCCTGGAGAGTAGTCATCGTGCATAGAGGTATTGACGAAACCCCTGCACAAATAAATCTCAGTTCGACATTGAAAGCTCTGGCTGGTTTGACGGATTCCATTCCTCACAGCACATACTAGTATGCATACGTGAGTTGCCGCAGGTGGTGTTCCTTGCCACAATACATCTCCCTTGATACGTTTTTTTCATCATTCCTGACTGCTAGGTGTAGAATACAATCCAAGTTATCTTTCGGTACCGAAGCTGTACTGAATTTATATTTAAATAGGTAACATTTTTAGAATAGTAAGTTTTAGTGTCTAGATGTCAGTTTACAGTTCACATCGTTGGGTCGTTAGTAGTGATTATATCTGCATAAAGGTAAATTTCAAGGAACTCATTTACACCTAGCTGTGAAACTTATTTACATGTATAACGGCTCAAAATTCCTCAAGTAAAGATCAGTTGAAGCGTGTTCCAACTGAATATGCTAACATTATTCATTTCATTTAATAAATGATCCCTCCTCTTTCATAAAGTATTGCTTATTGTGAAATTAAACTTCGATTAGATTAACCGAAATGATGTCCCAAATAAGATAGCAGATTCTAAACACTTCATTGGCTGTCAACATAACTTAATGTATATTTCATCCAACTCGGCACACATTCCCTATTTAATTTAGAAGAACATACTAGGTTTTTATATGCCATTCAAGTTCCATCCAATTTTTCAGCACTAGGGAAATCTGTGGTGCTATTTTAATTCTAGCGGCATTGATTGGTCAGTGAAAGTTTAGAAGTGCTGACATTTAAAGAATACCCATCACAGTTGATTGATCGTAAATCTCTTCACTATTTTATACCAGGCTCTGTTTTATGTGTAAATCTTAGCAATGTGGACTCTTGAGGTGTTCCTGTACTTATCTAGGTCTTATATCTGAACTAATGAGATATGAAATCGGCCGCCGAATGTCTGGAGTCTCATGATCTTAAGTAGGGGATTCATGTAATCTACTCAGCCGACTGAACGGTTTAGTTCCGATGTCTGCTACTACAGAAACTCGTAGTTAGTATAAATTTATAGGTACTATAGACCTATGCTCTCTATAAATCTTTGCGACCATCATTAGTGAATTGGAAATTTCCAGCAAACTCAAGAAATAGAAAACGAGACGAGACGGTTCTGACATTTAATTCGATCCAGTTTTACTGCTGTACGGCTCCCTACCATGTTCCCATCAATGGGCATTCTCTCTGGGCTTAGAAATCACATTAATAAAGTTGCGCTCACCCAGAAAGTACGGACTTACGATTTTTATTCTCGACCTGCTCCACCATTTCATCCCATATTAATATTCTATCTGTATCGCAGACGGTGGTCTGAGCAGTTAACCGCCCGGGAAAGGGATGACTTCTTTACGGCGGGATGCGACTCCATCCTCCGCGAGAAGGAAATCGCTTAAGAGGCCTCTGCGACGAAGTGGGAGCTCCGGAGCCTTCTAATATCGCGCCTATTGCGTTCCGCTTGGGGATCATTAGGTTCATCCATTGTCCTCCGCGGCACAATCGACTTTTCATTCAACAGTCTCCTCGCTTTCGCCCTTCTTTCCGAAGCCCGTACGGGTTTTTCGCTCTTTCCGCCTGAGGCGGAATCGTCTGCTTTGCAATTGCCCCTCCGTTACAGTTATCGTCCATCATTCATCTGGATCAAAGGCCTCCCGAGCACCTCAATCATGACCTGATTCTTCGGATAGTTATAGGTTCAACGTAACCTAACCCAGAAGGATGATCTCAGACTACGACTCTTGACTTGTATAAGCCAATACTAAAAAGGAGACTCCTCACCGTGTAAATCATGTTCATGAACACAAAATTACTTATAGATAAAATATTTATTATGCAGCCTGTTCTCCATTCACTTGGATAATCGATGTATATCACCTGAGAATTGGTGTTTACTATTCGACTTACAAATAGTATTCATGTATTGTGAGTGATTTGATGAACAATCACCGATTAGCAGGTCGATTGTTAAGAACAGGGATTCTATAGAGGGAATTCTAGGGCATGGATTGGTTGATTGGAACAACTCTGGGAATCAATCGTTCCCCAATAAAACGATCTATTTACTTATATACGAAATTCAAGTTTACTCCAATGGTTTTATGCGATTGAATTTAAAGTTCGACAAATGAATTTGCCGAACAACAACAGAACAATGGTACGATATGTTGGAAGGGAATATGCAACAATTACTACTATCCAAGGAAATTCAGCTAAGTCAGAGATACAAAGTGCCACAAAACCTAATATTCCAGCCTATGTATGTCCGCCATCTAAGAACGAGGATTCGTATAGAGGTCAGGAATGTAAAATTGGAAGCCATGCATGAGTTCAAAGGAACAACTTTGTATAGGGTTAATATGCAGGAAAGTCGATTGCCGTTGAATAATAATCAAATGAGGTTTTATTCAGTATGCAACAATTATTTCAATTCAGGAACATCGAGTGACGTCATAGATACAATACCCAAATAGCCCATTTTTTAGCCCAAGTCTTTCCCACGCTAAGCAATAAACCAATTTAAGGAATAACGAAAATATTTTGTCGAATTACATACCGCGATTCATATAAAAATTATGTAGTCCGGCTTATCTCGTCAAAATAAATTGAAAATTATTGAAAATATTTTATGACCAATGGACATTTTGTGCTTTCAAATGACCTTATTTATCGTTTATTATTCTTTTAGTGTAGGTACTAAACCATCGAAGTTACGGCCACTTTCACCAAACGATTATACCCGTTCAAGCTGGAAGAGATGGGAAAAAAAGCGGAGATTACTGAAACTTGTCTTTCGCCAGAGTGTTTATCAGTTTATTTATACAGTTTATGTATATATTCGTTTATAGTTCATATCTGTATCGTGGGGGGTAGGGGGATGGGGGTTAATATGGAAAAGTCACTGTTATTGGTTTTGTAGTGAGTTGTGAATATTCGAAATGAATTCGTCATATTTGCCAATCGATATTGGATTTTCTGGCCGTAAAAGAATAGTGTTGCAAGAAATAGTCATGGAAAGATTCGGCGGGTAGTTTACCTCTCAAAACCGATTGATTCAAGAGTCCTCGGACTTTTTGATACTCGTCTGGTTTTCCCATCGGACTAATACGAAAGCTTCTAGAATAAATTTTTATGTAAAAATAGCAGAATAGGTCATCCAATCTTACAGGAAGTAAAGAGTGATCGACTTTAGTTGTACGTTATAAGAATTTTGGTTGCCAATATTACATGTATTTGATGCAATACTGTTTCCACACACCAGCTACTCTGCTTCTTGCTTGGTTTCTTGCTGCTTTTTGAGACGAAGCCTCGTTATCTTAGTTGGTGAGCATTGAAAAGTTAGTACTACCTTCGAAGCTTTTCGCTCAGGGTTTAATCAACTCATAAATGTGACAAAGTAACCGTTGAATTTCTTAATATTTATATTTGTTTATTTTATTTTTCAGAAATAATGTGTTATCATCAATTAATCGGTTTTGAATTCCATTTAAAGTCATGTAAACCTTAGTTAAAAAAATAAGCTTGGAAGCGGGAAATGAGATATTTCACATCACGCACTAAGTCATTGTGGAAACCCATGTTAAGAAAAACACAATTTGCGTAAAAGAAAACGTAAAATATTTTCACAAAAATGAAAAGAGTTGCTGCGTTAAATCGATTTTGAAGGTTAGGTCATCATCAGTAATAGAACAACAACATTGACATCAGCTGGGTTGAAGGTTGATTATCCGGGCGGTTCAAACGGTTGAACATTGGTTAGATAGTTTGAACAGAACTCCGTTAGGTACTCTTCGTTATTCTAAACAAGATTTATGCGGGTGAAAGACACCTATGTCTTTCAAGGTGTATCGCTCAATATTTACTTCATCGAAGATTGGCTAATCTCCGGTCCGTAGTTTTCACTTGTAAGTGAACGATAGCTGTTAGCGTACTAAGTTGGCCATGGGTTGGAGTAATGGGTTTGATGTTAAAAATAAACAGTCTCGCTTGATTTTCGGTTCTTAAGGTTTTGGAACTAGTTCCGGTGCCATGCCTATCAGCATGTTAATAAAGTTCGATGGAATTCGTCATAAATTCTCCGGGTTGAACGGATTCCTTTACGTTACATAATTTCCATAAAAAAATATATCGTGGGGTTCCGGGTAAAAGTGACCAAGGTTTTAAGGAGCGTTGGTGTGTTGTTGCTAAGAACGTTATATGTGCAAGAAATACATAATTTATAATGAAAAATGATTATCAATTGCCATTTGATCACTTTTACTGTGTAAGATTTGTAAGATTGCATAGTGGGCACACAACAGAAATAGGTATATCATAAATGCTTGGCAAATAAATGTAAAATACGGTTTTCTTTACGTTACATAATTTACATAAAAAATTATTATATTCAGGTCACACACACAAAAAAAAAAAAAAAAAAAATTTAAAGAATGGATAGTTGGGAGATACCAAGATTATTGCCTTGGAATTTCATTGTGATTGAGTTAGCAAAAATAATCACTTGTGCGAAAAATCGATGTCAGAGGATGAAAGGAAACTATTTTATCAATTTGTGTGAAATATTCCGCGAATATTTCATTAACGTTGGCTGTTTGGTTCCATCAACTTGAAGTTGAACATAAATATGAAGTAGATACAGTAAGATTCGTGTAAGATGATTAATTTTGAATATCGACGCTCTTGCTTGGATAGTCGCTGAGTACCTGCGACCGTAAAGTTCATCCTTATGAAAAATAAGGTTTCCAAACGTTTCGTGCGGCACGCTTCTGTTTCGAAGCTCTCAACTATTTGAAATCTCAATCGGCCCAAAACCATTATAATTCATTTCACCTCATGTACCATAAAATGGTCTCGGATTGATGGAAGACGTCTATGTTGTCATTATGAGGAGAAGAAAGCTGTTCGGAACAATCTTCCCGACCTCCCACTAAGCCATTATCGTTCGAATTTATCTTCTTCTCATAAAGGGCAGCACAGAAACCATTAGCAGCTCTCTCCTTATAGGTGGGTGTCCATTAACCCATCACTAATGGTTTTTACGATCTGTTTGCAAATGATTTTACGCTACAATAAAATTCATATCTTCTGCCGTAATGTGGAACCGAGCCATTAGACTATTCTCTCTGTCTCTCTCTGCTGCAAATGCTTCAATTCGAAAAAGCGTTTATCTATACACCAGTGAAGGTAATTCTGTATCTGTTACACGCACCCACTTGAACACATCTCATACATATTTTTGTAAATGAATAAATTCGTTGCGTGTTCACGAATTCTGTGACTATTTTTTAGGGAGGGAAATATTATAATACAGTACTCGTATGAGTTAAATCCCAAACCATCGTAGGTTCGGTTAACATATTTATTGTATCAAATATTTCATTATTGGACGCCATGATCATATTAAGATGGCAACAGAAATTCGCAATGCTATTTAGTATCTCAATGAGAGTTTGGAAATTGTATCGAACTAACTCCTATTGGAACTTTTGAGTTTTGCTGAAGAAGAAAATATAATAATCTATACCCAGGGCAGGCGAAAGGGTGGAATGAGAGATTCCAAAGGTTTTCACGCCATTACTGGTCGACTGGGTGTATAGCAAACTTTTAGAAGGCTTTTACTCCGTTAATACACAGCACAAACTTTCGGCATTACCTCAGCCACCTCGCAAATAACAACTCTTTTCGAACCATCAAACTTGCACTCGTTGCTCCACGCTATACCGCTTCGACCCTTTCCAAACGAATTGGAGGCTGCTGTGTTCTTTACACTTGACGCTTCTTCGTCGTACTTTCTGCTAGGAACTTATTAATGCGCCTCACAATGGATCCTTCTGGTCTTTGTGACCTACGGCTTTTATCTCACATTCCCAAAGGAGAGGAAGATGAATTACGTGTTTATTATGACCTTAATGGAGAAGGTGCAATGGAAAAACACTCATCAACTGTCATCAACTGTGTTAGAAACCTGCGGGATCTTATGACTTCTTGCAACCCACAATCACTAATCTCGCCTTGAAATAAATTGATCACCCTGTAGGTACTTCCAAGTTTCGTCAGGTTGTTTAAAGTGATTGATGTATTCATTGGGCCCATCAGATTGAGACTGGCTCTCCCAAGTTGATAATGACCAATAGTTTGGCTTTGTCGGTCAGGAACCGCTGTCCAAAGTTCGCGCGCTAAACGGAAAATCGATTTTAATCAATTACTGAAGGGAGGGTTTCTGTCGGCAATAACGAAGGGCTACTTTGGCTAATGAAGGTGGTGTTAGCTCTTACGTAAGGGAGTTCCACATTGCTCCTCATAATTCAGAAGTAGGTCAGAAAATTTCTTCCTCCTTGCCCTGTATTAATTGGTGATTTTGTGGTTCTTCAAACTCAATACAACCCCCAGTAATTTAAACTCCCCAGTAAAACTAAACTGATACACATCTTTGTGCTCATTTGTTACTTCAGCCACTTGATGTGTAAGTTGTTTGAAATCCCATGGAGTCAGACTGTTTACCTAGTATGTTAGATATTATATACTTTTAACGGCGAATTTTCCTATTGTGGCAGCGACGCTCTCGATCTTCAAATCATTACGAAGGTTGTCGTTCCGAATGTACCAAGGTGCATCGACGATGTTTCTCAATATTTGGTCCTGGAATGCTTGTACAATCTTGATGTTGCTATTAGCCGTTCAGCCCCACAACTGCTCACCATAAGTCCACACAGGTTTTAGGACCTGCTTGTGCAACATAAGCTTATTTGACATTGACAGCTGAGAGTGTCTGCCCATAAGCTAGTACATTTTTCGATACCTAATGTCAAGCTCCTTTCCCTTTTTCTTGAAATGCTCTTTCCATTTCAATTTGGCATCAAGCGTCATCCCTAGGTACTCTGCTTGGTTAGAGTAAGGGATGGTCTTTCCGTCCAATATAGTAGGTACCTAAATACATAGGTATTTAACCTTTTTATATGTAAAGTCTACATTTATTGAATTTGCCTCGTTCATTTTAATTTCCCACTTCCTGGCTCATCTGTGAATTTTTTACTAAAGATTCGTTGAGCTTAGAAACTGATTCAACAGCTTCTTCTGCAACTGCCAATACTGCAGTGTTATCAGCGAATGTAGCAGTTGTATTTTGTTCTATTTCTGGTAAGTCACTAGTGTATAGAAGGTATAATACTGGCCGTAGCACACCGCCTTGAGGAACTCCAGCTTAAATATCTTACAAATCAGACTAGGCATCCTCTTGTCTAGTACGTAAGTATCGATCAGTTGAGCAAGAAGCTAAAATCCGTGAATAACATGATGCCAACCATTTTCATAATTTGAGTTTAAGTCCTTCGTGCCATACTTTATCGAATGAAGAACATTGAAAATATACCTACACTTGTAAATAATTTCGTCACATGGATTTTCCATGATGATCCTCATTTTGAACATCGTTTACTCACGGATCACGGATTCGATATTTGTGTACTTATATCAGTATTGTTTGTCACTAGTCTCATGACACGTTTCGATAGTGACAGAAATACGAATTTGGGTGCGAAAGGCTGAGGTTCATATACCTAGTTTTTGGGAATTCATGTTTTTTCTTATCCGTTTTGTCGTATATACCTAAGTGTAGAAAAATAGGAAGTGAGCACATTTTCGGGTCCGGTTGGGTCCAGAAAAAAACGGTTAAATTGGATTAAGGTATTCTTAAGAGGTGTTCTCTTTCTATCGGTACCCTAGTCCTCTCAGCTTCAGTTAGTGGTTTTCGATCTCCCCGTACGTTACCTTTTGAATCGGTCCTCAGGTACATCTCTATGGTTACGCCCAGATCCTCTCCCGACAACAAAAGAAAAAATAGGAAGGAGGGAACGATGCCTCTCCAATCCCCGATCCTGTTTTTGTTGCCATTCACCCCACAGTCCTCCACACCCCTGCCTCTGTAATCCAAAACGCTACTTCACATTTAACAATAACATATCCCCTTGATAACCTGTCCTCAACAATGCAGCACTTCTAATGGAATAATAATTAGTGAGCTCTTCTATAGTGTTTTGTCAGATGCTGATCCATTTCCCACAGTCTTTCATAGAGACTAGATCGATTATCTTCCTCCTCTACCATGACGTTGTTAATATGCACATATGCGCCAAGTGGTCAGAATCATACGGGTTAACGCTTGGACTCTTCCTCTGACCTAAACCAAAGATGCTACAGTTGTCTTTATTCTTTTATTTCACTCTCACCCTTCTTGAATTTACAGTGAGTCATGGGTCCCTCGAGATGGAAGAGGACTCAATACTTATTTCCGGATCGAATTCGTATTCATATTCTTCAATCTTGTTAGCTTCTCAGATCCTCTGTTCAATTACTACTTTGGGTTAGGGGTTACTTAATGTAAACTTCTTACGTTGAAATCTCGTATGCAGTGAAGATATCGAATTTGTATTATGGTGAGTAAGAAGGGAATTACTTGGAACTATAATCTTTTGAGGAGTTTCATGTGCTGTTTCATGTTACCCGGATAAGATGTGTCGAGTTGAAGATTATTGTAAACATTGATAATAAATTCAATTATAATATAACTAGTTTAATGGCCCTGCTACGCAGGTTAAAAAGAAATAGGTGAATAACACAACAATATGCAATATAATAACAATATAATAGCAATATAATAACAATATGCTAAGTCAGAAAATCGTACGTCCCAAGTCCTGGGAGACGCTCTGCCGGGTTGGGTGGGGGTAAGGGGGAGAACACCACCCGCCCAGCGTTAACACCCCCTGAAAAGGGGATATACCTACCTACTTACCCACTCTGATATTTTCGTCTTTAGATAGTTTGATGATGATGATGATGGAAACTGAAGCTGAGTCCTAGGTACAGGGCCGCTGGCCGCCTGCCGCGCCGCGCCTCTTGAGATAGCACTCTCCCACAGCGCGGCGCGAAATCACACAGTACACACACACAGTCCTGTGTGTGTACCTACATGAAGAAGTCGCCAGCCGCGGACGCGTCAGGGTCATACGTGTGAAACGAACCCGAGCGCGCGGGCCACCAACGCGATCTGTTCTATAAGCGATCAAACTGTGCTGTTCTATGGAATTGTCATACGTAAAAGCGCGGCACCGCGCTAGTCAGCTCGTTTGTCGCGGCAAACCCTCGTGCCGCGTGGTTTGACTTTAGAATCGCTTTCTCGCCGCGCTATCGCACTTTGTAGGATAACCTGCTTCTCTCGAGATTTACCGTTCTTCGTTGATGTTACCTTTGTGGTGATTTTATTCGCCTACTGAATTGTCAGCAAGTCTATAAGATGATTGATGATAATCCGCTCATTATAGCTTTTCCCAGTCAAATTAATACTTTCCCCAATTGATACTTTTCCCAATAAACTTAATACTTTTTCCATTCAAATTAATACTTTTCCCAGTCAAATTAATACTTTTCCCAACCAAATTAATACTTTTCCCATCCAAATTAATACTTTTCCCATCCAAATCAATGCTTTTCCCTACCAAATTAATAATTTTCCCATCCAAATTAATACTTTCCCAACCAAATTAATATTTAAAAAAAATATTAACCTCCTATATATCAAATGCTAACTAACCAAATTGATCTTAAAAAAATTAAGGAAATAGAACAACGCAAAGCTTGCAATCCAACGAATAATATATGTCTATATTATTTTATTATACAAATGATTGGCAGAAAAAATATTGGTAGTTTATCATCTTAGTTGAAGTTTATTTTTAGTGTAGGTATATTAATTGTATAAACATACTACTTTAATGGCCCTGTTACGCAGGTTAAAAAGAAATAGGTGAATAACAAAATGAGGGAGTATAATAACAATATGCAAAGTCAAAAAATCGTATATCCCAAATCCCCGAGGAGAGGACCACGTCGCTTGCCCTGGGAGACGCTTCCCCCCGCTGGGGCCCTCTCCCCTTCTCTGGCGGGGTCGGGGGGATCAGGTCGGTTGCCCTGGGAGACGGGGGCGAGAATTCCACCCGCCCGGCGTTACCACCCCCTGAAACGTCGATATACTCAGATAAGCTCGTCTTTATATAGTGTGATTGAATTATATTATTATATTATATTATTATCTAGAATATAAAATACGTATTTAAATATAATTTTTGAAGAAAATGTTGCTCTGAAGCGGAAAAAAAAGCTTGGAAACTTGGCCAAACTATTTGGTCAAGTTTCAGAACTGTTAGTTGATAATCAAAACCAGTCAGTCGTGTACCACCACATTCACGCTTGAAAGAAGCTACCAAACGAGCTCACTCACCGTGAACGACAACCAAATACCCAAAACCAACATAGTTCGATACTTGGGAGTCCAATTGGGAGTCCAAAAACTTGGGAATTCTGATTTTTTGTTCGATTCAAATTTTACTCTATTTCTGCAAACAACTTGGGAAATTTCATTTTCGCTGACTTAGGGTTAAATAGGAGTATACTAGCTAATCCTTCCTATTTATGTTCAAGCGAGGATTTTAGACCGATTCATGTCATTCATCCTTTGTCTAGTTAAGATTTTGATTTAGTATATAATCCTATCTTAGCACATGCATTGTCATGTGTTTCATGTATTGAAGTAACATTGTTTCTACTCTAATTGTAGTCTTGTGGTCGTGCAAATCCTCAGAAATTTAGAATTTGAGGTCGAGAAGAGGGATGAAGGGCGTAATTGCCGATCCATTCTATCGCTGCTCTTACCTTTTTAAAATTAATAGCCGATCTTGTCCTTTTTTTATTCGATTAAGATTTTGTTATATTTAAAAAAATGTTTATTATCGTGATTGTGATCTTGACATGTTTTTACATGACATGCCTTGGACACAAATATCAAAAGGGAACATGAGTACTTATTCGACAGGCTGCCTACCTCTTGTTTCTACGCTCAAAGTGTAGGTGTTTCCAACCAACCTTCTACCCACTGATATGAGGATAATCCATATTTGCAGTCGATATGAATTTTATAGGATCGGAACACTATCCTTTACCTTCGATCGGCTTTACGATTCTCCTTGGAATGATTACCATACAATGGTATCATCTATGCACGTCTAGTTGTTGAGGAAGTGAATAAACTTTAGCTAAGAAAGAAAACGTTTTGTTCCCATAACTTAAAACCGATACTGCTAAGCTGATATGTGTTACAAAATCTCTCCATCACCGTGAGCCGTACAGAAATAATTTCTGACAATCCTCGTGGTCTGAGATTGATATTAATAGAATTTTTTTTTAATGACCTGTAAGTCATATTTGTATAAATAATTGTTGCAGCCAGTAAGACACTGACAGTGGAATGTTGTATTAGCAATTGTGTTGTTCGACTTCTGAATTGCAGCGAACATTATTCGTACAACTAGACTTCTTTACACAACCTTCATGAAATGAGAAAATGCTTGTTTTGTATTTTTTTAAATGCAGATATTCTATCTATGCTGTCTATTCCAGTCGATTTTGCATCACTAGGAAATGACGTTTCATTTGCGTGTATTAGTAAAAACTTGGTACCTAGTTTTTACCAGTTCCATGCCCTTAGCATCAATGTGTGAAGCTGGCGGCTAGAGGTTGAGACCATCCTGATTCCTATGTCCTGAGTCCATGTGAGAAAAATTTGAATTTTTTAAAAATCAATTTATAGCATTTTAATGGCCCATACGACATAGGGACATGGCAGATCTTGAATCTGCTCACCTATCAACGTAGAATGACAAAGTTTATGAGGGTTATACAACATGTTTGCAATACAATTATATTGGATCATTATTGAAAACAATAAACCAATCACAAAACTCCTCAAACCAATAGGTAACCCTCATTAGGCTCTTCTGTAGAGAATTATTGAGGTAATTAGTATCGCCAAGATCCTACCCTGCGTGAGGCTGTACATTCGGCTATTAATCCCCTCAGTTGATCCGTTGTGTAAATATCCGTTTTCCAGCGTTAATCTTATTACCCTTCTAAATGTATGCAAACAAATTTGCGAAAGATAAATACACTTGTTTCGGTTTGTGTCAGGCAAATACACTTTTGGCTTAGCCCGTTTCGGAAGGATACTGCTTCCTGTTCGACTCTCGGTCAACTTCAAAGTGGAAGCTCGCTTTCATGGCAAAAACAGTATACTCATCAATTTTTTTAGTTCTTGGTAGGTTTTATCGTTTCAAGGCAAAACATACGGGTGGTAATTCCCTTAAATATGGGGACGTCCACATCTTTGGATTGTAGTGGTGCATCTGCCATAGTCTAGTTTTGCAGTTTTGCAGACAGTAACTGGATGCGTTCGTGGTTAGTTCATTAATTAACAACAAACCGAACGGTTCATGATGGGAATGAGTATAGGAAGAGAGAAACCAACAACAAGAAGAGCAATAAAAAAGAAAACATGAAGAATAATAAAGGGGGGCAGATAAGGGAAATGAAAATATCATGATTTATTAGAATCGTCCTTCCATTCATCCTCTTCGCTCATAAGTACCTATAATTAAAATATTAAAATGAATATATACCCTATATATACCTAATATATACCCCAAAACTAGGCAGTATGGTTGATGTAAAACTATCCTGTTCTGAGATTCATCGCCGTATGCCATTGTGAATTTCGTACGGCTGGATTTGCCTTAATTTGATATTCTAGGTTATTTCGATGAATCATTAGGGGGAGGAAAAGGAGACCCTCCTTGCAACACCTTCCCAACTGAATCCTTAACTAGGCAGCGACTAAGGAATTTGAATAATTGTCTTTAATAGCTAACTAGGCGGTACTGTGGAGGGTAGATCCAGGAATATTTCATACCCCTCGAACTCTCTTCACTGCTCATACATAAATATACGTATAACATTATCGTGTTCCTAATCCATCGTCAACTCCTTCATGAGATCGATCCAAGCTTGAAAGTGGTCATTCGTTTTCCGATCAGGTTCTTCTACGGACTAATCAAGTTGTGGGAATAACTTTCATTCGTTTTTATGTTTTTCAAATGGAATCAATAAGAATTAGGAGATGAAATGTTCAGAATGTAATTCAACGTTGTGCAGAAATAATGAAACATGTTTTTAGTTCTCATGAGTCTCCTGCCTTAACATAAGACATTAAGCTCATTTTTTTAAATTTTTTTTCTTAGCTGATAGATTCGTAAGAACGGACTAAACAGCACAAATATTATGATCGTAGTTGTGCGCTCCCTTCTACAGCTTCTATGAAACGATAAAAATTATTATCTGCCCAATCATTCATGATTTGGGAAGTGTTTGAAACCGCCAAATATTACTTACCTGCCAAAACCCCGATTTCGAAGAGGCGTGTTGAGAAGGAATTCGTATATACAGCGTATAGAATACAGTAGATAGACCGAGGCAGAAACACGTTACCGATCATATAAGATTCAAAACGCAACCTTGACAACCTTCACAAAAAAAGAAAACGTGTCGTCACTTCGTGTTTGTATTCCCGTTGTACAGAATACGACCAATCTTCGTTGTCAACCCGCGAACATCAAACAGTTCTTTTGAACCCAACTACACGCATTTTCAGAGCTCGCTCTCTTTCCCCAAACACAAGAGGAGTTTCCAATCATAACCGGTCTCCCTTCTCAGTTTATTTATTGACGCTATAGTGGGAGGGCGGTTTCCCGCTCGATCTCCGAGAAAAACCACATTTTTTGGAAATGAGCCCAAAAACCGATTACCCGAGCGGTGCGCGGATTCGATTTCCGATGTAGGAGAGGGTTAGACCGTTTGACAGGTCAGCTCGTCCAGTGCTTCGCTGATAATAAAAGATTCAGCCCTCATTTTTTACGTCAGCTCCCACCCCCCTGAAACCCTTTTTTTCGGACCCTTCTCTTCGGCTGTACAACCCTCTGCCTACCTTTGTCACCCCTTTCCGAGGGGTGAGAGAACATCGTCTGTTGTAGCGGTCTATTATAATAACGCCGTCTCACACCCTATAAATCAATAAAGGGTTTTAGTCAAAACTGATCCCCGTGACGAAGTTAAAATAATTTGTGGCGGGCCTTAGTTGGAAGTGACAAATAGAATTGGACCTTCCACGCTGATTGGAGTTGTACTAAAAACAAACGCCGTTCCCATTGTCGGCCGTCGTTGTTGACGCATCATGCTCACAAAAGGGTCCATTAAATCCTTAAAATTATTAAACCCCTTCACCCTCCCATTTTTCTCTTTTGTCCGACTCATTGTTTGGAGAGCACTTAAAATGAGAGCTTTATTTATTCAGTAGGTGCCTCATCCCAAACGTAATGGAATAAGACGGGAACGAACGTTTCTTCACGCCGTCGTTACAGAATTTCTTCTTTTCGAATGCCTTTGGTTTGGGAAAGCCAAAATGGATGTGTTTCGCCGCCTGTCCAAAATAAGATTGCGAGCTTAATACGATCATCTTTATGCCCAGGCTGTAAATAACCTTGTAACTAAACACATTTTTGAAAATTGTCGCATAAAGATTTATTATCTATGTAATTCTTTCTACGTAAATCGATGAACTCTCCATTAGACGTAGTCAATGGTAAATTATCTAAAATTTATCAAATGTAGCTTCACCCTTGTAATTGACTTTTAGAGATACCTACAGAAGCTGGTGTTGAAACCCACGAATTGTACAACTGAAATTAAACAAAATATAATGAAACACCTACCTATGCTTCACTTGTCCGATAATAAATAACAAATGTTAAGCACGACTAGATTTCAAAAGGTTTCTTAAAAACAAATTTTCATTGCGATTATATCTGCTGATTCGTTCGACACAAATAATTAGGCTAGTTTACTATATGGGAATAACAAAAAGAAACGAAAAATTGTAATACCTGTTCATTCAAATTGATGAAATTATGTAAAAGGAACACAGTAATACTGAACTCTTGGGTTCTTCTTGTGGAAAAAACAACTCGTCCGAATAAAATTGATGTTGGACTCAATGAATTGGTAATATACATTAATTACAATTTCGTCAGAGGGGAATCCTATAGCGTAGGATTGAATACGCCAGTGCAAGCGTCAGAATGGCCGTGGTACTGTAGGCTAGTTTTACTCTATGCAAAGACGATCGTATTCAACGTGTTGACTGTTTTCTTTCCCTCAAAATACTGATGGAGAGCGAACGGTGGACTTAAAGCGAGTGGGACGGTCCGAGTGATTCGATTCATTGAAGGGATGTCTATCAACGGCAAACATACTTTTCCGGTCTTAAACATTGGCAAACATAAATCCGAGAGTTTTATATACAATATCTTTTTAGCTTGGAGTTTACAGTAAACTCAAAAATCCGATTGATTGCCGTGTAGGTATTAGTTTATTTTTCAGCGCCCAGGTACATCGGGATTAGAGCTCATCTAAATTTTCCAATAGGATAGGTAGGGAAACAAAATAACGGCCTCTCAAATTAATTGTTAGATGAATTTACCTTAATAACAAGTTACATACCAGTTAAATACTGTTTTATGTGTTTTTCCTTTTTAAAGAGCTTTAGTTGTTTTAAATTTTGCCCAAATTATACTTGTTTGAAGAATTTTGTGTGGATTTAAAGATTTTGGAGGGTGTGTATTCGTACCATAGTTTGTTACTTCGTGAAGGTGTTTTTTCGAAGATACTGTATGTAGGTCATGAATTTTTATGTTTCGCATGTATTATTGACCTAAGATGTTTCATTTCTTAACGTTGACGTAAAGCATAATTAGCTCTCCGACGCCCATCGTCTTTCATTTACTCGGAGAACTTCGTCACTACATATCTATTGGTCTTCTTTTTTACCTGAGTTCGAAGGTAACCTCGTGATGAGGCTATCCAACCAAGAGAACACCAAGTCGTGAAAGGTGATTGGTCCAAACAAAGCGATCTTCCATCTACCCGACTCGAGTGCAGCTCAAATACAAGAAAAACACTCGTGGGTATACCTCGTTCCCCAGAAGCCGGAGGGATCTCCTTGAGAAAATAGAAAGACACCCTCGCATGCGTTTCTCAACTGGGTATTCCGCCTGATTTTTTTTCAGGTTGGAGGTGAGGATAGAGAATGTCCCCATTCAGCTACATCTTTTCTCTTGACCTTTTCATCGTAAGAGCGGTCTCGTTACTCTGCAGTTTGTTGCTAAAAAGCTTAGTAGGACTTTTAATGTGGACCTCGTCAAGGGCAATACATTTTCTGTATGCTTGCTATTCACCAGAAGGTGAGTCCCCAACAGAAAGCTGCTGAAAGCTTAATTTTCATTTATGAACTTGACTATGCACTGATCAAATATCTTATGCAAACTCTAGTTGTCAATACACGCGATCTGAATGACAATTTTATAGCGAACAATTACATACCGTGGAATCAGCCCGGTGATATAACATGTGTACGTTGGTATGTTGCAATATATTTAATTGATAATATATTGAAGTAATCATAAATATCATAAATAATGTCAAAGTTTAATCAAAATTCCGTTCTACCACTGAGATGAAAAATGTGTATAATGTGCATCTACCCTTATCCAAATCACTGTGACAGTTTCGAGTTCACATTTTATTTCATTTATTTCAGCATCATACATTGTTAGATAGTACATCGCTTTCGTCAAAATAATCATAATAATATAGAAAACACACAGTAAACAGCACATTGAATTAGTAAATAGGTACTACAAATACAAAATATAAACTAGAAAATTTGACCTAATTCACATAGCCATTCAGAAGACCGTCGAAATCTCAGCCGGTGAGGAAGGTGCTAAGGTCGTAAGGGCGTCCTTAACTCTCCTGCCAAAAGGTCCAGGAGGAAGATTCCTAATGCTCCCCGGAAGTTCATTATACATTTTTACCCCTAAATAGCTGGGGTTCCTTTTTTGGGATAGGGAAAGTCTGTGTTTGGCTCTCATTGGATCATTATTTCCTTTCTTGTCGTAGGAGTCACTGTCTCCCTGTCGGGTGTACAGTACATGAAGCAGGACGTACTGTAGGAGTGAGGTAGAATTACCTTAACCATCATTGTTTCATGAACGATGAACGCTGACTGAATAACGGTGCTCGGTGACATAAGCCTTTAGCTTACCCCATCATCAGATGAAAATTGAAAATTGTTAACTCCGATCTCATGTCCTGCGTTCGTTGGATGGTTGCAGTTTTGATAATGTAGGGTTGATGTGGGAGGAATATGTAAATTTGACGAACCATGTCCATTCCTTACGGAACTATGTTTTTAAGTATATTCAGAACAACATGAACCCACTATCCGTTTTGCTCGCAAAGGGCTGCAAATCACTGTAATTTTGGTTCTATCGCGCCGGCTGGCTATCCGCCAAGGCCTTCGAAAAATACGGTACGGATGATATTCCCTATACTCTCTTCGCGGATTGATTTTATTTTGCAAACTATATCCAGTCCTAACGTCTCGTTGGTCAGAACCCCGATTTAGAGTATTGATCAGTTTTAGGGTTTGAACTCCTGCTCATGTCGTTCGAGTACTATAACTAATGGTTGTCAACATTTAAACAAAAACACTTGAGCATACGCATGAGCTTCATTGAATCTAACTTATAACAGCCATAGCATACGATCATATCTACAACATCTAACAACAAACAATAATAATTGTTCAATCAAAGGAACTTTAACCATATCTGATATACTATGGTTTTGGACGTAAAGAATTTGGAGCATATTTATACTGGCGCCTGTACATTAAACCAATAACATTCAGGAAGGATGAAAAGTACAATTCCTAATGGTTTTTTTGAGTTTTTTATTCCAATTTTGCTCACCTACAGAGAGCAATTAAGTTGCTTCCGCAGTCTATCTAGAGTATGAAGCAGTTATCGACGCGTTAGATAACTTACGGAACAAACGCCAGGTTCGTCCGTTAAGTGTCCATAGTTCGTATCTCGAGAAGGTAGTGCTGAAAGATAACATACTTTATGCCGACCTCCCAGACAGCATCCTGACGTCCGGGTAACGCGGTAAGCAACTCACCTAAGCCGGTAGACCCGTATTTCACGAGGTATTAACAAATAGGAAGAGGCACTAATATATGACCACTTGGAGGCCCGTAGAAGGGGGGAAGAAGGACGTTCACTGAAGGGGGGAAGGCGGGGTGCACATAACTCAAAACCTCCCAAGGAAAACGACGCCGCGAATCCACGCCTTCCGTCAAACGGGCTAACACCCTTGCAAGAGTTACGACCTACAATTGTTTTCCACCTAAGGCGGTATATTTTATTATTCATTGTACAGGCAACGGGGCGGGAGGCCATGTCGTGTGGACGGTTTGTGCGGCTGGATAACTTCGTGACGGGCCTATAACCCTGGGATCATGGGAGCATCAGTCCACCGGCCGGGTTTTTACGGCGCTTCGTGATCCCCGGGAATCACCGAATAGTTGTGAAGGAGATTCGAATGTAAATATTGTGGTCATTCGCAGCACGATGATATTGTGATCAAATGAAGCTCTTGTTTACGATTGATGTGTGTCAACGGAAAAGTGCAATGTGGCTCCTCGGCAGGGCCCCCCGCATCTCAAAGAATCTACAAAAAAGGTTCCCGTAACGTTTGCGAAAAGGAGTAGCGAAAGAGAGACATTGTACGAGAAGTCCCCGGTGGTTCTATGAAGTGTAATTGATAAGAAGGCACATATTAATTGATATAAATGAACACAATTTAACTCCAATTCAAAGGTACATAATAATCTTGAAGTCAAGTAGATGTTTTCCGCATTAATATATATTTACAGTAACAATAATGTTCAGTATTATAATAGGTACCTACTACCCCGAAACCAGTCTCGGGCGAAATCAAACCACTAAATAAAATTAAATTCGAAAATCCCGATTCATACTTCTGTCGTTAGAGTATAAAATTCCATCTATTGAGAGGCTTCACACTTCTTTTCTTACTGAAACAGATTCCTGATCAGTTTTTTTCTTCATGTTTAGGTTGTTTCACACCTAGTTGACCAATTCTAATATGGGTCCCTTTTTTTCACTTCTGCATTATCTCATTTTGTTATCTACAAAGTCATACTTTTCCTTTTTTATCGTTCATAACCTGGTCAATTTATACGTACCACTAACATTTGGAATGAGGTTCCTATGAGATAATGGTAGAAGTATCAGTACAACGTGGCAAAACATCCAGATCAACTCGTGAAGATCCTGAACTCACCATGTTTCTTATTCTACCTGCAATTTTGACATTGCAGCCTTTTAAGCACAGGTTCAATCGAATTAAACCGATTGAATTAGTTTTGGCCACCTTTATATTACGTCTCACTGAAACAAGGCTCTCTTGATGAGATAGATTATGCTACGGGCAATAGACGAGTCGGCAAATTCAGATACAATACTTGATCAGTTAATATTTGGCAATATGCAAACATTTTTCAAAATCCTTTTCATTGTTCTGTCATAATTTCACTTTGGCATAAGATGATGTTCTACATGTTTCTCATGCATAACCAATCTCGAAGTAGACAGAAATAGCATGGTTTTTCACGTTCCTCATTGTGAAACCCTGTCGTGCATATAGGTCCGATTGATTTTCTGGCGCCTTATAATGTACCTTCTTCCGTCTGCAATCCCCTTCATCCTTTAACTTCAGTAGGATATCCTGCATCCTATTTGTTCGTTTCTGCAAAAGGAGATGTTTCCGACAAAAAACAAAATGCATTCAAGAGCCTTGATGCAGGAATAAAGACCTCAAGAGGAGGAGTTGCCGTAACGTAAACACAAATCTTATTCCAGGTGCTATGTCAGAGAAAGGGAGCCTAGAAGGGGAGTATGCCTAATGCAGCGGAAGAAAGCTCTTCAAAACGGAACAGATCACATAATAACAACTGAAAAAGATCTCTTTCGTTCTCATAGACGGTCTGGGAAGATGCCGTTTCACACTTCAGCCTCTGACTGTAATCGGAACTTCAAATTGGCCAGGTGTATGTGGAAAAAGGGGGACATGACCAAGTTTGAACCCATAGTCTACAAGCTCCCTCCCCGTTTTGTAGCCTCTCCCTCAAATTCCTTTCAGTGGCATTCGTTGTAGACGACAATAGGGCGGTAAACCAAACTACGACGGGGGTCCGTTTTTGAAATGAAGTTGTATCCCGTGATACACCCCTCGCCATAACAGGGGGTTTTCTAGTAGAAAATATGCCTTTTGATGGGATGGGGGCGGCACTGCGACCACGCAACGGTGTCGAATTAGCTGGTTTTCGAGCGGTAGGTGTTAGGGGTGGGTTTTAACGGTTGTATCCTCACCACAAATGTTGCTCAAATTACTCCAAACTGCTCTACTCCTTGTTATTGCCCCAATAAGCTGAGTCGTGAATCAAAATGTAAATAACTGCCTTCGACGATGCGATATGATCTAAATATTTTCATGTTTTGCATGACGTGATGGATGCCATATTTGCAAACTATGGGGTGTATGAGTGTGGTAGAAAATTCAAGTTTTTCCAGTTGAATCTCTGTCAGAAGTATTGAATACTAGTTTTTATGCAGTTTAAACGAGTTTTAATCCTCCACACAAAACAGGAGTGGGCTTAAGAATAATCCACGTTTGAATGTTTGGCGCTCGAGCATAAACTTCAAATAGTAGTACAGGGGATCGCCATCATATACGCTAGTGTCGAACCTAGGGATTTTTGGTTTTCAGATGGCCGATTTGTTCACTTTCCAATACCATTTCTTCCAGGTAACTAGTATTCTATTGGCGGGCTTCTAATTGCCTTGACTGTTGGAAGCTGTTCCAACAATCGAGAAAACAAAACAGTGATTCTCAACGTTCGTTTTGGTATTTTACGGACTACGCACTAGTTGGGTAGCATATGGATTTTGGAAATCCTTGGACAGGGTTGCCACTTTGGCTTAAGGCGTCATAAGCCGCAAGTGCCAATTCAAATCTCTTCTGATGGATAAAACCGGACTTTTCCCCCGAAATGATGACATCAGTAGTCTTATATTCCCCCTAACTAGTAATTGAAAAAATATTTAAAAATCGTTTGTACACCCCATTGACTGCTGAATCGTAAGATTCGTTTTCTATTCATCAATGAACGATCTTGAATCGATGTCGATAGTAATTATCATAATCTGGATTCATATTTGTAGTCAAAACAGAATAAAAATCTACTACAACCTATTTTTGTGGTTCATATCCTAAAAATTAAAATGACTAACTCCACAATTGCGTTCAGTCACTGTTCTGATTAATTCTTCTGTAAAATAATTTTTTTTTTAATTTCAACAATAAAATGTTCAGTATTATTTTTTTAATGCCGATTTTAATCGATAATTTTACGATTATTATAACTGCCTACTTAGTTCGTTCTATTTCCGTTGTGCTTATTATGAATATTGACTTATTAATCCGTAGAACAAACCTCGATTTGTTAGTGTTCACGTGAACGTTGATTAAGGATGTGGCCTAGAAGTTGGTTCTGATTATTTTATTGACCGAACCGTGGCCCAATTTCCCTTAAAGTTCAGAGTTATCTGATCTCAACAAAGTTTGTGGTAAGCACCAGTTACTTGCTTAGGAATTGGGTTTTCTCGGCCCCACCCTCATCGTTATCATGGTATTAGCAGTTCCTTATACCTACATCACTTCCCGTTCGGAAGCTATATAATTCGTTACAAAGAGATACTAGTTTAATTTGTTTCGATGTTGAAAACATTTCCATTTCCGCTTTTTCAAACAAATGGCCAGTTAGGGTTTCGGCAGCAATATGTTACCTCCCTCCATCTTCATTTCATAAATTATATAGTTTTAGCTATATGGCAGCAACCTTGATAGAAAAAGTAAGAGTACTGTGTGAAATAACTTGCTACGGTTTTATTCTCTGCCAGTCAGGCCACCACAGAAGATCGCTTATTTATCCAGAGTTTTTTTTATCCAATTGTCTCTGTATTGTTTTCGAGACTAAATTAACTCCTTTTTAGCCTTCTATGGTAAAGTTGTCGTATACGTGAGAGCGATCATATTGGGATGTTTTTGTGGTTAGTAGAGTTCAGAATTTTCGAGCTGAGCGACATTAGGGTTTGCAAAGGGAAAGCCATTCGTAGGTCCCACGGACCTGAAACATAATGACAACTGTAATCGAAGTTGTACTCTGTGAAAATAATAAATTAGTGTGAAATGACTTGCTCCCTCTGGTTACCTACTCCTTATCAATGTGTTGGAGGAGTCTTCGAGACACTTTGAGATGGTTTTGCGGTTTGAAGAGGTTGGAATCATTGTGTTGAAGATCACTCCAGTTTTGTAAATCACGATCCTGATGTAAATGGAAGACAGATGTATAAAGTGACAACGAGCCTATTAGTGATGATTGCTACGACTAACTTCAGTATCACTGTAATTAAGAAGGATCAAATTTAAATGCCTCAGCTGTCAAAAGAATTTGGAATCATTCGATTTAGGCGAGTATTGCTTACAAGAGGACAAACCACACTGAGATTCTGCGGACTGGCAGTAGGTGACTGCACTGATTCATGCTGAAAACTGATCAACACAGCCGAAATAGTAACCCTGTGTGTAATAATTTTCTGGGATTTACTCTTTGTAACCTGTGTGTGGGAAGGATCAAGTTGAAATGGTTTTGCAGTTAGAAGAGGTCGGAATCATTGTGTTGAAGAGCTCTCCAACTTACAAAGGGAAAGCCATACGGAGGTCCTGCGGACCTAGAAGGAAGCGAAAACACGAAGAAGGTGGAGCAATGGGAAACCAAGAGGTCATTAGTCCGCGGTCACGGAGAAGCGTCATCCTCACTGACCCCCCTGACCAAATAAGCGAGAGAAGAAGAGAAGAGAGTTCTTTCCGAAGGTATAGTCGAGGCGAAAGGTTCCCGTCCTTGAAAAACCCTCTGGAGCCGCCCCTGGGGGAAAACTAATGGGCACCAGCCTTCCGAGCCGCGCTCCCTTTTGCGTCCCGTTTTCCTCTCCTCATTCGAAGGATGATAGCCAGAAACCTGGGCTCCCGAATAACACGGTTTCCCCATTAACTGAAGTGTTGTTTGGCGGGTTTCTACCCGAAAGAGAAGTTTGTAGAACAAAACTCTGGGACCCGACTTGCATAAGGCTTACACGTGTGTTGCTTTGCTCCTCTTGATGTTTGCTACGTTTCTACATCTCTGATGAGTGGTGCGAAATGAAACGTTCAGTAAAAATACCTTCCTCACTTATAGATGTCCATGTTGACAAAGTTCCAATTAATTACGAATTAGTATGAAAACGAGCATGAATGTATGACTCAAAATGGTTGGATATGACTTAAAGGAATGCAAGTACGCTTAAGAGTTGCAAAACAAAGCTTTTTATTCGCATACCCTTCAATATAACATATTATGGTGACCGTATTATGGGAAGCACCGACTCAGATCTAACCGTCACAAATCAATGTCGTTTAGTTCAAAACTGTGTATTTTCTCGGAATTTTGCCTTTGTCAATACATTATAGTTTTGCGCATATGCTATAATATTACTCAGTTAATCAATATCCGATTGCTACGGCACGAGCCCTAAAAAAAACATCCTACTTCCTCCCAAGTTTTATCGAAATCTAAGCGAATAACCATGAGATATCGACGTTAAAGAGAATTCACAATCGCATCTTAATATCAGTGCGAAGGTAATAACATTAGCCCGATGCCTAAAAAATTCATCGAAATCAAGCGCAAACGTAACTACATTCTTTCCCATTGACGTGCACTTGGTCAGGCACAGCGAGATACAGTGAACCGAAATCGTCTGGTGGAAATTTTGATTTTAGAAGTGAACAGTTTTTTCATTATCTGTCAAAACTTTCCTAACTTCGGTAGTGTGGTAGCTCTGTACCATACTAAAACTTGAGTTTCTTGAGTTCTAATTTGAGCTACACGGACGAATGAATGTAACAGAAATGAGCTAAATCACATGCGATGGAGCTGTAAAAACCTATTTCAATAACCACAAACGGTGCACATTATTACACAAAGGTGTTTTATTTTCGTATTCTTTTAGCCCTTCTGTGTTTTTTAAGGCTTGGACTCCGTACCTTGTAATTGTATTCTAGGTGCCGTAAAATGAGCTTCGTGTGCATTTTAACTAGGTACATCGATTAAGAATGACGTTAGCCACAAGGGTTCCTCAGCTGATAACTGTGTGACTCCATACCTTGAGATAGACTTCTAGTTGTTTCAAAGATGTGTGATGGATATGGTTAGTTGCTCCTCGTCATGTCTGATATATCAGAGGCCTTCCAGCGTAGGATACTTCGCCATAAATATAACTCCTTGATCACCAACGTTTATTAGAACCTCTGTGCTAAACAAAAGCTGATGTAAACATCCCTGCAACGTTACAATATACTTTATACCGGTTCAACGTAGAAATGCACAAAAAGAATAACTGAAATTCAACAAAGTGGGATAAAACACCGTCCTAGGGTTCACTTGTCTGTAAATTTTCAACATGAGCTATGAAAACCTCGACTTCAAAAGCAACTCTTGAAAACCCATTTCCAAAAGTTCTGGGATGGGTCATTCGATTCATTGATTGATTGGTCGAGTTGATGGAAAGTAAGAATATTCCAATGCATTACAAATCATAGTAAATTAAATCTCGATGAAATTTCATCCTTGAAACCCATTTTAAAACAATTTTTGGATCTTTCGGTTATTCAAACTTTTTTCTTCAAAAACAGCCTTCTAAGGAATTCTCTCCTACGTAATGATAGTAATTATTGATATTTTGGTACTTCTAAGATAGAAATAATCTCTAGTAAATTTTATTCAATTTTCTGATTGACATGGACGGAATTATTAGTGTTTTAAAAAGGATTGTACCGCTACCTATCTAAATACAGTGTAAATAGAATTATATTACAATCTGCGGCTCCTATGTTTTCATACCTGTTGATTCAGATTTTGGGTATGTTGTCTGTTAGGATGATTTTTGAATAATACTTTCATTTAAAAGATTCATGGCTGGATAATTAATGAGAAACTTGTTTCGTTTCAGGTACTGCTTGCTTTTCGAACCGATATCTTTCGGTAAGTTTCGCAAATCTATCTGGTAAATAAATTGGTATCTCCCATCATTTTAATTCCCTCATTTACAAAATATTTTTTTCTGTAGTTATTACAATTTCCTGTTCCTTAACAGGAACGATGACTCTCAACGATATGAAATTGCTGTAATTCAAATCATCCGAGGCACCAGTCTGGAGCTAATCTCAGATAACAAGTTATCCTTTTACTGCTTCCCAGCACCTCTGTACAAACGTCGCATCTTTCATCTGCCTGACAATTAGAATGTTTAATGGAGAATTAACTACGGGTGTGATGTGTATTTTATTAATGCTGCATTAAATGCAAGTGAAGGTGGATACTGTAGTGTACCAGAAGCATCTGAGAATCTTGTTACCTCCATATTTCTTCGAGACGTCACCGTTTCAGATTCAAAAATGCCAAAATAGTGATACACGGGTTTTGTTTTACACAATTCATAGCTGCCTTCTCTTTATTCCATTGAGCCAACTAGAAATTGATTATTCATAGTATGTATCGATACATCAGAAACAAGTTTTGAACTAACCCTTGTAAATTTGGACATTTTCTGATAAACAGTATGAAGTAAAACCACGGGATATTTAGGACATCGATAAACATCACAGTGGACACATCGTTATTATTGTTTTAAAACTGGAACGTGTCATTATTGCTGATGAATACATTTTGATTCATAATCATTAAATTGAAAATTTGAGTTTAATGGAGGACCGATGCAGTAACAGAATCAATCCCTTCGCGTAATTGTGGGTTACTCGACTACTTCCTACATTCTGTTGGATGGTCATCAGATTAAAAACATTGATAGGAGGATAACTAGCTGAACCCTTGTAAAGATAATGCCATCAGCATTTGTTATGAATCGTTCAGGACTGGCCATTTAAAAATGAATTTCCAGTCTGTAATAACACAGCGTTAATACAACGTTAGCGCTTATTATTGCTGTAAGAGTCGAATATTTAAAAACATTGACTCATCAAGTTTGTAGTTTGGCCTGAGACCACCATTTTCAATCGCGTTCAGAATTATCACAAAGAAACGAAAGGCCATGGATTTAAAAGCCAATATGCAGCCTCTCCTTAGTTCATGAAAATATTTCATTTGTCAAAATTAAGACAATTCAGGCAATCAACTTTTTTGCTGATAGTAATTGAATATAAACATTGAGAAATACTAACAATTCCATGAATCATGATACTAGTGCCTGATTCGATTATTCTTTTGAAATTCAAATTTTATGACAATACTTCCTTTTAGCAACTTGATCCTGAACCAAGTTAAAGCTTTAGTTTAAGTCGGTACTCCACTCAAAATGAACTTTTATGAAGAACTCCGGTTAATCACATAACAGTAGAAGTTGAGCTCGTATTCCTCGTTTACGTATTTACCAGAGAACAACGCTGTTAACTAGGTAGCGTAGATTTAATCATAAATTGAAATAAAAACCTCCGCAGATTCTTAGAATCAGAATGAAATGATTTCTCATAGTTGAAGGTTCAAATGCCATCGACTGTTTCAGGAAAACAGATACGGAAGGGAACAATTGTTTTAGGAGGTCATACCAAACAGGGCGGTGTAGATACAGCATCAGAGCAAACGAGCAGAGGCGATAATGTGTGTGCATAGGTTAGTACCAATATTTACCGACGGGCATTACGGTGACGCATAAATTTACACTTGCGCTAGTCCTATTCCAGGTGTCATGATATTGGTGGCGGTAAATGGTAACCGAAAATCGCAAGGTTGCTTTGCGTTATCTTGCTCACAAATGTCGACCTTTGCCATTTTTACATGCAAATATTGGATTTCTTAAACACGAAAACTTGTTGCCTATTTTAAGATCGTTGTCAATCAATATCTAGACAGCAGTAAACTCATCATTGTAGTTAGTAAAGATCATATTTTTATCAACACACATTCAAATCTATGACTGTTATCATCACTGCAATACATTATCCCGATGTGTCTGTCGTAATCCTCGATGTCCAGGTTGTCATGGATATGGAGCAGACATGTCAAGTATGATGATTTGACATTTGCGATATCTGAGCTGAAAGAGATGATGCCGAATAACATGAAGGTTACGGTCGAGACCGTGTCTTGATGCGGAGCATGGTGTGGGAAAAGTGCCAATGAATTCCTCAATTTTGGGCATTCCATCAGGATTGCTTTGTGGTACCCCCGCCCGCGTTCTTGGGAATTCTTATATTAGCGGTCATCTTATATTCATTCCTCATTTAGTATTGACCACAGGTCGGTTAAACCCTAGCACACTCCCCCATTTCAACATTTAATACTTAGCTTTAAAAAACAAGCGAAGAAGTGTGAAGACACCGGCGCACAGAGGAAAATATGACCGATTTAGGTGGACAAAATTCTGAAACTTTTCCATATCTAACCTTTAGTGTCCCGCATTGCGGAAAAAATAATATAAACAAATTTAATTAGTTTTTTGACACGATTGCCGAGCACACAGTGGTCTAAAATCAAATTGATTTGCTAAAATTTAAAGCTTTCCTACATTTAACGATTGAAGTCCCAGAATACGGGAAAAATGATACAAAAAATGTGACTATCTCCTCGGAGTGGCGTGCTGATGAATGTATTTTAAATCATTTAATAAACTCTCTTTTTTTCTAAGTACAACATTTGAAAGATTTTTCAGGGCGTCCTGAGCGTTGACAATAAAGTTCAGCAGGTGGTCTTGGCGGTTTGTTTTTTGTGAAACTTAACTCACTCTTCAAAAAATGTCCTCCTCGTGATTTGGGGTGTTGTGACTGAAAAAAAATTATTTATCACCCAAATCTCAAAAATGATTTGCAATATTTAAAGAATAAAAGGATTAATTGTAAAAATCGTAGAAACAAATCCTTGGGGTAACTTGGGGGTAAATAGTTTTTCGTTATTGAATAGGGGCATACATTGACAAATTGCTAGAATTAAATCTACTGGTAGAATGCAATGCATATTCAATAAAAAATGTAGAAATTTAATGTGTTACCTGTCTCACAATTTCCATTGTTGAACAAAAGCAATAACACTTTGCGCTATATAAACCTTGAACATAATGAATGGCCATCGCATAAAGATAATCCCACTGCCGGTTATCAGCCACTTATGTAATCACTCTACTATTTTTGCGTAAACACGGTATGGCGGGAAATATTAGTAGGTACCTATTAAGCGTCTTAGTAACTAATAATAAAGGTGAAGCAATCAGAAATTCCAAACTTTTGACTTCGACTTTTGTCAACCTAAATTGGTGATTTTGCCGTGTGTCAGGCGTTTAAATTTGTAGGCGATAATTACTGTATTTAGATATATCCAAAAAATTTAGCCCCGGAAAACGGAAATTCAGATAACCTCAAATAAAAAGTGACTGTTAATTTCTTTGTTTTCGAACCTTTGTTATCAATCGATATCTCTTCCAGTTTTTCACAAAACATGAAACATTCGGTTTCATAACATAAAATGAATATCCATAACAATAATAATATTAAAAAACCGTTGACAAATCGTGAGAAACGTTCCTTTGACTGTAGAATTTCCCCCCCTCCTCGATTTCTTAATTATCTTTCGCTTTTATATAGTGAACCTCCCCGTAAAGATCCAGGATGATTACGTTTCCGCCGAACTGCTTCTCTGAGGATCGCCCTCTTTTTTTCGGCCAACCTATCAATTTACTGTATTAATCCCCCTCCAGTTCCTGATTTTTATCGTTCAGTCCCTCTAATAAAAAAAAAAAGCTCTCGCCGAACAAATTACGATACTTCATTATCCTTCCAATAAGATTATTCCATTTTGTAATTCGGGCATGTCGACAATAATTTGAGCCGGGTCGTTATTGGGTTCCCGTTCCCTAACCCTTTTTTCCGATTTAATTAATTCTCTTAAATATCATTCGTTCGATCGTTTCTTGTCGTAGAAATTCCATTTTTCCTTTCATGTATCTATTGAACCTAGTTGGTTTTTAAAGTCATCTGACAGAATATCTATAAAACGTTAATAACGTTGAATATGTTTTAGTCAATGTTTTTAAAGTCTTCTCTTGTGCACGTGCTGAGTGTTAATCATATTTCTAGTACAGGAGTCAAGTAAGATTGCGATCAACTTTGTAGGATCGTGGTTCGCGTTTGAAGGGTCAATCAACAAGGCGAAATAACAGGGAATAGCGATAATGGAGTTGGAGGTGTCGGTTGACGTCTATGCCATCAGCCAATATTCCCCCTGACGCGAATTATCTATTCATGGGTTATCCGTCCTGTTGTGTGCGAACACAAGGAGCACTGGCTTCTGTCTCCGCTGCTCAATCTCCTAAGTGATTATGTTTATTGATTAGGCAAAGGAAGCTCACTAAAGCACAGTTACAGGCTCTTCGTTGCCTACATAACACTTGTCTCTATTTTGAAAAGTATCTGCAACAGTGTTTTCCAGTCGAATTGGTTTATTGGGTCTTATCAAATGGAGTTATCGACCTGTTTGATCTACAGTTAATTGTCCCATTAGAATCGGTTCGTATGTTTACGTTCCAAGTTACATGGATTTTAAAACCTTAACAAATAAATCGCATAGAATCTTTCCATCACATGATTTTTTTCAGTTCGTTGAAAAGTGTTAATGGAAATGTAGGTGTAGATGTGAACTAAAACTCTTAGGGTGGGGGTCAGGGAGCCCCCAGCACGGAAGCCTGTAATGGAAATGGTTTTGAATATAATATTAATCTATAAACATTCATTAAAATAACTGGTTATGAAACTGGTGCCCTGAAAGTGGAATCACAGAAGCAGAGTGCCTCGTTTGCTTCCGAATCCACCTATTGGTAGCGGAAACTTTGGTTTTACTTGCGGGAGATGGATTTTTTTCTCCAAAATCAAATTTCCTCAAACATTTTGCGTTTTAGACCATTTTGAGCAACTTTCGTTTCATGTAAGTTCTGCCTGTCAGCAGATCCTTGCAACTACCTCAATTCCTACCCTTTTCTTCCGATTGTGATGACGTTTTCAGGGCACGTGCGGGTTGGGGCGCTGCTGGTTTTCTATGAATTCCAGTGCACGTAAATCAATTCACCAGTCTGCCGTAAAACCCACCAACCATCATTTTCTCAGATTTTACTGGTGCGATGGTGCTCCAATTTTCTGGCTAGTCGGGGAAGAACAATCTAAAAACCTCCTATTATTTTCAAAACGTTAGTTCCCCTAGTAGCTACATCGCATGCGCAAACAATAAATCCTTGTAGCAGTCAATTTCTACAGTTCTTATCCTATTTTGAAGAAATCTTGAGGGATTTTATGGCTGAAGATGATCGCCCATGATTTTCATTTCACAACTTACACTTATCTTACTACGTACGTATCTTACTACGTACTTTCAAGATTATCTAAAACACACATTAACACATTAATGTTACCTAGAGAGAAACATGTGCCACTATCAACTTAGCAGACGTCTTTTACACAATTTACAGTATAAGGGGAAGCTAAAATTCATTGCTTGGAAATAACACGGGACCATCTCAACCTCTATCTCTAAAATCATTCAACATTTAACTCGGGGTCTGTTGGAAACTTTAGATGGTACGCTGGTACAAGAATTTTGCACTTACGTTCCAGTCAGGATTTCAACATCCCGTCAAATAGGGATGCAGCCCTCACAAACCACTCGGGAGCTTGAACTAAATGAAAATGTTTTACCAGTATAGTTTAGGTAAAATTCAAAGAGAGATTCGGGTATTCTACCTTTCAGTTAATTAACATCATCCGCTTCCAGTGTAGCTTTGTTATAATTCCAGTTTCCTATAAGTATTGATATAACTTCTCTGTTGCTGCTTTCAATAGAAGTCAGTTTCGACTAAAAAGATTTGATTTTCAACAAAATGATCAAGTCCATAATTTAGTTCCACAAGAACCACATTTGTGTTACTAGTTGGTTGTATTGAACTTGTAAAAACAACAAATGCGAAAGACCTTGATACGTGTATATACTAACCAAAATAATTAACCGTTGTTTGATATTTTCCAAAGGATTGGCTCCAATAGAATTTAGGTATACAATCGTAGAACGTACTCCAATATCAGAAAAGATTTGCATTGGGTCAAGGTGTACATTAGCAAATGTTAAGTGCTGTAAATTTACATGATAGGGTGCAGTTGTCTATACTCAGCAGGTATGTCGAAACATTTCATTATGGATAGGTAGATTATTTGTTGGATTCTGCTGAACACAATGTCTCAGAATCGAATGAGACCACCGAAATTGCTGTGCGAGTGATCCGTGACAGTGTTGTGCGGCGGTGAATATATTATTGTTTTTTATTGTTGAGTTACTTACCGAATAGTTACTAGTTTCTTGTCTTGACCCGACACTAGATTTTCCATTCTATGAGTTCTTTCTCTAGTCGCAATGTTTTTTACTCCAGTCTATCTTGAAAAACTGCATCGGTTCGCTCTTACGTATCGTTCAGATTGCTCAGTCTACCGAAGGCCTGAGATCATCTTTCTTGGGCGCTTTGCAGCGCTGACGATCGCAATTCTTTTCGCTTCTACAGTAGGTTTCTGAGATTGTTGATGACACGTAAACTAAGTTTTAATCTCACTTTAGCCGCAATACCGTTTCTTGATAGCATACTTCTGAAGAAAATACTTAAACGTTGATTCAGTTGTCATTGGAGCGAATTACGAATTTATCTAACTCGCTTGTTTAGAAATCTTGCTAAAAAGGTATCTCACATCTTTTCATGTACTGGCTGTGTGCTTTTGTTATTCTCTTCTTAGAAGTATTGGTTCGTTTGCCTAGTAGAAATTCATCCTGGGATTTGATTGTGTTGCTGACATTCTGTGGGTTAATATCATTTTCTCACATCCTACTAATTGTTTTGTAAAATATCCCCCATTGGGTATGTTCTCGGGCATGTGTGTATGTACGTACATGTTCGAGAACATTCGACGAAACTTTTGGTCGAAGGACCTTAATCATTGGCAACGTTTAGTTCCTCGGATCAGTCCCGCTATTGCCGAGTTGGCAACTTGGTCGTTACAACGTGAAACAGTTTAATACCCCTTAATTGATTTTAATATGGTAATGGGTTTAGGTGTAATGAAACTCGTAAACACCGGCCCGAGGGCGGTGGTAGCAATCTACCTTCATCTAAGTGTGGCAAAAATTATTAACGCACGGGAGCAGTTTGCTTAGATGCCTGCAGGGTGTAGCGTAGCATTATTACACCGAGCTCGCTTGTCCAAGGACTCCTATACTGCGAACCACCGTATTCCGGTATCGAAAACAAAGGTCTCGTGGTTTATTGTTTTTCACAATACACTGTTGTAACCAATCAAAAAATAATATTTTATAGCTTCTAACACAATTGTTCATTTACTTTTTAGGATCAACAGATTCCAAAACATCAAATAAACATTAACATAATAAATAAATGTGAAAAAATAGATTATTTTTTTCACAAACTGCAATATTTACATTCACGAAATTGTCCATTTAGATATTGGTCTTGACATCATCCCCTCCTTTACGCTATATTAGTGACGTTTCCATGCCATACGCTCCAAAACATTATTCATTTGGAAAATTTGAAAAATAAATTCAAAAATTTAATTCATTCACTGATTCAGGCACTTATTAGATAATTTAATTCCTTATCGTGACCACGAATAACCAGTTGGTAGAGAAGAACCCTTCCTCAATACACTTTATTTTTCCCCATTCATTTATTGAAATAAACACAAGTAACATTCACAAAGAAATGATTTACAAAAGGACAAAAAATTACAACACATAAAATGAAATTGTTCTACTCTTGGCATGACCAACAATGCAATTTATGAATGTTACTCTCCCATTTGAAGAAACCTCGTGCTTGTGGGATAAGTCACACATCCACAGTATGGGTACACTACTGAAAAAAAAAAATTACACTGATACATAATCATGTGTAAAACACTAATTTTTCTTTTCCAAAGGGTTTATAATTACGAGTAATAACAGAAAAAAAATTTTTTTTTTAATTGAAGTTTAAAGCTGTCTAAAGGCCGAGAATTCCTAATAAATGTAACAATCCCTTGTAGTAGCTTATCTTGAAACTATAAAACGTAATTGACATTGGAAATATCAACAGATATACCAAACCAATATATCAAAAGTAATTCGATATTGAAATGAAATGCAATTGAAGACTCTTACAGGAAGGGATTTATATGTAAAGAACAAAATTTGTTCCATATTTAATAAGGAAGAAGAAGAAATAAATACTTCGGCTATTTCCGGAAGTGTAACTTGGAAGAAGAGTGCGAAAGATTTAAGGTTTAAACTCTCAATAGTCTAAACTCAAAAATTCTGAATGACAGGGGGTTTTTTCGTGTAAAACACATTCATTTCAAATGATTGAATTGAGATAGTCAACGCACTACTCGACTGCACTCAAGCATTCATTACAAAGTTCTTATTTCATTTCGACCAGGATTTCGATAACAGCTACCTCTACAAACATGGTTTAATAAGCGTGTATTAAGGCATTCGAATTTCGCATTTTCGTTCTGGAGCTGCGTTACGAGATACTACGAGGCTCTCATATTGACCGAATCGTTGGTTAATAATTGGAGAGCAAGAGCTTCTCTGCCCGGAGAAGGGTCCGACCGAATTGATCCGCTTGGGGCAGGTGAAACTGCCTTTGGTATTCAAGGCGGTGGACGGCGTTCTAACGTGGAATCTTGGGAAATTGTCGGGCGGTCACGGAACCAGGGGGGAAACATCTCGGAATACCAAAATCAAAGGTGCGAGCTCCCTCTCTTTACCTAAATCGGCCAAACGAGAAGACCGCAGGACGAAGATAGGACACCTCGTATACTATTTTAACGCTGTTCAAAAGAAAAGGTCAATGAAACAACCGAACATTAGCATCTTTTAGAAATGTCCAAAATAAAATATTGCATACGATTTCGCTTCTCTCCACGTTACATATCGGAACTGCATGTAAGTCTGAGCACAAAGAATGAGTATTCGCTCCTCAAATTTGAACATCCCCGGCTTTTCATCAATTTTCGTCCGTCCGCCCTTGGGAAATTTATTCATTGTAATATTTATTGAATCATGATAGAATGCAGAATTAGAAGTGCATGAATTAGAGTGCAGTTTTGGTTATGATGTAGGCTATCGTGCAACTCAGTTCCGAGACAGTCTTCCAGGCACGCATAAGATCAGATTTCATTATCATTTGTCACACGTTATGAGAGCTCACATTCGATCAAAGCTTGAATTGAGGTTTCGATGCAATTGCTTATGTGGTACATGACTCCTTAAGTGATTGCTTTGATGACTCATGAGTGTCATCATGACTGAATAGTGCACATGCTGAATGTGCACATGCCCATGCACATTTATATGTGAGTTTTACATACAATTGACAAGCAAAATTTCGATGCAATTGCTTATGTGGTACATGACTCCTTAAGTGATTGCTTTGATGAATTATGAGTGCCATCATGACTGAATAGTGCTCATGCTGAATGTGCACATGCCTATGCACATTTATATGTAAGTTTTACATACATTTTTTTTTTTTTTTTTTTTTTTTCAATGAAACAACCGAACATTAGCATCTTTTAGATTTATTGATCATTATATGATGGAATGTTGGAATAGTTGGCGTTGTGAAAAGTATAAATTAATATGCCAAAAGCTCGAATTGGTATCCCGAAAGTTGAAATTGAGTCGCCAAAAGTTCAAATTACTTTGTCAAAATTTTAAATTTGATAATATGCCAAAAATTCAAATTGAGTTTTGCAAACTACAAACTGTGTGTGTGTGTGTGTGTGTGATTTCATTGACAAATTGCAAAACATTTAATGTTGTCATACAATTGACTATCAAAATTTAAGTTGTCGAAAATACAAAGCCTATCCAGTTAATTTTCTCGAAATCTTCCTAAATCGAGCTTGTTAATTCCAAATTGGTCTCTTCAACAGTTCTTCCTCGCCCGATTTTAGATGTCAAGTAGTGTACCGCATCTTCTAATTCAAATTTGATTTAAAAAAAAAAAATGTTCTTCATGAAAACCTCTTCCTCCCAACCAATCAATATTTGGAGGACTCGCTCCAAGATCATTAGGTTTCCCAGATAACTGAATAACAAACTAGAAACAAAAATGACAACTTCTCTTTATTCAAACTCGGTAAAATAGATCAAAGGTTCATATATTTTCCGCGTTTCACATAAAATAAATTCATGTTCCCACAATGAGTGTTCGGAGATGGATATTAACATATTCAAAGGGTCGATATTCTATATTGTGTCTTTAATGAATGTATTTTTAAGTAGATGGTAATGGAAGACCTCACTGATACCATTACTTTTCTGAGGATTCCCTAAGGATTATAGCAACTACCGAACATTGTTGAGGTCGACTGTATTATAATGTCATGAAATGTACTTTACTTTTTCTTTATAAAAATCAGTGGAGGGGAAAATTGAACATTATTTATCATTAAACTCGATCAACGTTCGCAGAGATTCGACCGAGAATATTTCATGCGTGGAACACACGAGAGCTTATGGTGTTTTACTTGCCCCTCTTCCGTTGAAATCTGCCAGAGCGTGCAAGTTTGTTCTCCGTGTAAAGTCACGCTCCTAAATAAATAGAAAGTAATTTATTTAGGGAGATGGAGGACGCGGTTGTTCTCCCACCTCCCAATTTGCCCCTGGGCTTCACACGACTCGCCTCTCAATCTGAAAAAAAAAAGTCCTTGGTCTGGAAGATTTTTCGTCTTTCGGCATTTAATATTGCTATCCTCATTTTGGTAGGTAAGTAATTGCAAATTTAGTTATTGTTATCGACTCGTCCTGCTATTATTGGAATCACATTTTGAAGGTTTTCTGAACCTGTTCAGATAATAGGACCCTGATATTTTTGATGAACATGGATAGTCTTGAAACAGCGAAGCCGGAGCGTAAACCTGAAACTTTGAGCTTATGGAGTATCCTCTGGGTGTTGTAGGCATATCGTCTCAGCCTTTTGAAGGGGCAACTAGTCCATTTCATCACCTCCTTTTATACACATATAGATTCTGGGTCAGAACAACTCGCCCCTTCCTGCCACCCTTTCGCCTCCCAAAGCCCCATAGGCAATACGTTTTGGACGTCACCCCTTAAGAATCACTATAATAATATTGTTTTTCACTAATTCAGCACTTCTGTCCTGCATGATGCGAACCTCATTGATGAGGGGGAGGGAAGCGCGCCGGGAGTATGATGGATCCCAGTTCACGTTTAACCTGAAGCTTTTTAGGTTGGGGCTATCCTCTGAATGTTGCACGCTTATTGTTTCAGCCATTTGAAGGAACAACTGGTTCATTCCATCACTTTTTTGGGTGTCCTATTGCTGAACACATAGTTTTTTTTTTCGGTAGGCAGGTAAGAAAATCTTCAAGACCCTAAGGTGAAAATCGGATCTCATAAGATACCCAGAAGGGACCGCTCTTCGGGTTTTGTGGGATTTGAACCCAGTAAGACCTCACCTTTCTTTCCCACGTTGGAACTCGGCCTGGAACTGTTCAACACATTACTTCAGGCATTATGTGGCTGAACACATAGTGGCCAACACGATGGAGTATGAATATACTCTCGACGCCTACTCAACAGTTCAAATTTGGTTCGAACATCTTCGATCTCATCTATAGATGAAAGAAACGTAAACGTCAAAGATTAACTAGCACGGGATTAACTTTAGGTCCAGTTGTGGAATTTAGGGGATAAATGTAAGCTTTCTACTACGCCAAATTTTGTGGCCGTGTAACGGGAGCTGGATATATAAAAAAAAGAAAGTTTTCCAGATAGTTAAGGTAATTCATGATGCTTTTAATTAAGAGCTGGAGTTTAGGATAGTGGCAGATTCTCTCTTTGAGTTAAAAATGAGAGGGAGCTCCAGCCATTTCAAATGTTAGCTCCGTAAATGAATTTAAAAAAAACTCGCAGACTATGAAAAAAGGGGCAAGAGAAACAATTAAGAGAAGTAGGGCAGGTGCTCCCGTTTAAGGGGCAGACGATAAGCATCAAACGTCATTTTTACTCGGCAGAATAAAAAAAAAACAGAAGGGCGAATATCTCTTCAAGGGTTTTAGATTCAAAAACACGTTTGGTACGCGAGGTTAGAAGGGTTCGAGTCGAGGGAAGGGGCTAAAGGTTTGGCTGACTTGTAGGGCACGGGCGTATATCGCGTTTGAACATCTTGCCAGTAAATCATAGTTTTCCAGGGCGAGAAAGAAGATGCAAGAAGCTGGGGGGGCGCTCTTTTCCCGTCTGCAATGTGCTCCCTCAACGGCCCTTGCGGAATACCCAATGGACCGACACCTTTTTTACATCTGTATTCCAAACCATTTCTAGATTACGCCCTAAATAAGGATATTTACCTACACGTCCCGTCATTTTGTCATTTCCACCCTCCAAATCTTCAGCGTTGCTAAGGTTGTTGCAAATTATTACCACCAGCGTTTCCTTTCACCTCGCGCCATTCATGTAGATTTGGTCTGTGGTTTGCGTAGCTAATCTACTGTATTATTAAATTTCAGTAAGTAGATGTAATTATTTAATCTCTTCATCCGCATTGTTGAATGCTAAACGATGTAGTTTCATTCACAGAGTTTTGACTAGGAAGCATGCAAACTCACATTTATTTTATTGCACTGATGCTGTAAGTCCAGAAATGCAGTGCAGCTTCAGTAGAAAACTGAAAAATACAGTGCATAATGAGAAATAGCTATGATTACCAAGCGTTAAAAATTTTTTCACTCATACCTCAAAATTTCTTGGTATAAGTTTTAAGTCTCATGTAACCTATAAAAAAAGTATAACAGTTCTAAAAAGCTATTCTCGGACACCGCGACAAAGTTCAAAATTTTTAAATCAAAAATCACTTAGTTGATCCCTAACCTTCGGCATCGCTTTTGATCAAGTCTTAAAGGAACCAAATTCAGGGTCTTTAAAACTTTTGAAAGCAGAATGTTTTTATTTTAATTAATATTAGTTTTTAATTGGTAGATCCCATTTGGTGGAATCCAGTTATACCAACTGTATTGGATTAAAGTTTATCCATACGCTCTTTTTGCTTTGATAGGAAAGAAGTAGGTCAATAAGTGAAGTTGATGTCCTTCAATTTAGTAATAATGGTACAACGTAAGGCGCTTTGATATTTGATGTTATCTTCTGTTTTGTTGACATCGACGTTATCTATATCTGTAATATTAAAGATTCAGCATCTGCCTACCTATATGCTTTTGGTAGTTCACCACGATCTATACACAAAATATTTTTGCTGACCTACGCAGTTGGATTGAAACATCTGTAGTAGGTGCCTAATGAAAAGGGTAGATGTTCGCCTGCTCTTTGAAGACGGTAGGTCCCTTGACTCAATTCCTCGCCCAATTGCCGCCCCCTTCATTTACGGCGTTCAGTTACATGTCACCCTCCGTCTCCGTCAGGCGATTCAAGCCCCGGTTCACGACTATTGTGCCTTTCGCCCATACACTGCGGTTGCCAACTGCGGGGTATTGCCACATTCAGAATCACATCGAAATGGTTTTCTTGAACAGTGTATACCTTCGGTTGAGGCTTCAGTTTCAATGGGCCGTCCTTCAGTTGAACAGCCCTCTCTCGCAGGCTCAATGGTTTTAATGTGGTGCCCCTTTGATTTCTCCACCCCCGTCCGGCCAATTGTGAGTATATTAATGACTCCAACCGCCGAGTTCAATTGGAACTGCCTATGTGAGAAGGGGTGTAGTGAGATCTGAACCTTACATATTCAACTTGTTATGGTGAACGCATTACATCACCGGCTGTAGTGTTGAGTTAATTGATCTGGATAATAAAAATAATCTAAAACATAAGTATTAATTAATTTGCGTACACTAATGTCCATGTTTACCACCAAATTCTCCAAACCATAATGAACTTAAACCATTTCTATTTAAACATTCTACAACCTTAATGAAGGAGATTCAAAAACTTATTTAAAGAACCACTGTACTGTGCGATCGGACGAATGTTGTAACTCTTTCTTCAATTATGGATGTTTCATTCTTCAAAATAAAGGAAAAATAAAACTATATTAGAGGGACAGAGAAAACGTTATGTTTTCATCTTTTCATTTGTTGTTTCTCTCCCTAAATTTAGGACTGTTGTTGATATTGCATAATGAACAGCATCGATTCGATGAATAGATCAATAATATGTTCGGTATAACCAGTGGTTCACGGTTGTATCTAAGTTCTGCTAAATTGTCAGAATGGTATATGCCAGTAATTTCAACTGTAGTGAAGGGTACAACTGGGAATCGATTAAATCGGAAAAACCGAAGTTTTATCTCTAAAACCAATTATTTTGTTATCGGTTTTATTCTGGATCGATAATAATTTAAATTGCTTCAATTAGTTTTTCCATAGATCATAATCTTAAAAAAAAAAGATTTTGTGGAATTAGTGACTCATTATCCATCCCGTCAAGCTGGGTGAGCTCTGAGAGAAACGTTGGACCATGAATGACACTATTATGTTACCTCTTGTTATTACTCATCGTCTGTTGTTATTATTATTATGGTTGTTATTCTGATGTTAGTGTGAGCTAAAACTTTACAAAAGAGCTTTTTTCTAATAAAATTTTAACCGTGTTTTCAATGTATGGTATTTATTTAAAGATGAATGAGATAATAATAATACGTCCAGGTAATAGGTTTCGCTTTCTGTTTCGCTTCTGGCAAACTTTCTTAGCGCAAAGCTGTTGCAATGACCCCGAAAATGTTTCACAGGTATTGAGGTATTTTGACAAAATTTTACAATTCTAACGGTCCTATGTCAAGTGTATATGTAGCTATGGATGTACGATTCAATCTTTCTTCGAATTGAGATGCAAAAAAAAAAGGAAAAAGTTTTCCAATAGACAGAATAAGTTTGCTGCTTAATACTGTTATAGTTCAGGAAACTAGTCGAATTTGAAAATTTTCTGAAACCTCTTCAAATGGAAAAATCTGCCGTAAAATTTTAAATTTCTAATTCAAAGCAGAAAATTACTCAGTATGAACGCGACTTAACATAAATGATATTTAGTAAAATTAGCTCAAACAAACGTTTCCTCCATTAAATCGTTATCGTTTCATAATCAATCGATGAATCGTTTAATTAGCTAGAATCGTTAATCGATGTTTTGTCGTTCGAAACTCATCCATGACATTTCGAATTCCATTATGCTGTTGCATAAATTCAGTGACGCAATGTGTGATTTTATTCTAGAATAAATGTATGCTTAGTATAGAACCGCTAGTTATTGCCAAGTGACCTAGAAGCACTAGTAGACATCTCAAGTAACTTGAGAATATTACTAATTAGGAGTTTCTCATTGCGAGGAAGAGCCGTGTCCAAGTAACCAAGGAACTGGCGGCCATTATTCCAAAATGACTTGTTATCGATACCGATTGATAAGAAGTGTTCAATGACATGCATAGTTAATTGGAAGAAAAAAACTTTTACAATTGTATTTTATGGCATCTTAGCAGTACATAAGTATGAAAGGTTGTGGCCATGAGTACGTCCTGGAGCTATCTATTGAAATGAATTATTGATGTTCGACGTTCAAAACTCATTCCCAGAACCAATCGACGGAGAGGTCAGTAGGGGTTAACGCGTCATGGTCTGACTATACGTTTTAATTCAATCAGCCTTAATCCCCCTGGTCCAGAGGTATAATTAGCGCATTTACTACGGATGTTGCCTGAATACCAATTGGCTTTAAAAAGGATGCAAGTTCCGTGTGGGATTTCTGGGAAACTTAAATAGGTACATTAATTAAAACTCTGAATAAAACTTCATTAACCAAAAGCTTTTTAACGAATAACATGGCAATTCCTGACGCAGTAACATCATGGATTTTCTGCGATTGTAATTAAATAATGATTTTTTATAGCAAATTTGTCTAAATGGATTGAGCTACCCTGATTAGTTGGGTGCGTGGATTAGTAGCGTTATGGAACAGCTATTTCTTTATTGTGTACCTATGTCGCCATCATCTCTTTAAAGTCAATCCATTGTTCCGCTCGTTGTTCTTCAAGCTATGATGGTCGTGGCAAGATTACTTGACTGAATCTCTCTCTCACCCTCGGGGCACTTGTTCGGCCTTATGTCATTTGCCCGTGACTAGCGAGTGGGACATCGTAGGTCAACCGTGGAGAATAACGTAATCAACAACACCTTCAAAGACCAAAGCTCAATATTTCTGGTGATCTTTGACATTTGTCTGCGTTGTGCAGTACATTTGTAGTACCAAAGGAACTCCTGCTGTGTGATCTGTAAAATAAACTTAATGCAACTTGCTCAATTTTGGTTGAGTATAGAAAAATGTACCATTGTGAACTTCAAGTTAACTCCTGAATTAAACTGTAACTACCAAGGATCAAAAAGGAACATGAGGGTTTCACCACACTTATCGCTTCCTTATCACTACCGTAAATAATAATGAACAAAGATGTTTTAATTCATATGATTGTATTGTTGCAAATGATGAAAATATAGTCAGGTTGGACGCGATTATTCCTGACTATTCACTGTCTACGATTCCGTCCGTTTTTTCTAGTGTGCACAGATTCGTCAAGCTAAAATTCGTCCATACATGGTTTCGAGCCGAAATTCTCTGCAGTTTCGTAATGCCTGTAGTTTTGGAGAAAAACTTCCAAAATAACTTATATAAATAATGTACATATACCTTAGATCCAGCTTTTGTCAGTCCGGTGAATCACCTCTTAGAAAGCAGATTCGTACAATGTTGCAGTGTTTCGGTATACTATAGCTTTTCCAAGTCAGATTCAGAAATTTCCAAACCAATTTCAGAAATTTCCAAATCAATTTCAGACTTTTCCATTTCAATTTCAGACTTTTCCATTTCAATTTCAGACTTTTCTATTTCAAATTCAGAATTTTCCATTTCAATTTCAGAAACCGCTCCCACCAAGATATTGATCACATTCTGAAATTGAAATGGAAAATTCTGAAATTGAAATGGAAAAGTCTGAAATTAAAGTGGGAAATTCTGAAATATGTTTGGAAATTTCTGAATCTGACTTGATAAAGCTATATAATCCGTAAATGTGTAAGTAGGTGTAATGTTACACTATTGTAAAACTGAAATAATTATACCAGGAAACCAATGTTCAAATTCAGGGGGAACCAGTAACAATATCATCGACAAAAAGATTCAAGGTACATCGTATTCAACTATCCAACATAGTTTTTATTCTGTTATAATAAATAATTATACATTTTCTGCGTTTGTGTTGTTGGTTTTCCACATCCTTGTTCCCATGTTTTGTTCAATAGAGTCAGTGGTGCTTTCTTATTTAATTGGTTAAATATGACTCGGATTTTCATCATGATTTTATTCATTCCATACTTCTACGGAAGCTATTTAATGTCAAATGGAGACAACTCGATCATTCGGCTTAAAACGATGATGATTCAATAATAAGCTTTCTTAGTGGTCCTCTAAGGTACCTGTGAATACCGTTTATAAGACCTTTTATTTAAAGGGTACAACCACTAAAAGTACATTAAATCAAGTACAATACTATCTGGTACATACTATTGGACTAGAGATTTACTAAGTATCTGGTTGTTGAAACACAAAAATTGAACTTTCTACCCTCCCGCAAAAATTTCCACATGTCTATGAGTAATTTGGTCATTAGGTTGAAAGAATGAAGAGCGTCTAAAATTAGTTGACCAAACCCCTTGACATGGTGTGAAAATGATTGATGTTCGAGAAGGGAATGTTTTCTATTGTTGGACAGTCAAACGTTTTCTGAATATAGAATGAGAATTAAATCCCTTACCGTTTGCGAATTCTTTGTCATCTTTCATCTCCCCACGTGTTATTAGACTAGTGAACTCTCAACGTTTCGCGGTAATCGTCATCACGCGGTTTGAATTTAAACTTGTATTTGGAAATATAAAATTGCTTACCAATCAGTGGCCCTCTGAGCTACAAAACAGTAAAGTTTATACGTTAGGAGCGTTCCTTTTAAGCTTTTCAAAACGAAAAGATACCAATATTTTAGCTGCGCAATTGAATTTACGCCCCAGCTCTGTTCAAGGTAGAATTGAACTGTCAGTCGTATTTTGAGATAAATTTATTTATAGGTAGTAACCCTGCCGGCTACTTCGTGAACTTGGAACATTCAAACGATGAAATATCAACACACCCCTTTCTGGAGTCAGGAGTTGTGCGAGTTGAGAGAAAATAATCCATAAGAATCTTGTCATAAAATATTATTCGGCGTCTAGGCTCAACCCTTGGCTAAGAGGTTTGTGTCCCTTTTTTTCACTCAGCTTCTGTAAAGGGTTCAACACTTTTAAAACGGTTAATAACTTAGAGGGGTTCCTGTTCCTCCGCGCTATTCCTCCACGTACCATCCTCGAAGATTACGGTCGAGGCCGTAAAAATATTTAATGGTTTCCTAACGGCAGGCCGCTCATCTTCTCGCGAACACCTTTATTGTCCCTAGAGGTACGGGGCCGGGCCCGAGTAATTGCTCAGGTAATTGCTTCAACCTTAAATCCGTGCAGAAGCTCAACCTCTCCTCGTTATTGCTTCAAGTTTTCAATGATTCCCCTCCTGATCCAATCTTATTAATATGGACAACATAAAAATCAATTCATCACACGATTTATGGTTTCGGCTCGCTTATCTTCAATCGAAAACTATCACTGGTCCATTAAAGTAACGCAGTTAATGTCATTCTGCTGTCACGCCATTCCCAGCAACGGCTCGAGGGAAATGTTAACGTAGTATATCTATTACCTCCTTGACTTCTTAATGATCTTGCCAATCACTTGAAGGAGATTCAGGATCGATGGCGTTATAATAATAAATGTCTATCAGTTTGACGTATAACTCATTAATGACGATAACGTTGGTGGTATTTTATTAAATCGACAGATGTTTAATCGCTAGTTGTATACACACATATTTCACACAAATTTCTTGGAGCAATAACTGCCTCTACTGTAGTGACATCTTTATCTTCACTGTATTCTCTGAAGGATCTTGAATACCCAAAAGAGTTTTTTTAAATACCAATCAGTGAAACCGGTGCATGTTTTATGTATAAACTTTTGACTAACTTATTTTTGCAATAATACACTTTTCTTAAATTAACCTACTTCTTTAAACGTGAAATTTAATATAATTGTGGCTTGGTGCGCTATTCCATTTTATCGTCCGATGTAATCAGAGCAGAAAAGTATTGATTGCATTAAACACACACCCACCTCATTTACCCCTAAGACGGATTTTTGGAAAACACCTGCAACAAATTGTACCACTGCACGTTTTTCCTCAAAAACCGATTCAAAGTAAAAATTAGTCTGAAAGCCTTGCAAAAAATCTGTGCTTGCTTACGAGCAAAACCGTGAAAAACTTTCTTGTCGTGCAGGCTTTTGTCTGCATGAAAATGGTGTACAGAAGTAGAAATTGTCATGACAAAACATTTAATCAATCATACGTTTTCGGCCAACTGAAGATAAATTCTTAATTCCCTTTGTATCTCCGTATAAAATTATGAATGTTTAAACTTTCCAACGGTAATAATTTGCGAAACCCCCGAGTTTTTTAGGTGATTAATGAAATTGTTGTAACACAAAGGGGAATGTAATTATAGACATCGTTCCCTAGTTACTATGCACCAGTTAATGATCGCTTCATTTTTGAAACAGCACTTGGAAACAACTACTAACCAAAGGAAATTCATAAAAAATGTCAATATCGCTTGATTCGTGGTTACCTTCATGATTTTTATCATACACTCATGCATAATAAATCGTAACCTGTATGTCGATTCTATGATGTTCGAAGAGTGTAGAGTTTTACTCTGTCCGTCGTGCAGTCTGTCGTGCAATTTAAGTACCTACAGTAGATCTGCAGAAAACATTATCATTCCTATTTGAAAGTCATGCTGTATAAATAAACGCGCATGATTTGGAGAAAATAGTGACTGGTGAGGCTATTTCGTTTCGAGGATTGCGTTTACTCATGCTACGTAAAATCGTATGTATGGGCACGGGTGTGGCCCGTACCCTTCCGCATTTTTATCAGGATTCCACGCTGATCTTGACAATTTATTATAGAGACCCATCAATTACTTTCTCTTTATCATCCGAGGAGTGGAGCGTTTAGAAACAAAATCCCGGATATTGTTATTGTAGTGGATGTGTATGTTCCTACTCACTTTTTACTTTGCTAAGTTCGAACGAGTCATCATTTTGATGTTCATTTCATATGATAGCTTCTGAAAATGCGTGACTTCAATAAGCACACAATGAAATGGGGAAAATACTCATGGTGGATTGATGTGGAAATAGGCTTAAATGCTCAAATGTTACGAAGGAGTTCAGTCGTATTATCCTACTTGTGTACAACAAGAGTAGGGACATTCGTTTTGAATTTTATTTTAGTGTAACCATATCTGTCGTAATGGGTACTTCATCTCCCACACAATTAAATAACGAGCTACCGAACAAATACTCTTGAATTGAGTAACAGTCGATACTAACCAGTTCTATGTTTTCTTCCTGTTTTTTTCCCCCGTAACAATCAATCAATAAACACACTTGTTCACCACTACCATTCCTAATTCGTCAGGATACGATTCAATTAATCCAGATAAAATCATATTTAAGCATAATGCAATCACTGTAAGTTTTCAAATTTCGAGAATGGGTATTGATTTATTATTTTCAATAATATAGAAATCGAGCAAGAGAAATGAGGTTGTTGCGTTATAGCTACTTTGAGTTGTTCTTGTTTCGTATAAAGGGCCTCGAAAAGGTTTGTTTTCAAGGAAGTAATCTTTGGAATATCTGGAAGTCAATTACGAGGTATAAAGACTGCGATCAGCTGAAGGAACCTTGTAGCTAATTTCATTCATAATCGGTCTACCGATCTGAAATAGAAAGGGAGCGAGGTGCCAAGTTTAGAAATTGTACTGACATAAATCAGTGATTTGCGAAGACGGGTTATTCTTAGACAGGAATAATAAACCTCTGTGTAATAATTTGCTACCTTTTACGGTAAAATACGTGATATTTGAGTACTCTTAAAATGGAGAGCTTTTCTTCGGAATTCACTCTTGAAATAAGATTTACTTGAGTGGGTCCTGAACATGGCAGCTAAGTATATCCCTCGAATGTTTCTTGAGCTATTTTATCAGGTTCTACGATTCCCACTCAGTAAGTTTCAATCGTTTCAAGTTCTATCAACAGCCTTTTCAATCCGATTACACGGCTTTTTCGTTGAAAAAGGAGGATTTACGGCTAGTAGTAAAACGGGGAAGGGGAAAAAAAGCAAAGGGATAGGGTAGCACCCACTTGTGTCTCTGCTTAGAAAGGTGAAATCAGGAGGGTGAGGATAGTAATGGAGTTGCATTAAGGTGGTAATCCTCGAAGAGGCAATATGGAGCGGCTGGAGGTGGCTAGGGTGCCCGAGTACGGGGGATTATCGTCGGCAATGGATTTGCATATCGTATTGAGAGAGAGGCCTGTTGTAATCCTGTGTCATTGTCGAATGGGAGGGATGACTCTCTCGCTCCTGGACCCCTAATGGAGACCTTCTGTTTCATAATCCCTGGAGACCGTCGTTGGGGCCAGGGGCTCTTCCCAGTTCTCCAGTATTAACCGGAAAAGTTGAAATTATATCGCGTTTACTTCGTATTATGAGGGGGGTGGCAACCTGTTACGCTGCTACTCGTTATATTATACAATGTGCGCAGTTTCGGGTAAGCCCTCGTCATTCTAACCTGTTCTGAGAGTTAAATATAGCCACGGAATTAGGTCTAACTCCTCGTTGTGTATATTCGTTATTTCATTCCTACAACAAATTTATTTTGGTTTATTATTTTCAATAATGAACCATTATAATCGACCATAAATACCCATTTTGTAACCCCTCAAATTTTGTTCGTTTACGTTTGAAGATTCGCAGATTTCAAAAATCGAACAAAAAATACCCGTCCGAAGCTTTTCTCCGGAACTGTTGGATCAAAGTTTACGAAAATTTGGGTCGAAAATCCAACGTCAATCGGAGATGTGCCAGTAATCCCACCTTGACCAATCGACTGTAAAGGACTATAATGAAGGAATAATCATGTATAAATTAAAGTATAAAAAACGGGCATCTCAACAACTTTCGATGTTACAGAAGTTTGGGACAGAAGTTTGTCCCGTGAGTCGAATGAGACCACTTGAATTGAATGTACATCCGTTCTCTCACTATTCTGAAAATCTTACCTTTGGGGAACAAAATCCGTCAGGTAGACAGTCATGCTGAAGAGCCGGGCTGCGGGGAGCTTTCTACAGGAAGTCTGAGCTACACCGCCTGGATAGTGGTAGCTCAAGTATTTTAATCTTGAATGCAATTACCAGATATGGAGGCAGTGGATGTTAACATAATGTACTACAAACTGCGTTAACTATTCATAGATAAATGTGTCTAATCTATTAGACCTAATACAGAAACAATAAACACCTCTGTAATAATTTGCAGCGTTTATTTTTAAATTGTAAAAGTTCTACTGCATCCAAACCAAAATGTTTTTTAAGTTTCAGTTTTAAATGAACACACACCTCCATAATTAGTTGAATTACTACTTATTTTTAGTCATTCATAATTTTTATTGGTATTGGTAAGTTGGTATTGGTAACTTCAGGGCCACTGAATTAGGTACTAAAATTTTTAATCTGATGTGAAATTTAAAGCCTTGAGATTTGTGTTGGACAATCGAATATGGCAAAACGCCTATGGCGTAGAGCGAACTGAAGAACGGTTTGGTAGGTTTTAACTTGATTGGCTAAATTTTGATGAGTACCTAGTATAAATTAAGATGATTTGGCTTCGATTGAAGTACAAAACCTCGATGGAGTGTGTGTAGTAGAGGTGTTACCTCCCGATTACTGAAATTCACGCCGTCGTGAAAATATTCTTTTATAAACGAATGGTTCAGCCATCGAGAGAGTGTTGCTTTTGACTGTTCCGAGATCTGGAATTCCTTAATAACAAGGACGCGTAACCTCATTTGAAACGGTCTTCCAACATGAAAGGGGTTTCTAAGGGAACTCAAATGGCATCTGAGACCGTTCGCTCCGTTTACCGTTTCCATGATTAAATCAATCAAGGCCAGGTCTGTGAGGGGTGCATATAAACGGGTCTGCTTTCATCAGCGCACCTAATGGGCTGCAGCGTTTTCGGAGTTTAAGACTCCCAGAGGCCCGCTTTGCATCCCCCGGCCGCTTCTCCCCCTTCCTAAGAATAATTTCTCTTGTATATTGCCCGTGTTGGGGAAATGAGAGCATCAGGAATAGAGCGGGAGTCCTCCGGAAATAGATACAAGGAACTTTACCTTGCGTCTCTTCCGGCTCGGATTTATGTCGGGGGGACTCCCTCTGAGTAGTGTGCGCGAGGGTGAATCGTATCCTATCAAATCCTTCGTCTTAGCAAGCTAAGACAGTCGTGAATGGTATTTCATTAGATTCAGATTCTGCATAGGAAATTACAACGGAAAGATCTTCCACGATTCAGTCAGATTTCTTTATATCAATTAAAGCTCAACAAATAAATAAGTTATTTTAGGACGCTGCCCAACCTACATTTTTTGACTGATTTTCATTATTCTTGTTTTTTTCTATTCCAATGTTAATCTTGTTGAAAAAGTATGCAGGATGAAATAATCGTGAATTATACCGTTAATTATATTCAATACAGATGATTCTTAGTCAAACTGACATATCCCCATTGTGAGTTGAAAATGTTTTAGCGGATGTTTTACTTGGGAGTTTTTCGATTCTTTGTACTGTAGGTTCCTTTGTCTCCCAAAAACGTGTTTCCCTCGGAGAAGGTTGTTTGAATGTGACAGTAGCTTGTGAACCCATTCATGAAATCGATTTATGATCAACCTGCCCGGCACCACTTTGCCCCTTAGGCTTGACACTGTGTTTGATGGCGCCATTGTTGATCTCGACAAACCTCCAACTTTCACGTCGTGAAGCGCTCATTCCGGCGCTTTTACGGCGCTTGGTCCTACGTACTACGGCTCCTAGGTATTGTCTGTCATCGACCTCTGATTTGCATATGCGTTAATATTCAAACCACCACAGACCTTCCTGGCTCTTATGAAATCATAGTTTGTGTTCAAAGAGGTTGGTCGCTGAATGGGATCGCACAAAAGCCTAGCATTTCAAGCAGATGCAGGTTATTATAGTTCGACACTGGTCGAAGGCCTTTCTCCCCTCAGAACTCTCAAGAGCTCTATTTCTGTTAGACTTCGTCGGATAAGAAACATGCCAATCGTAAAAACTGAATTTGCTTCAAAGAAAGAACACTGTATTGATGTTTATGATTGCAACGTTATTGTTAGGAATGAAATAGGAGCGGTGGATGAATAAGAATAACGGGCATATAAATAAACTGAGCTTTCTCCAAGGTTTCGCTTTAACTTATTCACTACAAGAAATGGCAACGACACAGACAAAACAGGTTAAATTCAAACAACAGAGGAATGTACCTAAAATTAAAGCAATTAGATGACTTGAGAAACAAATTCATTCAATGGAAATTATAGATGTATATGATTTAAGATCTGCTGTGACTTCACTCCTTCGGATCAGGAAACAGGATAGGCAATAATTGCAATTATTATTATTTTCTTGTTGAGAGCGTGATCAAATGACGCTAGATGTTTGTCAAAAGTCGTTATTATCACTTATTGGGTTACAAAATTTCGGAAGGACCCAATTCATCAAATCGGTTGAGAACATGTCGTTTACAGGAAAACCTTACCTATTTCCTCACTTTCAAGGGAACATAATTTCATAACATGAGTTGGCTTATTTTTTTAACTCAATTTCCCTTCAAAAAATATTATTAGATGCTAAGAAGACAGGAAATTTGACTCAAATTTGGTTTTAGTCTTCATATTAAGGGTGTTATGGCCTTATCAGTGACCAAAGATGAAAAGCACGAAAAAATTAGTTTAGTAAAAAACTTTAAAGAGGAAGCTTTTCTTCGACGGGTATGACGGGAGACACACTGTATAATGGAAGTTTTAGCTAAGCCCCAAACTGAAGTTTTGAGGAAGGAGCTTAAGCTGTGACATTGTTTGTTCATTCGGTAAATTTGAGAACTGAGTAAATAAACAGGATTTGACAGGAACAAATTCCCTTTTCTCGTTAGATACGAAAAAATATAAATACACGTCATTGTATTGTCATACAATGTTATTAATTGTCGCGTTTATTTGTTATCACGTCTTCTTAGTACTTCGAAAATTGTTCTACAGGGACCAAAAAATAGTCCATGCCGGGTGTCAATCGATTTTACCGGAGCTCAATGAACTCATTACAGGCTGAAAATTATCGCTCTTTAATTACAGTCAAACTGCGAAGAACCGATCCTTTTGCACCCCCCTCTCGCCCTCATAACGCTCCCAGGGATTAACTCTCTATTCCAATTATTAGCACCCTCCTTCCCTGGATTTAGAGCGTCATCCCATCTTCTTCCCTTCCTCGCCGGATCGTCTTTATTCCCAAGGGATCTCTCCTTCCGATTCCTTTTTGTCCTTTATTCTCTTCATCCTCTTCCGCCTCCTCATCAACCGACACTGAACCGTCATTTCTAGAGGGCTCGCAGGACCGTGTAATTGGCAAAGAATTAATTTGTCCCCGGATACCGGAGTATCCGTCGCCCTCCATATTTTTTTTATCAATGGAAGAGAAATAAGATGGGAAGTGGCAAAAGACAATTTTCGTTGGAATTGGTTTAGATGCATTATTATCCTTACCAGCCGAAGGACCAAGGCCATGTCCTTTCGCACTCCCTCAGCGAATTACTGTTGAAAAAACGGTAATAAAAATATCTAAAATGGTTCGATTTACCTATTGTATAAAAGGCAAGACGTAGAAATTCACGAATAGAACCACTGATATTGAACGAGACGAAATAAAACACCTATCAACGCTTCACTTGTCTGAAAATATATAAGTAATGAAAAAATCGATCGGAAAAAGCGAAATCGCTAGTACCTATATTCGTATAGTTCCAACTTGCTCCGGGTCTGTTGACAGTCAATTTTGTATACTATCTACTCTTGCGTTTAAAGATAGGCCTGGGATGATCGAACAGCAACTTGATTGGTCTCGTTTGATTCAGGGAACTAATTCTGTCTGGGGGGGGACCTGCTCTCTTACATAAAAAGTTTTGAGATTTGAAATTTAGTTTACATTTGATTTTTGAAAACGTAATAATTCTGGAAGTTGAACCCACAAATTTTGAGAAGTTTGAAATTTACTTTTCCTGGTCGATTACGAAGATTCAATGTTGAATAATCAACCTTGTTGATTAAATCAACCAAATTGAGGCTATTACTATGGATCTAAAAATCTGCAAATGCAAATTTTCCGAATAGTCGTTCGTAATATTCGTTTTGGGGCATTCTGATTCGATAATAGCATTTTAACGCTTTTTCAAATGTATTTATATGTGTACTCGTTATTCCAGATTGTTTGTACACATTGGGGTAAAATAAAAACTTTCACCTTTCGTCAAAAACTCGAAAGTTCTAAAAAGGAAATATGAATTGAACAAGACATGTTGAGTAGGTACAGCAGGTACATAGATCGAATTTCAAAAAATGCGCTTCAGATAGATATAATTTGAAAAACTGTTGTACAATGTTTCAGACAATTAAACTTGATTGCTACAATTTATTTAAGAATATCGCTGATGAAAAGTTCATCAGGTATGAATTAAAATAATTATTGAACAATTAAGCATATTCTCTTGCACTATAGGATGTGCACTATCTATTTAATATAATATGAAAATAAACTTCGTTATCAATCACCCCCACAGTTGTTGCAGATAGTATTTTCTGATCTTGTGATGACAGCAGTATCTCAAAAATATTACAATGGCATCATCAAATTCTAACGCTAAGGGTAATTTTGCGTAAGATGTTTGCAATAGAATAATCCGCTTGCTGAAAAAGCGTGATTCCTCCACTTTCCTCCGAAAAGATGTAAATATGACTGCTTTCGTTCTGCGGAGGTGTAAGAAAAGAGAAACATCTCTTCTTCCATCCTTCAGTGTCTGGTAATACAGTGACAAGCGAGAAAGGGGAGCGGGAAATTTCATACCTTCCGGCTCCACCGCCAGTTTTACGGCTCTGAATATTTAAAACTGTAAAGCTCCTTCAATGTTCGTTTTTCTTTGAAAGCATTGTCAGAGGCTGGAGGTTCAAACCCGTGCAGAAATGCCGTTTGGATGCTTTCACTCGGTGTGAAACTCTGATCTTGAATGCGCGCGAGGAAACGGAATAGGGCTGCCGCTAATGTGGTAGTTACTTCCATTATAACTGTCGTTGTTACATGAAAAGTTCCAGTTCCGCGTTGAGTTGCTGTGCGTTTCATTTAGTTTCTGCTTTTCTATTGTGACTCGTCGTGCTTTTGTACATTAAAGTTATAGGGTAGTAAGGCGCTTGAAACTCGAAGCGCTGAATATTGTGTTGAATTACATCTGTATCTATCAGACAGTAGGTTCCGTTCCGTCCTTCTGTGTATAATCAACATCAAACTTTGCGGGTTCCTGGTTTCAAAAACTATTATCACACAGTTTCCTTGTAACTCCGGTTCGGAACAAAGCTCATCAAACTTATGATTATTACAATCTCTAGAAAGCGAATGCAGATAGTTAAACTTGCGATGTAAATTAAACTATTCCAATTCAAGTATGTGATATAAATGACGTTCTGCTATACAACCAATCACATCAAAAATTATTCAATGTTTCGAAAAACAGGGATTGGTGGTAGCTGATATCAAACTATCCTAGATTCTTTCTAATTTATCGAGTAGACCATTAGATCTAGTACTTCCTCAACTCATAGAATCTATTCTTATGTATAATATCATTAGGTGAACTTGAGAATCGAATATGCTTAACTTAAGAGTAGGTTTTTGTAATCTTTTTAGTCAGGAGTGCATATTCACTTACTTAGTACGTCTGAGATATGATTTTTCATTGAGATGACCTCTTTCAGCGCACTTCATGATACGGAAACACTCCTTTTCTATCTTAGCTATTAAGCATAACGTAATTAGGCACACAAAAAAACACAGTCAAATTCATCTTTACTGATCAATGAACTTTTTCGAATCTATTTCACAAATAGCTTGCTTAAATAGGATTTGATCCCCGAGTACTTCAATGAAAAAGTTTTCGCTTTTAACAAGTTAAGTTTCAGCATTTAGGCTTTATAGATTTTCATTCATCAAAATATATCGTGAAAAACAAAGGTTAAAATACGCAACCGCTGATTAAAAATTTTGGCAAGGGGGTACGCATTTATTATTTCTTTCTTACCAGGTTCTAGAAATGAGCTGTCAGATAATTACTGTGATACAATTCAACACCGCGTCTTAAATGTTCATGTAAATGTCATTTACGCTCATACGTTGGAATTACGGTTCATTAGAATACGCTTACCACTATAATCAGTTCAGGCATGTAAATGTCATGAAATATTCCTGGTCTGTGTATCAGTCGATATATATGGATATATTTCAAGTTTGATAAGTCTTGAAACGAGCAACTAAATAACCGGTTATATCCCTGTACCTTGGATTCTACGATATGACATGTTATGACCAAGACCTGTCGTTACAGGATTCGGCTGAAATGACATTTGACCGATTCATCACTCTTCCGAACATTGTCTTATAATCCACCTATACTTGACGATCTGTGAGGCTATACTTGAGTTGCATTCATGATTCCCCGCTCCTTCCATTAGTGGCACAATATGAGCAGCCGTCAGAAGGGGCTCGGCAGTTCCCTCCCGGCGGCCACAAAGTGCCGAACCCACCCCGGGAAGATAAATCGTTATGTAAACATTCGAGTCAATTTTCCCACTGAGATGAGCATTAATCAATGGTATGACGTGATTGATGGACAGTGGCAAACACGCACCTGCATCTCACCGCCTGCCCGCCCCTCGCTCACCCTCAATCCCCCGCCCTATTCAGGGGGCGCATCATTAGAATCTATTCAACGTACTCCTTTCTGAGAGGTGCTACATTATGTTGTGTGGGAAAATGTACTTCTAGGCAGTTAGCATATAATTTCCACCCGTCTTGACCATCGGGAACTTGCATCAGGTTTGCATGAAAGACTCAATCACAACTGTTCCTCGACGAGAGGCGTCGTCATTAGCCATCCTCTAACTCCCTATAGAAATTGTTGGACCGTTATTCGTTATTGAAAGTTGCTCCGTAGGAACAGCTGTTAAACTTCATTGTCGGCTTCGTTGCATTAACTCGCTCTGGCTTTTCTCTATCCCTTCATTTGAGATCGTATAGATGTACACCATTAACCTACACTTGAAGAAGTGAGTATCGGGGAACACGAAGGGATACAAGACAACCACTATCCATAACTGTTCTGACATACCATAAAATCCTTGCTACAATCATATCACCCCAACATATATAGTTATTCCAAGAATCCGTTCTCTTATGTTATTTTATATCTCTTCAGATTATATTACTCCCACCAAATAGATGATCCCTTTGAATACGATTGCTGATTGCATAATTTCTGTGCATATCTCCCAAATCTCCCTAATACCCTGTTCTTGCATTCATTGTAGGTAGGTACTGCTTGCATTTAGCAATAAATCTACTTTCATTTCTTCAATTTAAGTTCAAGTTTATTTACAAATTTTGATGATTTAATTAAATGTGCATGTTGTAATTCTTATTGTACTGTTTTGGTCCAAGTTTGTAAATTTCAAGGATTGTGCAGGTTAGATCCTAGATGATCCCTTGGTTCTTCAACTATTTCCTTGCGTCCATATTACAGTAAGGCAGTCTACACTTGGAGCTACTGACAACGGACCGATTAGTAAAGGGGGACAGGTTGTCCGAGCGAGCTAAGGCATCAGTCCTTTGGCTGTTTACTTTCAGTGGGAGTACTGATTTGCCCGGTTCGAATCCTGCAGGCACCAATGATTAGGGCCAAAATCCTGTCAACTGTTGTATACATGTACCGTCGTTATACAGTTCACCTCTGATCTCGATATCACGTGAATCCAAATCGCTCCCAACCCGCGTGAGGCAATGGGAAGCCACAAGCGAAATCGTCAGACCTAGTTCCGATCCTCTCTAGAGGACGGCTGGCGACGTCCGCGAAACCTCCGGGTAGTCGGACGAAAATCCATGGTGAAATTCCTTGTTTACTTTACTACTTACTACTACAAGGGACTGATTAGTGACGCCGATCACCAATCAGTCCGTTTCGAGTCACTTGCTGTGTTATCAAATGAAGCGCTACCGATTACTGACGGAACAGAAACCAGTTAGTAACTAGTCACCCAGAGACTGACTTGTTGGGTCGCCTAGTGATTTGACTTTGCTGTTTCTTTCCGGTTTCCATGACGAATGACCAAAAATTCAACCTCTTGCTGGTGGAGGAAGTTGAAAATAGTCCAATTTTGTACAATTTTCATCTTTCTGATTTCAGATTTCCAGTAATCAACAGGTGGCGGTGAAAATTCCATTTAAAATGAGAGTGTAACAAGAACCTTCTGTTCATTAATTTTCTGTACCAAATGACATAACATTACAATGGCTTCTTCTTCGCTGGATTCACTGTTTTCCGAAGATGACAAAACGACACTTGTTGAATGTTCGGCCTTCATGAAAACACTGAAAACTGCAGATTTTGATCACTAGTGAGTAGCCTCGTGTGTGGAGGCGGGTTACCAATCAGTCACTAACTAGTTTCTGACCCGAGTGTGATCCAATGTGACGGGTTCCTTTTCAGTAGTTTGTAGACGAGCTAAGTGAGGAAGTTATGTTGCCGACCTTGGCATACGTTTCCAATTGTTGAGAAGGAAAAAACACATACATGTAGCACAATGTGTCATGACAAAATAAGTTCTATCTAATATTGTCTTCAGACAGAACGTTTTTGAATAACTATTTTATTGGCAGCAGATCAGGATTATATTATCTTTTACGAGCTGAAGCTGCAAACTAATGTGTCCAACTAGCACGTACAGTCACCGAATCGCATTTTTCGCTTGTATAATGCAATTTTTCTCCTTCATCCCCCCCTTCACGTCAGCCCTGGATCCATTCATATTTTCATGAAACCCGCCCGTAACTAACGGGAGCTCTCTCTCACTTGACGTTTAGTTATTTGTTTTGCCTTCTCTCGCTCTGTTTTCGCAATCTTCATCTCCTTATTCGTCACTCCAACCGCCGTTTCCCCGTTCCTTCGTACCTGCTATTTATTCCACCTCCTTTCTTTTTCTTCTACTCCGAACATTTCCCGAGAGGTAGCTCAAGTAGTTCCTCACGGGAAATTCGTTCCCCTGTCTCTTCTCTCCTGCCTTGTATTAGCTTCAGTCAATGTCACTGACTCCTGATGCCGTTTCCCTTAACATCCCGATTTATTTTTCCATCTACTCGGTTTTAAGCAAATATTTATTCGTGATTTATAGCTGCTCCGCCTCCTGTACAATTGATTTGTTCCTCCTTCATTGCGAGTTTTTACCAACACACTTTTACAATCACCCTCAATAGACATTGATTAAGTTGATCGTTAGCCTTCCCCACGTTAAACGGAAACGGTTCTATAGATTAAGACGACAATGCAACACAAGATCTACGTCTTAATTATTATTTAAAACTTTCACAAAACGCAGAATTCAATATCATTCATTTTCACACAGCATTATTTGAATAAAAATAATACGGTATCTGAAAAATGATATTATTTTATTCCTCTCTCTCATCATTTGCGTCTTGGTTCAAGGAATTAACCATATTTCTGTTTCCAACAACCAGACATCATTATGCTGTGGAACTGATTGCTGGAAGAACCCTACGAAGAACGTTAGCTTCTGGTCACTCCTGCGCCATTCTCGCCCCCTTCTGATATCCGCGACGTTTGATCAATCATAATATGATATGACATATTATGTCTTGCGAGGTGTACTTCCTTGTCCTTCAAAGCAGCCCTAGAGTCGAAATTCAATCTAACCATGTGGTCACGAACATTGTTATAAGTTGGCTCAACGATCTAATTTCATTGGTAATTCACCGTTACTCTCTGTTCTTTCATATCTGTGTCTATGTTATACATCAATATATGTTTACCTCTAATACTTTGATGAGTCTATTAACTATACAATACGGCCTTATTCTGTTAAAAAGGTAAAAACTCATAACACCAACATCTTTCAGAGCGTTCGGGTTTAATTCACTAAGTGATGTTATTTACATTTCAGTCAAATGAGCTTAATTTGTTGGGGACTCTCCATTTTGATTTGCGGCGTAGAATCCTACCGTATCACCCTTCCTCGTCCGCTAATTTTCGTCTCTACGATACGTCCTCCCCCGCAAATCAATCCCCTATTCATTCCTCTTATTTCCTCCTTTAACACCCTGGAAAAAAAAATCACCGTTGATTAGTGGGTGTTGTACTGAGTCCCTTTGACAATGTGAACGGCTCACGTGCCCTCCCAGGCCCCTCAGTTTTCACCACTCGGATTAGCATTCATGCTCGGCGGAAGGGGACAATAGCGTGCGACGCCCGGGCTCCCGACCGCTCTAATCATCTTGACGTGGATAAAATGACAACCCAGTCGCTTTCCCATCTCTAATTAAGGGTTCAGTGACATTCGTGTCTTGTGATTCCTTGGGGGTCCATGCTGACACATCAGGCCTCCGGGCGGACTGGAATTAATACGAGTTGCTTCATAATTTTAAAGTGAAATTCTCTCCACTTCCACACGCTCGTCTTCCGAACGCGTTACACGTCTTTCTCAATGTTTTCCTCGCCTCATTCCCACCTGTAGGACTTGAAATATGTCTGGTGTTGAGGCTTGAAGGATATTACTGCTTTCATGTCGGCAGTTCCTCCCTGAGAAGCTGCCATACTTAAATTACAAAACTCATCAGTTTACAATGAAAACTCTTGGTATAACACTTTTAAATATCCATATATACATGAAGTTGGATTATAACTTTTCACAAGTGTTATTAGGGTTATAATGTGTTGGGCGTATTCGTGATAGGTTATAATTTTTTGTAAATATAGGTATGTTTATTTAATATGGATTGTCCCTAATCTAAACATCGTCCACGAATATCCCATATAAGCAGAGGTTCCTGCAATAAATCTCAATCCACCACTAAGTATTCCTCATTTCTTTTCTCTGAAGATGATTGTGATATCCAATAATCTTTAAATTCGGAGTACATTGTTGAGTATGTGCATAAGGTGTGCGTCTACATACGTTAAGGCTTGCGGTTTACTCTCTTCCTTCTCCGTATTCAGCACTGTCGAAAATTGAAGAAATTATTATTTTTCTCGAAATAGTCACGAAGGAATAAATTTCTGGAAACATCTTCCTAAAAATTACCATTCAATATATATATATATATATTTATTTCCAACCTAGGGTAATGGTGTAAGGTATTGAAGAATTGCGGAAGGTAGAGAAAGGTTGTTACTCCCAGTTTCTTAAGTAGTTCTTCTAAGAAGTTCTTACAACCAAATTTGTTGTGATTGTTTCTATTTATCGTCTTTCTGTCACCTGAGAATATTGCCTCGTGAATTGTCTGTAATATAGACTCTATATGATCCACCAATGTTTAAATGATTACCTCCCAAACGCCCTAGTTCATTTCACATCTCAGCTCCTATTCGATCGTTATGACATTTATAAGTAAGACTCGATAAAATCCATTACTCCAAGCCGTTCCAACAGATGACAATAGGTCAGTTACGACTGCGGGGAGAGCCCCGGCACGACCGGCTATACACCTTCGTGACCCCAGGAAATGATCTGAAGGGAAGTAATGATTATAAATATGAAAAGGAGGTTGAATGATCCGTGTCCGCAGGATCCTAGTTGTGATCAGAAATAATTGAGAGAGTGGTTCGTTCGTGGTCGGTCCAGTCCATTTGGTGGGACATCCGACCGTGAAAAGGAACCGACTCGATTCCCACGGGCACGCTCCTCCTCGGTCACACCTAGTTGAACCTCTCACCCCTGACCTTTTTTTTCCTTTTTTAGTTTCTTTGAAAAATAAATACCTCTTCAAGCTTCAATGAGGCCGTCACGTTCGAAGTGTATTTTACCGTTCGCAACGTTATTTTAAAAAGCAAATAATCACTAAACAGTTTATTAATTTTGCATTAAATAGCCTTACTATAATCACACTAGTAGTTTACACCATATCCACTGAGTAAATTTGGTCCGCTGTTTAGTCTATAAAAACTTGCTTCTAGCAGAGATTATCTATACAAAGAATCGTTAAAACGCTATAATCTACGAAAAGCAACAAAACAATGAACGATGGAATTACATAGCATTTTAGCGCAAATTTCAGTTCTCAAATTTAACACTACCGCCATATTTTATTCATAATCACAGTACATGAATCATGTTATAAGTAGTCACAATCATACTTTATCGGGCGTAAGGTACCTGAGGTAATACAGGCTGCTGTGACAATTTTGATTTTTCGCCATAATGCGGTCAGTGATGGTGGCTTTATATAACAAATAGTTTAAAGGCACTTTATATAACAATTAGTATAAAAACTACGCAGGTTAAAAACACTGCAAATTCTTTCACTGGAGTTTATCATTAAATTTCATTCATTTGGCTTGCATTCATGATTTGAATTTCTACTAAGCTTTGTAGTGTACATGTTTCACAGATGATAGAGCGATTATTGAATTTCAGGAGATTTGCGTAGAACACTTAAATCGGTTCTCAACCAAAATACATATTTGGATTGATCAGTTGATCATATTTGTGTGCCTCCTGAAATTCAATAATCGCTCTACCTCCTGTGAAACACGCACACTCCAAAGCTTAGTAGAAATTCAAATCATGAATGCAAGCCAAATGAATGAAATTGAATAATGAACCCCAGTGAAAGAATTTGCAGCGTTTCATGCACATCAGAATGCTTCAACGCGTGTATCGGTTATAAACCCTTTTGGGAGTTCACTCCAGTATACACATTCACTACATCACTAGGTTACTAAGATTTAACAAAACAAAAAAACGCCGTTGTTTATGTTTTGATCGCAGGAACCTAGTGATGTAGTGAATGTGGATGCAAATGTTGGCAGCATATCGGGAATGGTTTGAGCTACAGACCTGGGGAGGGGCTCATTCGATTCCTCGAGGGAAGTTCTTAAAAAAAGACGTTTTACTATTTACTGACGTTTTGCTTATGCTAATGTTTTCTTTTATATTTCCATCTTAGTCGCCCAACTTTTGAGATTCAAGTTTTCAGATAGATTATTTAACTGCTGTTTGATTGTGGGGCATTATAATTATATATTAAAATATCAAATTCGTAGTTTTCGATGTTGCTCTGCGGTTCTATACATTTTTCTCGTTGCTTTTACTGCTGATAATTATGTATAGTCGATATTATACAATCCTTGCTCGGGTAGCCTCATGTACCATCAGTCAATAAGCGACGAATGTTACCTAACTTGGAAAAAGATATCTCTCGAGGGAAACATCGAAATACGATACCTTGTTCATCATGTACCTGCAGCTATTAATTAAATACTTCTAGAATTTCCACCGGAGCTGGTGGACCCGCTCATGAAATCAAGTCTGAAACTCCGTGTTTTATGGCCGGGTCGGTCGTTAAGCATAATTAACTTGGGAAACAGTAGTTAACCAAGAACTGTTATAAAGGGATGAAATTCTCATTCGAATGTGTGAAATGATGGCTCCCTTGGCTGAATCTGGGAGACCGTAAACAATGACTTAATGGGATTTCTACCGAATGGGCGTTGAAAGCGTTTGTGGATTAACCATCCTAATGAATAAATATCGAATCTCTTCGGCCAGTAGGATGAAAGCTCCGGCATTTTTGAAAAATAATCTCTCTGAGTCGCTAATTCAGGTACAGATAATTTTTGTGAAACTCGTTTGATATTGTAGGTATGTGTGTATTTGGTTTGTTCAATTAATATTTTAATTAAATTTAATTAATTTAAGAGGCCTTAGTTTTAAGGAGATGAAGAAAATGTCGTAAATTTATTATTTCAGCGTTAGTTACCTATACATCATTATCTGTGTAAAAATCTTTTTATATGTAGATACCTATATGCTCACACGCGCTAGCTTATGTTTTTGACAATTCGGATGGAATTTATGACATTAGTTTCTGGAAATGTTCGGTACGTTCAATTTGGTCTGTTGTCTGTGGCTCTGAGAGTTTTCATCACGTTTTCAGTTTATTTGTAATAGCCACCGAAAGCTTCTTTTGTCTTCTTGTCGTAGGTCAGATTGATGTTTGGAATGGTGTTGACAATCGTATTGATATGTTTATATTAAAGAAGGAGTTGCAAATAGGAGATAGAAACTACCCGAATCCAAAAATTCTATTTTTATTTTTATTTTTTTTTCACCTATGTGTATTACAAAGGGTATTGTTTCACACCAGATGGACCTGAGTAGGTACCTATCAATGACAAGAGTTTTTCGCCATTTCCCCGCATTATTAATTAATTTTTTTCACGATTCATAACATTTTGCATTAAAATTGTGATTTTAAGTTTTAGAAGTTATAGGGAAAAATTATAGAAAACAGTTTATTCTAATGCATTTTTTTTATTCTGAATTGAACGAAACCATTTACAAATCAATATAGTTATTCGCTTGTAAAATACTGAGTTTTTTCTCGTTTTTGGGCTGTTTGCCCCTTTTTACGCCGTTCGTACGGAAACTAATTTGTGCGAAACTGATTTTCTCATGTTATTGTTGTCACTCCCCTGGCTCAATTCTAATAGGTGTCCCTCTGCTAATGAAGCCTTGCTTCATACGGATGTCATAAAAATGGACAACATGATATCAGAATTTACCACCTGATGAGGCCCAGTTGGGGCGAAACATGTGTTTAGAAAAATAAAACTACCTAAATAAAAAGAACGAGGAAGTCGGCTTCATACTCCCACCCTCAATTTTTTTTTTAACGCTATATACTAATTTTGGAGTGGGAAAATATTTCTGTATTTGGGAACAAAAACATTGAAATTTAAAATTTATTTTCTACTATTTTTCCCTCCTAGAACGAACTGTCCTTGGAATAACTGCTTTTAAACTTCTAACATGCTTACCATTTTCAACCTCAGCTTAGAATGGAAACCCTAGAGTTTTAGTTATGCCCGGAAACCCAATCGTTCACACTCAGTGCAGAATTGATGTGTGCAAGCCAAAAACCTGTATAAATTGCTGAGAGTTTGTACAAAATATCTGGATGATAAACGTGTTAGTATATTGTCTCTATCCATTCCTAACTGGATAATATCGAATCTCCTGAGTTACGTTAGCGTAGTGGTTGTTAACTAACAAATACAGTACCTGTCGGCGAATCCCTTATTGCGCTAAAGACAATAACGGCCAAAGATGAACGTTAATTTGATACGATGTAGGTTAAGATCTCATGTAAGTCGGATCGATGGAAGTTCTACGCATTGTCGAAAAGCGATCTTGGGCTTGGAATGGAATTATTCGTGCGTTATGGGCGCGCTGGAAAGCTCTTAAACTTCAAGACGACTTTGCGAAATCCAATATCTGATAGTTTATACCAACTTCATTGTCGCATCTATACTCAACTCACAGACGATAAATTCTCCTTTGTGAGCGTCGGTATCTCCGCCAATTTAATTAAGTTCTCTAACTCTCGTTGCGGTTTCGGTCTATGGATTCGACTTGCTTTTCTTAAACTTCTCTCGTTCGCTTTTCAAGGTGAATTCCCGATTGCTTTTCCATAAGCTCCAGAGCTTATCGTGGGGTTCTCATTTAATAATTATTGTTTTTCAAAATGTTTACTCTAATATATCTCCTCGTATGTGCTGTTTTAAAGCTTGGCAATATTCCGAGTGTCATGATTCCTATGCAACTATTCAAATGTTAGGTGAATCTCATTGGGTTTTTTTTTTTTTTTTTTTTTTCAAAAGTCAATCGAATTACACCTATTTAATGTTTAGACTGTGGATAGTTATGGAGGAATTGATTACATAAATCACTTCTATCAACTTGAATAATAAGTGCTGAATAATTTAACCGTTTGCCGTTTGAGGAAAAATTCAAGAACTTCTATGATTTAAATTCTTCTCCTTTGTACTCTTATCTCAGTTAATTCAAGTGCAGTATTTTGTTGTTTGGTATGGATCCTATTAAATTCTAAATTCAATTAGGAATTGAGAATATAATTGATCTAAAATACCATCAATAAGATAACGACTCAAATAGGTTTGCAATGTTACGCAGTTAGTTTGTCAAATGTTCTTCGATCTCTGTGTTCAGGTTCGCTAAAACGCAAATTCGTATGTTGTTTTACATACATCAATAGTCTGACTGAAGAAATACTTGATAACTTCTATAATCATCCCATTAGTTATGCCCCAATAATTATCCTAAAAAGGAAAATTTTAAAAACCCAAAGACCAAAAGCCGAAATTTTTGGTCCAACCAGAGACCATAAATGTTATTTTTCATAATCATTTGAACCACGTAACATAATCGTCTGTCCATTAGTTCGGGAATAAGAATCGGACTGGCTGTATTGAATGACATATAGACAGTGTCGTATTTGAGTTCCGAATGAAAAATGTGTTCAAATTCAATATCAAATCTATAGGCGAAGAGGGATCCGCAGACGAAATAAGAATATGAACCAGCTCGGAAAACTGCTTGCTTTTCATTGACATTGAATGTTAAAGGCTGAATTTTAGCCTTTTTTTAATCTACTCACCTCGAAATATAAACCAACGAATTTGTAGTAGCAATTTGACATGGATATATCTTTAGGCGTGGGTGTGTGAAAAAATTCTTGACTCAAAACGAAATTGTCAAGTTTTGGCAAGACCCGTGTGTTTCCTATAATTTCCGTTTTCACCGATCCTAGAGAAATGCGATCCTTCAAGTTTATGTAGGAGATCCGCTCACCTCTCGTTGGAATGATCTCAATTAGGTATGCTAACATCTTACGTTACCTATCTGCTCGAAAGGTAAGGCAGATCATCTACTCACAATGTTAACGAGTATTGATGAAATATCCATAACCATCGGGTTATAATAACGTGGTTTGGTCCTAACCATGCGCACTTGTTGATCCATTAACCAAGAAAAACTTGAGAGTGAATTTGGTTAATAGGATCATTGTTGCTTTACTTGGAAGTATTTTTATGGTTTGAATCCGTTAATGTCAGGCGAATTTAAATTATTCAACCGAGTCACTCTAATATTGTTTTGAATGCACTGTCATACATTGGGGCAGGTGTTGGTATGGTGGATTCGTATGATGTCAAATACCTCCGCCATCAATAAAATCCGATTCTTTGGATTTATGTTGTGTCAATCGTTAAAACTTTTGTTTTTAGCAGATCGCAAAGGTTCGAAAAATCAATTACTCATCTTTAGTCCCCGCAAAGAGTCTTTCCACTTTTGCCGCACGTTGTTTAGGATGTGGATTTGCAAAATGCCGCGTCGCTTTTGCCAATATGCGCTTCGCCTCGAAAATACCCTAACCCCGTCACCCAGAGCGCGGGGAGGCTTAATAGTCAGGAACGTAATAAAGGAAACGTTTCAGAGCGCTTTCAGGCGTTCATTTCGGTGGATTAGACCACCGCGGGCGCTAGTCGGTTTTTCAACTAATCCCTCACCAGCACATCAACTGTCCTTTGTCACGCTCATAATTTCCCTCCGGTACCCCGTTCTACAGCCGACACAAAAATTACCTTTATTATTCCGTTGACGCATAAAAAAAACGGATCTCTGGTGTTGAACTACCTAGCACCTCATCATCGTCGTTACTTTTGTCTGAAAACGATCTTGTTCACGCCACTTGACGTTTTCATGGAAGCAATTTTGAAGTTATGGTATCCTAATCCTTAATTACCTTCACGATGTATCATATTACTTACAATGCCTACAGGAATAAAATCATTTTCATTATTTTGAAATAATTAGGTACTTAATAGGTAATATGAAATATTTAGGCAATAGGAATCGATAGCGTAATAACTAAACATTATCCTTGTTTTGATGTCCTTTTTATTAAGTGAAATGTAAATTCTGAGGCCCAGATTGCTTTTTCTACTTTCTCTTCTGGAGGATGATATAGGCTTAAATACCATAGTTCAGTTTTTGTACGTAATTGTGGGAGTAACTAGCATTCCAAGGGAGTCGCATCCTTTACATCGCCGAGTTCTGGTACTTCTTCAAAAAGTTGAAAAATCACAAAATAACCTCAGTTGAGTCTTTAATTTGTATTACATATGAACCTATCGAAGGAAACAACCAAACGCAGTTCGTGGGCAAAGACCTACCTGTTAGGACTTTCAGGATTGTAAACATTAACTAAATGTTGTCCTAAGACCTATATTTTTCATGCAGTATAACGATTCTGCTGAAAATAATGTATCACGAAATAAAGTATGTTATTAAAAATTAAAATTCGACTCAATTTGAAGCTTTAAAAAGATAACCTGAATTTTTTATCAAAATTTTACTCATCGATTACCATTTTTTCATACCCATACATACTTATATCTATGGGTTTTATTGAGCTGAGGTGTTCGTCTGCATGGCTTCGCACCTAAATGTTATTGTAATAATTCCCATATGTTGCAACCAAGATATTCATCATACTTATGGAGGAGGAATTCGAGAGAAACGTGGAGAAGCAAAATTTAGATCGATTTAGGCTACCTTAACTCTGTTTGTTCAGGTTATCAACATCTCTGGTCGTTTAGGGCATTAAAAATTCAACCCAAATTAATTCACATTCATCTTCTGCGGTTTTATTAAATCTTGAATAAGGCTTAAATTTATTTCTCTACTGTTCTTCAATTCTGTGAAAATATAAGTCAGTAAGTGGAGTGTGACCTTTCTTAATTTTTTATTGTAGCGATATATCTCATGTGAGACAAGTAGTGGGCCCATGGCTATAAAGAGTGGTGATGAGGTGCCTCATATACAGTCGAAATTTGGAGTACAATTCGTTTTTTTTCTGTTCGGGAAAAAGATCAAAAATACCCTTTTCGACCAAATTTTTCGGGTTTTGTCTCACCGGTCCGTCGGTCTCACCCTCATGAGCTTTATTGAGAATATCTACAAGGGTTGATAATGGTTGATAATATTAATTGCAACGATTTTCATCATTGCCCCGTATTAAATAGTGTTACGTATCACAAAATAAAATTAAACAATAGCCAGGAAAACCCAGTGCTCGGGTTCACTGAAAGGGGAAGAGGATTCGAGAAGGGGAACCCTATTAAATCCTTGAGCACTAAGCTAAGGGCGCTATAGTTCTCCCGACGCCTTCCAGTGTTGCCTTGCTACTTGTTTCGCTAAAACACTTACAAAAACTCTCCAAGTTCCAACTATCCCTTAGGCAAAGTAGGTACATTATATTTGTCTAGACGAAAAACCCACTCTATTTAGGAAAAGCTAGTACGTCCGATCCGTCTCGACGAAACATTTACAGGCCCTACCGAAAGCGAGTACGTCAGATACTTCTACACATAAAGCTTTCTTCCCGGCTGAGTACGTCAAAAATGTTTTTAAAAAACTCCCTAAATTCGGTTCACTACTCTAGGCACTAGGAAAACTGTAATTTCGATCACGAGGATAAGTAACTCGAAACAATAATTAATATCAATACCCTGTTCATTTATCTGACAATTTTGGCTATGCGATCTTTTGTACGATAATGTCAAACGTAAGATATGAAAAGCTTGGATAGACCGAGTCGAAAACAATTGAGGAGTACTAAAATTTAGCAAATACAATGAGTTTTATTTTAGTTATTTTCCGTGGTTTTCAGTTTTTGAACATGTTTTATTGAGTTCAAAATTCAAGCACCACTCGCAAGCACCATTTTGCAAGCAAAATATCTCTCACCACTCGCATGGCAGCTATCTGAAGATAACCTATATCATCAGTTGGAACGCATTCGCATCATGCTAACTAGTATTTCGGCCTGCCTCAATTTTTCCAATTCCGCTGATTAAGTAGTTTTTCATCATAACTCGTTTTCGAAGAGAGGGAAAACGGGAAACCCCAATATAGGTGTCGCCCTACCAACGAAAAAAAATGGAAGCGCACAGCGGTGGTCATATATTATCAAACGACAGATTATGCCGCGAATCGAGGGGGAAGCAATAAATCTAACAAAACAAAAAGCCAGCTAACACAATTCAATTCACCTTCTCCTCTCTTCCTCACTCCTTTCACTTGCTGGTCCTATTATTCTTTTTCATCGATTTAACACTTTAGGAAAGCTTTGGGTGAAGTGTCAAAAATAAGGGCGAAAAAACCGCGTTCCGTGATTCTTTTTTCGTTACCCCTTTTTTTGTCTGTCCAAATAAACGCCGGAACGTGATAAATCAGAAGCCGCATTGTGGAGTTGTGACATCGGTGTAAAACAATGTGCGAATCGAAACCGTGTGAAGGCAGCACGCTGGAATAGCCTGACACTGTCTCTTGTCTGTAAGCATCGGAAACATTTTGATTTCTGCGCTTCACAGAATGGATGTTCGATTCTTCCTTTTGTTCAATTCAATTCCATTGTGTTTGTATGAATTGTTCATTTCTAGTCATAAGTTTTCATCTTGATGTGCCGATAATTCCTCCTGACGCAAAATACCATGGAGATTTTCAATGCATTTACACATTATACAATATCTACTTGTTGATTCTACGAATCACGTTTGTACCAACATCCCTGCATCTGTAACCGATTTATTCCGTTTTTCAAATTTCACTTCTCCTACTCATACTACTGCGCCTGTCTCCATACTGTGGTTTTAAACCTATGCATTAGTATTTTCGCCATGAAAGCAAAGTCCTCAATAGGACAACATGATTACTGGTACGTAAGGAAATCTGTTATTCATCGTAACTTGGACTTATCTAGTACTTGAAGTCGTGAAACAGTCTTACAAGGACTTTTATTACACCCCTTTAAAGAAATTGAAAACCGAAATGCTGGATTTAAAGCATCACAGTAACCTCTGAAAGAAAATTTATCATATGAACACTTACCGCTCGGTATACACCTTGTTCTCGTTGTAACCATTGCAGCAGACCCTTATCGTTTATAGAGATTCCTTATTTCTAGGTTAGACAACATTATTAACTTTCAAAACTTGGTTGGTTGGTAGATTGGTGTCCAATGTAGCGTGAATGTCCCGAATCCGTCCCTTCAAAAACGTTATGAACAAACCACCGCAATCACCTACTTTGTTGATGAAACCTGCATTCCTAAACGTCGGGTTCTATTGCTGCTTGGATAGTTGAATCTACATATGCCAGATGGAAATATTTCTATAAAATGGACTAAAGGAAGTGTCGAAAACTATTTGGGTACCGTAATTTTTGCAACTATTCATAAGATCTAATTCTAAGTTTTTGCGGACAAAGACAATTGCTAGTCTCAGTAAAAGGTGAAATCAATCAAATTAGCTGAGAATCGTGGGTTAACAACACATACTAAGATTCTTTTGAAGAAAAAAATATATATATATGTTTGCTTTAATATACCGGCGGCTCTGTGAATGACTTCAGTCTTGAAAGATTTGAAGGCAATCTCAAATTGATTGTTACAGTCCTCTACTGAACAGATTCTTCAGTTTTGATTGTATCGAAGTAGATTCGTGTTTGTGACTGGATCTACATGACTTATTCTTCCAAAAACCAGTTCTCGTGTCCCTAAAACGTAGCTCCCCAGGGTAAGTAGCCCGTACAATTGAGTAACAGCAGGTGGAGGTGGCGCAGGCCACGATCTCATCCTTTCCCCGCACTCGTATATATTCCTTCCACCCTTTCAGCGCACAGGCCCCTTCGTGAGGACCTCCCACGTCGACCCATCTTGTTCAACGACCTAAGAACTTCTGAAGAAACCCCTCCAGCGCATGTGTCTTATATCACCTTCCTCTGTCTCAAGAGCACTTCCAGAACCGGTGACCCTTTCCCACTTCGTCGTAATTGCTTTTGCGTTCAAACAGGCGTTCTTTCTATGTTTATTTTTTCCTGTCCGCCATACCCGACAAAGAATCCGCGGTTGGGAAACTGTCTCTATTGCTAGTTCATGCAGTGTTGTCAGGCCTTCAGGTGTAATCTGGCGTCAAACTTCCACACTCTGGTTTCTATTCCTACGTCAAACCTATGAAAGCAAGTATGGGCTATACATACTGGTAATTGGATGAATAGTTTATTATATTTTATCTCTCCATCTTGATGTGGTTCGTTTGATAGTTCTAAAAAGTGCAATGTATTGGGTCATGATGGATGGGAACGGACTAAACTGCGTTGGGACTATAGCTCATTCTAGTTTTTCCAGTATTAAGATATTTTCCCAACTAAACTACTCAAAATTTGGAACGTACCACTTACAAATCCAACGGTATCCTCCTCGCAGGTAGTCACTGTGCGCAGTCACGATTTTTTCACTGATCATGAAATCACAAGAATGGATTGTCCTGCACAATCACCAGACCTAAACCCCATAGAACATGCATGGGGTTATGTTAGGAGACGCGTAAGGTCTCGCGGTGTCGATCCCGACAGTGTGGAACAGCTGAGTGCAGCGATAATTGAAGAATGGAACGATATTCCTCGTAACTTCATTCGTTCACTCATTGAAAGTATGCTGAGAAGAGTAGAGGCCGTCATTCAAGCTCGAGGTGGGCCAACTCGTTACTAAAGACAAATTTTTGTTCATTCACTCTTCATTTTCCTAGTTATTGTGTTTCATTCTCTTTTGACTGACAGAAGCATTTTTCATTTCGGCTGAATAACGTCCAATTTTGCTCTATAACATTTTTTCCAGTAGCTGCACTGTTAAATTCACTTCCCCTTGTTCTTTCGAGCCTTTGATAACAAAACCAAACCCGTTCCTGCGCGCAGTGACTGAATGGGAGGAGGATACCGTTGGATTTGTAGGTGGTACATTTCAAATTTTGAGTATTTTATCTGATGATCTAACATACTCAATCCCGAACATGAGATTAGCATGAAGAAGTTAAGATGTACTATGACCATACCATGTAATATGTACCATGTAACGCATACAAAGACTTTTGACCCAAGCACATATGACATTGGATGAAGCAGATTCTTTAAGTGTGATTTTTTTTTTTTAAATGCATTAAAACATCTGCTAAGCGGGTTATATAATAGATGTTTGGTAATTTGAATAAATTCAGGTTAATAAATGTTGAATGTAACCTGATATTCGAAAATAACGACTTACATTTCGGAAAGCTAGACTAGAAATGCACGGCACCTTATGTGCTATTAACCCTTATATGACATGTTATGATTATACAATATAACGAGGATCATCAACTTTATGACGTTGTTTGAAGAATTTCATTGACATCTATTGAGCCGGTAGGGTTTAGTCCACGGAAAATATTTAATGTGTCTTTTGTTCGTCAAGAACGAATTCTTCAAAAAGTCCACATCTTTGATAAAGGACATCTTTCTGTAATCTTGTAGAATGTACCGACTACTTGTAGTGAAAGCAACCGATTTATTCTCTTCCTAACTACGGAAACCTCTTAAAACCACCTTTCGATTTGATTGAAAATAATACCTTTCATCTAGGTGGGCGAGAGTGTGATTTCTTGGTACAATAGATTTTTTATTTGAAATGTAAGTTAATTTTGAATTGTTTTAAAATTAATGTTACTCTGGATTCGAGTAATACAATTTGTATCTTGAAGCGTAAAAATGATTTGATAGGATAATTAATGTTAATTAAATTTTTATTTTATTTTGTTTTTGATTATTTGTCAGATACCAAAAAGGAAGAGGTTATTTCCTTTATTGGAAAAATGAAGAAATGTAAACTGTTATGCAACACCCGAAATACCCTATCGCATTTTTGAAATAGTAACTCGAAAAAAATAGAAGGCCGTATATTTATCTTTGTTCTTCGAAGCGTAGAAGGATGGTTTGGGGTAATTTTTCCCTCCGCTCCCCGAATCTAAACTTTTAATCCTTTTACAGATTCAGAAAATTTTGATTTAGTGGGCGGCGAACGTGCAGGGAACGTTGGCAACCGTATCTGGGTAGGCTATCTCTTTACTGTTCCGCGGCTTGTGTTTTTTTTTTTTTTAAATAATTCCCGGAGAAATACAATCCAACTCTCCTCTGCACACCCTCGAATAGAGGATCGCATGCTTGGAGCCCTTTATCCCAATATTTGTCACGGGTTCCGTGTAAATAACACAAAACACGACGGGTTCTCCGGAAAAAGAACAAAGAAAGAAACGAATTTAGGTGGAAACGGCAGACTAAATACCGCACCCCCCTCAACACCGTAATCTGGGCAAGTTTTCGTGGTGGATTTGTGTTGACGTGCGGGGGCTCGGTGAAGAATGTATCCGGGCATGACTTGTCAACCTCTGGCAGGTCGCGGTATTGTTTCCTCACAGCTGCCTTGTACATCCTTTAGAAGTCGGTCTTTGTCTTATAAAACTCCGCTGCTTCCCCCATTAACCGGAGGAACAATGAGCGATTTGAATAAACCGTAGTTTGGAGGAGGATAATTCTTACGCCGCTCGTGCCATTATGATCGTTCACGGAGGAAACTCTTGAACGCCCTTATCGCCCTTATCTTATTACGGGATCTTGTGAGTTTCGAACCTCGTAAAAAGACAGGTCCTAGGGTTCACGGCTCATTTGAAATTCTATCGTTACTTCCAAAAGATAGAGAGACGCGACCTATTGTGTCAAACATGACTTGAGCTTTAGGTTCATGTGCTGTTTGAATGACACCTCATTATCCAACCAGAAACACACAATTTAGTACCAATTTATCTATTCAATGTAAAATGGAGATAGCAATGTAATGAGCAATTCATATTGGTGGAAAAACATCGCCGAATATGGTGCTTACTACTTGATTATCCTTCCAAGAGTGTATGCGTATTTTACATATCCTGCAGACTCGTAGTTGCATCTTTTAGCGCGTAGGGTCAACTCAGAAATAGAACTCCAACCTTCCGATATTTCGAGTTATTATTAATTCAAGAAACAAAGAAACAATCATTTTTATAATTTTTTTTAAAAGTCTGTCCTTAAGGAGATTAGGTTATATTTCCCCCATCGTCGGTTGATTGTAAGATAAATAGGCTTTGAATCCCACCGAGCAGATCTTGGTTGTTTCACGAATTATAATTACAGTCTACCTGCCTCCAAGAGGATTTATTCCACATTTCTGCATCACTAGTAGATTAGGAAAATGATTATTAAGGTATTCCCTTATCTCACTCATCAGAATACTTTTTTTTTCAATCATCTTTTTATATAACTAGCTTTATTAAAGGCCCTGCTACGCAGGTTAAAAAAGAAATAGGCGAATAACACAATGAGGGAGTATAAAAACAATACGCTAAGTAAAAAAATCGTATATTACGAGTCCCCGAGGAGGGGAGCATGTTGGTTACCCTGGGAGACGCTCCGTCCCACTGGAGCCCTCTCCCCTTCACTTGCAGGGTCGGCGGGGGGGAGGGGGGAGTGTTCTGGGGAGTGAATTCCAGCCGTCCAGCGTCACCACTGACTGAAAAACAGATATACTCTGATACTTCCATCGTTATAAAGCTGATTTTTCAATCACCTCTCATATTCAGCCATGAGCCGAAATGAGAGTTAGCAACCATATTAAATATTTAACTGATTTTGTTCTATTTTACTTTTATTTGACCCATATTTTGTACTTTGTCATAATCTTTGTGATTGCCGTCACAATTTTTCATACTTTATTTCTTGTTTCAGGTGAGCTGATAACTCCGCCACGTTTCATTATTGATGGTACACCTTTCATTTACAGCATGAAATAAGTAAGTCAACCTAATGACGTAAAATAGTAAATATAAATATCATCTTGTACCATAAGTTCTTATGTCTCATACAATGGCTTGTGAGATGCAGTGTTGTGGTAAATCCTACCATCAATATGCATGGTTTCACTGATACTGATACTGATGGTTTTAATGCATGCTTACTTCTTGGTTTGTTATCTTCAATAATAAGCCTTTGGAATGTATTGCAAACATTTCATATACCCCCCCCCCCTCCCCCCCCCCTCCTCCTTCAAACTTTGTAATTTATTGTTTTAAGGTTCGTACGTGAAAAAAATAAGTTTTCCACGATGAACCCCATTCGGGGTCTATCTTCTATCCGCGTCCACAATTTCGTCAGATAATTTAAAATGGTTTCTTATTCAAGGAAGTATACATTATTTCTGATGATGTTATGCCAATCTACTAAACAAATCTTCTTCTAACTCGTCTCTATTTTATCAAGAGATGTCCAATACACCCTTGAAAGTTTAATTGACATGTTTGACCAAGAGTGTAAGGTCTCACGTCAGGTCTTACAATATTTACAAAGAAATACTCCCGCTTAGACGAGAGTAACTGTATTTACGATGAAAATTAATCTTGTTGAGTGTAAAAAAAAAGACTTCGTGTTAATGTAGAGGGTTAAATTAACTCTTCTTCTACCTAATGAGACGTGCGTTATTCTGACGAGGTGAATTAGTGTTTTCGTTTATGGCTTGTATGTGATGTTACATTTTTCAAACATGCTTCTAACAGGCTCGAATGGGTTGCGGCGGAGGCTCCTTGATTAATTAAATATTGCGGTCTCGCAGTCGGTTTATTTTCTCGCTTCTCTGGACTTTATAATTCTGCGTGGTCACTGAGATAATATTTTTTCCCCTCTTTTTTCAACGAATGTTGTTGGTGTTATTGATTCCGCGGCGCTGTTTTCCGTCTGGTTAACTCCAGTGGGAAGGAACGAATGAGCATTGTAAATACTAGTGTGGATGTGTTCATTGACATAATGTGATCAACTATTATCATACTGATTTAAACAGAAATTTATAAGGCAGTAAAGTTCAATATGCCTTTTGAACAAAAATAATCGTTGTCCAATGGTCCGTGAAAACTAGTGCATGATTTAGTCTGCACAATTGCTGTAAATTTCGGACCCTCTGAGACAGAATATCCGCACGAAACCATATCGGTTCAAAATGTCCGGAAACTTGAAATTCTTCTTGAAAATTTGGATTCGCGGTGCGGAATTGTGGATTGTTTAGATCCCGTTTATCGAGTTTTCTTCCATTCCCACTAATATCAAAAGGACTTTGGTCTGCTTACACAGTTAGATACCAATATAAGATTAGTTATGTTGGCATTCTACATACTCCACTTCTACGGTTAGAAACGGAATATTCGCAATCATAAGACAACATTATTCATTATGCTGCCACTTCCATTCAGTGTTGCGGATGCAATGGACACAAAATGCCTCCGACACTTAGTAATTACGAACGCATTGACCTAAACGTTCTCATTTTATACCTTTTGTGATCATTATCCGATATTGAATTATTCATTATTCATGTTAGCCTGACAATTATTCGATTAAGAAACGGGATGTAACTGAAACTTCTGTATTTAAACTTCCTATTTGAGGAGGCAAAACGTTAGTAAATGAATAAGTGGTTGTACTTGAATGTACATTAGTCATAAACAATAACTACTAATTAATAAATTATCTTATCTTTTACTATACCTAGGCAAAAAGTACTATTGAACCTTTACTGTACCTCTGCATTGTACCTCTTCAATGTAACTTCATGTTATGCCGCATCTCTAAATGAGTTGTTTAGCAACCCAACCAATCAAAAAATCTACAGGCTACACATTTCGTTTGCATTGTAGGATAAGGGAAAAGCACCAATAGTGAACACTGTACCAGTAGTGGACACTTTGGAAAAAACGTTGTAGAACGAGAATTTGTATTGAGCAGGGCACGTCAGCCTTTTTGGAAACACAAACAACTGTCATGAACCAGTAGAAGAATTTAGGGCTAAAAGAGGACATGTTTCAAGCAATGTTCACTTATTTGTTTAATTCGAGTTACAGTACAAAGGGTTAATTGTATCCTAAAAGCAAGATGTGTTTGTTTCGTCTAGAATGAATGGTTCTTGTAAAACAAGATTAATTGCTTAAAATTGAAGCATATTTCCTGAGATTTCAATGCCTTACGACAATTGGTTCGATGTGTTTGAATGATGAGTTATTGAAACTATACACGATTTTAAACGAAATTTTAGTCGTCTTGTTGATAAATACTATGTGCCTACTACTCGGTCATCAAGTGTCCACTACTTCAACATTGAAACATTTTAGCTGTCCACTACTGGTGTATTTCATTATTCCACAAAATTTAACTCTATTTTTTCAAAAATTTATAAAACTGGTTATTTCTTTGATTAAACTCAATGAAAAATGTCGGAAGAATATGCAGACACCCAAACAAAATTGTTAAAGCTAAAAATGTATCAGGAAACAAACAAACGCACAGGATTTTCTCGATATATCCACTACTGGTGCTTCCCCCTTACAGGACAACAAGAAGTCCATTCACAACCCCCTTACATACCCTGGCACTATCATAGTTCTGGAACATAAAACTACGTAAGGTACCAATTTAATAAATCACTATAATAGATGTACCGTTTTGAAAACTACTAATTCCGTCGGAATAGACCACTTTTTAAATCAACCTCCTTTTTTCTTCATTAAAACGAATTTTCACAAATTTGAAAAGTGTGATTGAGTTTGTAGAACTTGTTCATTTCAATTATTCAATGATCAGTTTTGGGAAAATTACTTGAGGAAGAAAAATTACAGGGGCGGAGCAGTTAATGGTAAAAAAGCCCACATCTCGGACCCACGGGCAGCTTCCCAATAGATAAACCTTCTTAGGACCTGTGGCCCCTACACTTTATCAACCACCACTCATCCCATTCCCAACCAAATGCTAAACGTACTTTATCTTTTGAGCCACTAAAAGCTTTCGAGTTTCTTTTTATCGAAACCGATAGGGTTCCCTGCTTTTAGCTCGATGCTATACTTCCTTCGTCGGGCGGGAGCGGGAAGAAAAAAAAGTTGAAAATATGCTCCTCCGGAGCGCGTATATTATTGGATGTAAATGGCTTTGTTTCGTGTTCTTTCAAATATTTTCGACGTTTTTTCCCCAACGTGAATCGAGGTTTCAAGTGAAACAGTTTATCTCCAAGTTGAAGAGCAAGTTTATTCTTAGGGTTGGTCCTTCCTTCGGAATACGTGCGACGCTCATCCTGCGTTATTGTATCTTTATAAAGTTCACGCAGGCGACAATATGGGCCGAAAATAAATATATATTACTCAACATGCTACCCATAATTGTACCATAATTTTGTGATACACAAATGACCTAAAAAACATGCTTTTATTTAAGTAGAAATAATGAAAACAAAACAAAGTTCGTTAGATATTTTCAAACTCTCAGAATGTATGATAAACTTTCGAAATGATCTAAAAATGTGATATTTCTGTCCTTGTGACATTTATGTTATACGAGTTCACCCCCCCCCCCCCCTCCCCTTTTCACAATCGTCCAAATGAGAACAAACAAAAAAATTATATTTTTTTTTTTTGCAAGGATCAAATATTATATTGGCGCAACTGCGCAACCATGCGCAAGTGACACTAACTTTCTCATTTCAAATAGGAACCCCAATTTTTTTTGCAGATTCGGATTCTACCCAAAATTTTATGAAAATTTGATCTCGCATCCAATTTTTTTTATAGCGCGCAACCGTTTCAGCGAGCACTTAAAGTTGCACTACCCCAAAATCGTCAAACAGTGGACCATGGTGAATTCTGAAGTTTGACACATGCATTTTCATTGCTATTTAACACAGCATCACGTGATGCTATACGTTTCTTGATTCGACTTAGTTTTTGCGGAATAATGACCAAAATGTATTCCGCGTCCGTTTTTTATTTTAGGCGCCTGTTTTCAGATTTTTAAAGGAATTCATTTTCGAGGTCTGGTTGAAAAATGTAAAAATAGGAGATTGAAACCTTTTTCGGAGATCAAGTGAAAAATCATCTTAATCTGAGGGTTGAGAGTCGGGATAAATGACGGTTTTTCACGCGAAATAAACAAATTTCGGTCATTATTCGTATTATTCTTTCAAGAAATTACAAGATTAAAAATAATTTTTTTTCTGTTTACTCTCATTTGGACGATTTTAGGAGGGGTATTATTGTGGACAATTTAAGCTGTGAGGTGATGGAATGGTATAGTTGCCCCTTCCATTGAGCTGGATGCATTGATAATGCTCTGCCACGCTCAGAGGATGACCCAGACGCATGAAAACGTCTGATTCATCTCGCAAGGCGACTGATTGTAAAATCGGGAAGGGGCCAACTAACCATATCCATCGCAAAGCTTAGGTATGCGTATCATTTGAACTCTCTGAGTTTAGCTAATCCGTTCTTGGGTTCCTATGTTGTGTCTAGTTTCATTATACTTCACCGTTACAGGTATTTTGATATCAATGTTTCGATTAAAGGGCCTTGTAAAAGTTGGTGTTGACGGAAGTAGACTATGGGACATCTAGATGTCGATAACAAGGTATGGACACAATGATTAGCTGAAGGACCCTTGTGGCTATTTTCGTTTCCAACCGATCTAATTACTTGAAATAAACATAGGAATTTTTTTATAGCATCTAGAATTTAATTACGAGATATAAAACGAGGTATCGAGTTTATAGACCAAATCTAACAAACATAGATCATTAATCTGGATAGAAGGGTTATTCTAATACAGAACTAATAAACCTCTATATAATAATTTGCTGTTTTTTTTTGTTTTTGCGTGCTTAGTCGCACTCATTCCTCTGTTCATTGTATGCCATTGTTTTTTCTTTTTTATGAAACTCTTGTAAATTGCTTTTTGCGTTAACACCTAAAACATATTAATTTACTTTTTCAACCCAATAAAAGGGTATTTTAAATTAGTTTATTTTTTATTGTATCTATTTTTTTTAAAGATTTTCAAACCATTTTATAACTCATTCAAGGAGAACAACCAATAGCAAGTTCAACTATGTCAACAAATTTGTTTTATCGTGAATGTTAACTGATTTGATGACGAATCTATTTCAAATTGCATTCTAACATTGCTGGAGCTCATTCCCTATTCCTCGCTGTGGCACCTTTTGGTGACCTTGTTTTCGAGGAGGATTGCCTGACTCATTATGGCTAGGAGACATTTCATTTTCTTTGATTTGTTAATTTTAGTTTAGTTTTTTTAAATCACCCAAAAAGACTTCCAACGTTTTCTTTTGTGTTCTTGATCAATTTATGTATCTATTTCTATACATTGCTCCTTCTACGAGAATAACCTACCAATCGTTGTTTTGAGTTGTGTCGAACTCCGTAAATTATTTCCAAGACTGCCCGGCAGTTTTCCAGTATGTCCCACAGTCGTTGAGCACCGTGTGATGTTTGCCGCGTAATTGTTAACGTACGATTGCCGCGTCCAGCGGAAAATGCCGTTTTATAATGACTCCTAATCACGGTTTTGATCATTTACAAAAATGAACGGCCTGACGCAACGTTCAGATGGCCCGCTTTGATAAATACTCCTGCAGTTATGAATGATTGCCGGGTGTTGCAACCCCAAGCTTATCATTCACCTTTGAATGATGGTTTTTCACGAGGCAACGTCAGTTTTAAAACAGACGGACGGCTTGTCCCAGGGCGTGCGGCTGCCATTAAAACCCAGATTGAACGTGTCCCGACGAGAGTTTCGCGCCGTTCAGACCGGCTACTTCGAGAGCGTTTGGAACCGAGTGTTCGGCCGGTTTTAATGAGCGGTTTTCAGTGTTTCTCGACCGAGGGAAAACGCTGAGAATGGGACCAACGCCTCGCGAAGTCCCTTTATGGCCGAACTTGTTGATCTCAAGTCTGGAGACAAGAACCCCCCGGAGAGCTCTTTTCGTCGTTGGCCAAAGGATCTCTTCAGGAGACCATAATTTAACCCTCCTCCGCTCCCGGGGGCTCCGCTAATTTTCGGAGGCCGTCTCCAACTTCTTTATATTCTGACCGTCACGAAAGTGACTCGTTTGTGAACCCGAACTGGGGATTTTGAAGTGAATTTTATTTGTTTCCGTGGGAGTTGACGAAATTGGCTTACCGGTTGTGACCGCTCCAAAAGGTTTGTCTCACAGATACGGGGTTCTCTTTGTACCTTGTGTCGGACCGTTCAGCTTCCTCACTCATTCTATCATTAAGGTACAGAATTATTCTAAAAATGAGGTACGGGTTAGAAAGTATGGATGCAGAATATAGAAGGGTAATAACACAAAAACATGGTAATATGAGAAATAGGTTTATAGTAGATGTTTCGGCATAATCCCTGACTACTTTAAATGAAAATCGGCATGCCAGTCCCAAATGTTAGCCATTGTCAAATAATTTTACTGCCTATGCTGAACTACCGAGTTTGTACGAAAACGGTCTGTATAGATTTTTACTGCGCACTGTTCTGTATTTTGCTGCTTCTTCTGCTTGAAACGCACGAAATGACCTCAATCAAGCTATTCGTAAAGTATATAATTTTCCACAGCATACCGTGATAACTCGATTTTCGAAACTTTTAAATTTACTCAGGTTCTCATCTTTGCTTGCTCAAAACGATTTTTTGTATGAAGAAATAACTGAGACAAATTTATTCACAAAGCTGCTAAAATAAATCTATTTAGTGAATCGGCAACTACCAGGCCAATTTCGAAACTCCTGAAAGACCTTTATATAAATTAATATAAAATTGATATCATTTAATGATATTTAATGTAAAATTCACCTACCTACTTACTTTCAAAAAAGTAACAGCAACAATATTTAATGAATTTGAAAATTAAAAGGACGACCTCCTGTACTGATGGAAGGCGCTTCCCCTAACCCAATGGCTCTGCCCATATTGGGAACTATTTAATTCCCAGTGTTGCATATCATTGTACCGTATATGCACTATTGTGAATGCAAAGTGTGTATGTTTTCAACTTTTGTTCTGTATAGATCTATAGGCTTTTAAAAGCAAATTTAAAAGAAAACTTTAATAGAAATTGATGTTTCTGAAAGCGGGCTCAATACTTTTGATCAGACGGCGGTGAGATGTATAGGGCATCATTTAGGAGCTCGCAAATCCGTGAAAAACTTCTTCAAAATCTACTACCAGCCTCGGTATTTTTCCTATGAAAAACTAAATACTACTAGCTAATATTATGTAATTCTGTCTGGAATAATTTTTATCCAACCAATTTCGATGAAATTCGTATTGCAACATTCTGAGACCCAAGGTTTTTTTTTTTTTTTTTTAATGATCCTTCTAATGGTCGTATTGTTCATCCCGTCTTGAGGGAGGCGTGTCGCATTCAAAACTTATAGAGCTGACAGAAATTTGTTTTATGTATCACGAATTCTTAAAATACTGAAGTGTTTTTACTTTACTACGAAACATATTGAAATTTACTTTAATTTACAACTTTTGTCCCAGGCAACACAATTAAGATTCATGTTCTTGGTTTCATTTTGGTGCGTTCACGATTTAATCATTTATTATCAAACAATCAATATGAATTAATTGTGAATCATAAGAGCACCGAAGGGTTGTTAATAGCTTGTCAGTATCATGAAACTTCCAAATAGATTCAGTAAATTTTAAGAAAGTGCTTATTTTATCTCAAGATATATTGACGAATATTTTCTACTCTACTGAAGTTGCTTAACATCTATTAGTTTTCTTCATATATTTCCACTTTATTCCTGCTTTCAATTGAAAATTACATTTATACGGTGCAGCTTTTGTGGCAATTAACGGCTTCGACGCGTGATACCAAACACGCTCGAGTGTCCATTTCCTATAAAATTCCCTCACGGCGTTTCCGTGACTCCTGACGGCGGAGTATGATCCGATTTCGATCCCAAGCTAAAAGGTTCTCAGTATGAATATCCAACTCGACACACTTCATTTAGTTTCGTGGGTCGTTGCGGGAAAGCCATTCACCTTAGATCTCACTGCCCACTCAATAATTTGCATCCTGGATTCCAAAACTGTAATGCTCACCTATGCCGGCCGTGTGATGTATTCATTATAAATTTTATGTGGATCAATAAGTCTATTATGAATAAATTAGAGAGTTAAGGACTTGTTCACTCGTTTCTTTCAAATTATAGGCTGCACACAATATTTTCTCAAGTTGACAGTTTGCCTTTTTTTATTTTTTATTTTAACAACGTTAACTTTATTGTAACCATATTACATTCTAGTTGTGGTGAGTAATAAATTACAATAGTAAACATGTAACGTGGTGTGAGGTACCTATCCAGCGATAGTCCTCACTATAACATTAATAATTAAGTAACAATAAATTCATAGTGCCAAGTCACTGTGCCACTTTCTTTTGAGCACTTTCTTGAGGGAGGTGGGAGAGTTTCCAGGACAATCGAGGAGAGGGTGGGATTTGGGTGCTCGCTGATTCTATCGAAGAAGCGATCAGCTGCTGTCTGTAGTACTTCCTTCACAGTGGGTATTTCTAGATCCTTGTGAATATTGTGATTGGTCACATACCACGGTGCGTTGGTAATCAAACGAAGGGCACGGTTTTGGACGGTTTGCACTCTCTTGATTTGCGTGTCACAAGCAGATGCCCATATTCCGCATCCATACATCCATATGGGTCATACAACTGATAGATAAATTCTGCGTTTGAGATGTAAAGGGACGGTAGAAGTTGGTTGAAGCAGGAATCGTAGTTTAGTGAGGCGCAAAACGTAACATTTGGACTAAGTGCGATATGTGTGGTTTCCACAAAAGTTTTTTATCGAGTTTTACTCCTAGGTGTTTTATTGTGTCTTCTTCGGGTATACTTGTACTGCTTAACATTAATAGTGGTCTTTCATAAGTACGCTTGTATGTGAAGAAGCACATCCTAGACTTTGCTGATTTACCGACACTCTTCATTTCTTGCACCGGACATCTACGTCGTTGGTGAAACGTTGTAGTTCTTGTACTGCTTCGAGGGGGTTTCCTTTTGCTAACGCTGCCACATCGTCAGCAAAGTGAGCCACTTTCACGTCGGGTGGTGATGGATAGTCATATGTGTACAGCAGGTTCTACAGTTTGCCTGAAGAACCATAATTCAATTCAGATGGCTTATAAAACATATGGCAAAAATTTTCTATAAAATCATGGAACTCATTGCTGGATTAGAATTTGTAAGCCCGTAAAACAATAAGTGTTGACAGTTCGTTTGAATAGTGAATCAACAAATTAAGATAAATATACAATTGTGGGTTTATAAAAAAATATTCGTGCTTACTACATACCAACCAATAGTGCAAACATAGTCTTCTTCTGAGTAATATCATTTACTACTTTCGACAAAATAAATCATCCTGTAATCGATAAACAGCATTCGTGTCACCTAAGAAACTTTAATAACAGTAAATTATCCAATTGTTTTAATACTTCATAAAGTAAGATTGATGAAAACACATTTTCAGCATTAGTTCATGTTTTAGTGCAATGAGTCCGAGGAGCGTTAAACAATCGAGTTACGTTTTGAAGTTCCTTTCCAGCGTACAGATATGCACGCTAGTCTAAAACAGCTACAAGTTTAGCGAAAGTGGAGCATGGTACTTGGTTTTTTCTGCTATCAACATCTTAGATAAGTACGTGGTCGATCATTTGTGATTCACTTCCCAGAAAGAATCCCCTTAAATTTCAGTTTCATAAATTGTTGGCGAATGTGCTAGATTCTTTGATGTGCTACGATAAATGCCGTACTGTGAAACTGTAGGTGGTTATTAAAATATGTGATTTTATATTGAAAATCAGAATAAAAGATCATTCAAACCCATAAAAACCATTTAAACATTCTAATTTGTGTATATTTTTTTTTGTTTTTGACATATTTATTGAGAATCTTATATTTTTTTGAGTTATCTCATCCATCCATTAATTTTATCTCGTTGGTTCAGATATCTGATCCATATGGCGAAAATGTGTTTACGTTATCATGACGAAAAACATTTCAGGGCTTTTCTTCTTCGATAGAAACACACTTCTACTTTTTTTTGTGTACTTACTTGGCTTATCCTCGGGATCCTTCAAAAACCTCTCTCCCTCGGGGAACAATGTTCCCCATTGGTACAAATTACATTCAGTTTACAAACTAATAGCTATAGTTGTTGTGGCTTATCGAAAATATTGAGAATCGTCCAAAGCTGACTGTAGTATTCGTCCTATGAATAACGTGAAGTCTGTGAACATGAAAGTCTGTCACCGTCGGTCAGCCCTGTCTTCAAAATCGATCATTCTTCCTCTCAGGTTATGGTCCCTCCTGCTCCCCCCTGAATACCAACGCAGGAGCATTAATTTACATTTAAATTGAAGTCTCCAGCCCTCCTTTTCCCCTAGTTAGAATTCCTGCCCACATCAATTAGTACCCACAGTGGGTACCTAAGTATTCTTTGGGCCCAAATATTAGGTTTAATCCCATCTGATTGGGTTATTATTGCATTCTTTTGTCTGAGCTTGGGTTCTATAAAAAGATTGGTGAGGCTGACTCAGGTACGTCTCTTAATATTCATTGTAGATATTGTACCTAGTCTTCATTTCCTCCCATGACTTATGGGAGTTTCCAATGGAATTCCAGTGAACTGAAATATTCCCAGTATAACTGAACGAATTGCGACTCTTACCCCATCTACTAATTTCCAAAAAAAAAATACTTCTTCACATTGCGCGTTGAAGAAGTTGATGGGGAAGTTCTTGAATGGAGAAGTGTTGTAGGAAGTTCCTGTTTTTACGGTGGAATCCCTTTCAGAAGCATGAAATACCAGTTTTTATCCAATCCGAACGAGTTTTAATGCACTACAGAAAATAGGAGGGGGTTGATAATAATCAATGTTTCAGTATTTTTCGACGGATCACAAACTTCAAATAGTAGTTAATGATCGTCACTACGCTCGCTGGTGCCAAACCTTGGGATTTTTGGGGTTCAGGTGGCCGATTCATTAGCTTTTCCTATACATTATCTTCAGATAGCTAGTATCCCATTCCATTCCAAAAATTGAGACAACTAAATATTATCTTTGAACGTTTATTATGGGAGTCTACAGACTATTTTTAGGGTAGCCTAAAGATATATGATATATAGGCAGGGTTGCCAGTGCGGTTCAAGACTTCATAAGCAGTAATTTTAATTTCCAAAGACCGTTGAGGTCCTGACATATAAAACAGGACTATCTCCTCCGTCTTAATTTGGATCTTGCTTGAAAACAAAAGAAATATTACAAATTCCCTCGTATACTCCACAAACATCTCTTAAAACTCTTACACAATGATGAAATCGTTCATTAATTGAAGGTTGATATGTCCCAGATTCTCTCGAAACACATTTTCCGTTTTGTAAACAGCTCTTCGCGTGTCTTGGATGTTTAACGCTCAGATCGTTGTCTGCGTTTTTGTATTCGATTACTTCAGATTGAGGCCAACGCTATTTGCGGCCCACACATCGATGTCACTTTTAAATGATGAATTCGAGCGATTGAGTTCAGGCCTTTCTATCACCATGCGTGATAATACATTACGTTCTATAAACATATTGATCACTCTGGAATATAGTTGTTCGTGATTTTATCGTTTAGCATGTGTTTGAACATCTCTGGTTTTCTAGTGACCTAACGCTTTGTGATCATTTGCTTGTACTATAAGAGAAGAGAATATATCGTCTTAAAAATCAAAAGTCCCACTCGTAACATACGTTTTTAGAATACATTTTTTCTTTTATTTTGTCTCCCAATAAGAAATTGAACGAACGACTTTAGTTTCATCCGCATCTACTTCAATATTTTGTCCAGGCAAATCAAATTGTTTAACAAGTTCAACTCTTTACCAGTTTCAACTTCCATTCAACTTTTTGACATATTCAGTTACGCAGTTGTTGGTGCACTCGAATTCAGTTGGTGGAAAGAAGTGTTAACTGCTGAAGACCCTCTCACATTCTTGCGACATGCTCAATTTATAATTATTAACCCAACATTTTCGATGAAATTTTCATAATTGTGTTGGTTTAGAACTGTGAAACGCATTTCCAAATACGGAACTCTTGGAAAAAGCATCACCTTTGATATTTGTTCCCGATGATTCTGCTTGGATTGGAGAAAAGGTAAGTCAAATCGTATCTGGATGACACTTGCCGCCTTATGGCCTGAATCATATTCAGGATAATGATAGTATCATGCAGATACGATAGGACTACTGGTTGTAAGAATGTGTTCCCATATTGAACCCTTGGTGCAGCATTATCCAACTGGATTTGCTTTTCTGTGCAATATATAATGTCAAGTCTTTGCTGCTTTGTGGATCATCAGTGGAATGTAAAATGTACATTCACTTTTTCAATGTACTTAAACAATCAATTTTGGAATTTTAGGTCGCCATTTCGTACTCTCGGTTGACAGTTGTTTCTTAGAATAGGGTGCTCTCAATTTGGGAATTATTCACCGAATCAATTGTTCAGAATTCCTGCACACTTCGGGCGGTTAAAGTATATTTCTCCGTTTCCACCATTATCTCTAGTGGAAATTTGCCTTTCAACTCTCGTTTCATCACTTAATCTCAGTTCTCAACGAAACGAGGTTCTTTCGCTTGGAGAAAATTCGAAAAAGATTTCCGATACAACCTTTTTAAAAAGTTCCCCCTCCAAACCCCACTTTTCCCTTCCAATTGAACGCTAATTTATTGAGTTGGCGAAAGGCGTAACGGCTCTCTTGCCGTTCAGAATGCCCTAAGGCCGGTAATGCGAACCGCCTTTTCTATCGACAACTTGTTCCTTTCTCACTATTACTCCTGCCCTTTTTTCGGTCTTTCTCTTTCACTTTCTGCTCCTTTTTCTTCGTTTGGGTTTCCTCAGCTTATTTTCGACGTACTCCTCCGTTGGCCTTTATAGGAATCCCTTTCGCTTTTTGCGTGGAAAGGGTGGCTGTTCCCGAATGCTTCGTTACGGTGGTCATTACCCCTTTCCCTGGCCGCCCCTTTTGACAAAGTCCATTCTCTTCGATTCAGCCCTTTTAAGAAAAAGGGCAGGCGGTCAACCCTTTATACGTGGGAGCTCAACAGCTACGCCTTCCTACCACATTTACCTTCCTCCTGAGCTTTTGTGTATCGTCGATCAGGACCAATGGAAATGTTTGCTCTTGTGGTGAAGGATCAGCATTTCCTGAAGTTGGCGAGAAAACAGTTCAGTTCACTGATTCCTTCTTTAGTTAGATAGATAGGTACCATCCCCCCCCCCCAAACTTAAAACCAGCCCCCCCCCCATATATAGGTATTAAAAAAACTCAAACCCAGTCAGCAATAGACAAAACGTGTACATTTCTATCTAGTGATATAATATATTTTTGAATGTCGTCACGTTAAACACTGTTTCAATCAACTCCCTTCTCCCCCCAGAATTTCAATGGCGCAATCAAATAATTGCAAAAGAAAAAGCAAAATCAAAAATGAAATAGTCAATGGAAAAAAAAACTTGTGCCCATGGAATGATAAGTTCTTAATGAACTTGTGTTTTTCCGTGAAGTTGATGTCTATCTTAACTTAACTAAAATTCCCTCCTAACCGTCTTACAACAGGAGTAAACCGTTTGAACATGTTGAATATCCCTCTTAAAATTAGAAATATGTTTGTAGTTGCGCAAATTTAAGTTATTGGTATAAAAAAGTTCAAAGAAACTACAAGGGCACACCTTCTGAAAAGTTCCAAATAAATATTCGGTAATCTTATATTGCAACTAGTTACTGCTCTTGTGCAGAATTCGCTATCACGAATATGACACACATCTATTCCCCTAATAAACGGGATAAAAATTAACTTGCTTCTTAATAAACATAGCTTTTACCTATACAATTCTGTGGTACCTACTAATTGCTGCTAAATATTGTTGAAATATTGTTTCGTTTGAATCACCCAATTTGAAAACAAATTACTTTAGTTATATTTTCTGATGAAGATTGGAAAGATTGAAATCTACATAACTAAATATATTAATTTTAACTGACGAAAAAGTTAAATAAAAACTAAAACACCAACATCCAACGTTTATGGTCTGCAACGAGTTGTTTGATTTTGTCTGAGAACATTCTGGCCCAGTATTGAGTGTGACTGCTATGTTCTGAAAAAGAAAAAAAAATGGAGCTTTCCTTGTTAAACATTTGATTTTATTTTTGCCATTTGATGTCTTTCCTTTGCTACATAAACTCGAAAATGTAACGCGGATAGCGTCACGAAAATATTTCTGATGGTTTTCGCTTACAACTGATTCGTTGCTCCGGATCATTATCTTCGACATTTGTGATCGTAAAAAACTCGTTCACCATTCATTTGAAAGCTGTAGATTTATCTTGTTACGTTAACCCGTGGACATTCGGAACCTCAGTGACATCCCGATGGAACCATATTATTTAAGTTAATATTAACCATATTAACAATAACCATATTGTTTATGCATATCTCCTGAAATTCAATAATCGCTCTATCACCTGTGAAACACGCACACTCCAAAGCTTAGTAGAAATTCAAATTCATAAGTTCATAAGCCAGTCAAATAATAAACCCCAGTGAAAGAATTTGCAGCGTTTTTATATTTTCTTCCTGCTCCAGTGAAGATATTCAATAATCCATTTTAGTCGGAGCTGGTAGTTATTTTTGTAGGATCTTCGAGCAAGGAAACTTGTTTCTCTACGAGTGATTCCCACAAAAATATGAGCTGTAGACGTTTGTTAAGAACCTCAACCTTACTATCTGATGAAAAATAACTGATATAACTGAAAATGTCTTGCCGAATTCGAGGAGCAAGTTTTTCAACAACAACAAATATGAGAAAGTTTTGATTTTCTTTGGCTGATTAATTAACTTGAATGAGTAGCAATCGGAATTTTATTATAATTTTCCTGATATCATTTTGAAAATCATGGAAGTGCGCCAGCTGTGTAAATTGATAGGAAGCGTCACTTGGTGGTGAAACGGTCTCGATGAAGATTCGAACGATCCGATTGTTAGGCTTAATATACATCGGTGCCAGTGTGTACATTTGTCCAACATCAAGCGGGATTTTCTGTTCTGCAAAAATCCAAGTTTGATCAATCGTCAACCAAACAATGTTTTCACGAACATAACACAGTGTTAATAATATCTTATTAAGATGCTGGTGCACTGTGTTTTGTACTTGGCTTGCCACAGCATGCTCCTGCCACAGCATGTTGGAGTTGTTCGAAATATTGATTTGTATTCAGCTTGTTTTACTCCTAACGTTTCTGTTGTCTTGAACTTGTAGCTCTTTCGCACTCCACTCTGTTGCTGAGAGGGCAAGTCAAAAGTGTACTTCGTTCACTGCACTGGTCACAGCCAAATCTTAATGGAGATGGTGGCAAATTCCATTCCATCCCTTTTACGGGATTGATGCTTTCTTAATAAAGTCAAGTTTTTGGAAGAAAATGGTTTGACGAAACAGCAACTGCTGTAGGTCCTACGTACATCCGCTCATCAATAATAAATACTATTGGGGAATTGTTAAAAAAATAACGTTATAATTTTACACCTCTCTTGAGTTGGATAAGTCACCCCGAGGATACGAAATTGGATTTCCCATTATATTACCTGGAAAAATGTCGCTTGTCATCGAATTACGAATATTTGGTTGGTATTCAAAAAAATACTCTCAACAACCATTAAGAAGTTGAAGAAGAGGGATGGTGACTATGAAGCGAATCGGACGTTGGGCGTAGAACGCCTCAGGGCGTTGGGAGTGGGGCTGTTTGCATTGTTCATTCACAGTTATAATTGCAGCGGTACCTTGATGGGCGTGTGAGGTTAAAGATCGTACTCGTACTATTGCCATTAGTCCTTTCTGACCCGTTCTCTCTTCTCCTTCGCTCGGTCTCATTCAGTAATGAAGCCTCCAGAATGAGGTCATTGGTTCTCTCGAGCCTGTTTGGTCAGTGCAAAGTCATGTTCAGGATCCAGGGACGGCGATGTCACTGGAACGAAGCTAAGGAGTCGGATAAGTTCATTAATTCTGCGTGAGTCATAAACCATTAAAATCGTCCGTTTATTTGGTTTCAACGTTCTAATCCGCCTGAATTCAACCTTGTTTGACCAACTTACCCATTTTCCTGATTACCCTAATGAATAATAATCAGCAATAGATATTGATACCGCATAATTACGCTTCGTCACTTCGATTTGTTTGAAAATCGGACCTTTTAAAGATTTCTGTTCCTTCTCGCTTCTCTTAGGCGTAATATAGGTGTATATAATGTGTTCCGAACCCATAACTCTCGAGTTCATGTACTTTCCTCATACATTTTCTTATTTGATGCAGATGTATGTATAATTTGTTGAAAATTAAGTTCAACCGCGTAGTTTTTCCATAATAACACTCACTGACCTTACCATTCGAAAAGTAAGCTAGTCTGCTCGTAATTCTTCTTAACTGCTGTTTACTTGTTAATTGCCTGCATTACATGATAAAACTATTATTAAATAATAAATTTTATGTTTGCAGTACAGCACGAGGAATTTTTCATGTAAATCGAGCCCCATAGTAGAAGTATTGTGAGCACATTTCACGGTCATATAAAGAGTGATTCACTACCCACGGTGGCAAACAGCGTGGCTATGAATCCATCTCTAATGAATTGATTCTCGAAGGAACCTGACAACCTACACTATTTGATACATGGTTCCCGACTTAAACACTGGTTTAAAGAAATTGGTCCGAAATAAAGTGACCCGTAATTTACGATCAGCTTCCTTATTTATAGCGGAAAGATGTTTCCCCTTCTACGGTCGATTTGAGGTTCAATATTAGGCCTTCGGCCGTAAATATCTTTTTCGGCGAGAAAGGAATCAACTTCTAATTGGTGATATCCCGAGTGAACTGAGACACGGGGTTCGACAAAACAAACATAAATACTCCTCTGTTACCCTTCATTAGACCCTTACTACGCTTGCTCCTATCCCGACCATAAATTCACGACAGAATGACCTGATAAAGGTCCTAATTTAAATATATATTGGCACACGGGCGGGGAAACTGATCCGACCACCCTGCCCCCGCTTCCTTCAAAAACTTGTTAGAAAAAAAAAACTCGGGTATTAAATTTTCACTGGGGAAGCTTCCCCTTCTTCGCGGGAGCTTCAAGACTTTTTTGTCGCTCATATGAGACGCTCCTCGCCTCTTCCTCTTTGTTTATTCGTTATATAAATCTCGTTTATTTTCTTTTTTATTTCATTTTTGAAAAGGAGAAACGAAAAGGAGTTTGCGCTACCCAGCGATATTGCAAAATAATCTAGTAACCAAGAAGTATTTTCTCCTTGAAAAATGTTTATCTTCACGTCTTTTGTGTTTATTCAATGTGACCGTATAGAACCACAGTATTCTAAATAGTTGATAAATAACTATTTCTAGAATCAAGGTTTCCTTCCTATTTGTGAATACGAATTGCAGAATAGCTGAACAATCTCCACATCATGATTGATGGTACAAATCCGTAAAGTTGAAATCGCAACCTCATCTTCAATTTCCATTTATTTTGAGTTCATCCCAAAAAAAAAAATTGTTTTCCCTTGAAATTCTTAGACTAGTTCAATGTGACAACAATACAGAATCTAAAATTATTGATAATATTTACGTACAATAATTTCATCGTTCATGGTACTGAAACGTGTACATTTAAGCCTGCATGTGTGTTGTGAGTATGTGATGTTTGTCATGGTGATGTTGGGCGTTACGATGTATGTTCGTATTGATATTATTGTTATACGAATCAATCATACAATAGTTCAATTTACGAAAAACTTAATTTAACTGTCTCCATGAACACTGATAGTAATGTACTGTTACAGTACCAGGAAGTAATGACGTTTCGGTTTCTGGTTTTTGGGACTGATTAATTTAGTGCCTGAAGTAATTTGTGGAGGAACTGCACGCTTGACTTTTTACCTCTCCCTTCAAAATGAAAGCTAGATAACCTTGATGGGAATGGATAGGCCGGCCGCAGATTTATTTGAAACAACCCCCGTCTACTTTTCCATTAGGAAAGGTGGCCACCACACAGAAAAAAAACCTCCTTCTGAGGGGTGAAATTCATGGGAAACGGCCAGAAGGTGGATCTACGAGCGGAGATTTAGTGACATAGACCGAACGGTTTGTTTTTTTCCTTCTTCCACCCTCGTGACCTGTGAGGGGGCTGATTGGTGAAAATTGACTCCAAGATAAGAGCGAACTCAACCCTGACTGGATCAGTGGAGCCCGAAAAAGGTGGATGCGTCCCACAAGTGGAAAGTCTTGTATCTAATTAGTTGCAGGATGGTTTGCGTGTGAGGTGGCGCATGTGTCCCGCGTTCGGAAGGAGAAGTCGTTTTCGGGGCGGCGAGGATCTCCATACTTTTGTTATCAGGGGGTTGCTGCACCCCCTCAACCCCTCTTTCGGGGTCGTCTTGAGAAGATATAGGGACTGCTAAAAGCCCGCTCTGCACCTGTCCGCAGCACTTTACGGCTTTGGGGGGTGACGACCCTCCTCTTTTGGCGATGCCTCTCTTGATCGCCTCTCCAGCTCTTTCAACTTCACTCCTTACCAGCTATTGACTGGGTGTTGGCAACAGTTTGGCGAATAGTCTTTACTATAGGAAGGTATAGATAGCAAATCAAATTATATCCTTGATCCTTGAGATAATTATTAAGAATTAACCATTAGGCCACCAGTGTTTTTCGATTGGCATAGACTGAGACTTGTTATTAGATTTCGTAACTAGTTGCATGTCAACTACTGAAGGCAAAGAAGGTTAAGTTCGCACAGAAGACTCTTCATCAGCGAAAATTAGAGTTTCTGTTCGCTATTTTGTGTTGCACAGACTTTGGAAGAATTTCGGTTGAATGTCTGTCAGCTCGAGGTAAGTCGGCTATCTCCTGCTAAAACTATACTGTATTACTTTACTTTCAGTGATTATGCGATTCAACTCCAAGACGGTCTTGGATTTGGTTGTCTCGTTAGCCATTTTCTAGTAGGATAGTTCCATGTGCTAACGATACGATAGACAAGATATCTGATGCGCTCAAATTTCCTAAAATAGGAGAGTAGTTTAATGATATTGTATAGGATTATTGAATTTCTCGTAATGGAATTAGAAACCATCTCGCTGTATGTGTAAATATAATTTTGTATATGAAAATAATTTTGATGGTTGGTTACTATCCAAATTACAATTGGTGAGGGAGCTATAGAGTCCATCCTGCTTGGTATGTGTAGGCATTTAGCTGAAATACTTGTGTTCTCTAAGTATTGATTTTCATAATATTTATAATGAAAAGCATTCACTATTCTGACTCGATCCAATGATTCGAGGAAGTTACAAAATACTAACAATTGAAGATATTCTCGTGTGTTCTGTGGAACGTTCAACAAACAATTTTTGAAATTTATATTCAAATCAATTTTTTCGGTTAGTTACATTTATTGGACTTTAATTTGTTGGTAACAGGTGATGCTTCGAGTACTAAATTACTTGTAGAATTAGTTAAGAACTGGCGCAAGTATGAATTTGTGAGCTGTTATGAAGAATCATCAGATGGTCTTCTGACTTTACCAGATAGGTAATGGATAACCTTTTCTAACAGGCAGGTAAAAATGATCAAATATTTATCGAATGGCCTTTTGGTTCCGTATAGAAATTTGTTGATATAAATAAAGTAATGTTTCCTTCTTCTTCAACTAAGAGAGTTCCGAACAACACATATGTTTAAATTGCTTATTTCTGAGAAGGAAGTTGAGGGAAATTTTCATAATTCGACTTATTAAGCGGAGCCTTTCAAAGATTGTTAAACGGTATTTTAGAAGCGTAAACTGAGGAAGTTAGTAATAGTTCCCAATGACTGGTTGTGTTTGAATATCATTAGAAAACTACAGTCGTCAATGTTTCATTAGACAAGTTTCTACCTGAGATTTGATGGCTCGAACATGTGTCACGCTAAAGGAAATGTGATTATGAACTGATGGAAAGCGCAAATACGTTGTTCTGATTAGATCATCTAGTTCGGGGTGTCTTATGAATAAATGAACTTCGTCGTTCAGTCGTGAGCTGATACCAACATTAATTATACCTCAGACATGTTGAGAAGGCAGTTCGCGGTCATGTTTGTCGTATGCTCGAAAACGTCCGTTCAAGCGAATATTTGAAACCTCGCTGTGCGTCAAGGACGTGAAGAATGGTTTCAGATCCCGCGATATCACTTCTACCCTCATATTTTCGCAGTGAAAATTCCCAGTGGCACTTCGCTCACCTTTTAGCGTTCCCTTCCATCTAATTAATGAACCTCTCGCTTCGTTTGCCACAATGAATTATCCCCGTGATCCGGTCGTTAAAATTCTGGCTTCGCTGGCGGGAGTTCGTTTGCGATAAATTTCTGCCGCTTCGGCTCTTTCCTCCGCAAATGAAGGATTTCATAATTTCACGCTCACCGTGCGTAGCCTTTGTTTCATTGAGAGGATTGGAAAAAACTGTGGCTCCTCGTATTGTTCAGTCGCTTTATAATAGAATCGTTTTATTCTGTTAATGTTTCTGATACTGTTTCTGAAGGCGTAATCGTATACTGTACAACGTATTTCAAGACATTTTCTGTTAATATGGTCCAAATTTATATTATGATATTGACATCTTAATTAAAGTAGGTTGATGCTGATGAATACAGAAACGGACCCAACTGTATTAAAGGCACTCTACTGATGGCGAGTTCACACAGCTTAATTCTCAACTTTTAAGTTCTAGGTGTAAATGTAAATTCCTTTGTTAACAGAGCTTGATGGCAAATTCAATAATATTTTTAGAGGTGGAAGATTACGGTTATTGAAGATTTCAATGATGACCGTGGGCCGTAGGTGGTTTCCAGAACGCTAGTTCCAATTGTGTCATCAAAAATTAACAATTCCGACAAACGAAAATTGCCCATAAATATTTTGCATGTTATTTCCTCCTTGACGACCGTTTTCGCTTGTTTCCAGACACGTGCACGATGCCGCAGTCAATAATTATTTGCTCCCTGTCCGATCCGTTACGTTGTTTGCCTAACCAATATCAATTTACGCCCATTCCCCATTAGTTCAGTTCCTCCCGGTTGTTTCCACGTCGTTCGATGCGCCTCCGCTCCGTAAATCACAGTTTACCCTCCTCGTTCGCTGTTGGCCTCAATCAACGGAGTATTGTGCGAAAGGCTCACGGGAACCGGGAGCTACTCGCCGGACGTGTGGGCAAGACGACCGCGACGAGAAAACTCTAATTAGCGTCGGCTGAGCCTCCGTTCCACCAGTTGTTGCCGAGGGGGTTAATGGAGTTACTGAAGTTGTCGGAATGGCTTTGGTAGGGGGGTTCCCCAGACTAAACAGTTTCCCTGGACCCGGGACAACTTACAAGAGCCTGAAACTCCGTTCTGCGTATTTATTCAAACTCTCGTTCTCCTCCACTTTATCCCCTAAATGAATCTAATCACTCACTTATTGTGACATACCGCTCTTATAAGGCTATCAAGTAATATAGGTATCAGGATTAAGATCTATCAAATACGTTTGTTGAATACATTACGTATTCAATACCTAACAATTCAATTAAATATACATATTTTTGGGCTGAAGGTTTTGTGAAGTTGAAGTTCCTTCGTTTATATCTAAAAATAGTGAAGCAACTGCCTGGAGCAGCAGTCTTTGGTGATAAACATTGTGTTCCCTTTTTTGTCTACAGGGTTCATTTCCGAGTTATTTCACTTTTAAAATTTTGTTCGTGTTTCCGATCTTACGTCACTAAATCGGCCATAACCCCCTTATTCAGCCAAGTAAGCTCAAATTTGATTAAACCGTCGGAGAGAGAGTCAAATTTCCTCTTGGATACGCCACCCAACTCGGGGAAATATGCGGATTTGGTAGTCACACTACCCAACAAAGTGAACAAATAATCAATAAACTCAAAAATCTTGTATATTTTTCAACCGCAGAACGTCATTTGTAACCCCTTCAAGTTCTCGCCCCTTTTCCAAAAAATTCTTGCCCAAAATCTCAGCATCTCAACGGTATGATCAACTTTTATTGTACATTTCTAATTAGAGAAGAGAATCGCGTTCGAATGAAAAAGAGAAGGATTTTCCATTAAAAACCCATCCTTATGGGGTTCAGTACCTTCATTTTCAAACTACTTACCTCCCTTCTAATAGTCAGGAATCAGATACCGACAATTTTTAGCTATTTCTAGAGATGGTTTGGAGTGGCAATGTTTTATCTTTCCGAGTGGGGAATTCCTTGTCAGCCTTCTCGATAGTTTACGCACTACGTCACTTTTTTTCCAAATTTGATCTAGAATCGATCTCTAAGAGGTTACTAAACTAAAGTTTGAACACCCTTTATACTTGGAGATGAATCTCCACCTATCGTAACGAAAATTACATTTGCTTGGTGTCTACTGGTACGGAAGATGTTGAATTTTGGAAGTGTAGATAGTCGTCGAGTGATTCTTCCAATACTAACCTGTGTATAGTTCCCAAAATTTCGTTCCTTTACAACGCTAGAAAGGATCGTGGAAGTTGCTGTTGTTAAGTTGTTCGTGTGCCGAGAAGATGAGGGTATAGATGCATGGGCCAAAAACTGGTCAAAAACGAGCAAAACCTTGATTTTTCGAGGCTTTTACTGATATGAAAGAAAGGGGTGTCATTTTCATGATTTTGGAAGGAAAATCGGCTGGGATAAGTTTCGAATTTCGTCAATATTCACTAAAAAAACAGATAACCTCAAATTTCCGACATTTGTGACCCGCAAAACTGAGCAATCACGCAGTACGCAAATGAATTCTTAACGCTTGTGTTGGAGTTGACAGCGTTCATAATGGTTGCAATTTTTATTGTGATATAATCACAGTTTTCCGGGTCACCGTCAACATCAGTGATTTCGTAATCGTCCGTTTCCTATGATGGCACGATTTCTTTTGTTATCTTCACATTTGAAATTACTATCTGAAGTTAATAATACTGTACTTTCTGAAGTGACAAAATAATTCTTTCGGCTGAGATTGATCGAAATGGGTTCTGCATGTTCGTAGATTCAGAAGCATAGAAATGGGTCCCACGGATTTCATATTCGAATTATGAACAAATCATAGGACCTGACAACTGAAAGCACAAGACTGGCTCACGCTTCGGCTGAGGATGTTAATTGATAAAACTCCAATGAACGGGTTTTCGGGTGATTATAAATTCCAGCTCAAGGCCCTTCAACTCTTGAATATCTGTTAGTCACGGAAACGCCTATAAACATTTTCACTACGTTAACGGGCCAGTTCGTTGAACCGTCCCGGCGGGCGAATCGCGAGGCGTGCCGAGTTAAATTCGTAGGTAAGAGAAAGGCCCGCCAGAGATCCCGTGAGAACAATAATTACGTGAATGGATTTGGAAATAAGACCCCCGCAAGAGGCTCGGAAAGAATTGCCGATCGGGACCTTTGGGTGCATGCGGGCCGCCCTTGAAAAATCCTTAGGGGTCAACCCGGGACGGCGAGTAATTTATCGGCACAACGCTAATACGACGGGCGACCATTAGTTTGGAGAAGCGGAGCAACGATGCGGTGAGAGGCTGGTCTTCTTTTCCCTTAAGTGATTCATTGGACGGTACTGACAAAGTAATTGCGAAGGATCCGCGGCTACCAACAGGTTCGGTTTCCGACTGACATTCTCACGTCCCGGCCCCGACGGTCCCGCGGTCGTTTTTTAAGATATAAAAAGAGAGGAGAGGAGACTTGTGCAACGGAAGGCATTTCTTGGGAGTGCGAAGCATCTTGACAACACGACACGAACTACTTGGAGAAGAAGTGGAGCAGGGAAGAAGTGAGTAATAGGCCCGATGAAGCAAGCGCAATAAAAAATCTCGCTCTAGCTTCTATAGAAAGTAGGAAGTGCCCTGTGTCATACATCACAACTCGCTATCGCTTATTTCAAAGTCAAAATTATTTAACAAAAGAAGGAATTGAACTTGGATTGCTCAATTCATTTTATAATTAAGCTTGAGTAATATAACTGCAAAACATGGATTTCCGTTAATTCATAAAATTCAAAAAATCGAAGAAACAGTCTCCGTCTTTCGTACACAGTTTGAAAACCTTTCCTCATCTTATGGATCGATCTTCACGGAATACAAAATTGTCTAGTATGAGAATTGTATAAGGTAAATTAGGGTATCCCACGGATACAGGTAGCATTTTACATCAGCTTTATTTAAACATGAATAACTTGGATGGCTTGATGTCGTACAAAAGAAAGTTTTATTTAATTGGATTCCCTCCAAAATTCCACTTGTTGCTCTTAATCTGTCCATAAATTGTGATTCGTTCAGATTTCCAAGATCGAACTAGTGACACCCTTTTCTCAATCTTCTGAATCCATGAATGTTCAGTACTCACGTTTAAATCAACCACAGTTCGATTCTTTTCTCGATTAATTTGCTATTTTCAGTTATTGCTCGTCAGTTTGGTTTTCCAAATCTATGCGTGACTCATTTGATTCAATCTCGGCCAATGTTTTCAATTTATTCGAATTATTAGAGTTTTCGACCCTGGGCTGTGCCTTCCGAATCTATGAACTTGCCTAACTCAATTGAACCAATTCCAGCCAGTTGCCGGATTTGCCAATTCATTTTGCGCGTTTCTTCTAACCAAGTCATGAACGATCAAAACTCTTTGAAATCATAATATTATTTGCCAATAGCTTGTTATACCAATGGTTTTTCTTCTGAATCCCTAAAACCCCAGGGGTGAATTGAATCAATTCCGCCTGTTTGGCCAATTCGTTAACGTTATTACCTACATACAAATTCTATAGCAAATTTCATCTCCTTAATCTACTATATTGTTGTGCCAATTTGAATCAATTGCTGCCAATAGGATGTCATGCAAATTCGGTGAATTTGTATGGAAGTAATGCTTATCTGCCAAATCCATGGCATTACATGGCTGATTTGAATCAATTCCAGCCAGTAGGGTATTTCGCCAACTCATTGGAGTTATAACATGGAGTTTAGCTCTCAGGTTTAATCTTCCAAGTACATGAAATCTCATGGCTGATTTGAATCAATGCCAGCCAATATGATGCTTTCCCAAATCTTTGAACTTGTATGGACATTTCGCTTGCTGCTTCTATCTTACCCATGACTAATTTGGATCAGTCATGTTCAATCTGTAAGTTATGTGGAGTTTTTCCTTGGTGATTTCCAAGGCTGATTTGAATTAAAGCAGATAGCCAAAGCCAATGTTCCAATGTCTTTGACAGTCGGTTAACTGTTTATGTAATGTTTGCTCACAGGTTTCGTTTTCCAAATTCAAGAAATGGAGGTACAATTTTAATCCATTCTAGCCAACATGAGAGCCTATTATAGAGTTAGTGCGCCCTCGTTTTTCCTCCGAGTGCAAGAACGTTTGTGGCTCTTTTGAATCAACATGGGCCAATGGTGTTTGTAAACTCTGTCGAGGCATAATGAAGAGTGTTTCCTCATTGATTTTGTCTTCCGAATTCTTGAACATCCAGTTAGTATTTAAATGAATTTCAGCATGCAGGTATGTTGTTTAGTCAATTCATTCATGTTAGTACGTTGAGGTTTGGCTACTTTTGACTAGTTATCGATCTTGGATCGCGACTGGGAAAGGGACAACGGATATAGGCGTTTTCACGTGTCGTATGAGTGGTGATAGTTATGCATTTCTTAACCACTTGATTATATCAGGAATATTTGAGATTTCATAATGATGAGTTGTTAAATAATATTCTTCTTGTCTAACTTTTCGCTCAAATTATTAAGGATCTTGAGGTCTACGTCAACAAAATAATATTATGTTATCATAATATAGCAAACACCATTATTATGCAGTACAGAGCGGATAGTAGTTTTTATAAATTCATGGGGAATTGATAGGCATCTGAGAAAATGGTGATATAAAATAACAAAACTTTCCTTAGAAATTGATGACAATAACATTTTCATCAGAATGAGGGTACAAATGGGTGATGATGACATAAACATTGAGTAACTTAAAACATAATGGCAATGCTAAGATTGACATGGGATTGTATGGTTGGTCTGTTAGCTCTAAATATGTTTTCCTACTTTCAGTTTCTGTCTATGTTTATTCACGTTAATGTAAATATGGTTACATTGAACTATTGACGAAGTAGGAATTTATACATAAATACTACTATTCAAATGGATACCAATGACTTGATGTAAATGTTGTGGGAAAGTATGAAATGACATCCAATGGTGCCCTTAGCTTATTTAGTAATATTTACACACATTTGATTAGCAATTTCTGTTCTTTTATTGCAGGAATTAGGAGTTTTTGCTGTAAAAATGATTTCTTTTATTTCACGTTTTGATGAATCTATGATTGAGCCTCTTTCTAAATCCAAAATACTCCGGTGTAACTGGAATATTCTTCAAAAGAACAAGAGGTTCTGAATGAATAATACATTAAAAATATTTTGATAAGACTCTATGCATCTTAAATGTTGTCCACTTAACTTAACTCTTGTTGGTGTAGCCTTGTAGTTGCTCAATAAATTGAGCGAATTGTTGAGCTAAAAGACTATAATGTATCGACTGAGCCCCGAGAAATCCCAAACATTCCTGATAGTTATTGTGAAAATGGTGAGATGAGAAGAATACCATAATGAATATCTTGTACTATTTGTTATTGTTCCACTATCTCTAAGTCTTTGTTCTTTTCAATACCTACTGATTTTTTATTCCTTCATTATTCAAGTCCTCTGCAGAAGGTTTTAATATTCAAGTTTTACTGTACGATTCGAATCGTAAATTACATCCACCCTAGTCCGAGCTCAGCGAGCTTTGTTTTCACGAAAACAAACAAACGGCCAGTAAAGACCCACGTAGGGCCCTGTTGATGCTTTATAACGGACGTTAAGATCCCTCGTGTTTTATATGTTAAAATCACATCTACTGTACCCCCGGGGGCACCTACCGATAGAATCGGTGAAGCAGAGCCTTCTTTCAAGTATCACGTAACCTGCCTGTTGTGAAATATGAACCCTCGAGCCCTTGCTTCTGCCCCTCTTCGTTTGGACCTATCCAATAACATAATTCGGTAAAAACCGAGAAGCCCCGATCGGCCAAGATTTCCGAGAGATCTTCGCTGCGTAGAAATCCTCTTTCTTGCCAAGCTCAATCTACTTACCTGGCACTTTTTTTCCCTCCTTTTTCCCCACCTCTTATTTCAACTTCTTCTCGAGGTTCGCTTTACTTGTATAATGCGGTTAATGGTATCTGAGCTTGAAGTTTTTTTTCCTGACCTGAAGCCCTTTGTGTGTTTGGTTGCTTATCATCCTGTCCGAAGAATTATATAGCATTACTTAGTTCTGAATCCGTACAAGAACCATTGCTGTTCTCACCTACCTGGTCGCTGTTGGGGTGCTATTCAGCATTCATTCAAGAATTCATGTGCGCATTTCATTTAGTTTAGTTATTAGTGATATCACTAGAAAATTTCGCTCATTTATTATGCATAAGTATAAGTATGCTCAAGTAGATATTAATTTACGAGTAGTAACCTTTTTCCACGAGTACTCTATCTTTAAATCTAAGTGGCTTGGAATTGGCAGACAGTTTATGATCGATCCACAATGTTCTGAGTGCGCAACACAATAAACAGGTTTTGGGGTTAGGTTCACAATGTGTTGGATGTATTTATTACCGATTGTTGCATTTTGTTTAAAACCATAGGCATTACCTAGATAAATTCATGAAGGAGTAGGGCTACTTATGATTATGGCAGCTCTATTAAAGTTGAAGAGTAATAGGTAACTCCGACTTTGTAGCATTTGTGAGTGAATCAACAAGATCAAAGCCAAAATCAACACTAAAAAAGAGTAATCGGCCGATGAACAATTTACTCCTGGAGTACGTATCACTTTGCAAATTATTTCATTATCATTGCAGACCAGCGCAACTTAATGTGTTCTGTATGAACATTTGTATCACTGAAATTGGGTCGTGTCAGTTGCGTTAGGAAGTCATGTAGTTTGAAAATGATGTGGTACCTACTACTACTGAACTAACAATTGTGTTTTTATTAAGGATCTCTTATTTTTGCTAGCCATTCAAGTTTTTTTTTCTATTTATTAATTATTATTTATTGCACTTCACTAAGTCTTATGTGTTGTGAAAAGGTATGATTCTGGTGCACTTTATAAACATTCACCGAACGGTTTCTCGAAGAACGGGACCACTTCCACTTCCACAAATCTCGAAGCTTCGTTCTTTTGAAACGTCTGAGTAGGTCATCAACATCGAACAACTGGACAGCTTCTTCGTTGACATGCCTTTGTAGCCGCTTGTTATGGGCTATGGCCTGGGTTTTGATGACTTCAGCGACGGTGGAAGTTCGTTGTGTAGTCGGGTATTTCTGGTGTACCGATATGAGTCCACACAGCATCTCAGTACGTTATTTTGGAACCTCTGGATGACGTCACGGTTGTTTTGGGCAGTGCAGCCCCACAGCAGCGCTCCATAAGTCCAAACTGACCTAAGGACTTGTTTGTATAGAGTTAATTTATTATGGATTGAAAATTTCGATTCACCCAGTACATTTTGCGGAACTTGATCGTCAGCTCAGCCTTCTTTATTTTGACGTGTTCCTTCCAACGCAGTTTAGCATCCAAGTCAATTAAGTGAGTAATAAATATATCTGGTGTTGCTTCCGAGTCTACTAAGGTAGCGGAAACATTGTTTTCACTTTCGGAATGTGAATTTTTTTTTTTTGTCTCCAAAATCAAAAATTCCACTCGCATTTTGCGTTTTAGACCTTTCTGAACAGTTTTGGTTCCGTGTCTGTCTGTGTGTCTGTATGTCTGTCAGCAAATCCTTGTTACGATCAAAACTACACGAAGTTATTGTCCGATTTTGATGAAATTTTCAGGGATAGTGCGGGTTGGGGTGTAGATGGTCCCCTATGAGTTTCATGACTTCCGGATCAATAGTGTCTCTGCGCATGCGCAAACGTGATTTTGTTACGCGCATAACTTGAGTCGACCAATTTCGATGAAATTTTCAGAGATTGTTCGGTTTGATGTGTAGATGGTCCCCTATAAGTTTCATGACCCCCGAATCAATTGTAGTCTCTGCGCATGCGCAAACGAAATCCTTGTTACGCGCATAACTCCGGCAGTTCTTGACCAATTTCGATGAAATTTTCAGGGATTGTTCGGACTTATTAGCTACATTTTATAGTGTTCAATAGTTGAACATTCCTACCTTTATTTCCTCAAGTTATGCTCCTGCATAACAATAAATTTACCCTAGATCAATATTTATTTAGCCTAACTGAACGAAGTTCTTTGGTCAATAATAATTTTCAATGATCAATACAGTCATGTTATGGATACGAGGAAGCTGTGTGCCACACCCACTTGGCAGACGTTTTTTTCTCTTAAATTACCATATTGTGTTGCTAAGTCTTTTTTTTCCTAGTACTTAGATGTGAAACTACGAGAGAGAGAGAGTACAGCAACTCATGACTATTTACTGAAATGAGTTGAACTGTCGTTCCAATTTCGTTTCGAGAAATTAAAACTTCGCTTTACAGCTTTCGCTTCCTCACTCCCGCAGGCAGAAAAGCTTTGTATTTTTATCGCTCTTCGGTTTCTTTTGTTGACGAAGGTAAGCGTGCACCTTAGGCGGTGGGAGAGAGCGTGATTGCTGCATGTATTGTGTTATTTACCATTAGAGAGGTACCCGGGCGTTTCATTCCATTTCAAATTAAAATCGTGGGTGGTACCAATTCATTACAATTTCCTGATCGTCTCGAAAGGGCAAGTCGTTTTCAGTTCCTGCCGAGTCACGATTGTTTAATTAACTAATTCACGAGATCGGCCAGAAAAAGGAGCGTGACGAGCGATACCCTTTATCGGCGGATATCTTTCCTAAGGTTGACTCCCTGGGTCCAGGCCACGACTTGCTCCTCGCGATGCTTTTGTTTTACTATACATACAATGAACATTGTTGAGAAGGGGAGAGCTATTAGTTGCAAATGAGCTTCTTACACGGTCCTGATAGCTATCTGAGTCCCAAACAGCGTCTTCATTATAGATACCACTTGTGTTGGGTTGCGAACGGGTAGGCCTGAGAGCTCCGAGCTCTTTCTCTTCGTGCATTCCCTTTGGTGGTGGGTTGAGCGGCAATGAGAAGCACTTTGGAATTATCATGTTTGAATAATTATACGGTTTTGGCGTGGGATTTGAGCTTTGTGTTCGTCCCTTCATCGTAATCGAAGGAAGCTCATTATAGTCAACATGTTACTCCTCCGTAAATTTCACACAATATTTCAAGAGCTATTTCGATCTGACTTTCATTCACTCGACATTACTTGGACAATCTTCTTTCTTCCCTCAAAATCAATCTTTAATATAAATATTCGAAGTATAGAAATCTTGTTTTTTGTCATAATTTTTTGTAAAATCATACTGAAGACGACACTAATAAATTATTCTTTCTTGGTTTCATAGCTTGAGCCAAGTATATCAGGCGTACGTGATACGTTTTTAATCAATCGTAAATCAGAAGATAAAAAACTCATTCCTTCTCAGCCTTCTTTGAAAGGTGCTGCAAGCTTTCAAACTGCAGTTTAAGCGTGATACAAACTTACTCCTTATTTTTATTTCGTAGAGAGAGAGAGATAGGGTTGGATATAATTGATTTGATATTAAATTGATTTATTTATTTATTAGATAATGACGGGCAAGCCCAATCACAAAAAACAAAAAATATCAGCTAGTATAAAAAGGAGAAATATAGAAATGCGATACAAGTTCACATGGTATGAAACTTTAAAGGACTACAATTGAAATAATGGGGAGGATTGTACTATTGTTTTCAACATGGCAGGGGAATCATTAAAAGGTTCTGATATTGTTCCTAAAATAACAGCTTCAAATTGGATTTTAAAGGTTTGGGTACCTACTTATGTTGCTTCCTCAGTATTCGAAAGCTAGTTACCAACTTCCTAGTTAACAACTAGTCGAAAAAAAAAATTGCCCTCGATTTTACCAACACATGAATGTCTTGTATTGTCGATTTCCTACAATCTATTAGTCCGATTTCGTTCAAACTCACGGTTTTGTTTCGTTGGGTATGGATTGCAGGGTAGTTTCAATTGGACATAATCGCGATTAGCCGTGTAAGAATATTGCTCATTCACATAATTAATATTATTAGAATTAGAAACAGTAATGAACCAATTTCTCGGGCAATGACCCTTGACTGTTCGTTACCAAATCAAACTCTATCATATAAATAGCTTCATGGATTATAGTCACATTTCACTTATTTGGTAGTTTGCTGTTCTATTTCCTTCGATAATTCAACAAGTAATTTGTTCTTCGTGTCAGCAAAAGTGAGGAAGCTGTACAGTCCCCACAACTTGGGAGACGTTTTTTCAAATGGAAGAAATTTCCTATTAATAATATCTATGTCAGTTTTTTGACCGGTAAATGATCCTATGTTGTACTGTTGATAGCAGTACGTTAATATTCATAACTGTCATGAATCACTTCAACGCTCTTTGTCTCAATCTCATTTCGTGATGTTGAATTATCGAAACATTGTGGGGAACATCAAGACGTGACGTTCTAAGGGCAATAATGATTCACTAGGAGTGAGAAACGCAGCACCACCTCTCGGAACAGCTTCCACGCCGTATCTGGAGTGATCCACAGCTGGCGAGAAAGCCCTTCTTTTACACCAATTACCCCTCTGAACCCCAAGCACGTACGCCCGGGTCTCCCCACCTTCTAATTTGCCTCAAGGCACATCCCTCGTTTCGCGGCGGACCCCGAATGCGCAATTTTCGGTAATTGATATAGATTACCACGGTTGAAGGCAATTATGAAGATGCATTCCAATCATTAGTCGGGAATGAACTTTGAACCTTCCCCGAAAGTTGGTCTCCCGAAATAGTGGAGCAATCAAGGTTCGGATTGATGAAAGTTATTCAGCTTTTCTGGACCTCTCGAATTAAAAGCTCGTCGAAATTGATTTAGAATTGTTAATGGCTCACGGTTCTCCAATCACGGCAATTATCGGATTAACTGGTTTTAGGGGGTTTCGAAACACGTATTTTACTCCCTGCTCCGCCCCATCATGCATTAAAAATGTGTTCCATTGCCCAATATAACATTTTAGGCACACTTTCCTAATGGAATGAGTCGCATAATCAGCAATTAAATGGTTAAATATTCTACATAATTATTTCCACTGGAAACGATAAATTGTTTATTGGCCAGGATTATAGACGCAATCGTTTGCATATTTTTAGCTCTCGATTTGAATAAATTGTTATGGACTTTTTTCCTGGGTTTTTTATTTGTACTGTTTTAGCTAACTGTTCCCCTTTGAAAATATGTTACACAAAAACGCACCGAAGTCAAACAAGAAAAAATCTTTAACGCCATTGCATTTAAGTAGTTTTGCTTTTTTGGAATGGTTTTCTTATGCACTATTGATACATCTAGACTCCCTGGTTTTTTAATTTTTTCTCCTTCACATTTTTTATGTTCAGTCCATGCCTTGCGGTTGATGGCGTTTGAAATCCTATCATTAACTTCAACACCATGATCAATTCTTATCTTCCTTGGAAGATCTTTCGAGAGAAAATTTTTCCCAATTGCTTTTAACGAAGGACCGAAAAATGTTTTGATGTTTCCTAACATACCTACCAATTAGATGGTTGTTCTCATTTTGAGATAAAATCAGAAAATCAACACTCAACTGCGAAAGAAATATGTAAGTTGAGTATTTTCTCAAGGAAATGCTACGCTTTGTCTGCTGAATAGCAATCAATTGTTATTAAGTTTCATTCCGTGAGAAACCTTTCTTTGAGTTTAATGGGCGTGACTTAGACCGAAAGCACGGTCGAGTTCTTCCCTAGGTCTGAATAACGTAATCTTGAACTGTGAAGGCATAATTAAAAAGCTCTATTTCCAAGATAGTTCAGATTTTCTTTTCACATCTCGAGTATGTTGTAAATCTTAATTTTATGACATTTAAAGAATATTTTGGTTAAATAAATTTGTCAGAAACTACAAAAAATACATTTTTTCCAATCTCACTCGTCAAACCCTCTCTTAGAATTCTCCCGGTAAATAATTATTATCGTTGAGTCAAAAGTTTATTTACGTGTATTCGTAGAGGTGATTGGGATACCCCTAACTCGGACCTTCGAGGAAGGCATTCTCTGATAAGTGCTCGTAATTCTTAGGAATATACTGAACTGCCTCACTTCTGTAACGTTCTTTATGTCAAATTCGACGATATGAGCTAATCCACTGTTAGATCCATGTTAAATATTTCTCAAATATTATACAGAACGTGGTTTTTTCTTTAAAATAAATACCTGTTAATATTCACTACCTATCAATTATTTGGTTTGCCTTCACAACAGAGAACTACTAGATTACGAATCGTTTTGCCTGCTTGCCTAGAGCGTAGACTCATGGTGTGTGCACATGGTGCTTGACAATGGTTTTTCACGCATTTTCAACTTTCCTACGATTATTACCTCCGTTTTCGTCTGCTGTATTGATGATTTCCAAAAAATCCTCACTGACGCCTCCTGCGTGAAATTGCGTTTTGAGGTCGCTCTTGATTAGAATCCCGTTGTCAATGCCAACCGTATAAATCCTTCCGGGGACTCCTCGCAACCGACTGTGCAGACGTTAGTTATGGCTTCTTGGGCTCTCCCCCAACCTCCGTGATTCGGCTATCAGGAAGGAGCTCCGGATGGATCGGTGGAAGGGGAGAAGATTTACGGAGAAAGGTTCCTGAACCCCTTCACATTGTGCCATTCGGGCTGATTATTAACGTCAGTCAGTCAAGTCCGTGCGTCAGTCCTGATGACTCATTTTGTTGCTCAGCGGGAGACACGGGGCCTCGCTAGTTGCCCGAGTCGTCATCACTCAAGTTTTTGTCGGCGACCAGTTCCTCTTATTTAGAACTCATCCGTTCCCTTCAGCTTGACGCGGCCTGTTCTAATTTAGTTATCTCTACTGTTCTGGAAATGGAGAACGATTTTTTCCACACCGTTGACGCGCAGCCCGTTTGGTTTGTTTCAGCCAACTCTGCCTCGCTGACATATTTTAGAAAAAAAATCCTGTAGGATTTAAAGAAATGCCAGGCTAGTCTCTTGGGGCAAAATGAACTTGACTGTAATTTTGGGCGTTTTGTGAGGATGCCAAGATCCCAGGTGTAAGTTTGTTACAGCAGTTCAACAAAAGCAGTTCTTCTGAGATCAAATTTTGATGACAATTTAGTAGTTTTGTTCGTAGCGTTTAAATTCATAGAAAAACGGATCGGTACAGAACGTGCATCAATCAGATTCCGGTACTAACACTTTTAGTTAAATCAACTAAATTGATTTCTCGTTGCTTTCCATGACTATATTCTTCTCCTCAACCAATCGCGGTACTAGAATGTCATGAATGACTAGGTATGTAATAAAAATTATGAGAGTTTATTAATTCGTTCATATTATTGCGAAATCTTATCTCATATGTCGTGGGAATCAATGGCAGTATGCAATCTCAAAATACTCTAGGAATTGAGGTTCGGACTGCAAGCTTTTTGCTTCATCACTACCTTAGGCATGAAAAGTTAGTGTTCGTTCAAGAAAATCAGAACTTCCACTTGATATTCTCGTTTCAGAGTTGGTTATTCGTTCGAACTCAGACGGCAGGATAGGGCCGTGATCGGGTAATAACTTATACGGAAAACTAAATGGATTGATTCACACAGGTAAACTAATTGATCGGTTTCGATTAAATTAAAATTTATGAACTGTCTTCGGATTCAGATGAACGTAAGCATAAGGGTAAAAGTGAATCAAAGGTGTTATTGTTTTCTCACGATTTAATATATGAAAGTTGGTACTTGTGAATGTGAAAGAATTAAACATACATACACGAGAACAATGCTTTTATTTTCGCTGGTTTTTGTTTTTGTGTTAGTTTATACCATCTTTTGTTTAAGTGATTCAAGTACCAAGAGTTATTCACCCTCATTGTAGAACTACATGAACAAGGTCTTGTTGCATTGCCGAAATGTCATTGGGCAATAAATCACTCTACACAAAGACCATTCTGATCATTTCATAACACACAAACACACACACGTACATATAAATCGCATATATAAAAAGAGGCAAGAAGAATCTGATTGAAATTAGTCTCATCGGATTCTCCAAAAATGGGAACACGTTTCAATTTATTGAGCCACTTCTCTCTTCACGGGAAGAAAAATATGAATAATATGTCACAAGCGCCTGTTATCCTCGAATGGATTCCGGTCGTATGTCGCGGTTGCTTGAACAAGCCTAGTTCGGCTCTCGAACTTTTTGTCTCTGTCACCACCGAACCGTTGGAACAGTGTTCCGTTTATCTTTCCATAAAAACTACATTCATATGCTCCGTGGAACAAGAGTGGAATTTTCTTCAGAAGTCGGTCGTTTTTATTTTATTACGTTTTTGTGCCCTATCCTTTTTTTATATTTTGTTCCCTGGAGTTCTTTCGAGTAGGCATAATTCCGTTTTTCGGTTGTCGGATTCCTGCTTTGTCTCCTGGTTCATTTTTTCCCCTTCGGTCGTCACATTTCGTTGATTAATGTGCCTTTTATTTCGTGTCGCGAGCTGTTATTTTCTCATCTGCCAATAAAACCACGCTAAGTATCAAAGGAAGAAAATCATTACGGTTTGGCCTAATATTTTTATATATGTACCCTACCGCGATGTCATCCAACACCGCCCAGATAATAGTTTTTCCGGCTTTTTGAAACCCCTCATGGAAGTCTTTTGTTGAAGGATTTTCTCTCCTCCCTCCAAGCATAACTTTGTCGTATAAATCAGTCGGTTTCGTTGAGGGTCTTTTGGGATCTTGATGTGGGAACTCTTTTGGCCCTTATTGACGTTATCTAACGCTTCTATTTTGTTGGCAAAACTTTCTTGACGATATGGCTTCCTCCACGTCTCCCTTCGTCTTTGTGCGTCGCGCCCCTTTTTGTGTTGTATTGAGCGAACAAGTGCGTATGACGGTTTTCAATATATATATTCTACATATACCTAAGCTTCCTGAACGATATTCAAAATCACACAAAGGAGAATAGAATTTAGGAAATTTTACTATCAAGAATTACAAAAATGTAATATGAATAAACAGATGATTGTACGAGATGGGAAGAGCCAGAAAGTGTCAAGTGATTCGTATCTACCTTGGCCAGCAATTAGTAAATGTATCCATTCTATATTGTGTGAATTCGAATACCTAACCTCACAAACCAATAAGATTGTGTGAAATACGCACCACCTACGTAAACTCAATTCGTTGAAATTTTACACAACCTTCAATGAACAATGACTGAATTCTTGCTAATTTACTCTAAACTCATTTTGCTTATTCATATGTAGGTGAAGATGTCTGAGGTGGTACTTGGGACCTTGAGCTGGTTCAGTGATTTTTCGTGGAGGGTGAACTGTACGAAGCTTTTTAAATGTCGTAATTAACCTATCTTAATTAATTATTAAGATAAATACGTCATTTTTCCTAATTCTTTCTTCGTGAGTGCGAGTATCAGTGAAAGTATGGCCAAGTGTGTGGAAGAGGTATGTCGAAATGAAGCTTCGTCATCTGATCTGTTGTAGTCCTCAAAAACGTATGTCATCAATCTTGTTTGCAATACCCGGCTTAATCATTTTCTTCGCAATATGATAGACTACGTGGGACTACAATATTACCTGATTTTCTGTCAAAATATTGATGTAGAGCGAGTTTCACCACAACTGAGAATGGCACATAACGTTTGGTTGTCAATCTATTACAAGTACCACTTCTTCAATTTTATCTTCCTGGATTTTCTCAATATTTCCGTCCTTAGGGGCCCCAGATTTTCGTCATTTAATTGCTCTCGAGCCATATAGACCCTACTTAAAAGGCTCCCTGGGGAGACAGGACGATCGCTTTCTGGCATGTTTTCATGGCGTCAAGAATGACGACAGAAAAATTGTGAAAATATTTCAGTTTGTCATGCTCTTTCTATCAAGGTAAAATCCTTCGCTCTAAATGAACAATGAATTTCCATAACTGAAATGGTCATGATTTATGACTTAACAGTTTTCCAGCAAATAGGCTGCAATTGAATTTTATATTCACTAAATTGAGCATGATTTTGTATTTTAATTATTTTAAGAAGGGTGTGTGTTCTTATATTGTTGTGCAACAATATTCAGTCATCAAGCGGTAAAATGTATCGAAGTACCCACCGAAAGCTTGTTGTAATAATAAAAAATGTTGTTGTATAAATACATTTTAGTGCTACTATATACGAAGTATAGACGGTAGTAGAGCGAATGTGTATTCCCAAACGGGCACCCCTTGGAAATTCTTAACCGAACCAATGAAACCTCGAGTTGGAACTTGAATCTACTCTTCTACAGTCGAAATAAGGGGGTTTCAACGATGGTAATGAAAGGTGGGAAGGTCTCGAAAGAAGTAAAAATGTTGTTAATACAGAATGTACGGCTTCGTGGAAAGAGCGGTTGAGAACTAGAGGGTGGAAATAGGGTTTTCATCCCCTGCACTGCTCCTATTGAATACGAATGTTCTGTTTTGAGAAGTCTCTCTCAAGGAAATGGAATAAGTGAAGGGTAGTTCGAGGGGATGCATTGTTGCATACCCCTGCACCCAATTCTTTACTTTTTCTGAGATCTTGCAAACTTCAAGATTTTTGTTAGAGATAATGATTTCAGAATATTACACTCCATAATTTTCATCATCTCATACAAACTTATTTGAATGATATTCGTACATATTTTCTCCTAGTGTTGGCTTTTGTTTTGAAATTATTGTCGAATCGTGTCAGATGAACAGTCGAATATAGCAGTGATTCGTTATAAGAGATTATCACCCAAAAGCATAGGCATGCCCTTCACAAATCACAGTAAATAAACGTTAATACCCGAAAGGTATTATTTGTTACCTTGTTTCTGATAATTAACAGATATGTTTTTCAAAATGACAAATGACCTATTATATGCAATCCCAAATTAGGTGTATCCGGCATAAAATGACGTCGTTTAAAAGGGCAGAATCGTTTTTCTACCATGGTCTTTTCAATAGATCATAGCACTTTTAAATCGGGGATATTGAATTCCCCTATGAAAGAGGAACGAAATTGGTTGACTATGGCAGCCTGACTCGCTGATTTGAATACAAACTTTGTGGATTATTTTAATCAGCTGGAAATAAGAACTAAAACATAGGTTATTTGGATAAATTTGTTACATTTCGCTCGAAAATAGGTTTTGTAGGTACAACGCTTAACTCTAGCCAATATAGTACGATTGCCGTATCCCTTTTATAATTGATCTTATTTATTGATTCGAGAATAGTTGGGAAAATAAAGCTACTCCGATGGTTCCAATGTTTCCGAAAAGGATGAAGACTGTAAAAATGTTTTTGTCTAAATGTCATTAATTCATAATAGCGAGCAAAAACCCTGAACAGTGGGTGAAAATAATGCATTTTTAATTTAACAATTTTGCATACTATTACAGATTTGCAATCGTTACACACAATTAATTATTCCTGTTCCTCTCATTGGTCCCGTAAACTTCAACTCTCGAATATAGACAAATAGGTTGGACTCCATAAAATGCGAACAGTAAATGAAAATTATAAAATTGATGGTAATGTTATTAATGAGAAACGTTTATTCACCATCAATCCAAGCATTAAAATATCTGAACCCGGCAGTAGAATTTGAAATATTTTTTAATAATAAACAAAATTTTAGTTTTATTTTGACATTAATATGTATGAGGAATTATTTTATTGGGGTGCAGGTAGCACACATTCCGTCAGAGTTTTCATTTATTTGCTACCAATTTGGATAGGAAACGTTATGATGCAAACCAATCAAACAAAAACTGAGCAGAAAAAATCAACATCTTGATAAACAATTATATTCTACCATGGATTCATTCATCTATGTATGCGTCAGTCAATGTTTGTATTTTCGGACTGCGATAATAATTATTATCAATGTTTCCTCACAGGCGAAATTGGGATAACTCGGTAATTCCACGCGAGGGAGCCATTTTGTTTACGGTTTATCCGCTTGAACAAATACTGTTGGTAACATGGAAGGTGTTGTTTGCAAGATAACCGATATCGGCTCGCGGAGAAATCCCGGCACATACCTTAATTTGATTAGACGGTTGATCGAGCGACGGCCGAAAGCTCCGACAGGTGAAATATTCGGTTGTATCAGAATACCGCGATAGATAAAGCGTTATATCAGAGTTATCTCGACGCCACCGTTGGACGGGGCGGGCCCCGGATTATCATTTAGAAAGGCTCTCCATCTGGGCACATCCATCAGTTGAGCCGCCTCATCTAATTCCTATTGGTTTTCATAAAACAATCTATAGACCTCTTCTCAAAGCTTGAACAGATTGGCTCCTAAGTGCCGAAGGCCCCTCAACCCTGATTGTGCCTAATGTACCGTCAATAATTTTTCCTATTAAACACACTCAGACGACAACTCTTGAAATAATGGCCCCTCTTTCCTACCCTTTCCGTCCCTTCTATTCCTTTTTTCCCCGCCTAATTCGGCCCACTTTTCCTTCAAAGCCAAATTTCACCTTTTATGGCGGCGATAAACTTGATTACCTCTTCTGAAGGTAACCGACGTTTCGAGACGGAGTGAATATTTTTCTGTAATTCTCGGCCCCGGCGGTTTGGAATGCGCGGTTGGAGGCGTGACTGTTCCCAGTGCCCACTTCTCAACCAATCTGAAACCTCAGTCATTAGTTTTGTCTCCAGGTATAGAAGAAAGAACCTTCATTTTCTACTCTCTGTCATTTCCAATGCTTCTTTGGGGTTCCCTCACGGTCTTCTCCCCCGAGTCATAACCGATCATCTTTTTGTTTCAGAAAGATGGCTTGATGTACGGCCAGCTGCTGGGTCCTCCGCCTTCTGAAGATGACCACTCTCGATTTTCGGCTGGTGGTGTTTCTTCTCTGCTCTGCGCTGTTAGTCTCAACAGCTACTGACCTGGAAGGTAAACTCAATTAAACATATATCAATAGTGTAAAATTTCAAAAAATTAACTTCTTTCGGGTGACTCAGTTGAGTTTTGCTTTGTTATAACGGTAGTAGAACAAAAACTGAGCAACGCTTAGTCGGGCAAATCGGCACCTGATTAGTTCTTTGTAAATTAAGTAATACGGTAACAAATGTTGCTCAACAGTTGCGATTACACATAAAGAGGAAAATATTTAGTCACCATTGTAACACAATTTTGAATCTAAATGTGGCCTAAATCTAATGATCCCATAAAAAGAATATGTATTGAGAAAATCGTAACTCAACTGTTTGTTGCGAAACCGTTTAACTATCAATCAGCTATTCTTCATCTCTGATGAGAGTGGACTCACAGCTAAGATTATCGCCTTCAGAACCGAACTTTTCTCTGTTGTGCGATTCGTGTGGGCGCTTTCAATTCGAAGGAACAAACCCGCGTTGTTGATTCGAACGGGTTTGAGCCCCTCGTGGCCCGTGCCCCGGGGGCATTCACCATTTCAATTTGTAACCTCAGAGACAGTGATTGCCACTTGTCTTTCTTCATTACGAGGCCATCACACTAGGCCATATCCCGTTTCCTCTTCCCCACCATCAGAGGTGCCTTTCTAAATTGAATTTTCCTCTCTTCATGCAAATGTTCCCGGAGACTGTTTATATTGTTTAGAACTCCCAAGTTCCCTATCCTCTTCTCAAACTCCTTTCCGGCCGTCTTTTCTCTCCACGCCGTGCTATGGCCCCCCTTCGCTATATAACTTGATAGTAAATCTTCTTAGAAAATTATCGAGTCTTATAACAGCTATTGCAAAGAATAACACTGGAATAGCGTCATTATCAACTTTCTATACAAACTCCTTCTAATGAGATTACTTTAAATGTATTCAATTTTCTTTGTACTTAGCTGCTGACATTGTTTAGTTTGTTGTCACTCGAAAAGTTCTCATTAATATTGAGAATCTTTCATTTTCTCTTCTGCTCAAGCTTTTAATACGATTATTGCTATATCAAAAACTTGATGGACCGCCTCCATTATATTGTCGGTCCCTTCGGTTTTAAGGAACATGATATATAAGATGTTAACTATTGATATATTCTAGTTATCTCAAATACAGAATATTGTAGAATCCCATTAAAATATATTTCAGGACATAAGAGCAACTGTGACCACAAATGAGTAGACCTAATATCAAACAGAAGATCGTAATATAGTATTAGAGTTTGGAACAATTAAAGTCATTATATTTCAAAGGTGCAGAGATTTAAAAAAAATCAGTTTATCAATTCTGTATTGCACCTTTATTGCACAAGTATAACTTATTAATAATATTTTGATAATGTGGACGAATATTTAAATCTAAGACACATCACAGAGGTTTGTTAGTTTTAATCATTGCTTCACAAGTAAGCAAAATCATGTGGTTTGGTACGTTTTGTTGCTTTCTAGCACTGTTCATAGTTCCGAATTGAACCTCGTGGTTGAGAGGTCCGTTTTGGATGTACCAAGGCGCTTGGACAATATTTAATAGCCTATTGTTAAGGAATCTTCGAATGATGTATCGATTTAATTGATTTGAATGGTCCCCAGGTGAGTTCTGTAAGCTTGAGGACTTGGTTGTAAAGTGTGAGCTTGTTCTGCGTAAACACCTTCGACTGTCTCCCTATTAGCCAATAAATGCTCTTCATACTTGAGTAGGAATTCTTCCAGATTCAAAGCTACCAAATGTAACCTTATATGGGATAAGCTTATTTCCAAAATAGTTGAAAATGAAAGTCAATATAAAATTCTACAAATACGTGCACAAATTGGATGTTAGGCCTAAATATGAAGACCACGCTAAGCTGTCAGAGTGAAAAACCAAAATAAATCCACGAGTATCTAGTAGTTACTCACGCGAAAACATAGAAACATCGACCACGTGTCTTGTAAATATTTGCTTTATATCTGAACTTCTTTGTATGTTAATTGTAATTAGTATGTTGATTGAAGTGTCCAAAACCAAATTTTCTCCAACATAATACATTACTACTAAAACGACTTTTAGAAAATTTTAAAAATTGAAATTTACTACTTTTATGATGTTAAGTAAGAGCCTTTTTCTCTATTAAAACTTGTCATCACCGTCTTCAAATCCTTAAAATGGTCACCAATTTTATATGTTGAGAATCCCGCATTCTTTTCTGTTTTATTGTTTTATTTAGGAGGTAAAAGGTTTCGTGGTAGCTTTCATAAGTAAAAGAGTGAAGAGAACTCTTGATTTAAGGGGACTTGTTTCGTATTCAATCACAAGGCCAGCTAAAAACTGTCTTGAGATTCGTATGTACCAGAACGATGAACTTGAAATTGTATTTAATAGGCGCATTAGATAAGTGATGTTCCAAATAGTTGTCAATAATTCGTGTGACATTCTGATTCTCTACACGGACTTATTTCGACTGTTCCGAACGACTTATCTCGTGGAATCGATCGGAAATTTATGCTTGAAGAGTTGGAAATGATGAATTGGCGTATTAAGACCTTTTAACGGAGCAGGCCTCATTCTGTAGTTGCTCTTTCCTGCTCGAGCCGTACCGTCGGCCGGCCGATGGTAACCATATATCTCGCCGAAGGTTGTTTCACATCTGCCGGCGATGGCTATCTCAGGACCGAATTCCCGGGACCTTGCGGCCGTATAAACGGGCGGCTATTCATCAGGATTGCGCGCTCTAATAGTTCAGAGGTAACGTGTGATCACGGCTTATTCACACCTAACGTCGCACCGCCGTCGGTATCGTAACGACGAGTTGATTGAGGGCTATCATCTCCGAGTTCTCCAGCTGGGTCTAGGTCATGGCCGGTCATACGCTGCTCTCCCTCTGTTCTGTACAATAGCTTGTTGATAACGTGAATTCTCGTCGTATACGTAAAAAACCTGGCTCCTACAACAACACACATCGCTCTGTATTGATAGGGTTACGAACAAATCATTAATTGTATTTTAATGGTTCTGGTTTTAAATCTGCCTGCCAGCTTTCCCATCATCGTCATCGCCTTATATTTACAATCTTACTATTACCTGACGGTCAGGAAACCTGTGGTATTGGCGACTCAAAATGACTGAAAGAAACAGATACTCTACCACGAGATATCTCATCAATTAGTTAAGCTATTAGAAAGTGGATCAGGCTCTTTTAAAAATGTAGTCATACGTACTTTTAGTGGAGTGCACACAGTCTGCCAATTATAATCTGCTTTGAGCAGATCATAAACGTAGCTTAATCACTGTTTTCATTTTCGGGGGATTAGCATTTTTGTCTCCCCAAAATCAAAATTTCCACTCGCATTTTATGTTTTGAACATTCTTAACAACTTTGGTTTCGTGTCTTTTTGTCTAGCAGCATGTGTTGGTGTCCGCGAATCATAATAACAAGCCTAATTTCAACTGTTCCTATCAGATGTCAAAGACATTTTCAGCGAATAAGGTGGTGAGTTAATCCTAACTAATCCTTCCAAAACGGTTGTTAATTCTAACAATCTCTTGAGTTCTCTTGTTAACCGAAAACTCAATTCATCTATCATGTTATCGAGTTTAGGCTTAAAGTTGTGATACTTCGGTAACTCGTAACTCGCGAATGATGGTGAGTTACCTATAGTGGATTAGTGATAAAAAATTTGTTTATATTTGTCGCTAACTCAAACCCTACCACTGAAAGCGTTCGTTACCTTGTTCAAGACCTACCATCCTGAGAATATTCCTCAAAAGAGCCACCAAGTTCATAACAAACTGATCTTTTCTGACTTTTGAAAGTTTCAAGGGGTCAAGTTTTAACGTTCGAATAATTTTGCTAACTCAGACCTTTCCACTGTCGGGTTGTCTAGTTTGAGTTAGATGTTCCGTGTGTGAAGAACTAATTTTAGTGTTGGGTGTTTAAAAACAGTTTTTGGCACCTCTCTTGATTACTCAAAACCGACAGTTGTTGGCCTGTTACCTTCTTCAAGTTTAGGCGTAATAAAAAATTAAAAAAAAAAAAAAAAAAAAAAACAGTTTACACTTCTTTCGCTAACTCAAAACTCACTGCTGATGGTTGAAAGTAAACTCCTTCAAAGGTGTCGAGCTTAAAAAGCCCTAGCAATATCGCCTTCAGAGAGGGGGATGATGGTCGGTGGTTGTTAACAAATAGCCCCGGGCACGTTTGAGCGGTGCTGTTCCAAAGGGTGAACCCCGTTGTTGCGGGAGCGAAAGCTGATTTTACGGTTTATGAGACTTCCGAGCCTTTTTGATGTCTTGTGGCCTATCTTTATTAGAGGAGAGCCGTATAGCCATTAGGCGCTCGTGGTATCTCTTTGTTGGCTTTCGAACAAACGAAGCTGGTTGCATATCTTCGCTCGTTTAACGTGCTCCGTTCAAACTGAGATTCTGCGTTATTGGCGTTGTTCCTTCCGAAAGAAATATGAGAAACTCAAAAGGTAGTTTAATACTTATTTTTAAGCATATTCATTATATCTGTCAATTAAGTATACTTTTTTAAAACTCGGTATCCTGCATTTTGCAGAAATTTAGTGTCTCTGTGCTCCCTAAAATTGATTGGTTGATTATTTTTGCTGGTAAGGTTGAAGAAAAATAAGTTAGTAAGATTATTCATTTGCGGAAAATAATGGGGGATGATGGTTAACATACATCCCTTTAAAACAGAGGAGGTCATAGAAGAATGGGCGCGTTAGATAGGTAGACTCATTCTGTATGTAGAAGATAACCTGAGTGATGCCAAAACTACATGAAACATTAGTATTATCCATCATATCTGTCAATTAAATATAATTTTTTTGAAAACTCGATATTCTGCATTTTGCAGAAACTTAGCGTTTTTGTGCAACTGAAGTTGATTGGTTGATTATTGATGTAGTAAGATTTATGAACACAAAGTTAGTGCGATCACTCATGTGAATAAGTAATGATTGGGGGGGGGGGGGGGGAGAGAGGATGGTTAACATCCATCCCATTTTAGCAGTGGAGGTGTAATCATATTTTACCATCACCAACACCACAATTGGGTATGATTTTGATAATTCTGCAGTTTAGTAGCCTGTTAAAGTGCATCGTGATACTATTCGGAGTGGATGCCACAGCAATCCTTGATATATCGGTATTGTCAAACCTAACATTTATCCGTTGTTTGCATTATTCCGATAACCCAACGTTGTTGGATGAGATCTACCGCCGAGCGAGATCAAAATGCCCGTCCTCAGATACGGTATCCCTCTAAAGGGGTGTTTATCGTGTCAGGGAAACGTTAGTTTGACCGCTCTCCTGTTTGCCGGAGCTTGGCCCCCCTAACTAGTCCTCTTCCTCAAATTGCTCGGCTCGGAGTTGCAGAAAGTTTCGTGTTTCCTGGACTTGCCTACGGGATAAGCTCCACTCCTGCGTAGGCGCCGCTACCAGTTAGCGCTCAACTTTGGCCCTTTTGTAGCCGTAGCCCGTAACGCGGAATACCTACTTTACTTGAAGAGCGTGTAAGCTCGTGAAATTTACTCCTCTAGTTTCATATCAAGGTTTCGCCGCGCTGTACTGTCCCTATGGGCCTCTAAACAACTTTCCTCTCCAGCGGTGTGGTCATGACGGTTCCGTATGGCGCTCAACGTTTACCTATGTCATTTGTGTCACCATCCTATTCGCTAAGTAAAATGGCGCGTCCAGTACCTTGTGTGAAAAGCGGGCGTAAATACCAGTAACCCCATAAAAAATAGTCGAATAAGTTATAACTGCAGTCTAACTCAATCAGTCTATTAAACCAGCAATAGTTTCGATTTGTAATAATCATATACATTATTTGAAAACCACATTTCCAATATTTATTTTAACCATATATTTAATTAAACTTGCACAGTTTAGTATCTGATTTCCTTTGTTGAAGTGTATATTGATTCTTGAACCTGTTAATTTCGCGTTATACATGACTATGTATACAACAGTTCAATGTGTACAATATCTAGTATTGATATAATCTATAGCTATTCATCAGTGAGTATTTTTTCATTAGCTTGACGGAATATTTCATATGTATTAGTTTCCCATTTAAACCTTGGCTTATCTACATACATTTACATAAAGTCTCACTTTCACTCAAGATCCACGATATGCCTGTCACCAGTTTTGCGCAACTTGAGCTTCTAATCTTCTTTATCACATTCAATTTTCATCTACACCAAATTAGTACTGAAGATATCTACTCTTTCCAAGTATTAATCAGCACTCTTGAAGATGCTCTCAAACATTTTGTCGTCACATATCAAAATGGAATATTGTTGATCATATTTCCCTGAATGCGATTTGATAATACAGGTACCATTTTTCTCTGTGTGTGGGTATTAAGAAACATTAACTGACACACACAGACAATCGTTAGTGGAACCGTTCTTCCAATAGCCCTCGGATATGAGAACCATTTCTTATCTGAACCGTCTTTTTCATGTCAAATTACACAATTACTGTCCACAGTCATAACACAAGAACATTATTATTGAATAGGCCGCTCGTAGTAATTAGGCGGATCTGTCTTATCCAATTGATATATCAGTCACAGAGTCGATAACCGTTGTCCCGCCCCGTTACGTACCCCTGTCATGATTATCATAATGGATGTCATTGCTTCGTTGTCTTTGGTCCGGTCAAGATAGCGTTCAAGGTTTGAGGGCTTTGTAAGCAAGAACCGATAACCTCGCCGTGTTTATGGATTCTTTCAGCCAGCAGCTCTCCCCCTGCTATTTCAAAGGTTACGACGTCTTTTCCGTTTTGTGTCAGTCTTGTTCCCTCATTTGCGTCTATCACTGGCTCGCATTATGTTCGAGAAAGGCTCTCTCCGTCTCGGCCATTAATTACACACCTCTTCAGGACCCTGGAAGAAAGTCGTTATTCAAATCAGGCCATTTAAGCTAACCAGATCTGCATTTTACATGACCGTCGGATTGAGTTCTGATTCCCACTGCTTTTCGATATCCACGGATTTATTGCTATAAGCGTGAATTCCAAACATTATCCTTCTCTAAATTACGTGCAACTGTCGTTGATTAGATTTAATATTTTCTGAAGTTCAAATTCAATGATAAAATCCTTCTAGAATGTAAACAGCACCATCCATTTCTTCTTTTACGCCCTTCTCTTTTCACTCCCTATGTTTCTTTTCTTATCCGTTTGTACACATTATACCTAATATAGTTGATAGAGCGTGTTCGGGCTTGCCGAAAAGAAGAATTGACTCCACGATCTATCACCAGAAAACTTTCATCAGCTAAAGCTCAGCGAAATAACATATCTTTAAAATGGACTGGATTACAGGCACTTTTGGAAGCATCTACCCTCTTACTGAAGCTTAAGGATCTAATAACAAGTATTAAAAACTACAATTTTTAGATTTTCAACAACTTTTCGTCAATTTTTCAATCGATTTACAATTTTGTTTTACCTCAAAAAAGGATTAACTATTTTGCCTGTGTTGATAAAACTGTATGCGTATAATAATAATAGTTATTACTATTATTAAACCTAAAAATCTTTTCAACTTTGTTATTAAGTGTAGAATAATTGTTTTCCACACTTGATAGAAAATTTGAACACACTTTCTTGGAAATTTACTTCACTTGAATATACTGTATTGTGTTTGAATTCGGGGGACGATATCATCCAACTTTTACAATCCTCTTCCACTTCACATTGTAAATGAATATGAACACTCGAGTGAAGTGTACAATATCCCGAAAAATGTTCTCGTCAATCTAAATTCCATCGTACAATTCTCCTTTGTCGACTATATTGACAATTAACTTCACTCAATCGGTTCAACCAATAGAAGCCTTCCGAATCGATATTTTTCTCGCCTCAACGGACACTATCGGGGATAATTATGGAAACTCGTTTAGTTCGTTTAACCAGTCAGCGAATTAAGAATATCAGCGTGACGAGCTCTGATAGCGTGCAATTTACATGTTGATTCAAGAGGTTGATTGGCGAGAGAGAAAATTACGTAAATACACTGCTTGCAAAAATTACTATAATCATGTTGGGTTTCGGAAGTCGAACTAATTTTGATGGTGTAATTAACTCATCTAACTCGTTATCGGATTGTTAGTTTAGGTTATTCCGTCAACATTGATCTTATACCTATAGGAAGTTAGCGAGAGATTTACTGAGGTCAAGTGCTTTTGGGTGTTGATTTTCATTGTTCCGCAACTTCACCATATTCTCTTTCTGTCAAACGAAAAGGGGTGAAGTTCACTTGGGGATGGTGGCACTTTTTTGGTTCGTTATTTCAATGAACCTTTGTAATCTTCAAGTCGAAATCAGTCAAAATTTGGTGTTTTACGTTTCAAGATGTGTAGAATCCGAAACTCGAAAAAAACGTTTAAAAAAAATTAATTATTTGTTGTATCTAATGGTTTATTTTCGGGTTATCAGTGTCAAGTATGCTTTCTTCAATAAATTTCTACAAAATAAACATGAAATTTCAGGAAATCAGATTACCCTTTAATTGTAATACAAAACTTTGGTTACGACGCCAAATCGTAACACGTTATGATTTAAACCAAACTTGATTACTATTTTATCACCTGGTTAAGGGTTACGAAACTCATTATAACTTATATCATCAAAACTAATTCCAAATATTATTATCAACATAAATTCAGCTCTCATCCACTCGAAGATCAGTTGTGCGGTACTTTCTAATGCTTCTCAGTATTTCTTTATTCACTATAATCGATCTTTGCTAGTTATTCACAACTTGTTGTCTCCCTCCCCCAATCGCGAAAAACTCCGTTATCATGAAACATCTCATCTCATGCTGACAATATTCTATTCCTCCTCTTTCTGAAAAGAACTAGGTAGTTATCTTCTTGGTTACGTGAATAAATTTTATTTACAAGATAAGTTCTTGTGAATAGGCTTTAAATGCTGAAGTAAACGAGGTTATTTATATTCTACAAGCTATTGAAAATTGGTTTATTTCATAATTCGAAGTTTGAATTGTTTTCATTATCACTTCTACCGGCAGTTCCTTCTGAGTAAGTAAAAAGAAAATGGAACGATACAAATATAAACTATTATTGTCTCAATAATCGAATAAATTATGCGAGTTTAAACTCGCAGTCAGTTTAAGCACGTTACACCCGATTTCTATTTTAGCACGGAGGGCTTGATTAGTACTATTGGGAGAGTAGGAGTAGGTTAAATTTCTGCTTTGTATTATTCAGTTAGGTAAATCATTATCTCCTAGTGATACAGTTGTGGTAATAATGAACATCAAAGTGATTATTACAATAATTCATTTTATTTGGCATATGGAGTACATACGAATCATCTAGCCAGGTTCTTTGTTCACTGACTTTTGCTAATGAATCCGATAATGATCGTTAAACTATGATAGCTTTTGTTGGATAACCATTAACAGCGAAATCGTGAGCTCTTGTCTTGTCTTAATGTTCTTTATTCCCTCTGTACGTCATTCTTCTTAACGGGCTATTGAAAATTGAATAACGGATCCGCCAGGCCTCCATTTAAATATGCATAACACCCATAACGATTTTCCCCATTAATAACCTCTTCGGTTCCCGAGAGGAGCCTTTCGCTCCTGATAATCGAATGAGCTCACACAAGGAGCGGACTAACAAGGGAAGTTTAAGGTGGACCGCAACAAGTGTATCTTCCTTCGGGATCTAATTAATTAAGGAGCTTCCTTTCCCGTTGCATAGGTAATGCCCCATTGTGACCGGATCATCTTCGAGGGTGGGCTCGGATGTTTTTCTCTCTTATTGTCCTCAGGTGACCCTTGTAAGACGAGGCTTTTTACAGGTGGAATTCAGGTTGACGTTTCATATCCCTGTAACCGTCTGGGTGCGACAATATCAGGGGACCATAAGACGAGAAGGACCGTTGATGAGAAGTAATGGAAGAACAGACCTAGACAGAAAGGAACATAGGAAAGAATGCGATTGGTAGTCTGAATAGTTGGTATCATAATGAACATAAATCGTATGCAAGATTTGAAAACAAAAAATTGTGCGCCCATCGACATGTCACAGGTTTTTTCCGATTCAATTGCATTCGAAGAATTGTGATAAATTTCATGGAGGTAAATTTCATTTCCACAGAAACGGACAGCCGTGTAATGCTCACAAAAATAACTTTTCATGAACTTTGAAGCACACAGTTTTAACTGGGAAAGTATGAACATCGAAGAAAGAAGGAGAAAAGCACTGGTACATTTAAGATTGTACATCAAAAAATCACAATCCATATAACAACTGCGTTTCTTTCCCCCCTACATGTTTTGTAGATTTGACTTTCACGGCAAATTCGAAGTAAGAGTCACGCATCAAATTTTTCTATCAATGAATTGTAAATAGATTAATGAAAATGGAGGAATTTATTTTAAAGTAGGCAACTATTTACCAACAACTTTTAAATTATTATTTGTAGGGTATTTTCTGCGTCGAATCTCCGAATATATAGTTGTTTTCCAAGTTCCTAATTAACCGAAAATATGTCAGACTCTCAAATGAAACAATAAATAAGTAAAATTATAGTGAATTGTTGGATTTACCTATCGTGGTCATTTCTCAACATTCTAAACGTATAATGCGTACAGACATATTAAAATTGCAGGAAAATGTAACCGAAATATAATTTGATAAATTGTATACGGCTTTTCATTCATTAATTGCTTCTGAGTCTCCCTCAAGTTATCGGAAGCAATGTTTTCACTTTCGAGAGATTAAATTTTCTTCTCCGATACCAAATTTTCTACTTGCATTTCGCGTTTTAGATCATTTCAAACAACTTTCCGATTTTTATGAAATTTGCGGGTTTGGCTGTAGATGGTGCCCTGTAAGCTTATGACTGAGGGATAAATATATCACTTGGCGCATGCGCAAACGTAAAATCCCCAAGCATAATTTTTCCAGGTCTCAGATCTCCGATCTTACTCAAAATTTCAAGGTAGTCAGCGAAAAACGGTTCGATAATCTCATATCAATTTCAACGCGATGTTGTCATCAATAGCTGCTGTAAGATAAGTACCTTACATTCATAAAAATGTTCAAGGAAAATGTGAGGTAGACTGAAGGAGGTCCCCTATGAGTTTCAATACTCAGAAACCAATACATCATTCGTACATACTCGAACATAGGCACCATTTTCTCTGGTTCTATAGATCCGAGCGGGGTCAATCTTTAGGTTATTTAGGAAAAAGCGATCTCATTATCCCAAATCAATTTAGTATCAACAGACCTGCAATGCATGTCGACTAACCTATTGAATGCGTTGATTTATACCGATTGTTCTGTTCCATGAATCGATCTCTGAAGCTCATGTTCGAGATTATAAAAACATTTCACAAAAGACGCTTGTTACCTAAACGAAGAAGGTTCGAGCCACATCAAATTCGGGTGAAGAGAGGGGGGATTGAATAAAGTTGTTTTTAATCGACCCTTACAATCATTTCACATTTACCGTAAAGCGTACTTTACAAATCTACAAGTCGTCCCAACTGCCCATCATTCCCATGCAAAGTTGATCGGTTTAAAACGGTGATTACATCGGTCGGAGAGGCAATGAAAAATTCTCGCCCGCTCTCTCCGCAAAAAGGTAAGCTGATTAAGGCCGGTCCAATTCCCGCTCTTCTGTAATGGCGACTACCGAAAACCGTCTATTCTCGAGCGTTCCCACCGTCGAACCATTTTCTCGGTTAACGAGGCGTTGTGTTATTTGTGCGGGGATGACAACCATTTTCCGTTCCAACTCGGGATTTTTCTTGGTTTCCACCAACGGGGGTCTTTTTTTCCTCCAATTCTCTTAAATCTCATAAAAGGAAATATTTTTAAAAACTATTCTATGATGATTGTAGTTATGCAATTATGTAATTTTTATTATGTAATTATGCTAGGTATTCAAGTAAACTAAACAACTCCATGTTGATTAATAGCCATCATTTGATCTCATGCATCTAGTATATATTCGTACAGTAGAAAATAATGTGTTAAATTACGAAAGTGTTTACGAAACAGGTAAATACGCAATTTCGTCCATGTGCCTGAGGTCTAGGTATATGGTTTCCTTGCCACGGCGCTCTTTAAATCCTTTAGTTTACACCGAAAAATAATAATTTGCTTTCTTTTGATGTTTAAACGTATATTGGTAAGTGTTTCCTAACTAGGCGTTTTGGCTTATTTATAATCAAGATATTAAGCGCGATATTCTGTATCTTGTGAAGAAAGGTTGTTTAGAAATGATTAGTTAAATTCGTCATCCTATCATAACTCATTCCCCTGTCATATGTGATCTGTTATAAACCTTGTAATAGAACTTGTATATTCAAGTATAAACTAAGCTTGCAGTATTAATGTAATACAATGATGAAGATTATAGTTTCGTAAACTAGAATTTATGTATGTTTGGTGAATGGTTAATGCTAATTCATCGTGTAAAACGAAAGATTTATTTTCTTATCTCGTAAACCGCTGAAATGCTCTAGGCACCCTATCACTCATGCTGCCCTATAATGATTACCGGATTTCGTGGACTTTCAATTTTGAAATCCCACGTTTTTCCACCGAATCCCGTCGCGTTCTTTTGTTTCTCGTGACGCACGGAAACCTGCCGTTTCACAGGGCTGCTCCTAGGAGGCTTATGAATGTTAAAGCCCCAGCTGGATACCCTTTAACCCTTCTATCCCGCGGTTCGTTCCGAAAGGATCAGCTATTTTCATGTGTCTACCCACTTTCCGGTGCATAATAAGGTTGCTAAATCCCTCCTTATCGCTCCCCGCCTTACAAGGTTCAATCACTTTTCTTCCTCCTTGATGGAAGTTATTCTACGACGTAGGACGTAGAATGTAATCTGGGTTCACGTACTACCTGATTACTTGCAGAATATATTGAAAGTATCCGCTGTTTTTGATATTAGATGGAAGAGATTTCTAATACATTAAATCCGGGACTAACCTTCCCTTACCTGAGTCTTAACATGGGTTGGGTGTTCTGAAGAATTTACATTTTCCAAGTATTTTCTGTCAGTCATTAATCCCTTGAATGGTTGATCTCATGGTGCTGCATTGATTGTTCAACAGCATCTTATCATGATTATACAATGATTAGATAATAATTATCTAAATTACGTTTCTTAATCATTAAGCAAGTTGGAAAATTACAATATGCTTCATTGACTTATTAGTGAAAAATTGGTTGCAATTGTTCGTTTTGCTGCAGAGTGTAAACTCCCCCCCCCCTCTCTCCCTCCCGCAATATAATGCTATATTTATTGACATTGTTAGGTCCCACCAAAGTTTTATCAACATTCCAAAATTTTCGTCGTTGCTGGGGAGAATACAACTTGGTTCTCAGTTGTTGGAGTTTTTCTCGCACGGTCTATTTTTGAGTTGTCTTCCCAGTGAGCTCTAGTATTATTTGATATAGTTTCCATAAAACGCTCAATGTAACGTAGGATGCCGAGAACTAAGAGTGCATTATACATAGTTTAAACTGCTCTTGTTTTATAACGTATTCTGATCTATATGTCCAACTGATCTAAAGATTACTAGAAGGGTTGATTTAGGATATTTCTCCAGTTTTGAGATGTCGGTGCAGCGTGCTTCCATACCACCCTTACCACCAATATAACAGAACACTGACATCCGTATAAACCCACCGTAGATACCCTTGTACTAGGAGAGAGCTCGCCGGGTACAAGATATCCATATTTCTAGATATCCAAATCGCATTGTATCATTTTGTACCGTTGATACTTCTTGAATGAACCTGATCATTTTCTCTTTGGATAGGAAGCGTTTGTGAAAAAACGTGAGTAAAATCATGGCGAAAGTTTGAGGGCTGCTGTAGCATTTGTTAAAGGTGGGAGTCTTTCAACTGTCAATATTCTTAAAAATCATTGTAATTGCTTGAACGAATAATAGTGAGTTTTCGATAGAAATGTCAGATTCTGCGACATTTGTGTACCCATTCCTCTTCCAAATTTGTAAATGGAGTTTTGGGTCGGTTGATATGGTTTTAAGGGCATCTAATGCAGAGATTTGTTACACCAATGCTTGTTTACTTTCTATTTCACAAATGACGTTAAAAAAAAGTGTTTTCCGAGGGTTTTCTAATTGCAGCTCGATATTGAGGAGCTTGCGAACTATTTATTGCGAGCTTCTTTAAACTATTATGGACTTGATCGTACTACGATATTCGTGATTCTACTGTGATGCACTTGATTTTCCTGGGATGCACTTATTTTACTACGATGTACTTGATCGTACTATGAAATACTTGATCGTACTATGGTACACTTGATAGTAATACTGTAAGTGTGATTCTACTATGATGTGCGTGATGGTACTTTAATATGTTGCACGTTGTATAGCTCCGCTAATCCCACCTATATTATCGGCTAACGGATCGCGCCCCCAGCACGTGGGAAGTACTTATTAAGTATTCACGTTAAGTAGGCACAGGAAAAACTGCAAAAAGGTGGTAGGTAATGGGCGATTTCCTTTTCCTGGCGGTACCGCGTAGGCCGATCATAGCTTCGTTAACGACCCCATCTTCGCGGTTCGTGTAAGAACCTCTCGCCAGACTCCCTAGCTATTTTCCCTTTTTCCGCCTCACTCTCTCTCTCTCCCTCTCATACCAACTTGTGAGGCCTCTTTATTAATTATGCCATCGGGAAGGCTGTTAGAGGTTCGCCAAAATCCCGGTCACGTAGGCCCGCTTCAACAATGGTCACGTATCAGCAAAAAACCTCCGGTTCTCCGGGATCTCCCCCTGCCCATATTTCGCCGGTCTGGCAGAGCGGTATTTCCTCTTCAGTTTCCTACTCAACTCGATTTGCTTCATAGAGGTTCATCAATTATTCTTTTCTGTCAACATTTACTCTTGTTATTCCACTCAATAAATCTAAATCAAATAATTACTTTTAAAACCAGATGTATCAACTGAATTGTGTACTTCAAAATGGAATACAGATTCGGAAACCTATGAAATCGTAAGTAGGCGATTCCTACCTGCGATCTAAAATACATCCAAAATGCCTAAAAATAAAATAATCTTAAGGAAAAATTAATTAATGATAACCGCATATTACATTAATCAGCTAAAAACAGTTTTTGAACGACAACGTTTACACCCACTGTGAACCTAAAAGTTTGTAATATTCATTAAACCCTTCGCTTTTTAGTAATGACAGGAATTTTGAAAATTTTTCAGTTTAATATTTTCGATAACGAACCATTGAAATTGAGCAACAGGAAAAACATTTGAACCCCCTCAAAATATTTTTGCCTACTTTCAAGGAGCTTTGATTTCAAAAATCGAACGAATCCCCTTTTTTGCTGTGTTACGTGGGCCGACTACGTAAATAGATAAATAAATTAACTCAAGCTTATGAAATTTACCCCAAAAGTCCCACATTGCCGTTTTAGCATCGTTTTTAATTATTTCTGAGAGGTAATGTTTGGATTGGTGTATTTAAACAAATAAAGAAATTAGGTACATTCGAAGTAAGAGCAATTTTCGTTGCCAATTTTGACAGATTATTGGATGAGATAGATTATTTCAATGAATTGAACAGGCCCACCCAGTTAGGATATCTATATAAATATTCATAAATGAACTTGGGTGAAAATTGTGAAAACCAATCACAAAAGAACACAATCAAGAAATTAAGTGACTTATAAATATTGTCATCTGTAAATGGACAAGCAACCGCGGGTTTGTGGAGGTTTTATTTCATGCCATTAATTTTCAGTCGGTGGGTGCGTTCAATAATTATAGACTATTGATCTGCGTGAACGGGCCATCTAGTACAGACATAGTAAACCTTTTTGTGATCATTTGCAGCGCTTTAATTTTTTTCTCGCTCAACAATTTCACACTTCTCATAAGTGGATAACCAGGCGTCGTAACTACAAATTTTTGAAGCTAATCATTTATGAAATATGGTTTTGCCCTCGCATTAGTATTCGGTTATTAGGCGTCTGTTTCTCCGCCGCCTATTAACGTCAGGTCTCGTCAGTCTGAGAGACGAGGCCATTTTTCTCCTCCTGTCAGCCGGTTGGTTCGAGTGCACAGTTTTTGACTCGTCTTTGGTTCAAGTTTTTGGCTGCCTTCCACTTGTGACTCTCGGTGGCTTCGAATAGGAAGGCGAGCCCTGGCGCCGGCTCCTTGATGAGGGGGGCGTCTTATTAACTCCCTCCACTCTATTCAGTTTCTTATTGTTACATCCTCCCCGACCTTTCCTTAGGCCGTAAAAATCAGAATGTTTGTTCGTAAGGAACACAACAACAAAAAATTCCAACAAGAGAACCGTCAACTGCAGTCACTCTACCGTAAAGATTTTATCAGCGCTCAACTCTCCAATCAAGCGCCCACTAACTGTACAACAGTCCACGCCTCATACCTGTGTGATTCAACATAAATTTGACACAATCAGTCAAACAATATCATTTCGCATCATTCATGCTGAAGAAGTGAGCATAAATATATACAATAAATCCATTTGCCAATTATATTCCAGAGTTAGTCGATAAAGTACCTCCAATACGATCGTACCTCTATAACCCTAGCTAATCCTATATAAGCTTCTTAAAATCAAAAAGGGATTGATTCGAAGCATTTATAGGACGAGTTGCTAACGATTTTATGTCAAGTCATATGCATAAAATTGCGTATTAATAATTATTTATCTCTACAAATAGAATTGGAAAATTATAAACTGGGCAGTTCAATATTTATTCAGATATGTAATCGGGATTGACCCCCACAAACTTCGTTGGTTTTAAATTACACAATGTAGTATTCGTTAATTTATTTATAGATTATACTGTATGAATTATAACATGTTTGGTTATTTCATTGTGAATGTTTCATTATTGACAAGTCAGATATTGCTAATCGCCTGTACTAAGTTGTGCTATCTAGGCCGTGAATGTGACCGTTGGATTTGCCTCCAGGTCATTTCTCGTAAATTCTTACATTAAATCCCTCTGTATGCCTGAATTCCCACGTTCACTCATACACAAAAAATTCCCACTTATCACTCATGTGTTTGGATTCGTCTCAGCGAAACAGTGTTTAAAATTAGGTCACAGTGAATTATTTTAGCTTGATAAGCGTTACGGGGGGTCACGGCCTGGAAGAGAGTTTTTCATTAACTAAGTCTCCAGTCATAACCTGGAACTGATTAATGATTGCGTGCGCAGGGAGCATATGGCCCGTGGAACTTCTCTGACAAATCGATTTCCCTTCCCCATATGTTGTTGTAGTCCTTAGCTCTCCGAAATTTCAAACGCTTCCATTCAGATGATTCAACCAAAAGTAATTATGAATCTACTCAAATACATTAGCGCCTACTTATGACATAAGGTTAAACCAGCTATATAGCTGTGGAAGCTGTTCGATAAACACTGAAATCAGCCACACAGAATTTAAAAAAAGTTCGTCAACCACGTCACTTGCATTCAATTTCTAAATTCACAACTAACATAAGACACATTGCTGGAGTAACGATAAAGTAGCTAAATATTCACTATCATACAGGTTTCAGTAGACTGAACTTTATAAAACGTTATTAAGAAATCTTGTAGTTAAAAAATCAGTATTTCATATTATCAAGTACCTACATAAATTTAAATATTGTGTTGCTTTTAGACTCATTGAGTGCTTAGTACATTATGTTTTCACCGAAATATGGAAGCTGCAGCGACTAAGTGAGCTTGAATGTAGCCTGTCTCATTCCTGATGTTGAAAGCCGTGTAGATTAAAAATTCACTCCTAGAAATGACAAGACGGACCAATCACCCGATGGAGCTTGTTGATTAGACTCAGTAACTCATGTATATTTCCCACTTACAGAACATAATATGTAACCCACATATTATGTGGGTTACAGAAGAAAATTGGCGGAGAAGTGGCATAATGTACATCAAGCAAGCAGTAATTCATAAAGCGATTCTCCGTGGAAAAATATTCGCCCATCAAATATATATTTGTGTTATGCTCGCTTTGCTCTCCAACATCGATCCCCTTCTAATGTCAAAAATAACGGATCTATGCGGTTCTATAACGACGACTAGACCATTCTAAGTTGCAAGCATTAATTCCCGAAGTCTGGCAAAACCAATAAACCCGACTTAAGGTCTTGACTTCTGACCTCTCTTGGGGGAGACAGTAAAAGTCGTTTTAATAAGAATTAAGAGGCGTACTGGCTCTCGCCATAATTAATTCATAAACAACCACTCAGTTCGTGGGGTTTAAAGAGTTGAAAACGAAGTTTACTGCGTCAAACTCGACCGGTGTCTGAGCATATTAAACGTTTTCCCGTAAAGTTTTCAGCCCCGCCGCCTTTTCCCTCGGACTGACTCCTTGCATTTATTACGGAAATTCCCCTCGATCTTTGTCTTTCCGTTTGCCCTCGTCGGTCCCTTTCTTCTGGTGTTGCTTATTACATAATTATTTATCAAGCCCGATCGACTTTTCAATCCAAACACGCCCCCCTCTCTTCACTCCGGGAAAACTAAAACGTGGATTCATCTTTATCCGGGACTTTATACGGAGGAAGGTGGAAGTTGCGAATTGGTTCTCGATTAATCGTTTTCATGGCACGGGCGGTCGGTTCTAGTTGTTTTACCCGTTTCCTGATGGAGTTGTTTCGCCTTTCACGGGCCAGCGAGGGAAGGGGTTCGGGGTATATTTGCCAGTCTATCAAACGGTTTCCCCGGGTGTTTGTTGTTTCAACTCGTTATAACACGCGAACCTTTTCCTTCTTTTCTTCCGTTATTCTTTTCCCGGAACCCGGTGATGATCGATTTTTTACAGTCATTTCCAGGAATGTAGAGATTGGTAGGTTGTCAATATGCGAGAACTTTGACTTTGTTCTCATTCATAGTACGTTGTGCGTGTTTAGAAGAGCTCGATATTAAATCACAATGCTTGATTCTCCAATTCCTCAACTCTTGATGCACGAGAGGGTTACCTTCCGCTAATGTATAGGTGTTTTCATGTTAGGTTCTACTTGATACAAGTCCCTACTCAGAAACAGTTTTTAGTTTTATGCAATTTTTAGAATAATAATATTTTTCAAGTACTTATTCAAGTGTTTCAGGAAAAAACGTTGTTAAAGCTGTAGTTATTAGACTGTACGTTTGAGGTCACCTCGGTTCTCCCGCTTTCCACCACCTAAAAAAATTGAGTTATTTGTGGATGGGATTGGACCAGAAACAGCTGCAAGTTTAGAAAATAAAGCGTTTTGAAGTTGAAATTTCTAGCATTTTCGCGTGTTTTGACATGTTGGAAAGTGCTAAAATACGGCAATAAAAATATGTGCACTTGAAGGGCCAACCCATTCTGACATAAAAACACATTTTGGCTTAGACGTTCAGGTAATAATTACTTCAAATTGTTCATCCTGATATGAAAATGTTTCACTGTATTGCGAAAGCAGTTTATATTACTGTTCACAACCTATATAAATATAATGTAGTTTTTATAGTTTTTAGCGCCCCATTTTAGTTGTTATAGCTGATTGCATGACTATTCCACTGAAGTTTTTAAACATTTGCCAAATGTTTATTACCTCGAATTCTTTTTCAACTTCAAATGAATCGTAAGTTCCTACAATTTATTCTTCAAATGTATACCATAATATTTTCAAGGGCAACAATAATTTCAAAAAAAGGCGAAAGTATCACTTTTTGTGGTGACTAGAAACTGAGTTGTGAGTTGAATGAAACAACTTTTCTTTCTGTTTTTGAAAAACCGTCCAGGAATTCGTTCAATCATGTTTAGACTGACACAACCCAAGAAACCGCAGTAAAATGGTGAACAATTTCGAAGAATTTCATACCACAAAAACGTTTTTTTGCTTCATTAAGGTCTGGGAATGGCTTCCCAAAATGGGAAAGATACCAGGGAACAGCATCAACTTGTCTGTGACGGTGAAATTTTTTTTTTTTTTTTTTCATAATTTGATTGAAGTAAAAAAGTACATTAGGACACCTGACATTGAGACAATCATGCTGTGAATTTACTAATCATACTCACAGCCAAAAAACATGTTTTCAAAGTTGAAACGATTTTTTAAATTTTAATTAGAGTTTTGTCCAGCTACATAGGCGAAAAAAATCAACACTGTGCGTCGTTCCGAATCTTTGTCAAGGCAGGGAAGGATATGGAGATGGGAGTTCATCTCCAGAGCGTGTTGAAAGGGCGGTTGTCTGGACTTTTGCCTCCTTAATGCGTTCGTGGGCATCCTTGCTTCAGTGAAAATGAAGCTCTAATATAGTCAATTGTCAATTTTTTTCCGTTTAGAAGCCTTGCTGTTTATTATTATTCCTGTAAGAAAGTGTTTTGTTGAATATTTTTGTTAAAACCAATGAACATACACGTACACGTACGGTAAATAGGCGGGAGTCCAGAAACTGGAAAAGTGGAAAGTTAAATTAAAACGTAATCCTCTACAAGACGTCACTATGAGCACTGCCAGAAAAAGCTCGAACGGTCAAATGAACTAATTGATCATTATCAGTTTTGAATAAGTTTTCTTCAAATTTTCGAAAGTCGGTGCCACTGGCCTTCCGCCCTTTTAACATGTGACGATTCAAATGGGTGAATTTCAGATAAAATCTAAACTCATGGGGTTTCAGACTAGATGAAGCGGTTCGTATTACAAGTGGCTGATCAGTTCGGGTTGGAAGTTAGGATGAATTGACTTAATTTTCCTTGAATGGGAGGCTCAAGTAAGTTTTGAAAACAACGGGGAAAAGGGTAGGGTTTTGATGCTGATATCATGGCCCTTTGTCTTGCTGACCCTCAAAATTCCGTCCTCCCCTAGGCCCCCCCTCAGGCCCACCAGTTTACATTGAGCGGATCTGACGTAAACGCCCGTCGGACTGTGGGGTGATCTAATTATTATTTTGGGGGAAAGGTTTTACTCACTCGGATGGGGCTTGACGGACCGTCACGAAAGCTGTGGCGGGAGGAGCGGGGCTCTGACAATATCTGAGTTGAAAAGCAGGGTCCGAAAGGGAGAGCCTGCATCCTGCTCGCTGTTTGTGGGTGATAAGTTACCGTTGGGATGAATAGAATTTGTGATCTTACTTCTACATTTGAATTAACCATCCCGTCATAACTTTCCCTATATTTACATGCATTTTTGAAATGGTTCACTCTAAATTTATTGTACAATATCTTGTATTAATTCAATCCAAATCCCACGATACTGCCGTTTGAAATGAAATCTAACTTTGATTGTTGGCTTGAAATGACAAAATAGAACACAAACCTAGTCAAGTGAGCTCTTCAGATACCACATGTTCCGAGTTGTATAATCCTGTCAGTAAACTTCAAGTTGACAATATATGGGAGGCACGGTTACATACATAAATATTTATTCCAAGCAGGACCTTCCCCAACTTCCAAAACACGTACGTGACTAGAAATATGTTTTCTTTAGATGTTTTCCCCGAAGAAGAGCTCATATTCTCAGGAACGAATGCCTACTCATTACACAACACATTAATTATTACACCAATTATAAATAGTGGAGTAGTTTGACCAGAATTAGTAATTGGCACAATTTAATTCTTCAATCATCAATATACTGATCCTGTGGATCATTAAACTTCTAATTCTAACAAAAAATCGACCTGAGCTTATTGAGCTCCTCTTCCAACCTGCTTTTCAAACTGTTGGAGTTTATGGTCCTCTAGCGAGAGAGCACGTAGTTCCAATTTAGATTCTGACGTAATATCTACACTGACCGTGGCGAACAATTATGGTACATTACATCGACATGGAAATGGTAGTTCTTACTAAGTAGAACATCATAAGTATTTAGTTGCTACTTCCATGTTCAGACAGACGTCAACAGAAAATCCGGGAGAGTTAGTCCCTCCCCACTTGATGGGAACTTGTCACACGTAGCTATTGGTTTTTTAGAATACAGATTAGCAAGCTTATAGGGGAACCCTGTTGTCATCTAGTCTCATGTACTTTCAAAAGTACTAAATCAGGTTTTTCAAAGTTCTCCAAACGTTTTTAATGTTACGTTCTTCAAGATAAAACGGGTTCGCAACTAGATTATTAGAAACTGGACTAGTACATTGATTTCAAAAGGAAGGATTTTTAAGAACGCAGTTACGAACAGAAATTCATCACTACTGTCCTGCTTTAATACTCGTATAACACAAAAAACCACCAAAGATTCGTTGTTTGATTGTGCCCTAGATCATGGCTAAAGTGCGGCAAGAACTGCGCTGTGTTTAGGCCTCAACTCGTAAAATGCTTCAACATTTGTTTTGAACGTGCACTATTTCTATTAGGAATGTGTACTCGCTACAGGTACACAAAATCTCTGGGCCTGTGTTCAGAGCCGGCCACTACTTTTCAGGCTTCCCAGTACTTTTGAGTTGAATTCCGGACGCTTATTCTTCAGGGTTTTATATTATTGGGTGATGCGTCATGAGCCTGTGAAGGCTTGCACTAAGTGTGGTCCAAAAGCGTGGAACTGGGCAAATTGTGTTGTAAGCAAAAGCGATAAATTAACCTTTGGGTAATAACTTGCAGCACTTTTTCTAAGACGCGTCGGAACGGCTGCAAAAGTTGGCGCCATGTTTGTGCCGTATCTCCCTATTCAGATCGAAATCCGGGGTTCACTTCCTGTTTTTTACCGTCTTCAAGCGATTAAACCCTTCCCCACGAGAATGCGGTAAATAAATTACTGCGATATCCGTATGACACGAACTGCACACGTGCTGAACAATCCAGTCTATGTTATTACGACCGTATCACGGGGATAATTGTGAAATTAATGTGGAAATGGAAGAAGGACATTAAGTACTTCTAGTAATGCGAAAAACCAGAAAAATCAATAGCACCCTCCCTAGTTAGTTACCGTAGGCAATGTTATCAAGAGAACAATCTCGTCGAGAGCCTAACGAACCGAGAAGGTTGCTATATTTTTCGCTAAGGTCTGCATTATATCTTTCGAATATCAGGATGCGTTTTGGTCGCAGAGTTTATCCACTAAATTACGAAGTTTAAGTTGATTTATTCAATGTGCTCATCCTGGTACACGCTTTTTCACGGCGGAGTTGCAGCTAAAAATAATTATATTTCACATGTTGGACATCGATCGCTCAGTGTTTTCCATAATTGTAATCAATATTGTGGAAGAACGAGTTTTTGTTCAGAGGTAATTAAGATAATGCTCTTACCCACATTAAACTCCAATGTACAAGTGCATTAGGCAGACCATTTACTTTAGAGCTTAAATCGCAATTATACAAAGATTTTTCTTAAATTAAAAGCCGGTCTCGGTCATCAAGGCTAATATCTACTTAGAGATGCATAGGTGTCATTAGAGCTACACGTCTTATGAATAAATAATTGGTTTACACGATTTTTTGCCCCCTTTTATCTCGATAGTAAAACCGTCCGGAACTGATCGTTCTTTTTCCTCGACGAGACGGTTGGGACGATAAAAAATACATCTCCGTTGCTGGAGAGCCTAATCCTTAAATGGGATGAGTGTCATTCATGTGAGGCTGGCGGAGAGGACAATGATTCATAATAATCGAAGCACCTGGCGACGGGCCTTGAAAAAAGAAAGCAACATAGTTCCAGTAACATAAGACCACCCATTTGGTTTTTTAAGCTGATAGCATTCCATAAAATTTGTTGTTTCGTGAAATATGGTGAATCATAACTTCAGCATGATATCGTATCTCCATCGGTCAATCCTGATCGAGTATATCGAATGGCGCACAGTTTAGTTCACCATCTGACGCTGCTAGATGTAATTCCTCCGTTAGGTATTTCATTATTCTAGATATAATATCTCCTGATAGATATATATCTCCTGATAGACTTGTGTTTCTGATTGCTTTTCATTCTGATCAGTATTGAACAATTCCATAGTTTTATTTCCTAACTTCTGAGGTAGGTACTGTTTTGAGACTTTTAATGCGACTTCATATACTGTTTAATACCATAATAATAATAATAATTGTAATTGGTACCACCATACGAATTCTGTAGTTACGGGGGAAATAAAGGGAAGGTTTCGGGTGAATGTATTTTGACTCGTTGCAAAATAGAACATTTTCGTGTTCTCGTCTTAATACTCGTAGAATCTCAGTCTTCGTCCTTTGGACTTGCCAACTGCGGGCTCCAACGTCTTCAAGATGTCGTCTGGATACTAAGCTTTGAACTGACCAACTGGCAAAATGTATGTCTTTTTTAATATAAATTCGACGAACTTGGGGGGCTCAATATTTTCTTCTTGGTCGATTTCAAAGGTCCAATATTGGAAATAATAAATCGAAATGTCCTATTTAACCAGTGGTACCAGTGTGGGGAGAAGGGGCGTCATCGTAGTCGATACTAGAAAGTTAGTGTGGATTATTCCCACGTTCTGCTACCATATGTCAAAACTGGTGATGAAACATAGTATTACCCGAACGAGGCAGTTACCTCCAGATATTACTCAGAAGAAATCTGGGAACTAGAAGGCTCTAGGTAAATCCTCCGGGCACCAGTTTCTAGATATACAAAGGGAACCTGTGTCCATCACAATGTCTGTGTAAGCACAAACCCCAGCCAATAATTTGCGGAATGATTTAATTTACCCTTCATGGACATATTCATGTCAGTCTATTGGTACAGTTCTTCCTTTTCTGAGAAAGTTGCTTTCGTTTATATGATCTATCGTTTATCGCTTTCGTTTATAAGAGCTGATCGTTTATTTGATATCTATTGGTGCAGTTCTTCCTATTCTGAGAAAGTGCAAATCGATTGTTTTCAGGCGGCGCGGACGACGAAGTAGGAGACGACGAAAGTTACCCCCTCGAGGACCCGCACGAGCCGACGATCCCCAGCTCGGAGGCTCACGACGCGTCGCAGTCTGTCCCGCTCCCCGTCTTCCTCGAGGAGCCGACTGACGCTTACATCATAAAAAACAAGCCGGCCACGCTCAACTGCAGAGCAGCTCACGCCTTGCAGGTCAGTTTAATGATGGCGTTAATGTTTCCACTTGTGTGCTCCTCCAAAAAGCTACGTTGACTTTGTGTCATAATATGCATCCAAGAACTACACATGTCCGTATCTGTCATTCTGCACATCTAAATAGCCGATGAAGAGCATTTATTCAAGATTTGTGCCATTTTAAATAAATCAGATTATGTTTGGCCTATAATGGAATGCGATTCCTTTTAAAGTTTCGCTGCTAACTTTTGAGTCTTTGAATGCAGAACGTATACTAACTTATACAGAATCATTGGCTGGCAAATTTTCTTCAAATATTTTGAACCTTTTCGATTCGAAACCTTCTAAGTTTTTACACAATCCTTGTTCTCACTCCACGTATTAGACAGAGAGTTACGTGTTAGTTTTGAGAAATAATTTGACCACTACTGAATTTGAATGATTTTGATCTTAGAAGAGATTCTTGTAATCAATCAATTTTTGTATGTTTGTGGTTTTGTTCAAATACTTATATCATTGAAAATGCATTCAAACATTCACTGATTCAGATATTACCGTCCTTCGACTTATAGACTTATGTTTGAAACTAGAGAATGAATTCATTCAAACTTGAAGCAGATAGAAGTTCATGCGTTCGACTAAATTTCTAAGATCTCTTTGCTTTTTGAAAAACCAGTCACACAGAACTTCCCTCAGGAACAGCAATGCTGTCATTGAAAATTCTTACTGATTCCAATCCTATAGATTACGTTCAGCTATTTTACTTGAGACTGCAATTATCCTACATATAAATTTGGTATTCAATGCATCACATTTCGTTCTTTACATTTCTTACCCATCTTGTAAAAAAATAAAATCAGATTAGCTTGGCAAAATCAATTTGAATTTTTGGCAAATTATCAAATTGAAAATGTTGGCAAAGTAATTTGAACCTTCGGCACAAATAAATTATAATATTTTTGGCATCTCAATTCAAACTTTTGGCTACTCAATTTCAACTTTCGATACTAGCTTTTGGCATATCAATTTTTACTTTTCACAACTATTCCAACGTAATGATCAATAAATATTTTTTCTCTCTCTATCTTGTAAGAGAATTGCATCGATCTTATCGTCAGATTCAACATGGTTTATAAAGTTCAACTACAATATTTACAACTAATAGTAATAGCAATGTGGCTTATGTATTACCTACAACCAAAATTGTTTATCTTTCTGTAGGTTTATTTCAAATGCAATGGCGGTCGTACCCAAGAAACATCAAGCCATCAGGAGTTCGTGGATCCTCAAACGGGCGTGCGGAACATCGAGGCGACAGTGAACATCACGCGAGATGACGTCGAAGAGTACTTCAACAAATTCAAGTGTGAATGCATCGCTTGGTCATCCAGCGGCCAGATCAGAAGCCAGCCTGCCACCCTTGACGTTGCATGTGAGTACTCGAATTCAATTTTCTGTCTTTGAGATGCTTCTGTATCAGGTGAAAGATGCACATCTGTCAAAAGTTCTGATCGTCTTTTTACCGATACTCCATTATATATTTTAACTTTTTCCCTAGGCAGACATGTCAGTTTATGAAACAGTACAGGTTACATCACAGCCTAGTTATGGACGAGTTTCAATGATTTACGAAATCATGTTAAGGAATGTAGGGATCTCTAGCTTTTCACCATTCGGAGTACTTTATTTTTCATTCTCAGTATGTTCCTTCATGTAGTGGCCAGCCACGATATACGAATGAAGAATGCCTAATGTTTAAACGTAGTCACAACGTTGGGTATTTCCAGAACGAATCTTTAGTGAAACCGTCCCTCGTCGAATTCTGACAAAGACATGGATGACAATTCAACCCAACAGAAACAGCGTGTGAATGGAGCTGTCACATTATTAGATTTCCCCCGGACGTTGAGGTGCGTGACGGCGTTATCGTGAAAACGACCTCAAACTACGTCGCAGTGCCTTCATTAAACGCCGCCCTATCAGAGACAGCTAGAAGGAATGATGAATGCTGTATTGGGCTGTTGTGGGAACCACGACGAACAGGATTACCATTACGGCGCTCCGATGTGCTGTGATAACTGAATGGCAAATTAGGAAACATCGGAGTAGATGCAGAATCCGTCCAGTTAGCAGAATGAATTCGTCCATGTTAGATTCATTATTATTCTCTGGAATGCATTGAAGATACAATTTCTAAATTATCTTTTGGATTGTTTATAATTTTCGTTCTGAATTGAGGTACAGTTATACACGTTGTTGACATTAAATTAGTCGGCTGCGTGTACCTGGTTACTGATTTATTATGAGAAGTCATATGGTTGGAGATAAGCCCTGACTGCAAACCTGTTGGGTATTTATCGTATTCATTATAAAATAACTCGATTCATTTAGTTGTGAGAATAAACAAGAAATCAGAAGGCAGTAACTCCATTACGGATAAGTTCATTGACCTGAGAGGAGAGGAACAGAAGGAACATTTATATAAACTCACAAACATTTAGCCAATACATTCACTTCCCAGGTCTCTTATGGTGTATTAATGGCTTTTTATTGATTATTCACTGAAAATACGCTCTAGTTCATATCCACATCATTCTGTAAGTACGGATCTCGACGAAAAGTCACTTTTCAGAAATACGAGTTCTCAGATTCGTCTCGGCAAAAAGTTCATGTCCTTAAAACTAGAAAATGGGATTCGTCTAGGTCGATATATAACTGAGCATGTCAAATACGATTTGACGGAAAGATTCAAACTCGTTATCAGACTGAATTTCGTCGAATTGGGTCTGTGATAGTAGTGAAAAATTGTAAATTCTGAACACCGTGTGTTAATCCGTAACAAAACCACTTACAACCCACGTTATCATCAAGCTAAATATTCAGCTACTTTATAAGGTGTATGTAGATCTATATGAGCATATTTCATTACTACCTAAGACCAGAGATGGATGGTGTTAGTGCACAGAGTATGAGTTCTGGAAAACATTCTCTCTACATAAAACGAAACTGAATACGTACTGATCCAATAACGTGGGTAGAGAACCCTTCCCTCCAGTGTGGTGGCTTTCCAGTTTTCACTGCGGTCTCCGTAATTATCCGTCTGTAGTTTGTTAATGAAAGCATTTCAAATGCAAATACCCCGAGCAATCCTCATTTGTTTTCAATCTCCCCCCGGATCGAGGTTGATGGTCTGAGGCCGCCCAACGACTGAGCGTTCACTATTTCAGTTCTGAACGGTTAGGAAGCACCTGTCTGGTAATTAATTGAATAACGAGTGCTACTAACAGAGGTGATGGTTATTGCCTGATCATCAGCTCACTTCATTAACTATCATGTTGTTAGAACAATTGATATTAACATTGGAATGTGTTTGTTTTCTTCTGTCTGGCGTAAAAATCTTTTTTAAATAGTGCATAATGTAAATATCATATACATATTTGGCAAAACTTGTTCCTATTTTTAGGTTTCCAACGTGTTTGCATTTCATCACAACCAAACTCGTAGAATTTCATAATCCATAAAGTCAAACATTCATATTTTAGTTCATCAGCGTAGAACAATATACTCTTACTGATTTTTTTCGTAAGTTACCTAAAGCAATATGCTTTATATCTGTCCCATTATGCCTAACATTGCTTTGCTTTGGTGCATTGTAGTCCTGTAGTTTAATACATTTTCATTGCATTGAAATGGGACATATACTTGTGCAACTTGGACCAGTTTTCTCCGTGCAGATTAATTCTCTCTACAAACAATAGAACCAGACAAATTGCCAAAAAATCGGTGTAAATCTTGTATTCATAATTTGATCGACCAACCCGTTACTGGACGCCTCCATGGATGCTGTACCATGAGCAATTATGCTTTATTATTTCACTTGATTCAGTACGCGACTCAGATACTCCAGAGTGTGCTGATACAAATGTACAAGGTTTAATTCATTATATATACAATAAACGGGCGTGGTCTGCGGCAACTTTAATACCTTTTCCACAAAGTACCTCATTAACTTTTCTAGTTGCTCGTATTCCTGCCAGCCCCATACCTGCGAACTGTAGCAGAGCACTGTGCGAACCACTGCATCAAAAACATCATTTTTTTACTGAATGCTACGTTATTTTTTCCTAGCAGACGTGACCAGGTTACGTTAATAGCATATCTAGCCAAACCCAATTTATCCCTGAAATGTTCTGATAGAGTCATTGAAGGTGTTATTGTACTCCTAAATACTTACTTGTAAGTATCTACAACTTCCAGAGTTCGGCCTTGGTAGAACCATCTTTCATTTTTTGATAATCTTCCCATTATTATTCGAATCTGTGCGTGATGACAAAATATCGTATAGGTTACACCAGGTTACATCGTCATTAGTTCCGTATAATTGACTAAGCAACATTTCGTGACTCGATACCGTTCGTAGTTACCGTTCCCGAAAAACGTAACACTTTTAGCCAGTTTGGTCAAAGCATGTTCAATGTTAAAATAATTCATAAATTCGTAAAGCATAGGTCGTAGTGTTGTCTTTAAATAATATGATTTTTCTCTCGATTGATGTTGTTACACAATTTTGGTATGTAATACATTGTGAATTCAACTTGAAGCATTTATCTTCATTTGTCTGCTGCTCCAAAAACAGAGCTCTCGACTATCAGATATTCCCATCGATGAGTGCGTCGGTAGAAATCCCGAACCGGACAGTAGCTGGTGGAACACCGATGTTCCAGCTGTAGCTAATCGAACTAGTGCCACTTCCTTATCCACAAACTATCTCCGGTTTCCGTGGAGTCTCCCTAATGTATATCAGGTGGCGTAAGAACCGGCCTCTTAGCCCGCCTTTGTCAGTGTCAAGCGATCCTCCTTGGACATTATTCGTCCGATGTCATTCCCTCTCCCTCGCTCACCCTACCCGTTCATTTCCCATTACCCTCTGCGAAGCCAGAGGTGTCATCGTTTGCCTTTTTCAATCTCATCCCCTTCTCGGCTCATCCCCACTTTCCCCATGCCTTCCCATCTATCTTTGTTTTTATGTCGGTGGCTTTGTGAGCATTCTCGACGAAAAAGATTGATTAATTGTGCGATTCTGAGGGTAGTTTTTTCGTGTTTTGACATCAACGCCCTCCACGTGGACCGATCCCCTCATTTTTTTTATATCTCAATCTCTGGTCTCGGTACTTTATTGTCATCTAATCAACATTTTATAACCGCCCAAAGTGATAAATCAATATTTATTACACAAAATTGTAAACATCAAATCACAGACAGTACCAGATAACGTGATGTGCTTCTTCTTCTAAATTTCACACACAATTCTGTAAATTGGATGCATGTGGTCATCAATCTGTTACTCACCAACGTCCAATAGGTAGGGGCCTATCGTGATTATTAGTGTACAATTTCATATCAGACAATTTTTAAAGACATTCCAAGACAATATTTGACCTCCTCATATAACTCAGCTGGCCCTTGAACATATAACTCAAGTTTGCCAAAAGCTCCTTCATACTAATTTTCTCTGCAATATCAGCTTAATTTTCACTAACATATTAAATATTCTCATTTTTGGACCGAATTTATCAAAGAACTCCCGATCCCACTCTAATTAAGTTCCATCTTGTATATTGGCAAAGTACATGAAAAGATTAGAAATCTCTCATTTTGACAGGTCCAAGAAATCAATCCATCCACAGCTAATCCAAGAGTTCACGTTTTGGAAGTATGCTCCTGATTTCAGGATCTGATTTTTGACTTGTTCATTGCTCGTGTTCGGCTTCCTGATCCTAAAAACTAAAAAAATTGAAATACAATGAACCACTATGATTCAGATCTAATGACTATTTCGAGAAGGTAACCGTCAATGGTAGAGTTGACTTGATAGTTATGTTTATGCCGCTCTGGTTAGCTACGATATGTGACAACCTCAATATAACTTTAAAGTAATGATAATTTCATAGTAATAACAATAAAAACTTCAATAAAAATGTAATCTGACTCCGTAACAACATCTCTGCATCTACCCCGTACTTTATTGATACTTGTTTGTTATATTTCTCTCAAAGATATTTAGAGACAGAATTTTCAATAAACGCTCAATTTTCGAAACACTTTGATCTTCATCTAGTTGTCGTATTTCTTTGACAACTACTTCTGCTTCATCGTTAGGTATTTCTAAATCTATTTCCTCCTTTTTTGTGCATTCATTTTCAGACTTACGCTGTAGATGCAAAGACCTGTCATACTAACTTGGTGTAATGAGACCTAAAGAATTGGACCGCTTCTTGAGTGATGTTCCCCTCGTGAATTTTTTTTCTTTTCAAAGTATCCTTTTTCTTCCAAAAGATCGTTACTTTTTTCTTGCAGAAAAAAGAGTCGGGAAGCTGCCTTTTGGAGCTTCTGGGCATCTAATTTTTTCTTTAACCGTAAAGAAGCTTAACTGACTCCTGGCAATTACTTTGGGAAGAAAAGGACCCTGCCGGGGAGAGCCAAGACGTTGAGGGGTTGCTTTGAAGAAGCTACTTAGTGGTGAAGGTCCTCCGGGTTTCAATGGGCGTTACGTCTAGGGAAGAAACGCGTTTTCGTCCCTTTGCGAAGGAGTCACCTTCTTTCTTTTCAGGCTGAGAAGACTCCTGAGGGATTGATGGGGGAGAAAGACATGCTCTGGTATCCACGTCTTCTTGTCGTGCAAAAAAAGTCAAGTTTCAACGTTTGGCTCATCAGTGGTTCAATGAATGTCACCCCATTATAGTGTATCGAATGTCCCATTATGTCAAACGAATGTGTCGGAGAAGTCATTTCAACCTTTGAAATCCTGCATGGAGACATTCAACGGGTAATAAGGGTGGTCTTCTAAGAAAACCAACAAGGGACCTCGAAAATGACGATCGGCGAATTTTTTAAACCAAACTGAACAAATCAGTACCACATTATTCATTCTCTATTCAATTTTACTCAAAGGCTCTAATTTACTTCAAGAACGGAATGGGTATGTCAAGTTTCATAATGTAATTGCATCAAAAATCGATTTCCACCTCAAAATGTATGTCATGTAAATGCAAAAAACCGTGTCAATGGCTCCGAAGAATCCGCAAATTCATTCTCACCCTCATCACTCATCCCAGGCGAACTATTTAAATCAAATCAAATATTCTATAATTATTATTAATTATACAGGCATTCTCGTTGGCAAACTTACTACCTTTCGTGGAGCTCAATTCCATTCTCTTTTAATCTGAAAACATACTTTTAGATGTATATTTTTAGAAATCGTCACTACTATCTCTCAGAGAAAATTTTTTCAAAAAGTGAGTGGGAATATCTGATTGTGAGATAGTATTCAGACTTGGAGGTTGTGTAGGTTCGATTTGGTCCAATATACTCTTATGTCTATTATAAAGGCAAAAAGCAGTACCTCACCATTTGCAATTTTCAAACGAGCGATAACTTTACGGGTAGTTAATCATGTCTCTGCCTTTTAATTTACGGTTTGCCCTTTGTGTGTGACATTACTATTTCAGCGTTCACCTGGGGATTCCGGTGACTACGCCCTGCAGGCCTGCCCTCTAGAGCCCGTCTCTTGAATTATTTTCCGGTGCTGCGGGTCATTACACGTCGTTCTTCCTACAGTCTTTACGCTCCGAAAACTGACTTCGACTCCTTCTCTCCCTCTTCAAATATTAAGCCTCAATGGCGCCTACATGACTTCCTGCGTAGCGAGGTTTGTTTATCAAGTTTTCATGTGCACGCGTTGCCGGGCCCATATTCGGGAAAGGGCGAGAAGACCGCTATTAATCCCATCCAATCACCTGATTGAAAACCGCCGATTAGTAATCAATCTGAATAAATAATGGACAGGAAAAGCTCCAGGAGCGACTGAAATTGGTTAAATATTCTTACCTAGAACAAGCTTTAGCGGTTTGCTATTCAATTTACCATTCTCCGCATCACTCCAGCTCGATCCCAAGGAGTAATCAGTGATCCAGTTGTAAAGAAAGATGATGAAAGATGTTTTTGATTCTGAAATGTAACGTTACGGGTTGGGTAGATAATTCTATTCAATTTTAGGTTCACTCATTAGGTTGTCTAGTGCCTTCAAACTTATTTACATGAATCCCTAAACGGTTTAATTCGCGATGATGATCGGTTGACCTTCAATAATGAATAATAAATTGTCATAAACAAATAATAATTATTCTAAAATCAAGAATTTTGCCTATTTAGTCATTTACAGAAGGATAAATATTGACTAAATACAGTTTGATTGCCACGGAAAGTGGTTAGTGGACACTGTTTTAGTAGTGTACATAGTTTACTCTACGGCATCATATTCAAATCATTCATGTTATGTTTTCAGTTTGTGACAATCACCACGATAACGAGCCTACGAGATTGTATGAAAATGTAAAGTGTAATGGTTTTGACTGACGTGAAGGTAGCTAGTTGTTGTTAATTCTCAGACTAGCTCAATAATCTATTAAATTGTTGTGAAAGTCCAAGTGCAGTATTTCTACCAACTTTCACAAGATATTGACATGTCTATTGGCTGGAGTCTGTGAGTAAGAAAATGTATACAACAAAAATGCAACGGTTTGACTTAGTTTCAAGTGTTAACTCACTACCTTTATCAATGTATCTCTAAAAGATTGAGCTTTCAGTTGTCGTAGAACTATTTTTTATGGGGCTCGAAGTATGGAAGGAGATTGTGTAAAATTGAGTTATACGATATAGCTATATTGGTATAGCTATGAATTAATTAGGATGCGGAGTTAGGTAAGATAGTGTTTTATCAATGTTTTATTAGGGGTTGCGTAATATGATAAACACAAGTTCGGAATATTGAACTTAGTTTAGTAAAAAGTTTACTTCCAAGTGCCGGATTCATTTTACTTGATCTATTCTAGTGTGCTCAATACGTGTATTTAAGTACACCTGTGTAATTTTTTAACTGTTTCGTTCATTCAATGTTGACATGAATTTCCATTAATTAAGAATAACGAGGTCGATAACTAAGAGATTCCGCATTCTACGGCGAAAATACGAGGGTCAAAATCATTCGAATATTCTATCACGACGATGCCATGTTCTAAATTAATGCGGCTACAATTTCTGTCTTGCAGGTGTTTAAAACGAAATCTTTATAGTTGTATCTAATGATACTTGAACACTTTTAAGCAGAGCGCGATTACGTGCACGCGAAGTCGGTTAAGAGCAGTTTAAAAAATCGAACTCTTCAGTTTGGATGTGTTAATACGTCATAAACCTCTACCGTGGAAACCCTTGTTATTATTTCAAGTTGCTGCACACAAATCGAGAATCAATATCGAAGAACCATTCTCAAAGTTGGTCCCCTTATCGACGGGAACGGCCCTGCCAAAGGCGTCCCTGGTTATTGCCGCTTGTTATAGGCTCCAATGATCGCGTGTTAAACGTGTTTGACAAACATAATCACATTCTCCTCCGTTCTCCAAAAGCCGAAGGAAATTTTCACTGTCGACGAGGGTGATGTCGGCTTGAGGGAGGGAGGAGGGGGGGGGGGTTGATCAGGTGAATCACCCTCGTGTTTCTTCATCAAATAATGATACGAGACCCTCTTTATCGGTAGCCTACCACTTTTTTGCTTAAATTTCCCTGAAAATTAAGTGATTTTCCTACGTTCGTCTCTCAATTATGGTCACTCCCGTCATTTTCATACATCATGAGAACACAACGTTTGAAACATTCGAACCATCAAATTATAGACCTATACCAGGAAAACAGCGTCTTTAACGCTAATGAAACTTCGGTAGTACAATTTAGAGAAGTATCTGTTATCAAAAATACCTAAATGGCGGATTTTATGGCAAATACCTCCCAAACATCATATCTGCAAATAAAACTTGGTGAAACGTAATTGACAAAGTTATCATTCCCAAATGCGGTTCCAACGTTGACCAACCAACTTTTTTCAGCGTTATCCGAGAAATTTAAACTTCAGATCGAAAAACCTAATGTTATATTAATGATTCTGTGAACTACATTCATTGCAGGCAATGCCGTTTCATTCTGCTAGTTATAAGTTAACGGGCAGTTGGTTTGCCCGAATATTTTTAGTAAAATCATCCTACTTGAACGATTTACGAAACTCTAAGCAAGGGCATTTTTTTAAATATACCCATTTTACCCATATGAATAAATATATTTCCAATACTTTTTCTAAATTTCTATAAACAAAATATATTTCTCTTAGATACGTTGTTTTTATATTCCTGAAAATGAAATCGTTATTATTTCTTGTTGAACATAAAACAATTAATAATCAGGGAATTTAAAAAAAATATTTAATCACTAAAAACTAAGTTTTGATTCCTATATTAGGCCTAATTTTAAATTTGTCAAATTCGTCTAGGAGTGTTTAAAAACCCTGTTTTCAAGTGTCTGACTTTCAAAATTTTCCATGCCTGAAAATTAAGTTATTATATTTTTTATTGAACAGCGATAAAGTAATTAAAGAATTTTTAAAAATATAATCACTAAAAACTTATTTGTTGTATCTATATTAGGCCTAATTTTGAACTTGCTAAACTCGTCTAGGAGTGCTTAAAACACTGTTTTCAAGTATCTGATTTCAACATTTTCAATATTTTCTGAAGGTATGGTCACTAGACCCACCACCTCCACATTATGACGGCCCTTAGGGCAATTAGTTTGGAGACCCCTGGTCTAAGGCTAGCTAAGCTCCTATAGTGAACTAGTATTCCTGGACTACTTGTTCTGTTGGTCACAACCTTTTTGGAATCGCAGTCCATTCTACTTGCCACTAATCTCTTTCGGGCATTTTAATTTCATTCTACTGCAGTTATCCTCCCTCTACTCCCTCACAAATGGAACAGAGTAATTGAACTTTGGACCTTTGCTAATCCGAGCTACCTCACAGCCCTTGGATTCAACGCTGTCCCCCTGCCCGACTTCTACTCGTCCCTAGGGGAACCCAAGGGTCGCCCTAGAGGGAATGAGGATGAAGGGCTCGAATAAGGAAGGATTCTGTGTCCCATCTGAAGACCTCGCTACTGTAAGGGCGTTTGTCCGGTTCGTTACTTCCTACGTCTCGCTCCCACGTGTAATACGCGTTGCCTAATACGCAGTTTCACCCCTGAACACCCGACTTATCCGCTTTTCTTCCTTATTTTTCTCCCCCCAGCCTGAAATTAGCACCTGAGGCACCCTTCCCTATAAACGCATATTTACAGTCTCAATTTTGAGGGTTATATATCCCTGTCCATATAAATAACCCGGGTTTAAAATGTTGCTCTCTAGGTACACTAGCCGAAATATCCATGACGAAAATTCACTTACGTTTTTCTCATTATTCAGGCAAATTCAATGCTATATCATATGGCTCATTTATGGTCAATAAATTATAGTTGTACTAAACCAATGTGTTTGATTTTTCTCCCAACGCTCAATACTTCAAATCCAAGTCCTTATAATGCTAACCAGACACCTGGAAGCTCCACTCTTCGTCCACTATGGGGGCATACCATTGTTATCTGTTTAAGACACGTATCCTGCATAGGTATATACTTGTATATAGTGTTGGTGTTTTTTATCACAGTATCCGAAAGTTGTCTCGAAATTTTCAATGAAATATGAATTCATACCTATGCTCTCACTTCGTTACAGAAATGAACCATAACACCTCTCCCAAAGATCATTTTCTTTCTCCAGAAAGAGTCCTTCGATAAATAGTCAATTTTACAATAGTGAAGATAGACATTTTTTCAACATAATATATCTATATTCGTGTGAATTCAATATTACTCTCCTTGCTTAAATCGGGTTTCACTCCTTGCTTCCAATCGCGTTTAATTGACATTTTTGTTTATTTGTCATGTGTATTTGACAAGAATCGATTGTGTTCTTCAAATCAGGAACCTGAGTGTCCGTTTGAATCGGAGCTAAGACTTTTATTTGGTCAGTGTTCTTTAGGGTTCTCTTAGGGCCGTCGTCCACTGGAACCGGCTGCACAGCCGGCAGATCGTCCGACGCGCCGGCCGGCACGCCGGACGAAATTTCGTCCGAAAACGCGCGTCCACTGGAGCCGGTTTTTGTCAGTCCAGTTCGTCAGTTGCTAGTGAAATGTTACATGTGCTTTTGTGTCTCGTGACAAAGTAAGCAACATTATAATGGATTTTGATGATGTTATATTGTTTGAAAATAGCACAAAGCTATAGACGTTAATCCAGAAGATGCTGACACAATCATTAAATGCATATGTTTGTTGCATAACATTGTTATTGATAAAGAAGGATCTCAGATTTTACCCTCAGATGTTCCTGCGTCAACACAAACATGTGATCGTTTTGCTACCGTTGGTGAAAATAGATGTGTAAATGCAGCCTATTTCGTACGAGAAAAATTTAAGACATTTTTCATCAATAACACAAGTATTTAGTTTTGGTTTTGAGCTTAAAATAAACCTCCTTCATAACTACCAAAAGTATAATAATTATACTAATTATAATTATAATAATTATTATTACCTATTAGCGTATAACTATTAAGATAAGTCTACTCCGCGTGTTTACAATTTTAAAAATTCAATACTGGCCTTGATTTAAAATGAGCCGAATAAAAAATATTAAATTTTGAATAATATAAACGACATGGTGACTCGACTAGGATTAATAATAATAAGCGATCTTTGTCCACAACTTCATTTGAATGTCTCGTCGATGATATCGTTTGTCCCGCATATCCCACAGTGCCACATTATCTTCTACTAAACTAATTAGTCTTTCACAACCCATTTTTAACTTAGGTTCATTATTGAATAATAAACGAAATAAGATATCCGAATAAATAAAAAAGAAAAGGTACTGTGTATACCCAAATGGTAAAAACTATCAAACCAATGTCTTATTTTGTGCAGAAGCAATATCGGTAACCAATTAAGCCTTTTTTTAGCTGTGATATCAGTCCGATATCAAATTCCTGAGGACGTGAAGATATGACCGTTATAGGGGCCAACACATTAAGTAAAACCGTTATTTTCAATCTATTTTTCGAGGGAATTATTACCTATAACAAAAGTAGTGCCTATATTTTTCATGAGTAGGACATGGTACTCTGTTTTCAAGATTAATTCAAAGTGTGTTTTGTGAAGTTGCGTCAAAAAGTTCGTGTTCCCGAAGTTTTCGAGCGTCTAAAACTTCGAAAACACGAACTTTCCGGGCACCGCGGCGACCGCCTATCCCTCCGCCGGCCTGCTCGTATCGGAGAGCGGCCGGCTTCGACCAGTCCTTTCCTGTCCGTCTTCGGGCGGGGCGGCCTCGACCAGTCCTTTCCTGTTCGTCTTCGGGCGTCGAGGCCTCGGCCAGTTCTCTCCGGTCGTTCGGGCGTGGCGGTCTCCGGCAGTCTACTTCGTTCCGTGTTCGCGCGAATACCGTTCTATCTTCATTTTCCATTTATTGGGAACATGAATCTTCATGGATTGATACAATGGAATGCCGGAACATGCAAATACACAGGTAAGTACCAAGTATTTTCCTACTAAATCTCTAATAAAAGACCATATAGGCCGAGATTAGGTAGGTGCCGCATGTTTAGGAAGTCCCACGCAGTGATTGATCAATAGATGGATAATGTATTATCATTGGTCTTGGTGTAAGACCAGCTAAGCCCAAGAGCTGTTGGAAGTGACGGAGAGAACCGCGCGATTTGCTACATCGGGCTAGCTCAACCGAATACGTCCGAAAAATCCCAATTTATTCGGATCTAGAAATCCATCGGCCGTGCACGGCCGATGACGGCCGAATAGCTCTGATGCAGTGGACGCGCGTCAACTGGTTCGCTTGTTGTGGGATCATTCGGTCCTATTCGGCCGTGCACGGCCGATGTGTTTTCTGCCGAAATCGAAGACAGATATAGATTATTATAATGTCAACGACCGTCGAATTTCTGAGCGTTGGTCAGGACTTTGATGATGGAACGCCTATCTTTTTAACACCATAGTGATTAGTGTTACATCATAAAACAAACAACGTGGCAAAGTTAGTCTTGGAAGGCGAACTGAGTGACAGATGATGATCGAGAACCGAGCGAGAGGCGAATCATTGTTCATGGTCATCCTTATTAACCCCCCCAGTTCGCCAAAGTCAGGCCTCGTTCTCAGGTATTATTAATCTTCGGAGTTATGTTTTAGTTTCGATTCTGCTTGAGAAGCTTGTAAACAGGGTTTCGTTTACTTTGAAATTTCAAAACTTTCTCCCCTTTCTTCTTCTCTGCCTTAATAACGAACGGGTAACAGCCAATCGTTATGTCCGTTCATATGAATCACCGCCGGTAGTTAAACCAGTTGCCCTTTAATGTTCTTTCCCTCCTTCCAACATCGGGAGAAGTCGTAAAATGATTTCACAGCTACTACGATCGTTGGAAACAATGGGATCGCACCCTTTTTAAATCACAAACAACCCGTTTCGTATAAAACCATTTTTTTTCTTTTCCTCATCATCCCCACTATCTGGATTAGATGCATACGTTCAAATCAAGTTGATTGAATTTCATTACATAAAATTAAATATGAATTTAACTTCCAATGTTTAGAACAGAATTTTTGAAGTAATTGTTTCAAAATAAGTGGATATAAAAGATCGATTTCATCCTTCTGCTTTTAAAACAATGAAAGTACCAACTTCGTACAATCAACACTTCTTGGTAAAAAACTACTCTTCCATTTTAAAATTCGATTTAAGACAACAAAATTGATTTATAAACCCCGCCCTAGTGAGTCGTACGTACAAAGTCTTACCGACCTCAACATTGTGATTAATTTTTTTCTAGCGAAATTTAGAAGCCAAATTGTTCACTGGACACTAGAGCTACGTCATTTGATGAAATCAGTGAAGTTTCCGTTTCTTTAGTCATTAATTCGGTATTTGACCTGGGCACTTGATGTTTAGATAAAGCTAATGAATTAATGGATATTTTGAGATTATTATGAATGCAGATTCAAGATTGGTTCTCAATGGTTGATTGCTCGAATTCCTGATTACTTCATAATCGAACGATTTTAGAACTCTAGGTCGACGTCCAAGCGTTTCTGATAGTTCTGATTGTACAGAAAAGGCAAGTCCTATTGGAACCATTTGTAACTGCGTTTGAGAGGAGCTGCGGATGCAGAACCTGATTCCAGAACTGTTTTGTCTCTGCGGACAATTCAATTCAAGAATTGCGGGATCTGGCGTTGCGTAGATCAGCTCGCAATTGGCAAATATGCTACAGAGAACGTAGTCAACTCGGATCTGTCAAATTCGGTCCTCTCTGATCAGCCTCAGTTTGTGTGCAGATGAAGGCGTTTAAACCCCATTAAAGAGAGGCCGCGGAGCATACGCTAATAGGCCGCTTATAATTCTTAATTTGACTGGGGAGAGCCATAAACTTGTCACAATAATTGCTTTCAACTAGATCACCGCGGCAGGAGCCCCGTGCGGGCGCTCGTAAATCAAGCTTCAGCGGAGAGCGAAGTCCGATGCGCGGAAATGCCCCTCTACCCGCCCTCAACGCCCGGGCGACTCCGCGGCAAACACAAAGCGCCATTGTCGTTTCCCTCTCGCCTCCGACCGCTCGTTCCGGACTTTATTAGGCTATCTGTATCTGGGAGCGTTAAACGTCTAGTCTGGGTGTTACGACTTGATTTTCGGAGCGAGAGAGGGAGTTGTCGTAACCAAATAGTGTTACAGTCTACTATTAATAGTGGGTGATAACTGGGGACGCAGTAAAACCCAATGTGTGTCGTTAAAGTGTCGTTCTTTGACTTTTTCACTAACGTCGAGTGCTTCACGTTTTCCGAATGGAATTTCAAGTAAACTTGGATATTACAACATTCCAGTAATTGTTATTCAAGAGTAAATCATGTTCTTTAATTCTTCTTAATTAAAATAGGATACTGGGTCCTCTGCCAGGAAAACATTTACATGTAAAGTGAAAATTTGCTAAAGACAGCGAAGTGAAAATGGAAAATAGCGTTTTTATTTAGGAAGATAACAAAAATGTTTAAGCGGAAATCATTAGAAAGACAGTAGTACTCGTACCAACGAAAACTTGAAGTTGGTACAAACGTTTTTCCTAATAGGTCAAGTAGACCTGTTGGAACTGGTAAACCAAAAACCTGTTAATTATACAGTTTAACGGTTAAATAGGTATGCTTTCTAGATTCCATCTTTACCCAGCTGTTCTAGTAACTAAAAGTTGAAAGTATGGAAACAGACAATGCCTGTCTGTTGTCAGTTACCAAACTCCCAACTCGTAGTTACTAGAACACCGAGGAAGATATCCTAGAACAGATTAATTATCTATCTGTTCTAGTATCTTTGCAATGTAACATGCTTGCAAAACTCCTCAACATTCTCCTTACACTACGTCGTAACAACAGCTTTGTCTACGGGTTGCGTAACGGGTTTTCGTGAGGCTCCATTTCACAGTTTTTCGACCTTAAGTGCCAAACCTGGTTATGAAAATGTCTGGGTCGTAGCAATTACTTGTATAAGCGAAAATATACATGGGATTATATACCTATAAACACATGAAGCTATCGATTTAAAGCAAATTGAAGACGAATCGTATATCGGGGGAAAACCATAGTTACATTCAATAAAAAGACACACCGTTAGAATGGTTGTTTGATAAATTATTATTTGTTCCTGATAATGACCGAACTATCGAAACTATCGACCATCTCAAATGGGTTTCCTCAACTTTGTTGCGGGAGTTACAGTCCGTGTTTAATATCTGAGTAAGGAGGGACGTTAGACCTTCCATTTATTCACTACTCGTTACGAGGTGTATTAAGTTCTTCTTCTTTCAAAAATTCTACCCATGTTTCATAATACACAGTTTTTGTGGCGCCTGTGTTTCTAATTTATGAAATAACGGTTTGTGTATTGTTTTAATTCGATATTGTACCTACAGATATAAAAAATAATCTCTTTGTTCGGCTCCTTGAAGTTATTTCATGGTTTGTCAAGACCCTTCTCCTCGTTTCGTTTACATTATTATTTACTTCTGTTTAAAGTGATTAAAGAGCTCGAGTTTTCTTTTTACATTATCAATTATTTGTTAAATTCTCTACATTTCTATATTATTCTTGTTATTTAGTTTTTTCTTTCACCGATTCTTCTCATCAGACTATTCTAACCACATAACGATTGACCTAAGTTGGTCCTGGGCTATTAATTCCTCCACCTTGAACTCACTGCCATTGACGTGGAAATCTAGGTTAATGGGTTGAAGGAATACTTTCGTAAGCAGATAAGTTTAGAATTGGATTATTTGAAACGCTAAAAGTGAAATGTTATAACTCCCCTTTAGCTACCCTTCCCGTGGCACGTCCCTTAACTACCTGCCAGCTTCGATGCAGAAATTCGCTGCCGTGGCGCTAATCCCAGATTGAAGCTTGGAAAGCTACAACGAACTTCACTTTACCAGCCTATGGCTTTGTGTGAAAGGACTTAGTTTCCTATCTTCCCACTCTATCACTGATCCAGGATTTGAAACGGCAATCTTCTTTTAAAAACCGTCAATATAGTTCTTATTTTGAGTGGAATCACTAAAAATTTAGGTTATTAATAAGTTAGCACAATCTATTCAGTTCCAAGCCATGCAGATAGATATCACTTGGCAGTTCCCAAAAACCAGTAGATGCTATAGATATTAATGTCACATTACTGATTATTCGTGAAATATATTCCCTAACTAGTATTTAAGACTAGCATTTCATGTTACCGGTAAGGGACATCCACTTTCAGTACTAGGGTTATAGACAATTTTTGAATCGGCTAATTGATTATTATCATTACGTAAAAGCTCTTAGAGACTCATGTTTCGGAAGTTACTTCCTACTGAGGCTTGCAACGGTTGCATTATAATGCTTACCTATTACTTGATTATTCTAAATCGTTGGTCCATTTAGAATCGCTGTGGTATGTGATCTGAGTGCAGAAAAGTTTACCTAATACAGAATTTTTTATTATTTTTATTTAATGAATGATAGTCCTTTGTAATACGTTAAAACTACGTTAGTAAGCGTGGAATATCAGGTAACCTTACATTCATGCTCAAAGTGAACGGTTCCAAAATATAATTATCGATGGAGGATTTCTCGCAATCTATGGTGTTGTTTATGATGAAATGTCTTTCGTTTTGGGAAGGAACAGTGACTATGAGGAAGAGGTTCTATTTCAAGACTAACGCTAACCGCGTCTCATGCATGAATTTTCCCACAGTTCAAAAAAGGTACAGTGTATCCATTCATTACCGTTATTTTTCATGGCTTCACGTACTCCTATTATACGGGTAATTGTGTTGCATTCTCTACAAGATACGCTAGAAAGAAGAATGAAAAAAAAGAGAAACACGTTGTTTCAAGTTCTTCTCTAAAAACGGGGAAGTAAAAAGTTAGTGTTGGCCCTCCCCTCTTTCTTACGTGCTCCGACTGCGGATGGCCGAGAGTACTAACTGGAGTTCACTCTTTATTTAGCTGGTAACATTCCTGTGGCATGTGTTACCGGAATTACCTTGGGTCCCTTTACAAGGGAGTAGTAACCCTTATCGAGTAGAATCTTACGATGCCGATAGCTGTAGGGCAAAACCCGGAAAAACCGTGACACCACTGCGAAAAAAGGACTTGAACTGATAAAAGATCAGTATGTAAATACTGACTATACGACAGAGCAACTTAGCTTCGTTAAAACGCTCAGATAATAGTTAAAATTCCAGTAATAAAGAGTAATAAATATTCATAAATTAATTTATGAATACATTTACTTATAGGTACGATACGCCTGAAATTATAGTGGAACTTCAACATATTTTCATCAAATTCTATCCTGATACTGACATAAGGTCGAAAAATATTTCAAGCTCCCCTCCTTTTAGGTAACACGTGTGACGAAAGAACATTGCGTTTTGACCTTTTCATACCAAATGTACAAATTCAACCCTTTTGCTGGACGTTATAATCAAAATGAAGAACCTAAGTCTCTAATCAAACATCAGGTTTTTCCAAAATTATGCAATTTGATGAGCACATTTATTGAGATATATTGTATTGAACTAATGTTCTGGAAAATAGCTAAAAGTCCTGTAATCCCAGTAGAATTTGTTTGAGAAATGTTTGGGTACCATTAATCTGAGTGTTGGAGTGTTGGCCAAATCGAGGCTCAAAAATATGATTACTCCAATTCCAAATGAATTTAGAGACGATATTTTTACGCAGGCGGACCCTTCTATCGTTGTTTGCTAGTAAAATTTGATCTGGTAGTTTATATCTAACGCGGCTTGATGCCTGTACCTATCAGATTTTCACTCGAGGAATAGCAGTCTAGTTCTCTTCTGTGACTTCTTTATTTTATTTGGCGACCTGTAGAGTTGTGTATTCTCTGCGCTAAATTGGACTTCGAGAAGTTCTGCAGCCGATGTTATTACAGAAGCTCCACAAAGAGTTTCATTCGTCCTCTTCGAATAGGAGATCTAATTGCATTCCCTTTGGGTATCCCAGGATTCTTTCTGGATCAGTTTTACGATTGAACTGAGTTAACGAAGACCACTACTAAAAGGCTTCGTTAATTCAATTTCTGATTCGATTTATTGTACTTTTCTATAACTTACATATTCTCTATTTCTTCTGGCAACTTATGTATCGGTGGATCGAGTGCTCTTTGTAAAGTTACTACACTACTCCCCACTATGAATGAAACAGTTTGGATTTTGGCATTTGTTCAATGATTAAGCCGAGAATTGTGTGTACGACCAACATTACCGCACATTTATCGTGAATAATAATCATAACAAAACATTGAAATATTACATTTCCCCAAACAGCTAGAAATATTCTTCTTCTATACCTCTTTGAGTTGGGTTTGCATTAAGCTGTCATTGTTGAAACAACTTCTGTTCGAAGTTGCTCATCCGTCTCACATAGCTGTTCATTTCAACATCCCACTTGGATGTTTTCTAGGAATCGTCTTAATTTTTCTTTCATCATTTACGAAAAGTCATTTTGAGCTGGATGTTCATAACTCTAATGGAAATCCTGACGAAGGGAGGTATCATGCCTATTTGCACCCCAACGATGGAACAAAGACGTGAAATGAAAAATCCCTTTTATCCTTTCCCCAGCGACAAAAAGTCCATTATCGGGGCTGTTCCCATTGTCCCCAGCGCAGTTGGTTTGATGTTCCATTCGGACGTTGTCATGAGCACGCGTCTTCATTGTCGCCCTTCTTTTTCTCAGTTTGGAGTCAGTGCGAAGAAAGAAAGATCATCCTACAAGAGGGGCGGGCCTTTGAATTCTCAGTGTCTTTTTGTTGTTTTCTGAACCCAAACCGCCCCCAGTCGACTGCACCGCCCGGACCTTCTTCTCGCGCTCCCCTCAAGCACTTTTACTGATTGTTTCATGCTGGTCTTATTGTTGTCTGTTGCAGCTTGAAGAACATGAAACCGTTTCAGGCTTCTACACGTAATTATACGGGACTATGACGATAAGATACTCTCTTACTCCCTTACCCCCATTCCACATGCAAGGCTATAACTACTCCAGTAACCGTTTCTATCACTTTTGTGCACATCGTACAGAAAAGTAGTCTCTTTTCTGGTTTTATACTTCCTTTTAGTCGACTTGATGTCGTAATGTTCTGACCCTTTTGATGTGAGATGCTTGTTCAAGTTGTTGTTTGAGTTAAAGATCTTGACCTTGCTCTCAATTCCAAGGGCTCAATGGGCTGGTTCCAGATAGATTCAAGACAAGCCCTTGCTAGATAGCACTATCCCGTAAAAGCTGATTAAAAAATAGTTCGTTCCATTTTTACGAGGTCTTTAATAAAAGTCATTGCATTCAAATCGTTTGCAGACTCTGGACAGACGTTAACTTGAAATCACACACTGTTAATTTTATTATAACCCACCTTTAATTGAAACCTCAGGAATTACGGATTTAACGGGATATGATCCCTCATGTATATTGAAATAAGATCACTCAAATCCTCTTGCTCTTGCGGGACTTTGAAGTTCTTGAAATCCACACGTCTTCGAGAACATGTTACATTAGATCAACTTCCGTTAATTTCGTTGCACTCTCGATTCCCAAGCTCAAAATATGATATCCTTCCAACATACTCCATTTCCTCAACTGTATGTCAATCGTGGTGAATATGTGTGTTGGTATGACGCTAAACAATTCCCTCCTTGTATAAAAATACACGTTTAACGTGGACACGTACCTTCCACAATGTTTATTCTTTCCCGTTCCAATTCATTAGGAAGGAATTGTAGCTTAATTGATCCTCTGAGAATTGCATTGAATTGGAATTAATATATGTCTGCTGGCGGAAACATTGTCATGGATGAAGTGCTGAATTTTATGATCGTAGTTATGGTGAACACCACGATGACGCTCATATCCTGATGTTGATCCCGTTGGCAGTATTTGTTTTCCAATTTTATTAATTTTACCAGAGGAAACTCATACCTAGGTGTATTATAACTCACATTCTACCGTGACAGACTGCCCTGATGCACCCATATTCTAAACTCTATATCATCCTACTCATATCTTATCTCTTCCCGCTTATTATGCCTTCCACATTATTATTCCGCATGCGTTGTATAATTGCTCTGATTTGGATAAATGAACCTTAGTTATACGTGATAATATATGCAATATGGATCCAACCTCCTATTCAGAGTGGAGGTGTTTGTCATGAATATTCATTCCTAATGAATCTAGACTCCTCAACTGTATTTGTGGTAATAGTAGGTATGAGATAGACTCCACCCTACATCTTACAAAGGAAGATTTTTTGTAACTGATTTAATTTTGTCTTCCTCTATTTGTATTCTATTAAAATTCTCTCTACACATATTCGAAAATTCTTTGGAATGAAGTATTCGTTGTTCTAACTCATTTGTTGAAGTGATACTTGGCGATTCGATCGTTGAGCATTCTGAATTTTCATTTGAATTAGTCATTGTTTGCAATCGAACTGTTGCGAAGTTTTCCCGATCAATTCTTACTCTTCATTACCGAGTATTCCGTCAACAGATATCTCGTCGATCAGAACAAAAATATTTGCAGCCGTGATGAGAAAACTTTCAACGGCCTATTGAAACGCTAATCCCCTCTCTCTCTTTCGCTTCCTCCTCAAAACAGTAATTGTTCGAAGTTGGAGGAGCCCCGTTGGCAACTGATTTCTATCATCTGAATACGCTTCATTGAAAAGTGGCAGAAGATTCAACAATGGACTTTTGTATTGCCTGAGGCTGTTTTGATTATGGCAGATTGTTCGCGGAAGCTCACCCTTCAACCCTGCACTACTTCGCCTCTCGTTCGATGCCTATTCTTTCCGGTTAGGCAATCTTAGGCCTCCCGCAATCAGGAGTTTTAATATCGGTCTTGCGGTAATATCTGGTCGCGGGAGCATCTGGGCCTCTTTTGGGTTGGGCCCTATTGTGGTCAAAGCCCCTCCGTTTCCTTTCCGAGGGCTTTTGCTCCTCTACGCTCCATTGTCTACAGCATTCGGAAAGATGATGACAAAGATCTCCTACGCAGGAGTGGCTTGGTTTCCCCTGATTAGAACGGAAGCCGTAGTGATAATCAATGCCTCGCGCGACTGAAGCACCCAACGCTCCCCTCACAAACTGTACTTCCTCTCGCAAAAGTCTGACGTTGCAAATTATCTCTGACAGCCAGACAGTTCTGTAGGGCCCTTCTGATGCGTCCCGTTCCCCCTTTTCTCTACAAACGTCTCTGGTTTGTTGTCATTTATTGCTTTTTCTTTGTTGACTGCACTTGGGGACAAGTGCAAGACGCCTTGTCGGAAAGGTTGTCTGATAAATATTTCACGTCTTCTCAAAATTAATATTTACGCGATGTTCCTGTTTCTCCTCAGGGGATTCTTTGTTGGATATAAGAATTTATCTTGTAACTTGTCAGGGAGCTTGGCACACGCATTTGAGGGTTCAGTACTGCATATTTCTCGTTTTCTGTATCCCTTACGTATCGGAGTTTCGTCACTAATTTTCATAGCCTTTAATTTTACCACCTAGGCATCTGTGGTTTTCATTATACACACTTGAATATAAAATCATAATTTTTATTAATCGTCATGGATTCCTCCACCTTTTGTGGATATTTGTAAATAATAACCTAATGCAATGTTTCAAAAACTGGTTACGTTGTTCAATTGTTTCATAATTCTTCCATTTGTAATACTTATTTTCTGTGATACAAATAGTTGTTTGGTTTTTCCTACGAAAATAGGCTAATTTGGGGATCGGGCTGAAAAGCAGTTAGTTAATATTTTAGCAAACAATTTTTAAGCTATTACTGCAATAATGGGCTCAAATTTGACCTAGATCAATTGCATTAGCACAGAGCTCAGTTGTTTATGAAGCCTTAGGTTTTTAATTTTCTCGAAACAACAGCCTTTAGATGCTGAGGCTTACCAAGAAAATACCTTTGTACAACACCATTGTGAAATGGAGGCATTGTATCAAGTACTTATTGCTCTGAATAAATGGTACCGTAGTTTTTTACCTATTCACTGATAAATTCGATTCTTTGCACTGGATGAGTTAAAAATGCGTCCCAAAGCCTTGTATCCTGCTGATATGAGTTAATATGTAGATAAATATAGGCGTATAAGTGTCATAATTATTGACTTTAATTGGTTTTTTTTTTTTTAATTTTATTTCATTTATCTATTTTTTTAATGGGATTTTTTGATATTCGTACAAGTTGATGTTTTTCACACTTCCATGGAAACATTTGTTTTTACGCTTCTCCCTTTGCTCCCGTGTCTGAACGCCCTCTCGTCGCCCTATTCGGTCTCTCAGAGAGGGGTAAACAAGTCCATGAAGACTTCTAGGGCCCTCCAGAAGCAATTTGGTCCGAAGGCGGGGCCCTGACTGTCTAATAATCGACGATGTAGAGTCATGGAGGGTCTTTGCATTCTGATTACAGGGGATAGTCTCCGTCCAGGGATGATTGTGAATCCGTGATAGTATTACGTGCTAGGACAGATGTGGCACGTATGATGGTAGATGTACGAGTTAGGTACCTCTTCATCATCTTGCCCGAATCGAATTCTGCCATCGTCTTCATTCCATCGATGTGTATCATTATCTACGATTTCCATCATTATCAATTCCGAAGTACTTACTCGACAAAGCGTAGTGGCGGCATTTCACTAGAAACTCTGACATCCTTCATCATGAAATTATTGGATTTTCCAAATTAACATGGTTATTTCGTTCCCTTGATATGTTTTTTGTGATAGAAAATCGGATACGTTTAGGGAACGTATTGGATACCTTGTACTGAGACTTTTTAACTGGATATCAGTCCCGCGAAACATCCGTTTCTATTCATGGAATCAATGATAAGAAAGAAACTCATATTTATCATGAGGTATCTTGTTTGTTCCCCCAAATACTCCAATAAACTTGAACTGAATTATAATAAGATGGAATCAACCCATCAGCAAATGTATTTCTTGATGAGGCACGTTACTAAGGGAATTGCTGGGTAAACCCAGGCCGCTTCGTAGTTCAAATTTAACTCGGTGGAAGACTGCAATCATCATTAAAAGAGTGCTAGTAAGATTCACATCACTGTATCCAGAATGCAAAAAATCTCTTCTTGCAGCCCATGTCCCAACCTTACTGTCTTCCTTGGTTATTTATTTATTTTTTCCAAGTTTATACAAAAGATACATACAGGTACTATCTACAATTATGTAGGTGTATGTGATAAACATAATACTATACATGCTAATAATAATAGTCTATTCCGCTTTGTTTCAAAATTCAACATTTTCACTGGTTAGGCAGTGGGAGTAAGGGTTTCGATGAAATGTCATTAAGTCATCTCTGTTGTCCATATGCAGCTGGTTTTGTGGTTTTTCTTTTTCATTACAGTCAGTATCATGTTTTTTGAAGTTGATTAAAACAGTAAGTATCCCACAACGTTGTAAAATATTTCGTATATTCTGTCAAGAATAACAATAAGTATAATAGTTCAACCTCATTTCACTCCAACATTTCAGTTTTATTATAAGCTGCTCATGATGATCTCTGTAGAATAGGTTTTCATTAACAGTTTCCCTCCTGGCACAAAAAATTGAAGATTTCCGTAATTTGTTTTAAATTCAAGATTGAAATTACCAATTATTGAGTAGATTTTCCTTTAAAAAGACACTGGCTTCCTATTTGTTGATTATCTATTAGGTATGAACTAGTTTTGGGTACCTGTACATTAAATATTACATTAGTTAACTAACGTGTCCTAATTTCTTCGATCATTGCTACCTCTGTTTATCGAATGGAGTTTGCCTTAGTCACTTTCCAATGGCAATATTTATTGTAACCTCTTATCTGCAGGAGATGATATCCTGAGAAGAAAAATCCTTCTGAGAAAAAGACACCGTCAAGGCAACATATTATTTTTCCGCCCTTCACCGTATAAGATAATATTTTTCAAACTGCCCTACATTAGTCATCGCCCTTTATTTTCTCAGTAAGCATTATTGAAGAAGGCCATATACGACGACCCTCGTCTTTTTGATATCGTTTTACCCGTTACTGCCCCAGGAGTTATTTTCTTGCGTTTGGTTGGGACTAATATAATTGTCGTATATTTTGTATTCTTCAAAACTCATGATCCTTTGCGTTGTCTTGACTTTACGTGATATATTGATTTAGTCCGAAAAAAATCTGAAATGTTCAAGTCCGCACTTTTTTCAGTTGAATACAACATACTGAGCCCACGATCTCACGTTTTGATCGGGATCTAAGGAATTCTCGATAACAATTATTGGCTGTCATGTAGTTTTGGTACAGAAGAATAATTATTATTTTATATATTTGTTTTGGTATTTCAAGTATTTACTTTAATTGAGTGCGATAGTATTGCGACAATCCTATTACTTCAAGGTCTTTGAAGGTCTCCGCACATAATCGTGTCAAAATACCCTAGAGGTTTAATTGATAGCGATCGCTGGATGATTAAATTTAACAGCCTCCTACTAAATATACTCCTTATTGTTAGTGAGCTCTTAAGAGCAGATTCTGTAGTTAAGACCTATTTTATTTATATGCAATTGGTACAACGGGAAATACAACAGTTTAGCCCGTTTACTAATCTAACTGTATTCCTGCCCCCCTGCGACGTCAGTCGCTTGTTTGTTTGAAGTGATCATTACTAGTGTTATATGTCATATTTTGTGAATATTACCAATTGTTTTCTAAAATCTTATCGGTATTTAGTGTGGTAGAGGATGAACTATTGTATATTCTCATTGTATATTAGTCGTCCAATATATTCTACTAGTTTCGCTCAACAGTAGTGATGACTTGAAGTGAAGCGTGGGTTGGGTCATAGTGATTGTTGATGAATGGTTTTTCCCGTTTTTACGGAGTTGTAGGGGATTTTAATTTTACAGAGAGCCTGTTAGTTTTATGTCATTAAATTCGCTTAGAGTAAGTAGTAATCACTTATTTTATATCGTATTTATGACCATCATCCATCAACAATCACTATCACTCTACCTATGCATCATCGTAAGTCATCCCTGTATATACCTACTAGGTACTATGAGACGAAACTAGTACAGTATTATAAACAACAAATGTACAAAAGGAAGTACAAAATAATAATATATTCTTCAACCTCAACCGTACAAAATAATATGTCAACACTAAAGAAGATCTTTTTATTTATTTGTAATAATAAAAAACAATAGCTTCGTAATAATTAACAAATCATAACTGCATCTTGAATCAGTATTTTGAAAATAATAAGCAGCACGTAGTATGTACTGCCAAAATGCTTGACAAAAAAAAAAGATTTATTGATGCTTCTTTTGCTAGTGAGCTGATAGTCCAAAGCGACTATGCACTATCTCAGACGCTGTTAAACTGAAACCCCACATGTTTTTATAAATTTTTATAAGGTATGTCTCCGAGCATAGTATTACACTAAATGCTTACATCAGCAAAAGCACAAGTGTTTTTGATAACTATTTCCAAATTATAATCGAAGAATGCTTAGCTGCTTCAAACACTCAACATGCAGCGTATCCATGCATATATTTCAATCACAATATAAAAGAGTATTATATTACATCTAAACATTGATTGGTAGTGTGATCCTATATGTTGGGATATCATTTGTCTCGCGATGACATTTGCTTGAAGTTAGTGTTGCTCGTGATCGCGTCGACGCATAAGGGGAGCTCCGAACAATTAAGTTGTCTCAGATCCGATATGGTGGTCCTGACCTTTTTATCCACTCAGTTGCGCGAGTTTGTCTCGCTGCACCTCCTCCCCGAATAATCTCCCCAGAATGACTCAGTGGATTGACCTATCAAAGAACGAATTAAGAGCTCCGTCCCCCGATGGGACTTTAATGAACTGATCCGGGACAGGCGGGGGTGACCTTCCTCAAACTAACCCCTTCTTTCAATTTAACGGACATAAATATTGTTCTTCCTTTACTGCCTTTGACGTCTTTCCATAAGGTCGTGTATCTTCCAGAGTTTCTTCTGATGATTATAAATATGCCCGGGGTTCAACGAAATACGGTAGCTCAATTCTATGTCCATTAGTCTACATTCAGTTTTTAGAATTGGAGTTCATTCCGTCACATTGGTCTTGTAGGACTGCCAATGAATACCATCTTCTTGAATGTGTGATACAAATTTTCATGTTTCAAACTATGAATGCATGTAGTGCTCCCCTCTGAATTTGATATTCTGGATCATACGTGTATAGTATCAACACTCATCTGATAACAAGAAAACCTAGTGAATTTTATTGTAACTTTTTGAGTAGTTTTTAGTTTTACTCTCGAAAAAACTCCAAATAAGTCATTTCCCCCGATTTTGGATTTCGTCAGCACCTACGTCATAATATATATTTGTTACACCAATATATAATCAACATCGAAATCTGAATTTTAATGTATTTTCCCTAAGTCTGAATATCAGTTTGTAATACATGCGGTTTGGACTCTGATCAAAGGGCTGTTGGATATCTTGAGGATCTTGTTGTTTTCGCTTTCAAATCCTTCAAAAGTAGCAGATGTCTGTATGATATTCACTAAATAACTTGTACAATGAGGAGTGGACTCGCAAATCCCCCTCATCACAGCTGAAAATTGCAACTGGCCAAAATAGGAGCCAGTAATAATCGCACAATGTAACTATCCAGCGGAACTGATGGGGACTAAGATGGGGTGCATCTTCGTAATCAAATTCCGTTCACATGAGGTTCCAGCGGGATTCCGTTCGGATTTAATCTCGTTCTTGTCGACGACAAATCGGCATTGGGGACGTGGAAGAAGACAGTCCCGACCCTCCCCTATGACGGTTCTTCTTCTGAAGGGACACAAAACCCCACGGAGAATCAATCTTTCGCCCACCCTCTTACTTACCATTGTGTGCAGATATCTCCTCGCTTCTCCCGACCCTCCGCCAGGAAAATCCTTAACGCCGGCAAACCGCTCCCCGAAACCCCCTCGTCACCTTCATCTTCCCTTTTTTCTTCCCTTTTATAGGGAATCCGCCCAGTTTTGTCCTGATACCCTCTGCAAACCCCCTTCTGTCGATCATAAGCGGCCATCCTAGCGTCCCTCACAATGGTCAGGGTCACTCCCTAAGTGCGCACATACAAAAGCTCGATCATTCGGATTGCCTGATTACAGCTTTATAGACAATTCTCCATATTGAATGTCAAATTAGAAAGAATCCACTTAGCTCGAAGAAGTACGGTGTTTTAACGGTTCGTTACGATACTGTGAACTGATCATTGCTTCCGAATTGGGTGTTTTTATTACACCATTTCTAATGACTCTGTTGTATATTAGGAAAAGGAGATTGAAAACACATTTCAGCCACTCAAGACTTCTAACTCATAAACTTCTTTACCTGAATGTGCACTGATATTCTTGAAATACTCAACGTTACAAAATATTCCTATTGCTTCACATTTTTGAAAACTCCGGGCATTTTAAACGAAGCAAAATGCGTTCACTCAAAATTCAGAGATGTGTAGCACCGTTTGTTTTGAGACAGCTTTCTCCCTTAATTAGTGGGGTAACGATTCGGTTTGTGGCTTTCGGCAGAGGTTTGAGAGTTTGGGTCGAGGAACCCCTTTCGAATTCGCAATAGGGTGAGAAGGGAGACTCCACAATGGAGTAGAATTTAATACAAGTCGGTTTTGGATTGCTGGAGAAATCATTGAGATTGGGTCCCTCCCGGGAAAACTTGTTAGAATACAGGGAAGATTGGGGTCGCCTGAAAAGCCACAAACCTCCTCCCACTCCCATTTCCCCTGTTACTCTCACCAGCAAGGGAGTAGATTTCTCATAAGTTAAAAAGTTTTTTTTTTTGTTTTTAATATTCTTCAAACAAGTAGTTAAATGCATACTTAAGATGTTATTTTAGAAAGTTGCAGAATGTTTGAAGAGTCCGGAGATGAGATGGTGCTTTCCCGGGTATCTACTCATCCGAGTGCTTGATATCAGTCATTTGATCGGATGTTGAAATAATCCTTTCAGAAGCATAATTTTGGTTTGGCAATTAACGTAGTCTGTTGTCCGTATTTACGCAAACACTGCTTCAGCCTAAAGTATTGTTAGTTGACTAATGAGCAACTGTTTTTCAGTTTATTAAGCACGAACCCATTGAAAATCGATTCAGAAGTCGGGAGCTCCCAATTGAGTCACCTGCCTCAATGAACACTCATCATTCTGTTAAAACTACCTAAGTGAATTTCATTAGTTTGACGTGCTTGGGCAACAGCCTCGACAATATGATTTAGGGCAGAGAATAATGGGCTTTTCGAAATCACTTCAGAAGATTTAATAGGAGGAGTTTGAGCATCATGGGAGTGCAAAGCGGTCCTTAACTCGAAGACCCGCGCGCGAAGGACTAACACTTGAGACCTCTTGTGTTCAGCTCCGGGACTTGATTAATAGTCGAGTCGAAGGTTGGCTTAATATCGGGCACGGAGGACCATAATGAACTCCACGAAGACAGGTTATTGTTTGCCTTGTCTTCCCTCGCGATTGGCTGCGAGGCTGTGAGGAGCACGTGTCTTTTCCTCTCGAAATTAAATACCACCACAGTCTCGTTGTAACTGTCACTCATTCAGTACGCAGGTCTATTGCTACCCCCTCTTCTGGCTTCAGAATGAACCACGACCTGGTGTGTTACTTTCAAGGATTCGGCGGCAATTAGAGTCTGCCTCACGTCTGACACCCTCTCAGGAAACTGGCGAAGTTGTCTCTCGTCACACATCCCAGGGGCTTTACACCTACTATTAATCAAACTCAAATTGTCTTTCCCCTCAATGATTGATACTCCATTACTTTACCGTTCGTATGTTTTTACCACCACCTGCTTAGCATATGCAGCCAACTTTGGCGTAAATATCTTGCTTTCAGGAAGTGACAATACATCTAAAAATTGATGGAATCTTTTATATTCCAATGACTTTTGACAAATGTCATTTCAACTCATTCTATACTTATTTATAAATTTATATAAGGGTAATAGCAGTGGATAAAACGAGTGGATAATAGCAGAAATTAAGAATTTACAACATACTGGGGGAGGGTTAGGAAAACAAGTAGCATTTTTTCAATCTGGAAAAATAATTCTAATTACCTGAAATTAATGGGGGAAGAATAAATTAAGGATCTTAATGTCGATAGGGGACTATGAAAAACATCATATTGGGGATTTGTAGAAAGAAAAAGATTTGCACAGCGAAGCAGCCGGTGATGGGGACGATGCCGATCATGTTTTGTTCCCCAAAACAGTTCATTGAACATCACTGATGAACGAGGGGGTGTACGAGTGTTTGCAAAATGTATCCTTGAAAGCAGCATATCATTGTAGAATCAAAATGTTACAATTTTACTGGATATGGCCACCGTCGAAGCGACTTTAATTGATTACACTCGATCAGTTACATTTTTGTTCCTCTGAAGATAACAATATAAATATTCATTTACGAGTTAAACAGGGGACCTAATTAATCACTCTATAATCAATTTGTAAAAAACATTCGGAAAATCATTCATTAATGTTTGATTTTTAATAGACCCTCCCTAGTCGAAGAGCTGTTGGCTACTTCGCAGGATTTCCATTGTGAAAAGTGGTCTTCTGCAATCATTAAAAAAATAATGGTACTCCGTTAGAAAATCATATATAGTGTTTTTCGAACGATTCCTTTCATGTACAGACGATCACGAGAAAATAGACCGTTTAGAAATCCATAATTCACTGTACAGGTCTGAGGAACTGAATTACTACTATAAGAAAACCATTTTGTTAACGATAGTTAAAAAGTAAGCTCTACACATGGTAGTTCATCATCATTGATTAACTCCGTTATTTCTTGTTTTGTGTTCGGTTTCATCTTCTTCGGGTTTTGCTCATTCTGCTTTGGTTCTCAGTTGAAACTGAATTTCCTTCAAAGAATTCTTTCATTTTAACACAAGATGACTAAATTTCATTGATTCGTCACATTTCAACCAACTCTTTTAGGCCCTGTTTCCAACTTGATTTGTCAGTCATTGAGGAACGTTTCATCTTAAATTTTCAGAATGTTCCTCTGCTGTTTAATTCATTTTGAATTGATAACGATCAGGATCCATGATGATTCAGGACCTAACTAATCATTATAGTGCAATATTTAGTGCCTTTTATTTTATTTAGGATGGAGATGGTACAAAGGGATATAACTTGGTACGTGGTTGAGTGACCCCGCCGAGATTCTAGTCACAATATAATCATTTTCTTCTGTGCACTCCAGTGTGATTCCCTGTATTTTTGGTGGCAGATGATGACTTTATCAAATAAGTGAGCTCCCGCTCAACAGAGGTTTAAAAAACATGTAATTGAAGAAAGGTATTATACTATTCCCCTTGACTGATATCACTTAGATGTAAAAGCTGGGGTCTCTGTAAAGTCTGAAATACATACAGACGAAAGCGTCTCTTGCAGACAAGATTGTATTCTATGCAAAGTAGACAGAAGTCATTTTCATAAAGAGCCGTAAAGGTTATTCACTGCGATTCTTCTTTTTTTCCCCGACGTCATTTCGGGGTTGAAACATCACCGTCTTTTTTCGGAGATTTCTTTCTCTTTTGTCGAGGGTTGACGTGATGTTTCTTTGAACCCTGAAGAAAGCGTCTGACCTCTGAACGTACCTTTTCCAGTTTCTGGAAGCAATTATGCCCAGGGAACACGAAGAGGGTTAGCGGAAAGTGGAGCTCCGTGACGATTAACAAAGGTTCCTAACCCAATTACAGGGACAGGGTAATACGTCACATAGTCCTTTTCTCTCTGCCCCCATCAGCAATCCCTCTGATTAAACCTTGGGTGAGACGGCGTTCTTGCTCTTCGCATCGGCTTTACTCCGGTCTTTACGTTGCGTTTGTGGCATGTGGAGTAACTCCGAAAGAGCTGATATGGTATCTCTCGTAAATTATATTCTTTCCGCAGTAATTAAATATTCAGTGACTCAAGCCTTTTATACCGCCACATCGTTAAGACGCAGTTTTTACTTTCCTAATTTACGAGTTTGTAACAGATTGATAGGACTGAAAAATTGTTTCTTATGGCGGAAAATTCCATACCAATGGTGATTTATCATTCTGTAAGGTAATGCAAAAGTTTACAGCTTCCAAAATGGTCCCCTCATTTTACTTTATCCCCTGATTCATGAAAAATGTGATTGTGAATATTAAAATATACGTTTCGCACGTATTCAGCATTCATATTAGTTTGCTATGAGTCACCTTTAGTGTTAGGCTCAGACCCTAACAAGACCAGGATGTTTCACTGTGCATGATGAAGAACAGCCCATACATTAGATTTCCCTACAGACTACTTGAATCCGATACCTTGTTTGTATTCTCCAGGGCCGATGTTACTGCTCACACTTCACGCTGTTCTAATGACAATGCTTTTAGAAAACAAACAACCCTTTCATACCCTCTTGATGAAACTTCACTGTTTGATGGCGTGGAACCATCTCGTTACATTGATCGCAAATGTGGTTTTTGATAGCGAATTTCACCCCCGCTCCGCCCCAAGGCCATAAAGGGGGAAACGCTTGAAAAAGAGACAACCTATGTTAGAAGTGGTGCCGCTTTCGGGAGTGAAAAGATGTCGAGGGGAGGAGGGTGGGCCAAATAGAACTTACAACCCCTTGTTGGCGCTCATTAATCAACCCGTATTCCCAAACAAAGCACGTTCACGCATTACCAAGTCCTCCGCATTTTATCCCAAACCCCCGAGAGGGGACGGAGGTAATCGATAGATCGGCAACAGGGTCAAATACTACAGTAACTTCGCCCCTCTCCGTTTTCTTTGAGGAAAGGAAAGCTGCTGAGTTTGTTGCCTTTTCCTTTCCGCCGATACGCCGTAAATTACGTCGAGAAAAGCCACCCTCCGCCGACCCTCGTCAGGTACACATGTGCTGCTTATCGATATTGTCGCTCACAGTACAATACAAATGAAAAATATTTCAGTTCAATTCATGCTGTAAGACAAGGGCAAGGACATTCAGTGTGACATGCTGTCTACACAATGGCAGTCACACAATACGTCGTTGCTCTCTTTTGAAGTAGTAGTATATTGCTTAATGAAATTTTGTCGAACTGAATGCTTGAAATGTTAAATTCTTGAACGGACTCTATTTTCATCTTACCAATAGTATCAATATGAATTTGGGGTTATATGCACAAACTTTTCCCGGAAATGAAGTGTTAGCTTCTAAGCTTGTTGGTAGAAGCATTGTGATAACTTTCGAGAGTATAAAAAGAAAGAAAATTTATTATTTCTTAGATGTCAAGGTTGTTGTTGTGTGAAAGATATCTATAGTTCCTCCTTCTTCTGCAACGGCTTAGTACGCACCCTATAGTGCCAGGAATCATGTGGTTGTCGCTGGAATTAATCGCCTCAGCACTTGGAAGGGGCAACTATACCAGTCCATCATCTCCATGTTACAAGTGGCAGCTTGAACGTAAATCAGACCTGGAGGAATATTTTTAACTTTAATCGATAAGGTTGCATAATTGTGTGATTAAATTCCTCAATTTTTGCAGTTTTCCGGTTAACTCCACCTAAGTTAATCGTATGACCAGCTCTTTAGGCGGCCAAAAGACTTACACGGTAAGGGCATTTGTTGCCACACTGAGGTTTTGATATTTGCTCGCCACTCATAACTCTCTAATACAAATACAATAGTTATTCAAGTATTGAATGTAATTTCAATCCATGATGTTGGTGGGCGTCTCAAATACAGGCGTTGTGTAAACCTAAGCGCCCTCCCACTTTTTCAAATTTCATTTTGTTTGTAGTATTTAATGATGTGTCCTCTCTGCGTTTGAGGAGAGTCATTCAAAATAACTCTCTCAAGGATTAAGATTTTAAAATTAATCAATCGAATTAACGGTAAAGTGACGTAAAATCATTCTACGAGTTAAAGGTTGAACAGTTTTTATAAAATTGTGTAGATTATAATCAAGATGTCCCTCTTTAAATTACATTGCTTTAAATTACATCAAAACTATTGATTACAATTGGTATTGAATATTATTTCCACAGTTTCTTGAAGTTATACCCCTGCACAAAAGATATGAGTACATTAATACATTTTAAATTCTTCTTATTAATGTACACCTACAAGGAGTCCATAGAATCACGCAGTAGATACTGGGATGCTATGAGCCACTAGGTACACTTCATTATTGAACATTGTCTATCCTTTCGATGTCGTTGGTTATTGTGTATTTGGAAACACAGAAATTGTGGAGATGGTGATGTGTGGATATATTGAGATACCGGACATTGCATACCGTTGTTTAATTTCAGTAAATGTTCATGGGCAAGGGGAAAACGTGAAAAACTATCTTCAACGCTCGTGAGCCCTCGGGGCTATGAGTTCTCCCGGAAATGTTTTCCCGAACAAAAGTTATTTCAGCAGTTCGTCGGGGAATGGAGTTTGTTGCCGGAGCAGTTTCTACGTGGCGTCGCTCGAGTTGAGTTGCAGCGGGAAGCTAATTTGATTAGAACCGTTCCGAGGATGGGGAGAAACCGCGGGCGAAACTCCGCAAGACGTTTCGGTCGGATGACTACCGCAGGCCCATCCTCGATTCGTTATTACTCCACCCCTCGCAAGCGTCTAAAATAAAAGGGGATGTGATATGACATCATAATCGCGTGAAACTTGACATCTAACGAAGTCTGCAAAGGGTGTTATTTCGGCTCAGGTATTCATCTGTTGTGAGTTTCTTTGCCCCTAGGGGGTGTCCTTCATATCTCTCGAGACCAAGACATTCTCCGTTATGAAGTTATACTTGATTGTGTAATCCCATTGATCTTGCGTGATCGGATAGCGTTTGAGGCTGCTCCTTGAGCTGGGCTGTGTTTTCCGTGCGTGCAATTACTCGCAAGCTAAACCATTGGTTTTGTACGCGGTGCCTCAAAAGTCATAATTTACATTGTACTTCAATTCATTCAGCCATGTGCAGCCAGTTTTTTCAGCCGCTTTCCACTCCTTTGCATGATCCTGAAAACCACCAAATTGTTAATAAAATACATTATATAAACAATTCTGAAAAGCCTTCGCCGATCTAGATGACAGATTATTTTCACTTTCAAATTGTTTCACCGTCATTAATTTATGAACAATTTATTATTTTTGATCTTTTGAGTTGTCATTCATTAACTTTTACGTCTATCTGAAAACGTTCTGAAGTTTAGGCTTCCTGTAATGTACTGCAGTTCCCACTGTCCACTGTACTCACATATATAGTCACCCAATTGCGTAATCCATCATCATCACGAACATGAATAAGGTTTTTCCATTTAAATTACATCTTAAAATATCTTCAATAATATATGAATATTTTGTGTTCGGTCAAAGGCGCTTCAATTATTAACCCGAACCCCTTCAAAAGTTAGATTTATTCCATACGCTTACTCATTCCACCACCCAAGTCACTGTCAAATTAGATTACTATTTTCGGCCTCTGTAATCGGGCTGGTAAATGCGGTTCTTAACCCAAACCATTTTTTATGCTTAACCTATCATTTTTCAATAATATTTCGTCTGATTCATCCTAGATATAGAAATATTTGGAGAAAATTTTGTATAAATACTCAATACACGGTTTAATCGTTAAAAAACTGAAAACTAAATACAGAATACTAATGAGTAAGATGAGCTTCAATAACCCTAATATTGATGTTTATACTCGTAGCAGAATATTTTGCAGTCAACTTTATAAATATACAGTACCTCGGCCTTTTACTTCGAAGACTTGTTATTTGATGAATCTGTGTCATTTCTCTATACTCGTCATGTTGCGATTATTATAATTTACTTGAAAGAAGTTCGACTTGCTGTCATATTCAAAGATGAAGCTTCAAACGATTGAATTAATGCCCTCACTATCCCGGCACTTTTTTCTATCGAATTGAATAGAATAGAATAAACAAGAATTGATTGCCAAGCAGCTCACTCATTTATGCATGGTAGGACGTAACGTGTCCTACAATTGATTTATAATACCCGGATACGCGTTTCCACGTTGAATAATTTTATGTGTACCCTGCTCAGAGTGCATCACCGGGTTTTTGTTTTTCCCGAGGACATCCCCACGTCCGTCCCTCGAGACCTCTCAAACTCTTCTTCCGCCGCCCAGCCCTCTCTGCAAGATACAAAAACTGAAAACACGCCGAGTCTAGCTGTGAAAGGGGCCCTCGCATCCCGCAGTTTTAATAAATCAAAGAGCAGCATCTCATTTCCCAGAAGGCTCCGAGGAGACTTCCTGTTCACCTCGAGTTTAATTTCCCCCTTTAACTCCTGGTTTTGCACCCTTCTACCAAAAAAAAAAAAAAAACCCTAGTTGTCCCCTTCGAAAAATTCAGTTTTCTCGGCGCACAGTTTCCTCCCTGCGAAACTGAACGGAATGCGCTTTTCCCGTCACCTCCCGAAACGCAATTCCCTTTTTCTCCCCTTGATATATTCAAAATCAGGCGATCTCCACGCTACACTTGTTTGCCCCGGGTAAATACCTACCCCATATCACTCAATATCGGTTGTCGCTTACGAAATTTCATTCGCATTCTATTCTCTGTGAGAGGCGAAGTGGAAAGATAAACCTAATACTCCCCTCTTGAACGAATTTATTCCATGTTAACCGCGGAGGTATGGATTTTAAAAACCATTTATATTTTATCACAACAGCTCTCCACATCTCCATTACTACACCCTCTTAAGAGTGAACTCTCAATTTCTATCCGAACACCTCCCTTCATCGCTCCCTGTTTTAAAGTTTTTAGAGTTGATTGCTAGTGCTCAATTTCTTCCTCTCGATGAATTTTATTATCTTGAATCATTATGGCTGTTGTGGACACTTTAGGTATATGTATACAGAATATATCCTAAGTATACTTACTACTCAAATTCCTAGCTTGTAGCTGTGCTCGAATCGAATTCAGTTTTTTTAAACTTTATGTGAAAATCCTTCCTAACAACTCTATGCAATGTCCTTCTGAATTTCTTAGAAAATGTTGAAATCACATTAAATGTTGTACTTTTTCTCGTTTCAACATTTTGACTATCCTTGCGAATCGAGATGTTAGGAGAAAGTAATATCACTGATTACAAAAAGATATTCCTATTAGTATCCGTCTCTTAAGGTTCGTTCCAACCTGAAATTCATCATCATTGAAAGAAAAAGGTTTGTCGAGTGTGGTTTGGTAGCTTCCCCGTATCGGTTGGATGAATGCTTGATCATTAAAATGTAAATAATCTTCTTCTTCTTTGAAGTTTTCAATCTAGTAGAATATAATAGTTTTACAACGATTCAAGGATCAAAAACTGGTATGGTCATTCTCCTTCAGACACCAACGCGTCCAATAGGTGTGTCGACACGTGTTGAAAGGCTTTCGCACTCATTCTACAGCGGATAAAATAATTAACAATCTAATTGAAGTGGATACGACATGATTGAATCGGCTTCCTCACTGATGTTCAAATACAATAAGATCGGGCAAATATAACTTGATAAATTGATGTATGGCAGATTTCACTTTTTCGCATGCGCAGAGAAGTGAATTATTGATTTTTGAAAGGGTTGGAGGACCATCTACTGTTTAATCAATTTGCTCCTTGTAAATTTCACAAAAACTGATGATAAAAAATATTTAAACTAGGCTTTTTACAAGGAGTTTACGTTCACTAATGTTTTACATGAGATCATTAGACTGTTCTTACTGCCCTCCGAATTTCAGTGAGATTGGATGAACACAACAAACACAGGAGACCAACTACATACGCTATCCCACATAATCCCTGAAAGTTTCATAAAATTTAATGAAAACGGTTGAATTTATACTTATCGGGCACGTTGACAAACAGACACTAAATTAAGTTGTGTAGAATGTTCCAAAACGTGTAGGCGAGGGGTAAAGCCTATTTTGGATAACATTTTTTTTTTTTAATTTCCTGCCTGCACTAACCGTGAAATGAATTTCAAGAAATTTTATCTTTCCCATTCACTATTTCCCATTTCACCATAGCTCCAATTTAGTTGGTAGAGCCTAATGTTTTGGCCCAATATTTTGAGTTCATTTGGTGTCATTGTTATTTTTCTTATATGTTTCTGTGCTTGGGATAAATTTCATTTCTTCTTAACAAGTGTATCCCTAATGAAAGTTTTCAATGTAAAGAAAATTAGGCTTTAAGAAGTTTTCTTATTCGTTCTGACCCCAATCCTGCTTTTTTGACATCGAATTAATTCTGTTGTTTCGATCACCGCTTTATTTCAATCTTCATATTGACGTTTTTTTTAATGTAGTCACCTCACGATGCTAATTTTTATTTCTTATTACTATTTTTATGATGTCATTTTCTGGGCTTGATGAAATTTATCTCAGCACTAACTACCACTTCCTGTGCTGCTGGTATTCACTTCCAACAAATCAATCATCCTTTTACTACGTATTGTTAGTATCCTCACAATATTATCCTTTCGAGTCTCCAGATTCCTCCATTCACAGCATCAAACCCTAAAGAATGTCCCCGAGGGAAATTTTTAATGCGTAAGTTGTAAATGATCCAAGAGCCGCAGCCTTCGCGACTTCTTTCGTGGGATAATGTCTTTTTAAGTAGCCTCGGCATACATCTCACGCTAAATTTAACTGGAGCGCTGAGGGTGGTCCCTCCGCCCGAGGACAAAAGAATGTATAATAAGGGCTTCGAAAAAACTGTCTTGGGGGTTCATTATTGCTAATTTGAATGACAAACGATCCGAAGAAGATAATTCGGCGAGGCACAAAAATAGCATTGGCGAATACCAGACCAACTCCAACAAGTTTTGTAACAATTTTGGATAAAGCATATAAAATACTGTTTTTATTTTGGCGACTTAGTTTGATTTTTGATGGTGGAAACTGGCTTCTGTTCATAAGGAATTTGATGCTGATTTCAAAAATGTGGTCAAAATATAGAACATATTGAAGAAAAGCGGTTTTTTTTCTGAAAAGAATTCGTCGATTTTTGTTCTTAGCAAAAAATGAGATAACTCTCAAACAAAGTCTCTACAAAAAATTTTCAACGATGCAATTTCTCTTCCAAATTCAACGTAGAATCGAAAACTAAAATAAAAAAGGTGGGTCAAGAGGTAATATCAAGTTGCAATCGAAGATTTGGGGCACTAAAACATCGAAAAATCAAAAATGGGTTCCGCCACCTTCAAGCAGAGTGAAAATGCTATAGAAAAGGTCGTTTTCAATTTTTGTTAGCTCGCATCGTATGGCTGTAATTCCTTAATGGGCCCATATAGATGGGACACCCTGTATAACAGTATAAATATAAAACATAGTTTCAAAGAAGAATTCAATAGTTTGTTTGAAATGATCTGCGTTTCATAGAGACTACAGAATTGATAGTGTTTGAAAGAACGTATCATTGTTCTGTAAATATCGCAAAGCAGAAACAAGTTTTGTGCTGTATGTTACTAGAAACACGAGATACGAATCTAACTAAAGTATTTATGTACAGCTTAACAAAGTATAGAATATATCTAATGTACGGTGGGCAAAATTATTCTGACGTAGTATTTGGATAGCTGAATGAGCTGAAATATTACGTCCAAGAGCCTTTTATTAAATAAAGAAGGCGCAACAAGACGTAGTCCTGCTTAATGTGGGAGCAACGACACCACAAATGGTGCAGTGCGTTCTCTTCATTCAGGTTACACAAAGAAAATAATAGCAAAGGAAATGAAACTTAGAGGGAAATCCTGGAAAGCTGGGCGTGGGAAACTTGGAACTTCTCTGATGAATTTTGAAGTATCGCATAGGATTCGAATGAAGTCTATTTTCATACTTCTCTCATTTATTTGTCACCACAAGTGTTTATATTCACCCAAATTTCTAGCAATTGGAAACAAATTTAGGTATAGCTTGTTGTTTATGAATGTTTTTTTTTTAAATCTCAACAAGGAGGCATCAAACTTGAGAAGAAAGTTTCCTCGGACGTTACAATGCAAATGAAGCAATCAATGCTCGGATACCAATTTCCTTTTAGCACCTGATTATGAAAGGAAAACTTCACAGGGGGCATTTATATTCAGGAAGCAACGTCTCCCCTATTTTCTTTTCGTTCTTTGCTCTCCGATCCGCGATCGCGACCGGAAATATTGGAAGGAGTCGCCTTATTGGAAATTCATCACTCAGCGAATATTTTCATCTCTTTGGCGAGGCAATTATTCAGTTGGCCTATTCATGGAATATCGGTCTTCAGGTCCCCAGCTTTCCTTAACCCTCTCCAGCCCCGAAATGAGATTTCTTCCGAGGAAATTGTATCCAGTGATTGAAATAAAATCGGAATGAGCCTCCGCTTGGGATGAGGCCTCCCTCTTTCGGGAAACAAATCGAATCAAAAAACGGGGTTTTGATTCCCTTATTCCCATTGTCTTGTCCGCTGTTTTATTATAAAACTAAACTCGGGAGACGAGGGGGCAAAAAAAAAAGAAGAAGTAACTTCTTTATTCAAAAGGCACGGAACTGAATTACGGTGAAAAATTGAGTCGGTTATTAGGAAAGCGAATATCGCTTGAGGAAAGTCGTGACCTATTTTATGGATCCAACTCGTCTCGAAGAAGGGATTTCAGGATAAGCGGATAGTATTATAATCTCCGGACAAAAGAGAAATCTGAGGTAAACCTGGTTTATTATTGACGATAAAGGAGTCAAGTGAAAGAATGGTTGAATGGCTTCCGTTGTTTGAACGGGTACTCGTAAAAACTGCGTTTATTGATCTAAGGAGAAAAAAATTGTTTTGTCAGAGTTAGAGCAATGTTGGTCAAGAATGGTTGTCTCAACAGCGTCTTTAATTTTGCACGAATAATCTTCAACGTGATTACATAGGAAAGTTATTATAGGAAGGAAATAGGAAAAATGAATTCTTGTATGGAAGTGAGCAGGAGTGTAGTGGAAGAATTGTGTGTAACTATTTCTTGACTGCTTATTCAACTATTATAATTAACTGCTCATTTACATATGAGAATTCATGTAAGTGCTCAATTGTTATTGGATGCACCGAGTGGTTATCCATGATAGTGAAGAATATAACGTTTTCTCTTGGGGTATCGGATAATACTGGCTGCAAAGTAAACTTAACCAACTTTTATCCAAGTTAACCAGATTGTTTGGGGCACTTGTCGAATTTCGTCCTTGAATCCCAAGTGCTTGAGTCAAGTAGTTGGTGTAACAAGCTCCACTCTGCTTTTAAAAGAAGTGTAAAAGGGAGAGGAGTTAAGGAACAACTTGGAACAAACCTTCTGGGGAGAAAAGACTCCTCAACCGCAACATCCCCCTTCCCTCGACACCGTTCGAGTGCCGCACACTTTTCATAAAATGCGAGTTTAAGTTTAGTTCTGTATTCGAAATTCTCTTGAGCTTTCCAGTTCGGATTCAACCGAATTTTTTATCCGGTTTTTGCAGTTGGGCTCCAGAACTCTGCAGCCCCTAAAGTTTTCACTTTCGACTGGCCCGTTCGTGGGATATGAGACACCTTCCAATACACTTCCTAAGGGCAATCATAAATCGAATAGTCGATTTCCGACTGGTGATTTCTGCCTCGCCCCCGCAAGTTCTTAGCCGTACTGTATCTGGCACGTTCAAATTCAATTTCACACCCAAAGAAACATAACTTAATATCGATTCAAAACATGGCCTTGAAGTTGAAGCCAATGAAGTCATGACTCTAGATTTCGAATTACCCTCTACGCCTTACGCAACGTTTGAAATCAAAGGGTGCCAGTTCCATTTGGGGCATTCGTGGTACCGGAAAATCAGCAAATTCTTGAAACTGAATTACGTGAGCGACGGTTACCGTGGATAATGGTTACGCTCATGTTTTGGAATTTCGTACGCTGAACCCATCCACGTGGAGGACGTATTTGACGACATCATCAACTTTGCCTCACTGGACGATATGCTTTGGAGCGATCCCTACGAACCGGGTTCCAAGTTTCAAGTTCTGCCGATTACATCTATGAGAACTGTCTAGACATTGGTGCAATTTCCCTCCAACGTTATTGTCGACGAAAGAATTCAAGGGCCCCCAGCCAACGAACGGACCTGAATCCTTCCGCTCCCATTTCAACCTCCCAGTTTTACCACCCTCATCCCTCCTGGAGGTTCTTGAGGAAATGCAGGCTGAAAAGCGAATCAAAACTCTATATGGCCCAGTTCACCGCGTGACTGACTCCAAATCATATTCAGAAGAGAAACGCAAAAGTTGATGAACTGTGGAGGGATTTTGACCAACAGAACTTAATCACGTTTACGAATTTGGTTATGAAGATGGGCTAAAAGGCCAAACCGTTGGGTCAATCATTCCACAGTTTTTCTATATATTTTTGACCGGTTGCCTATATGTTTTGTTTGAACATGTGTTTTGTACATAAGTTTGTTCATATTTTTCTCGCAAAGGTACAGACAGTACAGAAATTATAGGGTTTGATGAGGCGAGTCGACACATATTGACAATGTTATTATAGCGTTGCGAGTTGATAGAGGTTCAAATTGGACATGTGGCGAGCCGATTGACGTTTATGAGAGTTGTGTGGCCTATGTTCGAAGATTCGAGTTACGGCTCAGTCACCCATAACTCTACCAGATTCCGGATATTTGTTATCAGTGTTTCACTAGACTCATTATCTGTTTTACGTCATCTGATTTTCTCCATCTGTTAGATTTACTTTTTCATTACATCGATAGCAACTGGATAGGGGTTAAAAGCTGGGAGAGAAACCATTTGGTTGATTAAGGTTTATTTGAAACACTCATCAGAGCTCAAGGGTACTTCTATGTGCTTTTACGGTGTCAGTCATTAGACGCGGCCACAACGAAAACAATTAGTGTGAAACGGAAGTCATAATCAAATATCTGATTGCAGTTAACACTAGTACATGAGATCTGTTTGTAGTTGATGAAGATTGCTCAAATTAATCGATTGATCTCAGCTGGATAGCTGTGCATTCATCCTTTTACTCCCCAATAATCCTGGATTTCTGAAAGGAAAAAGGAACGGTAACACCTATATGAAAATGTACTCAGCCGTGAACTTAGTGAACCTTAAGACTATGCCGATCGTCCAAATGGAATTATCTCATCACCAAATCTAGTGTTCTATTACTACTGACTACTGAATCGTAGATAGGTGTTCTATTTAACGAAATACTTTTCCGCATATAAATACATGCTTCTGTACATCTTCATGGTCGTATGTACCATTGCACGTAGGTTTCAGCCCTTGTTTGTTACAAAGATGCGATTGAATGAACTAGTTGCCCCTTCCAAGGACAGAGAAGATTTGGCTGCAACAATCAGAGGACACCCCTGAAGTTAAAAAGCTTCAGATGTATGTTAAGCCTTTGCCGTTTTAAGAAACAGGAATTTAGAACTATCCGTACCCATTATTACATTACCCACAAAGAAACTAGTGAAGTGTTGATGCTCTGTTTAATTTATCGTGTTTAATTATCATCATTTTTCACACGATCAAACCATTTTAATTAGCGTAGCATTTTCCTGTTACTTTTTTGCCGATCTTTCTTCCAACGAAGTGCCTTCTCGGATCTCCAAGCTATCCCCACTCGTGTTGGAACGTTGACAGTCCGCGGATGGACAGCGAAACTCCAACTTGGGCCATTAGAACCAACTTCCTCGGTTTCTTACCCCTCTCGGTTGTTAACTTTGATGTACGCACTGAACTCCTTGATTTATGAGCATCCAACGACTTCATAGTCAGTTACTTTTCCTCGAACCCCACTCAACGAAAAATTCCAAACCCTCCGAAGATGGTTTCACTCGTTTCCGATGCCGGTTTTTTGCTTTTTGTTATCTCTTTATGGTTTATACGCACAGCGAGGATAACCACTACTTTTAATTGCGGTAAAACTTTAATTACCTTCATCGTCTTTCTAATTTTTCTCTCGTCTCCCATTTTAATTAATTTTCCTCTTAAAAACACTATAACCAACGCAGCTCACGCACGAGGTTATTATACTCACTAAGGAAAAAAAAGTTGTGGGCGTTTGTTTGTAAATTAACCTCTGTGTCGATCAATGTTATTATTAGTTTGATCTACAAATAATGGCTTTTGATTAAGAGGCCGCTCCAACGGACTGTTTTACCAGCTATCCCAATTAATATCAATGTTTCGGGATTAAATCTTAGATGCCCATTAACGGACCGGTTTCCGATTCGTTGTTATAATCACCTCAGTTCATTGATTGAAGATAAAACAGTTTCGGATCCTATTTTGTAGTCGTGGTCCGGTGAAGAGTGAATTTTCTTAATGGGTATAGGAAGTGAATTAAATGAGTTGTAATGTCCATTAAACTAAATGAATTATTTCATGAGGATTATCGAATAATATGCAATATACATATAGTCGTTTCGACGGTAGATTATATTCCTTGGAAATCGTTGGTGTTCTTAGCTAACTCCCTTTCTGATCTGTTTGTTCTGCCTTCAAACAATGGAGAACATCAGTGCACTTCCTAGAGAATGGTTCAAATGAAATCTGTCTTTACCATGTACTCTTCAAAGCTGTTAATCACACAGATATACACAAATTGTTTGTTTCCTCTGAGACTTAATTTAACTTGGTCGTACGAATACATCAAGCACATATAAAAAAAAGTAATGAACTAAGCAGCTAATAAATAAAATGAATTGTTAATATTTTTTGAGAACAAACACAACATCATGGAAAAATAAGTGATAAGTAATTCATGCATTCTTCTTAAAGTGATGACAAATGTCCTATGGTACCATATTCTCTTTCCAGGGTTGTAGGGAATTAACTTAGAATCGTAATTTGAAGTGGAGGCTGTTGAATTTTTAACAAAATATAAATTTGGAATAATAGTTGACTAATTAATAAGACGTTTTTAGCTAGAACAGAAATCAGAATGTATTTTTATAAGATGTTTTGCAACGACAAAGCTCAACATGTGATAAACTGAAAACAGTAACACTAATGAAGTAACCATAAACATTTTCTAACGAGTTGATGCACTTCAATAGAGGCTGGCTACTTCGAGGCGCTTAGAGGGTACAGGCCTGTCTTTTGGTATATCTGGCTGTAATCTGAACGTTCCTGGCAATAACTCCTCCTGAAGTTGATGACCTGATGTTCTGTGATACTTCAAAGTCGCAGGAGTTGTAATTATCCCGAGAAATATGTGTGAAGTGGGTCAATTGCACGTGATGTGTCGTATGGTGAAAATGACATATTCACCTACAAATAAAGGAGAAATCAGTCTGTATGATATGGAAGCACATGATCCCTAAACCTAACAACTCAACCGATTCAACACCATCAAAACTTGTTCCTTGAATGCATTGTGTCACATTTCTAATATAAATTTACGTCACTCATTGATAGAAGGGGGTCATAGATTGAATGGTGGACATTTTAAACAGTATTTACAGTCAAAATGTACAATTTATTACAATGTTTCATTAATAATTTTTTATAAAATCCGAGTTCGATTTTTTTTTACCAGGCGAATCAACGCACGATGAAAATCGGAGTTGTCTAGTGAAAAACCACGTTTTACTTACTTAAAAAGCAATTTTCTCCCAAATAACAAAACGGAATTTCAAATCTGGTTATATCGCTGGAAAGCCTAAATTTTGGCGCATCTTTCAGCACTGCATCACACGCTTTATTACAGGGACTCATTAGGGTTTGAAGAAAGTCGAGATCTTCACGGTTTGACAACGTGTCCTTTTCAAGCTGATTTTTTCACCCGTTTCGTCAGCTTAAATAAGTTGGTTCCCCACTAGGGCGATAGGAAATTTAACGCTCTTGCAAGCGGTGGGTTCAGATTTGAAATCGCACGTAAAATGTGGGAAATATGACCGTTTTAATGCGGCACGGTCGAAAAAACGAGGAAAATCTTAAAATTGAAAAAACCGCATTTCCAAGGCTGGACAAAAAAATTGCTAAGAGGCATTTTTGATCAGAAATTTTCCGTAGAATCTTCTCCTGGCCTGTGACCGTCACGAAATGAGACACCCTATATAAGGTCACACAGGCTTAGACTGCACAAAATCCAGAATTAACCATATCTTCATCGATGTAGGGTGAAAGAAGACTCTGACGTAAGAAGTGGTCCTTCCCAAACATGGAAGCACCTATTTTCCGTTTCTTTTCCTTAAATACATTCTTGGAGAAAACAAGATTCAAACCTGTAGTATGTTCTATTACCAAAATTGTATGAAAGTGAATCCAAAATGAATGAATAAACAAATTAATTATAGGAATCGGAGAGTCCTGTGATCATAAGATCTATTCAGCCAACTAGTTTGTTTGGTTCCATCTTATGCTAATAGAGAGATTGTACTGTTTAGGTCCAACATTTTCTGGAGTGAGTTGGCATTGATCATGACTCATTCCCGCACTAGATTTCTGATATGTGTGTGCTGTGTGTCTCAAATAAGGGTGGGTGGGTGGTTGTGGGAATCGGGGAGTGATGTGATCTATTCAGTCAACTAATATGTTCGGTAATCAATTATTGATAATATCATCGTCTATTGATTACCAGCTTATTTTGATGGAATGTCTTTGGAATTTAGAAAATGAATTCAGTTGTAAATTTTCTGGCTATAGCAATCTTTTTTATTGGGACTGGATTTTGACTGAGTCTAATTTCTGAATTAAAACTCTATTCATTTTGAATAGTTGGTAAATTTCCATGAAAATAAATTAAGAATGTTTTTACTTTAATTCAGCCTTAGTTTATTTCGGACAAGGATCAAGGATCTATAGTGTAGCTTGAGGAGTGTTTTATATTGAACAATACTGGGACAAAGCAAATTTATTTACACGTTGGTTATTGGAGCATCCTGTTGTTGCAGCATATGAGGTTCAACTACCCTCATGTTATGAGTTGTATCTATTTGTTCCTGAAGCGAATGAAGGCTTGTATATATGAAAAAAAAAACAACGAACTAATAGACCTTCAGCCCATTTTAACGTGCGACTGCCGAAAAAAAAAACCTATGAATAAATACCCTGTCAGCACATCTCTCCAGAGATCTTGAAATATTGTCGATGAATTTTACTACGGATGGAAGAGCGACTGAATGGTCGTTCTTTATATAAAAACGCCAAACATTTCCTTATGCCCTACATTCATCAACACGCTCTCGTTCAAAGGTGCTCCTTGCTTATGTATTTTTTTTTCTTACTCCTTCGGGGAAAAGAGTATAAATAAACAACAGATGTCTTCTGTACGTTTTTTTCTTTCCACGCAAGACGCCTCGTAGTACGTCCAATAACATAACAACAAGCAGGCGTACCCTATCTTGAGTGGAAACGAACGCTGGGGCCTTCAAAACACAGGGAAAACGTGAACTCTCTCAAGTGTTTTCAAACGACTAGACAAATATAGCTCTATGAACGAATAGAGGTATTAGATACTGGCTCATGAATGAACTCGTGATTCTTTTGGAAATATATCAATCATAATTGAAACATATCATTGTGGAAGTATGTCAAACGCGCTTAACACATTGAATTTTCAAAATTTTCGTCAGCATTTTGAGTGATACATTCCTTCCTTTCTTTTCGATTATTGGCTGAAGACCAATCAGTTGAAAAAAAAAAAATTAAATTGTGGAGTTAGAAAATCATAGAATTTGTTCATAACATCCCATGATTCATGATTGAAGTAAAAATATACAGTAGTTTCTTTGATGGTCAGGAACCTCCTAATTTCCTATCAAGATTTTATCATTCGTGTTATTCGCTTTGAGTTCTGAACTGACGCGGTGATGTAACGAAGTAGTTACCCCTTCCAAGTGTTAAGACGATTAGCCTGCAACACCCACAGAAATGATATGCTCCAGGAATAACGAAACCCTGCTGTGTATCTATTAGTTCACCGTATAACTTCAACATTCGTTTTATTTTGTACAAGCACTTGCATCAATTTGACTTCAACAATGTTCAATATACTTGTTCAACAGTCTTTATCTCATAGGTATTTTCCTTATCCTATCACAAGTCGTTAACAGTCTCAAAATATTTAGCGTCGCGCCATTACCTTCGGTTCCTCCGCTCCAGACTGCTCTGATTGGCTTTCGAAGTGGGCGAATAAAATAATTAACATACATCATTACTTGGGTTGTCTTGAGACGCCCCAGACATATGTTAACAAGATGCGTAGGCCCGAAGCCCCAATTAAGTCCCTGGCCCTCCCGCCGAACCCTCGTTTGGGGAGGTCGCTGAAATGGGCCCGCTTATACCTTTTGTAAGTCGCTCGCTTTCTAAAATATGCCACAGCTCTTTTCATTTCTTAATGAGTCGGCGGTAAATGATTTGAATGAACGTTTGAGGCCATATATTTAGAATGTTCGTTCAGAAATTGAAAGCCCCAATTAAAAACTTCCTTCGTCTAGCTTCTAGAGTTGATATTTGTCCATCATGTCTACCACACTTTTAACTCTTTGGGCGTCCTTGTCGTGGCATGGTAGTGCTGCCATCCTGAGAGACCTACTATGAAAGTACGATTCGTTTTCCTTTTTCAATTTTATAATTTATCTAACGATTATAAGTCCCGTTGACGAGCACTTGATGCAGTAATCTATTGTAATAATCTGGTTTCTTTCAATATATTATTGTAGGCCGTTAAACTGTTGAAATTTACGTAGACTCCCTGATTTCCAGTATTTAAGTTGCTGCGAAACTCCAAAGTGCGGTAAATGTTACAATTTACCAGAAAATTCTTGCATTTTCCGGTAGTATTTGTAGAAGCTAAGTGTAGCCTCTCAATTGGACTTATAACGTGTAGCCTTAATTGGTCTTGAGATTTTACAAGAGGCTTGGTAAAAGCTAGTATTCATTCAATTACATAGCGAGTTTCGGGCGTTTACCAGGTGATTCTGATGAATCTTATCATTTCCCTGCGGGAAAATCCTTCCATTCACCAGGAGAGATTGGTATAAGTTCAATTATTTTCAGTTTCTCATTTTCACAAGGTTTTTTAGCTTTTACCAAATTATTCAGTCCATCCTAAAATATGCCAACTCTCATGGGATGTATTCCAGATTTTCATATAGATTTTTAGCTTTCACCAAATATATTGGGAAACGCTAAGATTTTCTGGTAAATCCAGACGTTCACCCCTTTTCTGGGGTTTACAGTAACATATATACTTACATGTGAAATGTTGCTATTCCGAATAATTATATGATATAATAAATTTGTTCATTTCGCTTGTTTCAGGTGAGTATTCCATGAAGACCAGTTGCCAATAAGTATCTTACCAACATTGGTGAGTAGTCGCCTTACTTTTCGATATTACCAGAATTTCATTTGAATTCGTCCACGCTTATTAAAGTTATAAATGTAATAATTTTAATAGGTGATTAGAGTGATGAATTGGAGTGATCACACAAATTGTCCTTCCTGTGACAATGCTATATTGATAATCAACGCTTGGCTTCTAGAAACTCTTTATTTATCTTGTGGGCAATTCTCGAGCGAACGATATACTTACTGATATATATTCGGATTACTTTTTTACCAGAGTATGCAGATCACCTTGAGCTCATAAAATTAACGATATACAAAAGCAATCTGACAGCTGAGCCGGAAACTTTCGTTGTCCAATCCGCATTCTCAAACGGCAAATCAATTCAGTGAATTAATTTAAGTCGTGCGCTTCTGTATTATTTGCATGCGAGCCTTGTCAACATTGCATTGAGGTGCTTGGAACCCTCGACAACAAATTGAATATGAAACCTTGAGATCAGTTGATCAATGTGGAAAATAAGTATTTCCAGTCTTTCAGAGATACTTTTTGGACGGATTTGAGTTCAGATCATTGACAAATCTGTTAAAAACACACTTTTTTGTCTTGCTCGTTAGCATCTACATAAAGTCCAGTAGTGTTGAGGAACAACTTACAACTTCAAAACTTCGAAGAAAGACTGAATCATTTACACATACAAGGACGACTTCTTGAAATGTGTTCTAGATTTAGCGTGTTCATGTTCCCAAATGGCGTGGCTTGGCATGGTTCATACTTCTTTTTAGTTGATATTGAATTGTATTAAAACTATAAAAGAAATTTTAAAATTAAGATTACAATACCTGATCACAAATGTATACCAACTCGCTCCCTAACGAAAGTTTCATAAATACGGCTACGTTACGCCAGCTTTTAGCGGTCACTATTTGCTCGTTATCCGCACGTGAGCGTCTCGATAGTTATACATTCCTCATCCCCAGTTATTAATAACCCCAACTAATTATAGTTCAAGATATCGGCATATGCCACCCTGCCGCTCTAGCCCTTCCTTCACGGCGCACATGTTTAATTAAGATTTAATACGGTCCGTATTACTCATACATCCTCTATTGCTCGTCGAGCTGTTTTCTTCTTCTCATTCCAAAACGGTCGTCTCCCTTTTAATTTTTTCCTCTCCCGAACCAGTTGGTGGTCCTAATAATAAGAGGAACGTAAGGGTGGTCCTAAACCGTAGGTACCTGAAGTTCGTTACCTTAAGAGCTCGTAAAATGCACGATTTTTCTGGTTTCCATCCTGTTGTGAAAACTGATCACTGAAAACGGGAAATGATATTTATTGTGTAACACCATACAGTTTTTAAATATTACTGCCATGTTATTAGTGAAAATAGTTCCATTTGATGAGTATCAAAATAACGAGTTATTGTACCAAAATTTAGGACGAAATTGCTCCGATCAGAGGGTCATAGGATAAATTGTATGCAGTTCCCAAACTTGAAGATTTGTAAAACTCGATGTTTCACTGGGAAACATATAGGCGTATGTAAAATGCTATTTAACTAAATAGCAAAGGTATTTTAAATGCGTTTTAACTTTTCAATATGATGTAACAAGTTTAAACCTCGTAAATACCACACAATTATTTAAAATCCGGTACAACCCCGGTAGAAGGAATTGTTCACCAATATCGTTGTTTTATTTCAAAAATGCTCGGCAAAGGAAGGTGACACTGCAATGCTTCCACCGATTTTTCGTAGGTAATAAGCTATTGTAGTGGCTCAAAAATTGTTCAAATCAAAATTACTCAAATTCCCTACTTTGTTTTACTAAATCCATTTTCTAAAAATCTTCTAAATTATAGCATTAGGAAGCGACCCATGATTTTCACTATTTTTCATATATTTATTTCCTTCTTCCCTAAGGATTGGAATGAAAAAACCGTTCTTTCACAAACAAACTTAAAATCGAGCATTCCAAAAAACGTTCCTCGTCAGAAACTGGGGCTTCTTGAGTGAGTGAATGCATAAACTTGAAATATAGAACGCTATATGCTAACGTTAAAAATATAGATATTATATCAATACTTGAATTATAAAGTTCAAAAAATTGAACCAACTTGTTTATGGTACGTAACTATAGGTTTAGAGTCCCTCATTTCGCCCAAAGTTGTTATGTCTTTTAGTATATTAACTGAATGTTTTTCTATTCTAACCATTTTTTAAAATATTATTTTTATACTGATTTGATTGTCCCCTTACAATTTTGATATTTTTTAAGCTCATAACATGTACCAAACTTATCCGTTCCTCGGGTTTCCACTCTTCTTGTCATAGATATGATTTTTGTTTTGAAAAACTGAGTTAAGGTTTGAAAATCCGAATTAAGATTATTTCATGTTGAATAATACATAAATATGAGATATGACTATGCAGTTCATCTCTGCGTTTGGATGCTTGTATGCATGTAACACCGAATGAACGAATGGTGCAAGGAGTGGGGCGGTGTTTTGTTGCAGACGGGGACGACCTCTAATCATAATGAGCTCATTCGTGGATGGAAGCAAAGAGGGGTAAACTGAAACCGCCATCTATTTGTGTTCAGGTTGGTGGGCTTAGACTCCGCAAATAGGCACAAGCCGAAGTAAAGAGGGAAAGGGAAATGATGAGCGTTCCGTCCCGGGGACGCCGAAAATGATGGATGCATCCCCGACGAAGGGGAACCCACGAGGAATATTTACTGTGCCGATGTACTCTACGAGGAGAGGGGATACTAGTGCGTGGGGGGGTGGCGGTGAGGGGCCATCGGACCGAAAATACACAATGTCCTAATTGAATTAGACTGCTAATTCTCCTAATCGCGCCTTCCATCAAGAGAAACGAGCGAAAAAAAACCTCCCCCAATAGCGATCCATCATCACATCGAAAGGGCGGATATTCAAATAGATGATGGCAATTAAGGGGTGTTCGCGGAGTCGGATTTCACCTTCGTTAGCTGAAGGCGCAATTACCGATTTCCTAGTCTGAAGTTATTGGATACATCCATAGAAGAGGTTGAATTGCTGTTACAATTTCTTACTTGCCAAATGAAACTAGATGACAACAGAATAGGGAATCTAATTTTCTGGAATAATAATAAGGTGCGGTTCAGGCTGCAGTTTTTCAGAACCGGAACTCTATGCCTTCAAAGAACTCTATGTCGCCCGAAACTCGAGCAGCTGGGAAGTCATCTATTGTCTGTATTTCTGATGCCTAAAGACAATTTCACTTTTCTTGGAAAATTATAAACATTCCATTAATTTCTGTCTTCTTTGTTGAAGGCATTTTTTACGTCCCGAGTATTTATTGTTGTTCTCTCGGTACCATGAGATAGCAGTAGTTTCCAACCTCGTCACATGTGTATGGCTGCCTCACTAGGTTGGAAAGCTTTCAACTCCTGTGCCAGGTTCTTTTCTATACGCTTGAAATTTTTGTGTGAAAAGGCCTCAAGACTCCCTACGATTCCCATCTTTTTTTATTTCGTTTGCAAACCCTACAAGAGTTGGAAAAATCATTTTAAAACCGCAAAAACCCGTTTTAATTGGTTTACAAGGTTATTCTGTACTGAAACTGAAACATGCGCCAAGTTGTGGGATTACTCCTGACAGTGCAGACTGTATTTCAATGCGTAGACAAATGAAAAACTATAATTTTTTCTTAAGTGGAGGTTTGATCTCAAATTGGTCTTCTATGTCATTGTCATTTTATCGATCCCCACCTGTAGTAAAAATAATCATATACCAAAACCTATACGAAAACCATCTCAGTTCATTGATTCCTACCAGCATCGATCCATTTTACTGGTAGGTTGCCAACGAACAGAGAAGCATTTCACGCTATTCAGTTTTAGTTATATCTGAAAAAATATGGTCTGTTCCTCTAAAATGGGAACTGTACTTTGTGACGATCTAACAAGGCGCAAGAGGAGCACCTACCCAAGACTGAATGCATAATTCATAATTCGACTGCCGAAGGAGGTGGAAGGGGTCAGGAGACCAGAAGAGTTGAAGCCTCCTCGTATTTCCGAGCCGATGCTAATGGGCTCTTCGAAAACCACTGTGTGGTCTTCTCTGTTTACACCTGCTTACAAAACATAAAACCTCTCGTTATTCGTGTGATGCAACCGTAAAGAAAGCCCTTACTCCCTAAAACACTTTAGCAGTTTCAGCACAAAATCGTCAACTTTATTTTTAACTTTTCGTCTCCAGTGGTCGACTTGTTATTGTTTTAATTACAACATTTAGGTGATGGCTGTTCTCATTAGTCCAATTTGGTGTGGGTTTACTTAATGGTATTCAATTAAAATTGTGTTCATAAGAATCAAACGGTTAGGCACATTCTCCGAGCTTAAAAAAGGTGGGTATATAGGCAATATTGAAGTCTTGGAAAGCTAGTTGATTTTATAAACCCTTCTCCCTTGAGCTCTCCATGCATATTACATGCAACATGTCCAATCCGTACACCATGCGGAAAAGGAGAATAAAATCGACCAAGGGAGTTGGAAAACAGTTGGAAAGAAGTTTGACATTGCAATAGTTTGTCATGTTACTCTAAAATTTTATTGATTTCCTCGTACAAATTGGACTAGGTTGGTTGTATTGCTTTTGTTTTGGTTTTTCTCAATGTATATTTATTCAATATACAGTTTCCATTCAGCCTCTTTATTTGCTTCCAGATAATTAACTAATAGTACGACAGCACATTTCGAATTATGACTTTCTTTACATAAATTTATTCTAGTGGATCACATTAGAAGGAAATTTTTGAATTGCTGCTTACATTGTTTTGTTTACCGTTCTTGTGTTGGTAATACCTTTCAAATTCAAATATCTCTCGTATGACCGATAAGAGTCCGTAAATTTTCCTCATTTTGGTCTCATTTTGTTTTGGTCAAACGCAAGCTAGTTCGTGCCAACTTACTTAATCCAATGATGCTATTTGCTACTTGGGGTGTTAATCTTTATAACCATCATATGTTAAACCATTGTGCCATCGATTCACTGAAAAGTAATCAACATCAAATACACCCATTGAAGGAAAAAACTGTTTCACAGGTTTTCAAATGTGCGATAAATGAAATAAAAGAAGAATTAAATAATCAATTTAGTAGCTCGTAGTAGCGTTGGGCTAACATTTCTTTAACTATCACGATATGGTGGAACCAACCACTTCTGTTGTAAGAGTCTGTTGTAAAGAATCACACGTTCTTGAATATGTTACATTTCATGACATAAAAAGGTGAATCCTATTACTCCATTTACTAGCATGCAATATTCCTGGTAGAAGACTTCAGGGTCCCCTCCAACTATCACGATTTGGCGGAGGAAAACCCACCTAAGAATTTGTTGAGCTCAATACTTACCTGCATAGTTGAAGTACAAATTACAACTGGCACGAACGCCTAGACGTTTCTTAACCGGAGATCGAGCCATGGGAATCGCGGCAGATATAAAAGAAGGCCCCTTTTGGCGCATCCTTTCCACAGATATCCACTCGGACCCCGGCCACGAAGGGAACGTCACGGCCAGGTCGCTGCATCTTCGGAAGATTCCAACACGAAATCTCCCAGAGCGCTGTCCACGATTTCCCATCATTTCATGCAATCGCCCCGACCCGACCGTTCTAATCAGTTCTGAACTTTAATTAAAAAGCTCTTCCACGCTGCCCCTTCCTTTCTTACTCTTTCACCGGTCGTATTACGTCTTCGAGGAGGTCCAGAAGTCGAAAAATTATCCCGTGCCCGGCTCTGGGGGAGGAGTTTTTCTAATTTTAGGCGGTAACCGAAACTCGACGTTCGAACACCAGGAATTAGCTTCAAATTATCATTCGTCTTCATTCGGCCGGAACCTCTAATTAATTAATTAGGGTTCATTTGAGAAATTAGAACAAGACGGACAAGGTTGGAACGAGAACCTTCGCCCTTGGGCTATAAGTCTTTTCACAACTAAGAATCGTAAGGAATCCATTCTTATTATAGGTTCATTCATATTAATACGGCATGGTTAGAGTCCATTAGACAATGTCTTTTGAATAATAATAGTATAATATCTAGTAGAATTTCTTGGTAGTACAAGTTATGATTAAATCACATGAATAATCTCCGTGGTACTCCATGTAATAGGTACTGCATATGAATAAATACAATTTAATATTGGAATTTTTGAAAACCACTCTAATAATTTTTGGGAGATGTAAACAAAATTTCGTCACTATGTACTATGATCTGATCTCTGTAAAGTTTTCTCGATTGTATTTTGAGGTTGTGAGCGTAATTTCATTTCATCTTTTTCAAATCGATGTTTGATTGATACCCTATTTTACATCAATATACTGTTCTAAATCTTCTCACCCTAGATATAGTTCTGTGATCACGTGACACACTAAATACTGGCATTAAACATTATACATACAAGGAATGTGCGTATTAGTGGTGGACGAGGGAACTAGATACCTCACTCAACCTGCTGGTTCTTTCCCTAATTTTCTGTCTTGCTACTCTAAAAATAATCGTGTAACATACAATAGAGTTACATTCCACTTTAGTCTTAATCTTTAAAACAGATTATTGATGCCTAATTGAAAGATTCAGATATTTTGGGGAAGTACTTTGGGAAACAAAGATTATAATGTATTTTTAAATTAGAAAACACGTTTACAGTATACCATCTTACCTACTGGATACAGGAAGCGACTTGCGTATAATGTGTAAACCCTCAATTAGTCTCAATATAATTTCCCTCTATGGATCAGATTTTAGTTGTGACATTGTGACCACATCATGAGGACAGTGTGTTCATCTATGAAACGTAAGTATAAGAATGTGTACCTGCTTGACACTAACAGCGCATTTCCATGGACTGAAACTGGAATTGCATGAACCGAGCCACAGGTGGTTGTAGTTTATCATTTGAATCAAAAGCGTCATTTCCCGCTCCACGTTTCCCCCTTTTACCGATAATGACTCCGGTTTTTTCTATTGCTCTTTCCAGCCTTGTAATTTCGCGTCCTTATGTCGATATTCCCGATCGTTCCGGTTGGTGTACGAGGCTTTCATGTTTATTCTAGTCAGTTTGTACGTGTGTTCCCCGCGGTTACACAGGTATCAATATTGAACTACGATCCTCACCGCTAATATTTAGAATGCTAATACGGTCTGTAGCCATTCAATTCAAATGTAATTTCCTCGTATCGGGGTACACACGGGCTTCATTTGTTGTTTGGCGTCGGAATCAAAAGGAAATGTCATACATTGACATTCATTTTTTCTTGCAGAGTGCAGGACAGTGTACAACATAGTGATACGAAGTCTGGTTTAGTAGACTCTTGAGAAGGGAAAACAATTTCATGTTAGCTTTCAAGTATTATATGACCCAGTGTCATTTGTCCAGTTAAAGTGACATTGCATGCCAAATGATGTCTCCTTGGTATTTTTGAGATATTGCTTCTTTCTCAATCTTGGATTTTGTCTAGTAGTTTTTGATGGTTCAAAATTTGCAAACAAGTGGTTACGTTCTGTACATTCCATCAGAATTTCTTGATTCATGAGATGTCACACGAAACATGTAATATTCAGATAGTATTTGTTATTGTACTATCTACCCATGGCACTCTTTGATAAGATCTCTTTTGGCCAGTGCCCCACGTCAGCTGTCCGTATGTCCTGCAGTTTCTTATTATTTTTTTGCTTCCTTTTGTGCAAGCTTACTCGAAAGAAACTATGGTTAAATATTTCAACGTTCTTCCTCAACGACTTCGGCGGTTTTGATGATCGCATACTTGCTCAAAGCTGTCATAAACTACTTTCCAAGGTGGCATTCTCATAACTAGATAAGCAATTACCAACACTTCTGACAGAATAATACCATTTCTGCCTCCTCCATCAATTTATTCCGCGAATTTTTTTAAACTTTCTACCACTGCATTGTTCGTGTACGGAATTTTTCCGTGTATTTATGATTTTAACTATTCGCTTGATAACCGATATTCTACTATCAAATCTGAAATATTTGGTTGTAAACTTTTCCTTATCCAACCCAATTTCCTCGTTTCCTAGTCTATAGGTAGGAACGTGCACTTTATTTAGGTATGGCATTATTGAAAAACTAGAAATCAAAATTCCAGTTGATGAAAATACTTCTTTTTTACTGTAAAAAATAGATTTTGAGTAGAAGTATCTAATCTGCGGTTGCTATTAAATTGTTGACCAAATGTGCTTCCTACTCGATTGACGTTTTGCAGCTTTTCTAGTGAAGTCAATCGATTATTGCGTTTTCCCAGTGTTGAGCTTGACGTTGAAAATGGCAACTGGCGGTTGAACCACGTATTTCTGAGGAGAAGTAGAGTTGAAAGACTTTTTCCCCCGAGAATCATAAGTTAGCTTCAGAAAGTACCAGCTCTCACTGGGTCAACTAGTCTTTTAACCCCACTGGCTACACCCGGCAGCCCTGAGCCCGATCAATTGGAAATTTATTGTGGCCGTCCAGTAAATCAAACCGAGTTCAGAAAGGTGGAAGCGATAGTGCCCTGCTATCTTAAATAAAGCGATCCAATCCGCTCTCCAACATTTTCTATCGATTGATTCACTTTATAGTTAGTCGTATTTTTTTGCAGTTGATTTCATTGAATTGAATCAAGATAGTATTTTATATATCAATAGTAAATAAGCATTACCATATACTTGCTATATGTTTATAAGTTCGCATTGGATTATAAGTCTGTAGATGGTTGTCAATGAGTGCTCACAAATGAAGACTTCAGTCTGCACATGGGAAAATGTAAAACCTAGTATAAGCCATTTTCTCATGCTCTTGTCGTATGATTACGATCGAATTCGAAGGTAGTCGGTAAAATGTGGTTTAGATTCTGCACATCATAGAACGTCAGCCAACAAATCTTGAGGAGGGTATTTTTTCTTGAACGGTTCATTATTGAAAAGTTTGAAAATAATAAACCAAGACTCATACGTGGCGGACTTGTTTATAATGGTGTACGGCGAGGTAAAGTCCCGCATGGGGAAACCTCCGCACGATGTCATGGAACTATTTACGACTACATCCGTTGGATGGTAGGCCATTGGAAGTGTTATTGACCGTCCGATGGACTTAGCTATAGATATGTAAGTATTCATGTTTATAGCTATCTCGGTAACGCGGTTAACCAAAGTTAAGCGAGAAAATATCAATCCTGTGTATTTTTTGTCCTTTCTTGAAAACCGGGATATTTTGTCCTTTTGAGAAACTTGAAATAACGACCCACGTTAGTGTGATGCCAAAGAACGGGAATGGCATCCGTGTCTGTTTAGATCCCTTTTATACCAGTTCGAGTGAACATTACCGGCCCACTCGCGCCTCGAATCCCTCGGAATATGTAAATTATTCGATTTTCCGAAACTGTTAAAACGATAGTGTCGTGTTTTATTGACTCAAAAAGCAGTCCGAGCTTCGCCGTCGTTACTCGATCATAAAAACGTGATACCTCCGCCGCTCCTCGACCCTGATAAAAACTAACCTTTGGTCCGGGAGGAGACTTTTTTTCCTCTTTTCCCGATCGGAAATGGAAATAGATATTTTTGCGAAGGAATCGTCTCTCGTAAAGTTCAATGGGTGGGGGTACAGGGTAAAAAGCTATTCCTTCGAAAATAGAAGTCGTAAAAGCAGTAAAACGTTGAAAAGGAAAGTGGCGAATGAGAACGGTGAAAATATCAGTTTGAAAATAGAAGTTCTGAACCGGCGAGAAGCTGAGTTTCTCAAGCTGTAAGTTTCAGAAGTTGATAGACCGTTAAGCGGTGGTAACACTTGGGAAATAAACCCCGTCCTTAAGAGTCCCCGCCACTTGAAATTCTCCGTGACACCTCATTATCGGGTTTCCACCTTTTCCGGATATTTAAAGCGAAATTGGGAGTTTTACGATCAGTTGTTCGCGGCATTTTCTAGTTGGCCTCTTTCATTTCTTAGGGGACTGTAGCATTAAAGATGTCCTAATCACTCGATAGTATTAAACTTTACCTACTTGCGTATGGTTTTACAATATACAGTCGTATACAATGTATCATCTGCAACATAACCGATGACGTGGCTGCGCAAATTTTGACATTTTGATCGATGCGGCTATTGCATACTGGTGCTGCCCGACTTACAATACAGGAAAATCCCATACAAAGAAACAATTCAAGAACAATAACGAAGTAATTCAAGAGAGAAGACACAAACATGTAATTAAACAAAATAATTTATTGTAAAGACAATACACGTGAACAATTTGGTGATAGAAAAGTCACATTTGCGAATAACGGAACTGGTAGTGCGAAGGGCTTAGGTACAGAAACTCACAAAAAAAGCACACTCTCCATTGAAGATTTTTGATTTGAAAATTTCTGTACATCCATAGGCCATTTCAGAAACTGTAAACGTTCCCCTGTGTCTGACAAGATTAGAAAAAACAAACCTCAGGTGTGAAATATGATTATATTTCATTGTAATTTTTAATACGCTGAAAGAGAGTTAAATTTGAATACAATTTTTCAATATAATGGTTCAATGCAATGATGTAAAGTTTTGCAAAATCATTTTCAAAGGAGTGGATATTTTAGATGTTTACCAGTACAAAAAAATTAAGTCTTAAAATTATTGTTGGGTGAAGAAACTTGTTGATATAATTTGTTCTCTGAAGAATAGTATTTTATTATTAAATCCTATAGGATTCTAACAATCACGGTTTACCTCAATACTAACTAGTTGGTCAATTTTCCAAAGCTAAGCTCATTAGAGAGTTCACATTTTTTAAATCATACGATTTTCTATTGCGTTCATCTCTGTGGATTCCTTCGACAATTTGGCGAATATTAGGAATCGATGTTCAGAAAATTTCTCACTAGTGTGTATATTGTAGAACGATCTATCTCATTACAATCATCAAATTTTCTTTTCGGCATTTTAAAAGCTTCAAAGGAACTTTTGATCCTCGGGAATGGCTGGCGTTCTAGTATTAACAATGAGTTAAACCACTATTTAATTTGACTTTTATTTCACGGTATTTCGATTATTTCATGGCGTATTTTTAATTTAATTTTTGAAATTGTTACTTTTTTTTAAATTGTTTCTTATTGTTTCTTTTTAATAATTTCAGATCATGTCTACAGTTTTCCTTTGACTGTATGGGTTGTGGAGAAAGTGAGAAGTTTTTAGGACCGAAATTTTTATCTGAATGTTCCAGGCTCGTAGTATAACTTTTGTTTAGGGTGACCCTAAGGGTTAAAATGTGTGCTTCTAATGTTCCATTAGCCTTTATTTTGCGGAGTTGAGCCTTTTGCAAAACGATGTATTAATATAAAACATAATTAGCATATTCGTAGTTTAGTTTCCGAGTTGAATAACGTTGAATCCCTCAAGGTAATCCTTGCAGTAATCTGCGAGTTTTATTCAAAAAGCGGGGCGGAAAAGTTTTGAAACATCCTCCGAATCCCTACCGTTTAATATGTTGTTTGGGGGCGCGTGTCAGCACTTAAGCTGAGTACGAAGTTGTGAATTGGAAGGATTTTCTACACTTCCGTGGGGTGATGGTAATCCTCTTAATATCTTCTAATTCTCGCCTTTTGCGGCTCGCGTTCCTTAGAACTGCCCGATGACGTAATGAAGTTGGTTGTCAATGATTTGGCTCGCGATTCCGGTATACCTTAGTCAGGTTTATTGATACGTATCAATAAACCACATATTCTTATGAAATGTTTTTAATTCAAGTCCTGGTTTTTGGATCCTTTCCATCAGTTGTCCATTATTTAGCAGATGATCATAGTTTCACATCAATCTTCATTTGGCTATCACAATTTGGGATCATGAGCAGGCGAAAAGATTAGCATTTCTAGTTTGGCACCCATCGTATTCCTCAAGCTTGTACCTTTGTCATACGCTGTTCACCACGAACTTTTTAGTTTCCTTTCCACCATGTGAGACACTCACTAGGAAAATCCACTTTTACCGTAGTTGAAGCTGAAATACCGGAATTATGGTGATTAATTACAGGAAGTGGTAGGCTTGTATTGCACAAAGATACGGATTTTAAATCATTGAAACAACATATCGCTCATGGTTGATGATCTTCTGCTGATGTACACAGTGGATCCTAACGGCTTGCAATGCAGGGCAGACTGCAGGGCTTTGCCACAAGCCATCCAACATAAAATAAGACTGGATGAATGTATAGCAACTTACTTGAACGGTAGCCTGATTTGCAACCACGTATCTCGAAAATGTGTGAAATGCGATTCCCATTCACTTCATTCATTTTCTTTTTTTGGCACGTTCGCACCACTTCGCAGATACGAGCTTGCGGGCCTTTATTAAACTTGATAAACTGAGCACACGAGGGTGGAAAGCGTCCCAGATGCAGGCTGTTGAACGGCCGGGAGGCGGCGAGAGGGGTCCGCAAAGCCGTCGCCCTTGGCAATGACGAGGGCGGTGGATTTCTTGCAGGACGAAGAGGAGGGGGATTTTGATACGCCATAAAAGGAGGGTAACACTTGTGGAGTTTATGACCATCGTAGGTGAAGCCTCCCTCATACTCTTATGAGATGGAAATTGTTATTTAAATACGTAAACCTTCACGAGGGTCGCGAGCTTGTTGTTAAAACGATGGTGACAGGTATAGTGCCGCACTTTTCTTCCTTCTCCCCATCTCTTCCTTTTCCCTATCTTTTCCTTCGACAATCTTACGAAGCGCCTCATACTCGTTTCCATATCAACCGCAAACTATAAGAGATTGGTATTGGAGATGAGATGACATGAGGGAGTTTGATGGTACCATAGGATTTCTTCAAATTGTTTCTTACCGCAGTATTCACGCAGCCATGAACTCCGTTCTTCATTAATTTCTTTACTGAGTGAAATACACTTTAAAATATCTCAGTTTTATTGTTTAGCCCTTGATACTTAGACATGCTGTACAGATCACTTATATATACACTAAGGACATTACCGACCTTCATTTTTCTATTTCATTGTATAAACTCTAGTTTAGCGACAACGTTCGATAGTACAGTGATCCGCAAGGTATCATTCGATTTAGTGAATTCTACCAAAGCCTGAGGGTTAATTTTGTATTGGAAAAGCTCATGAGATTCTGAAGCGATAGTTTGCTTAATCCAAGGGTTGTACCAAATATCGATTGGTCTTGTTTGTAGTGTGTCTCAACGTCTAACCGCGAATATGTATCTATTTCATGATTTAAGCTTTGGTTTTAGTAGACATAATGAAAGAAAACTATATTTTGAGACATCTACAAGACACGGAATTACTTCGAAGATGCTACAGGATTTGAAAGTGCGTTTATTGATATGAAATCAATAAAAACCACGCGGTTCTTCATTTCTTTTTGAAGGTGAAGGAACATGTTTCCAGGGTTGTTACATATCTTCCCTAATTCCTTAATAAAGTTTGGAAAGTAGAAACAGTGGTATTCACGTTGACTCGCATTGAGAGAAAAACTTGATAGAAACAATCAAGCGGAATGACTGGGGAAACCAGTCATAAAGTGACGGAATCAGAGGGGTCTCCCTGAAGCTTATCACCCTCGTAAAGTCCAACCCTTCACTGCGTAGCGCTTGCTGACAACCCCGTAACCGCTTCAGCGTGAAACTTCATCGAAATTCCAATCGCCCACCGCGCCGAATGCTTCCTAACGCTGTGGGGGTCGCTCCCATTCTAACATGAGAGCCAGGCGTTCCGTTGTATCTGCTTTTCCCCGGTGTTCTATCAGTGAACCCGTTCTTAGTGCCCTGATCAATCCTCAACCGCGACGCTAATTTGCGGGGAAGTTGAGGCTCCTTTCACGGTAAACGTCCTCCGGGAGGGTCCTATTCAAAGCGTTCCTATTCACGAAACCCAAGGCTCACGAGGGGTTGCTCTGATAGGCTAGATTGCTCTGCAGAAGTCCAGCAGGGTACGACTCTGCACCGAGCCAAGAACAATCGAATCTTCGGGATCCGCTCTAGGAACGAAACGGCTTCATTACGCCCGTATAAAGGAAAACCGTGGGAAAAGCGCGTCTACAGGCCCTCAGCGCTGCTTTACAAGGGTAGGACTTCCGTGGGGTGATTAATGCAGCCTTTGGGTGAGCAGTCGGTCGGGAAACACCGGGTTTCCTTGCCATTAACGGCGCATAGTCTCCTTGGTTGGGTATCACCTTCACTAATGTACCTCCCCCAGAGTGATGCGAGGCCCTTCTGGGATCTATAGACCTTCAGACTATTATTAATTATACCGTAGAGGCCTCGTCTCTCCGCTTTTACACCCATTCTCGGATAAATTATATGTATAAAACACAGTGTCGTCCCCTTGTTTGATATTAAAACGTAAAACCCTGATTAGCGTATGTTGTTCAGCTGACTGAGGGAATTCTCATCCATATTCGTTTCCTCAATAAGTGATAAGGCTAAATGGAACATCAAAGTGGCTGCACGGGATGAAATGTTGAACACTTACGTCAGGTGGAACAGACATTTACTGATTAAACGTTATGAGGTATATTTCCAATCAAGACGACGTGTTCGATCCAGTTTTGTGGGCAAACTGTTTTTTTGAGGGTCCACCCATTTTCATTTTTCCAATTTTCAGTTACTTATTCTCTCGGGTTCTTGAGCTGAGTCAACGAGCCATTTAGTGGAAGTATTTGTTTTAATTTTGCAGCTTCATAACTTCAGCTTTATTTAATTGGTAATCAAACACCAATCATATCAACGGAGTAATATTAAAGTTGTAGCTAAAATAGAACTAATCCAATTATATTTGTTGCTGTTAATCCTTCAAAAACACCCAAGTTCAACGATTAAGTTTCACTTAAAGTACTATTTTCTTTATGGAAATTAACTTGGAATGCGAAATCTGAATTGTTGTTATTTGGCTATCAAATTTTGATGAAATGGAGGTGTGATTTATATCACTAGAATTCGAGCCTGAATTTGTGTCACTCCCAAACCACCGTATGGTTCTCTCTCTCTCTCTCTCTCTCTCTCTCTCTCTCTCTCTCTCTCTCTCTCTCTCTCTCTCTCTCTCTCTCTCTCTCTCTCTCTCTCTCTCTCTTCTGTAATTTCTCTCGCATTGTTTTTGAATCCTCTCTCTCGAACTAGTTGTTATTTTATGGCTATCAAAGTTTGATGAAATGGAGGTGTTTGATTCAACTAGAATTTTCGGTCTTCCGATCAGTTTTGCTGGCTGTTTGTAATGAGCTAGAAACACCATGCACTTTTTGTACCCCAAACCACCGACAAACGTACTGGTTGTATTCTCTCTCTCTCTCTCTCTCTCTCTCTCTCTCTCTCTCTCTCTCTCTCTCTCTCTCTCTCTCTCTCTCTCTCTCTCTCTCTCTCTCTCTCTCTCTCTCTCTCTCTCTCTCTCTCTCTTGCTCTTATCTCAATTCTGTAATTTAATGTTAGTAATAAAACACATGCACCATATTTGCATGTAATGTGAATGTTTGTATTTAAAAGTCTTTACTGTGGTTGTTGTTATTTAAGTGCAGTAAACAATTAAAACTGGTTTAAGTACTAATAAGTTTAGATATTTTATCGGTTATGTATAAAGCAGTAGAAGTATAATATTGAAGTTTCTAAGCATAGATACTGGTTTGATTAAGTTTAGATATTTTTCGGTTCTTGGTTATGAAGAGAGTCACACATACGATTCGTTTCTAAGCATGTGGCACCGATGTATTGAACCGACGTCACGTACAATATTTTTTATCATAAGAAACGTCATAATCATGCGACTCGTAATTACAATCATCATAATATTTGTCGACAGCATATTATCACTGTTACCATAAAATGGAGGGAACAAATACAGTTATTAGGCATAATTCAACACTAGACTGTAGAACAGGCCGGAATATCAATTATGAGGCCTATGTTGTTCTAACAAGACTGGTATTGAAAGACCGTCAAAGGGTTGATACATGCTCTGAAGTCAATTTTAATCGTTGAGCTATTACTCATCGCTCCGAGGAGAGATACGTCAGAGGAACAACTCGGTTCAATTTACATACTTACTGAGCCTTAAGTAGGTAGCAGTGTCAGGGCACACCTACGAGCCCCAATAGTAACAATACGTTATATCAAATAATTGTTGGGCCGTAGAAATATTTCACGCCCACGGTTCCTTTTAAAACGGTCGAGTTATTATTTTCTAATAATATTTACAGGAACGGATTGGGATTTATGGGAGTGGCCCACGGGAGGCTCGGCCTGGCGAATCTAATATCTCTTTATACAATTATGAAAAACGACTGTTCATTAAAGGGCCCGTGTGTGGGAAGGACAGAGTCTTTGTCGAATTCTGCATTATATTGCTTTATATCAATGATCGACTTATAAAAAAAACTACTAGATTTCAACGCAGCAGAACACGAGCATGAGTGAAAATTTTCAAATGTCAAGAGAAATAACCGTAGTCTTTCACCGTCTCCCCTGAGAGCAGCCAAGTGTGCTTAGCCGGGGGTGCCCACAGGAGTGAGGGGGGGTACCTATGACGCAAACTGCTTCATTGAAATTCTTGGGTGGGGGTTCCAAAAAATTGGAGGGGGGGGGGGGGTAAGTTGATTGAAACAGTGTTTAACGTGACGACATTCAAAAATATATTACATCACTAGATATAGCTTTTCCAAGTCGAATTGAGAATTTTCCAAGTCGAATTGAGAATTTTCCAAACCAAATTTAGAATTTTCCAAACCAATTTGAGATTTTCCAAACCAATTTGAGAATTTTCCAAATCAATTTGAGAAATTTCCAATCTAAGAAACTGTCACTATTAAAAAGGAAGAGGTTGTTTTCCTAACCGAATTGACAATTGTTTAAGGCAATCCAAGACTTTTATTGCAAACGAAATTAGTGACGCAAAATGAAAGAATAGCACTTAATGAACTAATTAACATTGAAATCGAAAAGACAAAATGAGCGAACAATACTTCATAAAAATGACGGTCTTGTTAAGAACAGAAAAAATCGAGGCCACTCCTTATTTTTGTTTTTGTTGACTTCAATAGACCAGCCAAACGCAGCCAAATTTTGCTCACTAATTTTGTTTTTAATAAAAGGAAAAATCTCAATTTGACAGTTTCTTAGATTGGAAAATTCTCAATTCGACTTGGAAAATTCTCAATTCGACTTGGAAAAGCATAGAACGTGAATAATAATGAACCTAGCAATCAATTTAAAAATGGTTTGTTTTTCCTTTGAAATGTATAAATGACAATGACAGTGCTCGAATATCGTCCGTTTTGTCTATTGCCGGCTGGATTTGGATTTTTTCAATAGCTACCTGTATAAATCTTATGTTAGTTTTAGATAAAATAAGGGGTGCTTACGGGTATTTTCCACGTTTTTGTTTTGGGGAGGGGGTACCAACGCACCCCTGGCGTAGCTAACTTCAATTCACAACTTGAGCAATTTTGTAAGAGATTTTATTTTTCATTTTTATTCTGTAAAATACCACTAAAATGTGTTTTTTCTTTGAACACCCTTTTCAAAATGGAAAATAAATTCCCCGTGAATCAGCGTTCAAAAAAATATATATATATAATTTCATTTGCCGCACTTAATGTCTACGGTAGACAACATCTTCCCGAAGTGTCAGGGTTGCGCGAATTCACGCGTTCGTAGAGTGGACTACGTGGTAAATAAACTAATAAACTCTAATGAGGTGTCAAATGTTCATAAAATTTTGCGTAGAATCCGAATCTGCGATAAAAAACGGGGGTTCCAATAAGATAAAACATAGGTAATGCGCAAATCGCAAATCGCGATTCGAAAATATGTGATACTTGAATTCTCCATAGAAAATCAGTATAGTTACTTATCTTTTTTTGAATTGCTGGTTTTATACATTTTGGTTACCCTCCGAATAGATGTATATGTGTATAAATCAGCTCGCGGACTATAAATGTTCAAATAAACCCCAAAATAATTTCTGAGATTGAGGGGGAAGAACCCCAAGAAAAAAAATATCTTTGATACTGTCGATGTTTAATTGTACAGCCTTGGTAAAAATCGCCGTGTTTGCGCTTGAAAATTTATCGAGGAGTTTTGCAGATTTCTAACGCCTTGCCTTATCTTGTATCCCAATATGAGGTATTCTGAATCCCTCCACATCGATAAAGGCCAAAGAGCCTCTTCTATCACAATAAAATTAAGTTTTCCCCCTACCAATGTTTGGATCTCCTTAGTTTGCTGATGAATACACTTATGTTAATCTGACTAAAAAAGGCAGTGACAGAACTCGACTATATGGTTTGATTCCCGTTTAATATATATTCATTCTATATCACTCTGTAATTGCCCGTAAATTCTTATGGACAACTATTGAGTATCAATTAAACATTGAGACTAGAGTTAGTTTTTCCTGTAGGTAATAGAGAAAAAAAGGATCTGTATTTTCACTATGTCGACCTAAAATTTGCTACCCTACCAGCGAACTAATTGATTTACGTTATATCCTACTTCTGGCTTTTTTTTTGTTTGTTATTAAAATGCAGAATTTAAATGAAAGAATTGAAATAAAAGGAGTAAATTGAAGAATTTAAATGAAATTTGAATGATTTTTTATAATAACTTCGGTTTATATTTCAATACGAAGATATGGTCACGAACTTATATTAATGTTAGAAGGCAACCCACCACCACACATCTTTGTGAGTTCAACTGTTAAATTTCAATTTAATAAATAGTAACGTTAAATGACGAAATTATGGTTTTATTTAGGCTTCTGGCAGTGTAAAATTCGTAGGAAACATTCCTCAATTACCAATACCTACCTAGTTTCCGCATTTAGATGAAAATCTCCGAGGTCCGCAGGAGTGGTCGGAAGATGCGGTATAAAACCGGTCGAGAGAAAAAACCGACTCTTTACGCGGTTGCAAGGGTCTCTTATAAAGGTCGAGGGATAGAAGCGAAAAGAAGTCCACGTGTCGGCCGTGTATGTGCGCACGTGTGATGGGAGGTAACAAGGAGGACGGCACCTACGTGAGTTGACTCACAAGGAACTCCGAGGATGCGAAAGGGGAAACACTCCGGAGCCTAAAAAGAAAATGGGTATGTGTGACTTTATTCAAATGTGGGTCAAAGGGAAAAGGCTGAGGGAACACCTGAGTGGGGAAGGAAGATAAAAAATGGAGAATGTATTTGAATGTGCGTGCTTTAAAAAAAATAGGTTTTGAGTGTTTAGTATGAACTTAATTGGAAATTTATACAGAAATCCGCTAGTTACGAGAAACGATTAGGTTAAAAAAAGTAGGTACCCAATAGCGACTTCTAAAAAACAATGTAGAACGACTCGATTCCGCAAGGAAGAAATGTATTCTATCTCCGCCAATAGTAAACTGCAGAACAAAATGTTGACTATTTTTAATTTCCTCCGATTTTTTCAGCATTGTAATTATCTGCGATTTAGGCTCATTAGTAGACAAAAGTCTACTAATTATGGCAGTTAGTCATATCGAACGCGTTTGGACATAATCTGACACTGCTAATTATTGGATACTTGAGAGTTTGGGAGCTTGTTTCCAAAAGGTAGTAAAGACCTTTTTTTTTTTTTTCAAAATTGAGTCCTTGAGACCTTCCCGGGAATTTCGGGACCGAATTTTTCACAAAAATGAAATAAGGTTGGAGCTAAAAGTGCTATCCCCTTGAAAACTAGGAAGAAAATTCAGTTTTTTTCTTCAAAAGATACTATATACATCATAATAGAGCACTTCCATCTGTTTGGGTTCAGAAAGCACTATAAAACTCCATTATACTCCATTAAAGAGTATTGCACTGGCTACTGTATTTTGAGCATAAAATACTGTATCCATTATCTTATAGGATTTATCAACTTTCAAGCCATTTTTGAAGGGTTTTCAATTATTTAAACCGTATTTTTTTTTAGTTTGTTCAAATCAGTTTTAATAGAAAGAATGTTGACAACCATGGTGAAACCTCCGAAGTGGCTTCCATAACATTGTCACCATAAATAACTGCCACTCACTGCTTCGTTAGAGCTTGGTATTTGTTGCCTTGTTTTCGTTAATTTGAACTGAATATAAAGTGTGCAGTATCAAGGAATTTGTGTTAATTGAAAGAAGAACTGTTTTTCTGTGGAAAAATTGCGGGGTGGAGGAGGAGGGAGGCAGCTGTATACAACTGCAACTGCTACCGCTTGGGATTCTTATTGCATCAGGTTTGGGCAGATTGGGCAGAAGTCGTTGACAGGAGGAAAAGATTGTATTTCAAAACGTACTATATCCACTTTGTTTGGTTTCAAAAAGTACTAAACACCAGGTTTGACAACAAAAAGTTCTATATCTAAAATCTTGAAATTTCAAAGCTCCACCTAGGTACTTAAATCAATTGACGTCTCAAAATAATTTGTTTATTTTTGAGAAATTTTTAATACTAAATGAAGAATACATTAAAAAATGTTTTTTGACATGGGGTGGGTTTTAAGCTTGTAATGGTTATTCCTTGAATTTCTCGTTTATAACCAAAACGGGTACAGCACCTTTTGGAAACAAGCTCCTCATTTTTGTATTCAATTCCAATTCCACGCTGACGAATTCGAGGATCAAACGTGGAGAAACTACAGTTATATCGATAAAACCGAAGAAGATCATCGTTATATCATGGTTAAACCTGTAGTAATTCACCCTTCTCCTTCAGGTCGAAGTATTTTATTTATTCATTTTTTTCATAATTGTTTTTTCATTGCTGTAAATAATGAATACAAATTTTATTTTTTTAGTAATAAGCATTGATACTGTATCATGAAATAGGTAAAACGGCGACATTATATGAGGCATCATGTGTATTTCACATAGACCATTTGATATCATTTTATAAAGTAACTAGTCATGGCACGTCCCTTCATGGCCCAGAAAAATTTATTATCAAAACTATTCTCCCGGAAAAGATGCTGATGAGGAAGTGATGTAATTAAAAGTGATTTAAGAATCAACTTCTCCGAAACAAAATTGAATGAAAAAGAGAAGGATCGTTTAGGGATTTTTTTTTTCTTTTAAGTCTTCAATCTTTATTTCCCGTACCCTTTTTTCCCTCTCTCCAAGACAACGGCCTTAACGTCAAGGCGCAAGAAGAACATCCGAAGCGTAAAGGGCCTCCCCAAACCACTCCAGGTTCCCTTAAAGGGAGAATGATTTGGGCGAGTGGAAAGCGCCGAAAGGGAGGGTGCTAATGACAAAAGAATTAATGGATAAACGGCCGGAAAGTTTGATTTCTCACGGACCAAGAAGTTTCCTCGCAGGAGAGCCGAGAGCGGCAAAATGGAGGGGGTGAGACGCTCGAGGAAGTTGGAGCTCCCGAAAATCTCCGTCTGCGTGGAAAACCGGTGGGAAATTCTTCGCCAGAACTTTATGAGACGGTGTTTATTTCCGCGAGGTAGTCGGAAAAAATAAGGTGAAAGTCCCCCCGGCGTTTGCTTGGCACTTGCGAGCACCCCCTTCGGCAAAAGGGCGGCTCGATTCGAAATAAAAGCAGGACGAATAGGGACAGGGAAGAAAAAAAACACGATATTTACTGTAGTGCGGAAAAGAAAACTTTTTTTTTCTGCCTGGAATGATATTTATTTTACGGCGATAGCTTCGAGTACGAGGAAGGAAGATCCGGGACTTTACCTGAAAAAAAAAAAAAAAAAGGGAAAGCGGCGCATATATAACTTTCTCTTGGAAAAACTGCATCATAACCGGGCAAGTTTGGAGGGTCAGAAAAATGTGAGTTATGCGAAAGGTAAAATGCGAGGAAGTACACGAAGGTTTTGCGGGAATGGTCAAGGGAGCCCTTACTCGTGGAATGATAGCATATGTGCCGGGAGTCGGGGTGAATTATGAGTATTTTTTTCGAGCAGAGCGGATGTGAAAATCCTCTTGAATGTTACTTACCGAAGATGGTCGGGATTCAGGGCGGGAGACCCGTGTTCCGCAAAGGTTATCGTCATAGATGTTAGTCCGCGGCTGAATGAATTATTATCAAAATCTTGGGCATTCCTTCATTTGGCAATAACAAACGTAACCATGAAGATATTTATCTATCAATGATCATGTATTCATCAAATAACAGCACTTACTTGGTTTCTATACATGCATAAGTTGGTTGAAGGAACGTAGCAAGCAACATTGAAGTCAGTGGTGAGAAACGATGTTTAGCTGGGCAGTTACTAAACTAAAAACATTTCTGGTTTGATTATCTGTGATTTAGTTTGCAAACAACCAAACTTCATAATATTTCTTATGCATTTCCGTTCTGTTTCGTTGCGCAGTGAGTCAAGTTGAAAATAGTTTCTTTGAGTGTACAAATGCGAATGCTAGAAGAGTCGATAACGGTCCATACATGTGTTGATCATTGATCATATACGGTAAAAGATAATAGCTATCAAAGGAGGGTAGGAGGTGATTATTAAGTAGAACACTGATTTATTAAAAGATTGCTTGCAAGATTGCAGCTACATAATCGAGAATTCTACTATGGCAACGCTGATAATCTTCAACTTTCATGATTAGGAGAAAGAATCTCAATATGTGACATCTGTGTACAGTAGGTATTTCAACAGCTGAGTAAATATTTGGGATTTCACAAAGACCGTTTCATGTTTCCCATTAGTTGTGGACATAAACGAACCATTAAATGAACCTAAATAAACATTAAATGAATAAATGCGCTCAACTTTCTGCATATAAATGTGTTGATTCATGATCCATCAATATGAATCTAAATATAATAAATATTCATTTGTATGAACTATAAATAATTCATATCCGAATAATAGTGGGACCAGAAGTGATATAAACATTGGTTAACTCATTCGTCGCGATTGTACATCATAGAAATAACGTGAACTCATCAATCAACTCAGACACATTTTACTGTTAGAATTCCTTGTAATAACAATTATATGCATGGAATTGTAAGTGAACATCTTACCATAACTGCATCAACTACCCCAGGTTTGGACCCGAATACTTGAGTTTGGTACAAAATCTTCTCCATGTTATGCAATTACAAAAATGCCAAGTGATTGTTTATTTTTCTTTCCGTGGGAAGCGCCTTTGTTACAGGAACTTCAGGCTTTCGCGTCCTGGTGGTGATTTATTACTTCGACTTGTTCAAAAGAAATCGATTTGCTTGCGTAGACATGATGAGTTATGAGCTCGATTTCACAACGCGGACCTACATAATGTTGTGTTTGAAATTGAAACACCTTCTATCACTAATATATTATGTTCTTGATTGATCGGTTGAGATACTGCCATCATTTTTTCCTTATCACGTGGGATTCATTAAAAGTCGACATCGTGTTTCAGTAGAGAGGGAGATGAGGTGTGATGGAATCCAATTTAGTAGTTGAAACGCTACGTAATGAATAATTTCTAAAAGGACGGGTCATAATTTCACTGAATATCAAGGACAATTTTTCTGTCCGAGTACAGAGCCACAATTGAAATGTTCTCCAGTACATCCACTGGAGTATCCACTGAAGTATCATGCAGTACAAGATTGAGTTTGAGCTGTATACCTGCTGTGTTAGATCACTATTCGCATAAATGTGCCATGAACATCGAATACCATTATCACAATCCTGGAAGTTTACTGTCACGTTCATAATCTCAGTTATTTCCTCATGTTATACCGAACTCCAAGTAAGACAGGTTAGCTACCAATTATGATAACTGTTATAAATGAACGTTTTTGAGTATTCGTGAGTAAATAATGTTGAAGGAAACAAAATGGGTCCTTGATATGTGTCATTGAGTGTTATAGATGAGCAATATAGAGATTCTCGAAAGTTTATTCAAGAGCACTTCACTCCATCGTTGTTCATCCCGAGAAATTAACGTTCTTCACAATGTAATTCCTTATTGAAATGGATGGGTCTGTGGATCAATAGAACAACCCAATAGAACAGGAATTGTTGAGGTTGACTTGTGAAACAATGAGCTTGACTTGCGAAATGATGAATTTGACGTGTGAAATGTTGAATTTGACTTGGAACAATGGCAACGATTTGAGTTCAGTTTTTCTTTTAAGCTGTAGTTGTCGCAATACCCCTCAATCCTATCAATTATGATAGGCGCCCCTCGAATGACGAATCATTGATTCAGAAGGACGTTCTGAAAAATCGGAATATCGAAAACTTCAGACACATGAAGTAATGATCATCCTTGAAAGTCACAACTTGGCAGAGTAAAGATTTGGCAGAATCATCAACGGTGAGTGAGTGAACTCACATGTTAACATAATAAAACTAAACTTGCAAACTACGACGGCCCAAGAGCTTCTATGATTTCAATAGAATCCACTTTACAACAAATAGAGTGCATATGCTTTTTTTGCTTATAAACAAACTAATAAGGCGTAGGCAGCATTTTTTTTCTTTCTTTTTACCGGATTGCTTTCGGCAGGTAGTGCTTACGTTTATAAGTTATTCGTGGCTTATGCTATCCCACTTATACATCAATCTACTGACAGAGTTTTGTTGCGTTCCATTAATTAGCTCTGTATGAAAGGGCTACGTAATACAGAAATTGTAAACGTTTGTGTGAAAATCTGCAGAATTTATCTTTAAGCAATTTTTGTTACTGACACCCAGACGTAAGACATATTGTCCTTCTGCAAGATTCATCATAAGTTTCTGAACTTTTTTTCTGTTCTAATATCGTCTAAACGTTTGTCTGAAAGAAAATATTTTCATCGTTCATTTTATATCTTTATGAATCGATTCTCCACGGCCTTATGACCAATTCTCTCCTTTCATCTTCCGGGATTAATGTGACCGTTATTTTTTTCCGTACCATTTTCAAAAGAGGCCCCTAGCGTTAACTGCCGTTCCGGCCCGGCCCGACTTCACTAATTTGAATTGTACGAAAGCCAACCTTCCGTCCACTTTTTTCCCTTTCAGCTTGTATCACAATTTTTATAACACGTGGAACTCGAACATAATTAGAGTAGCGGAGAAGTCCCTTTTTATTTCTCCGTCTCCGAAGTTGGACTAAAATAAAATACGAAACGTATGAGAAAAAAAAACATCGTCCTTCTCCAGGTTGTAAGATGAATGGGAGGCGCATTATAAATTATTAACGCTTTTACCCCTCTCTTCGGGGTGTCTACTGGGATTCTTTTGATGTCCGTCTATAAAACACTGTATGAATTAAATACTGTTTTGGGAGGCTGCGTTTTACGCTGTGAAACTGCGCCTTGGAATATGAGGGTACAGCATGCAAGATGAGGTTGGATGAAGATGGTGGAAATTCTTCCTAATATTTCCCTGAGGAGGCAAGATGATTCATTCAAAGCTTATGAACTGTTCGTTATTACCTGCGTACCTTTTTCTATATTTCGTTCGACTCACTATTCACAACTCATCGTTATTATTAAATCAGTTTCAGAGATACCATCTTCAATATTTCTGTCAAAAATATAATTGAATGAATTGTAGAAATTACACCAATTCAAGCGTTTATGGAACATTTAAACTACAGTACCCGCTTCAAAAAGGTGCACATTTTATGTTAACTACAAAAAGGGATATAATATCTTGATCCAAGAATCGAACTGAAAACTCCAAACTGCAGAAGTTCTGCTCAAAACTCCAAAATAGTTTGAACGAAACCTCGAGAGAAAAATTTTTTTTTCGTTATCAGTGGACGGCTCAAGTGTTCCTCGCCGCGCTCAGGCAGACTGGAGTGAGGATGTTGCGCTAAGTCACATCATCTACCTTTTTTTAGTCATCTGATACTCTCCATATTTCGCTTGTTTGGAACGCTCTAAGTAATCGAGTTCTTAAACCTGACCTCCTAACCTCTAACTTTCGATTTTTGGGTTTCGACGTATATATCTTATCGAGATCTTTCGATAGGTGACGTTTTTTTCACCACAGAACAAACGCGCAGTATTTCAATGTTGTTCTTCAACAGTAGAAACGCTTAAATTAAACATTAAACCGTTTGTGACAACAGGATATCCAACTAAAAGGTACTATGATATCCGTAACGACAGAAAGGCCATTTGTGAATGACTTCTTAACGAATTGTGCTAAAACCGTATTTAGACTAGCGATACACGGTGCACATTTTTTGGGAGTATCGTGCTTACTTACAGTTACTTCCGCCGAAGTTACAGCTTCCTACAACACTTTGGAGTGAAGCTATCGCGTTCACAATGAAACTAAAACTTTGATTGCGATTTTCTAGACTGATTAAATTTGTGCTACTCCAGGTTCGATTTCAAAATACTTCAAAATGCGTTCCATGGAGACAATTTTTATTTCAAATATTTGAAAGCCATTCATAAATATTCATTTTCTTCAAAAATTCGTTAAAATTATATTGTATAAATTCACCGTGGTCTCACGATCATCTACTTTGGGATAGTTATTTATTCATAGCGAAATAGATGTTGACTCTCACAGGCTTGTGAAATTTAGCGGTCATTTTTGATATCCATTAATATTCCAAAATGATTGATAAAACTGGATGAACTGCGAGGTGATCACCGAAACTGTAGGAATCCAAATTAGCGTCGGCGTGCCTATGGCCCTGACTGTAACCCCTCGTTGAAACAAGAGGTCGCAAAGCAGAAAGGAAGGGGGTTTGTACAAACTGCAACTTTTCTAATTATCAGAACGTGGAACGGTCGGGGGGGTCTCCAGACAACTTTTAAACTGGTACAATTAAGATATTATAACTCACGAACTCGAGGTTTACCCAGATAGGCCTCGGAAATTTGTTGGCCCCTAATATCCCTTCTCCTCTTTTCTCCGTTTGCCAGTCGGCGAGAGTTCCTCATTAAATTACTCCGTGATATATTATTGATGAAACTTTTAATTATCAATTTAACGAGGTGTGGGGGAGGAAAACGGTTTGAATGTAGTCGGAATCCTTCAGACTGCAACGGGAAATTATTTTATGGCACGTTCCGTGGCAAGTGTTTGTTTTGAGTTTGATCAACAAACTACATTCTACCGTCCGGAGTTAGTTTAGAAAGGCTTGGCGGATGATTAATTTTAGCGAATTTTCATAATCAATTAGCGAATCACTAACTGTTTCTGAATTTTGATATTTCGGATAGATAGGTGTATAACTGTTCTTTTATTTATATTAGTCATTCATTACTATATACGCTTAAAATGAAGGAGGTATATGCTCTTCTGCATAGAGAAAAATCTATGATGAGGTTTTCATTTGCCTAATAATCCTTCAATATCGGAAAACGCAAATTTTCGGCTAGAACAAAATAAGAATAATGAAAATTGGTCGAGAATTGAATGCTAGGCTACAAAATCTGTCACATACTTACACGGACATACACCTGAAATATATTCGGCTTCACAATTTTCTGAAATGGATTTGTACTCAGTTATTTTCTTCTCATTTTTCGATGTCTAGAGTCCCGTGGATCAATTCTAATAAGCATTCAACCACTGAAGCCCTGCCATAGAGGGACATCCTGAACACCGGTAAACTTTTAAGTGACTAGGAATATTGAACAGTTAACTGCTTCGATTTATATTGGAAATATTCTGCTACATTTGTAGACTGCATGCAGATATTGTTATTTGTTATATTTGATTTATTATTCATCCTTCTATAGCTTATAGGAATTCCAAAATGGTTAGTGCAGAAATTCGTATTCTACTCGATATGAATGCACGAGTTTTATCCAACAATATTATGAAAAATATGTTACAATAATATATTCCATATTATCACATTGTTATCATATATTCAATTTCTGACAAGAAGTTGACCAGACAGGAGAGAAAACAGATTCCCAAGCTTTCAAGCGTTTTCATGTATCAGTAAATTCCATGTATGATTACATTCTCGTCATGAATTGTACTTCTAACTCATTGATTCCTTACAAAGAAAGTATTAGTTCCAAAATCCACTGCAGCAATTTATCAGTTTTCAATCAACTTTCACAGGTTACTGTATTACCTATTCGATTGACTAGTGTCAATAAAATTTAATTGGAAGTCTTAGGTCGCTACGGTGTAATTTATTGACATCATTAGTGGGTATATTACGAAAAACCAATATGTTGTATACGCATGTTTCGACCACATAAAAATGGGAAAGTGACTGACAGATGGTTAAAATGTAATTCAGTTCGTATACGAACACGTTGATGAGCATCTGACAACTGACGGGGTTTATCACAATCATATCGCGCCCCAATAGCGCCTTGTGTGAAAGATATACAGTGACGCTATTGATATACATACGGCCACCTGGCAGAGCGGACACTTGAAAAATAGATATAAAAAAAGTTACTGACATGCACCCAAAAGAGGTAGGGGAGCGAAAATTGAAAAATCAAATGAAAAAAAGAGGAACAGAGCAAGCGGAAAGTGGGGGAAGCTTTAACAATCCAGCTGTGCAACCCAGGTGGTTATGAACCGGGGATCACTGCACCAAATTAAAAGGTTAGTCACGAGCTGGTGATCGCAAACCCTTCCGTTCTATTAAAACAATCGGGAACCGAGTGGGGTTCATTCGAAATTTGTGTTTAAAAAGTTGACATTGTCACTGCACTCCATAGATTGCGCTCTTTGTGGAGTTTCACCCTGTATCGAAGCCACTCTTGGGAACAAGGGGTCGCCCTGAAAAGGGAAAAGGCGTGTTTTACGTTCTCAATAGCAACGGAATCTGTCGTTCATAACTATCCGCTTCTCGCAAACCAAGCTTTCAGTTTTTAATATTCTTGGCATTCCTGCTTATCTGTGCTTTGTTATAAGATTTGTTCGTAATGATGGTTGAGGTGACATTTTTAACACCGTCACCAACGTCGTGGATGCTGAACATTTGAAAAACACTCTTTTTGTAGCGGTTTATTTATTTATTTCTTATTATTCTTGTGATCAGTTTTGAAAAGAGAGCAAGTTATTACACATAGGTTTACCAAAATACAGGCATCTGGTATACATAGAAATACCTATTACCCCTCAATAGCCAAAGCAAAAAAAATGTCTTAACCTCTTCATTTTCTGTGCAAATTCATATAGATTATTATCTCCAATGTGCGTAAAAAAATGATTTAAAAAATTCGGTTAAAATACATTTCCTGTAATATTGAAAAATAAAACTGTATCATTTTGGACACATTGGGATCAGCGGTGCTCAATCTGGTCCTATTCAGTTTCAAAAAGACACTCTGGGGTTTGAGGGGTTCATTGGAATTGGCAAATAATATAAATTGAATATTCTGTTTAGCAACACATTTATCCGAATTGACTTATTGCCAAAAACTATATTGCTCTGATAACACTTATACAAAAAAGTACCTTCAAGTTGTTTGGAGAGATTCAAAACAGTTTAGCTGTTTCATAAAACGTGTTGAAAGATGGTCTTCCAAAAAGATACATTGGGTCATTAAGGGTTAAACGAAGTAAACAGCACATTATCTAAGCACGTATGCAAGTATTAAATTGAATAAAACTCCTACAAAATCTCTGATTTTCAAGTACAATGGTACATTAGAATTCAAGTATATCTATGAGGACTTAGGAATCCACCAAGAGGATTTTTTTAAAAATATTATTTATTGCACTAAATATTAATTTACAAACAATTTTGATTTTGACAAAATAATTTGCAGTCAACGAATCACTAAGTCTTATGTGTTGTGCAAGGAATGATTCCGGTGCGCTTTATAAACATTCACCGAACGGTTTCGCAAGGAAGGGGACCACTTGCTCTTCCACAAATCTTGAGGCTTCGTTCTTTTCATCGAACTGGGCAGCTTCTTCGTTGACATGCCCTTGCAGCCGTTTATGATGGGCTATGGCCTGCGTTTTGATGACTTCATCGACGGTGGGGATGTGAAGTTATTTGTGTAGTTGGTATTTCTGGTGTACCGATATGCGTCCACACAGCATCTCAGTACGTTGTTTTGGAACCTCTGGATGAGGTCACGGTTGCTTTGGGCAGTGCAGCCCCACAGCTGCGCTCCGTAAGTCCATACTGGCCTAAGGACTTGTTTGTACAGAGTTAATTTATTATGGATCGACAATTTTGATTGCCGGCCCATCAACCAGCACATTTTGCGGAACTTGATTGTCAGCTCAGCCTTCTTTATTTTGACGTGTTCCTTTCATCGCAGTTTAAGAGGGAATTGGTGAAATGAAGTGAAATACCCTCGCTTCAACATGCAACAAAAGCTCTAATAAACTTAATTTTTTGAGAGGCTAATTCCCTTGAAGTTATACCACTTGATTCGATAGGATTAGTGCATGAATATAAAGGGGTTTTAATTTGTTCACGACTCATTCAAATACACATTGACGGACTTTTTACATGTTTTTCACTTTAATCCTTCAGGGAGAACCCTTACAGCTACCCAACTGGTTTCATATGATTCTTTGGAAGTATATCCATCGAATAAATCATAAGTCTACAGTTTTCGTAATGGTGATTTTTTAATCTTTCGGTTTCACTCTTTAGAATCTTATTCGATCTTCGGTGATGCCTAGGATTTAGAAACCATCCGCTGAATGTAGTTATTTCTAACCAATATTTTGAAAATTTTGGACCCGTAGTTTTTCCTCATTTTATTTATCTTTTACTTGTTCCTGGCTAATCCCTTTTAAATTCAACTCGTCTTGAAACGTAAACCTACAATATTTGAGGGGAGTATTTTATTTATATTTTCTTTGTCTATCGATTGAACGTACCTAATAGAACTTTCATTCATCTCTCTGTTTTCACTGATTTCCTGTATTTTTGGAAAATACAGGTATATAATAAGGAAATTTTAGCCTTTGTGCAATAATTTATTAGGGAACCATTCTTACATTTCACTTTTTTTTTTTTTTTTACTCAATTGTTTTATATTATTCAGACTTATTAATTTTCTCGACAGTAACTGTTATCGAACTGGTTTCATTGAGTCGAACACGTGTTCATTCGCTCAACGCACAAACAAAAATAGGTGACTCCTAAACCTCGGAAGAACCCAGGAAAGATCATAAATATTCCGCCAACGTCCATTGATAAGCACGAAAAACATAACGCAGCATCTTACTTTCCGAAGGCGATGAGCATACAAGGCACGTACGAATCTTAGACATGATAAATTGACGAGGTGGTCGGGAAAGGCGGAGATGGCTACGTGATATCAACGATTAATAAGATCGGGAGGAACCCTTCAAAAAGATAAAAAGGTCCTATCAATGAATTTGGACGGGACAAAAGAAATAATGGGGAGCATAAAGCTCTATCACGAATGGGCTTGGACAATGGGTCATTAGCACATGGCATGTTATGTTATACCGTGAACTATTTACTGTAATTATGAAACAATAATTTCTACTATATACCCTTAAATAGCAATGTGTCAATTCTATCCATTGGTAAATTTTGAACAGTCATAATTAATTCAGTAATTTTTTTTTAATATAACATTTCGGAATGTTGAAGTACACACCCATGCACTCACAAACACACAAAATAGAGAATGAATGTCTATCTGTTGAGTCACTCCATCTTATACGCTCTTCGGTCTGTGTAACTCAAGTATCAAATTTCTATATTTTTTATTTAAATGTTGCACATGGTGATTTTGAAGAAAACAATCTATAAAATACTACAAAATGTCCATTCTTCCATGTATATTAGATAAGTGAGATGAGGGTTGTTTGATTGCCACGCTCTCAATTTTCCTAAAAATCAGATTTTTTATTTCAACTGATATTCACAAATCTTGTGCTAACGATATTGTGACAGCTAACAATATTGTGACCTTGTGAGGAAGATATGGGACGTGATAAACGGATCGTAAAAATACTGCATAAATGTCGTAATTCTCGCAATTTACCTTAGCAACCGACTTGGAAATGTTCAAGATTATAATAACAATCGCAAAGTACTTCAATCATGTTTTTCACCGACGAATCGAGGAGCTATCATGATCAATAAATAATATTATACTTGAATGCATCCGTTCAGAACATTTCAAAGACCTATCCTGTCAGTGTACCAAAAATGCAAGGAAAATGGTTTATAATTGCCTCTATAGACTACCGAAAATCATTCATCGTGCATCTTCAAAACACAAGTGACAATTCAACTAAGGTATTTCATTCAATGGAAGCTTGAATGAGTGTTGATCATAATACCTGGGTTTCTACATAAGTTAAAAGCGTGTGTTCATCTAGTTCAATGTCATTGTTGGAAATTATTTGCTAACATGGTTTTTCTGAGTTTGCGGGTATTCAAAAAGGTTTCTCTATTACGCTGAAAATCTAAATCAGGTACGAATTGAAATGAAGGTATGGGGTGGGGATTTAATGGGTTCTAGAAAACACAAATCTTACATTGAAAACTCCTTATTTCTGTTGATATCGCTTACAGCGTGCTATCGAGACTTCATGCGTATTCACTGACCATCCTCACATTTCGTGTTGGGATATAACTGTGATCTAATGGTTAACCCTTATTTAATCTTGAGATACTTGTAGTTCGTGAAACATTCCATCCCATTGGATGCCTTGTTGAGCCCCGCAAAAGCCAGTTACCAGTGGTTAGTTTTGGTGTGGTCATTGGAACGTGAAGGATTGATCGACCGAAAATTCAGAACTAAGCGATAACTTCGGACAACTCAATTAACCAACGAGCTTCCCTCAGGAGAAGCGTTTCCCAGGTATTAAAATCGTTGATTCCACTCAGTTTGGCGAACGTTAGTTGGGAAGTTTGAAAGCGTAGTGGAACGGACTGGTTTCGGTTCGCATCATTACATCGAGTTGTATCGAGAGGTGATTGTTCAATGAATAAAATTTATTCATATAGACATTTAATGTCTATTATTAGTAATCAAGCATTGAAAAAAAAGTCGTTGGCACGTGAATCAAGTGAATAATAGTTTATCAGAGGGTTGAGATGGTCTTTAATTCCGCACGGTAGTCTCAAGAAAAACTGATGATATGGACAACTCTCAAAATCGGTGTGAACCACTTGAGAAATTGTTGCATATTTGTGAATTTCTCCACCGTTGGAGGTTGACTGACTGCACTGACAGCCGAGGAAGTTAAACAAGAACTGAACAAGTTTACTCTAGAAAACTGGCTGAGCCTATGTCATCGTCCAGACCTGGGCACCGATGTCACTCTCTAATTCTAATGCCTGAATAGTGCTTCCAAAGCTGGACATCCTCAAGATAGGCTACCACAGTACCGTAAAAATAAAGTCCCTAGATGAAGAACTGCTATGTCTTGTTTGTATTTGTAAGTCATACGTTGCATACATCAGAACCACCAGGGTAGTATGCTGGTTTCCTCTTCCATGTAGAAAAATCTATCTTCTCACAACTTTTATTTAATTCGTGATTCCATCGGACATATTTATACACGAATACAGTAAAGCACTCCAATATTTTGCTAGTGAATTTGCTCCTTGCAGCCCAGATTAGTTCTCCTGCGGATTCTTGAGCGTTGGCATTAGTCCTCTTGTATTTCTGTGTTTCTTAAAATTGTACGGTAGTGTTTCGATCTCACCGCTCAGTGCGCTTCTTCCAGAAAGAGGAATAATTTTGATAGGATTATCTTTACTATTTCCTGAACTCTGCATTAGTTTTGGATGACTTCACATCAGTCACCATCAGAAGGATTCGAATTGTGCTATCTATATGTCCAATGGTGAAAATTCATAACCCAAAGCTTAAACGATTTCATGATTCCAGAAGAAATGTTTTTCTCAAAAACAGACATCGAATAAAAATACCGAAGATGCATTATGTATCTATATTTTTCAAGCATCCTCTTCTAGTAGACCCTTCATCCTTCATCCAAATGAAGACAGATGAGACAGCTGTTCGCGAATTTTGTTTCAACGTGGGGTTTGGTTGAGTGTTCTCACGGGTGTTAGCTAACAAATATGAGACGATGGCACAGTTGTAAATATCGCCTCCACCCTCTTCGCCTTGCAATAGATAACCGTACGAGCGAATAAAAAAAACACCTAATAGTTCGTTAGGAGGTATAACGTACCGAGCAAATTAGTGAGTTAGTTAGACGGCTCGAGTATTTTATAATAACCTCGGATAAAAAAGGTTCCACCCTTTTAAGAACAATGGGTGATAAAAAACCAAAAGGCGTCTCGAAAACGTAAATGAATGGATAGGGATTATATTACCTGGACCTTTTCAAATTAAATGAGAAACCCCTGCCCACCTTGTGAAGGGGCCAAGTCAAGGGGATCAGAGATGGAGCTACGAGGTTGTGAATGTGTGATCCATTAGAGGCATAATGTAGTTGATTCAAGAACTCACCATGTGCGGGGGTGGAGCATTGTGTTAGATTTTCGAAGGTTTGTTTCATGCTGACGCTTCTACGAAATCCTTCCCAAGAGAGTTCTGGTAAGCCTTGGTAGGCATTAGAAAAACGTTTTGGGAGGTACAATGCATTTTTTTAACCTAGGTCTTTCTCACTTATTTCACTCCCACATAGATCCTCTTTCGTCAAGTTCCCTCTTCCCGTATTCCCTGCATCTACATCGTCACTTTTATAGGACTTCAGACAATATTCTTTATCCTTCCTTCCGACCTGAGCCCGTGGTCGATAAATATTCATTTGGAGAGTTTGGGAGGCCCCCTCCTGAGTGATAAACAGCCCCTTGCCCATTGTCAAACCTGCTTATCAAATCTCAAGTTTTTATTGTCATTGTCAACATCCCTCACCTTACTATCACTTTTGTTTGGTACCTAACCTGCGATAACTTCCGAAGTGTGAGCCTGAATCAAAATAAATACGATTTATTTATTCATCATTTGCTTTCTCATCTGCCATATAAAATCAAACAATAGTGCTGGTTCATCCTCATCATCAGACTGTCTCATAAATTCATCATCTCAAGGAATGTATTTAATTCTTTAAAAAGGTGTGTCTGGATTGAAATCACACCTAACCCTAGTGTTGCTCTATGGCATACGTGTATCATTCTGTTTTGAAACTCAGAGCTTGAAGACTGTTAAAATGTTCATTAGTTGAGTCTGAAGAGGTTTCACGATTGACTAACCGAAGTTAGCGTCATTCGTCATTCAGTTACCTAGTCTTTCCTACAAAATTTATCAGCAAAACACATATATTTCTTTCTCCTTTACATTCTTCAGGATTCGTTCATATTTTTATAGATTCCCCATAAGTAATTTTCCATTTTTCTAATGAAGATAAATAGTGAGCAACTATTCAAAAAAGAAAATTATAAACTAATAAGAGCTAACCCTTATAAGTACTAAAAAAGCAGTTAAAATAAATAATAAAAATAAAAGGAGTAAAATGAGCAGTTATAATTTATAATAATAAATGGCGTGTATACTAAGTAGGTACATCATTTCATGGAATGTTAAATCTAAATTCTAATAATTAATGTGGTGTAAATATAGTGTTATAGATACGTTACTTATAAAAAATTAGATTTAAGAACCAACTCCGGGCTGGGCCACAGTGTTACACTATCCAGCTCGGTCATCAGTTATTATTCAATTGTAGAATGTAACATGTAAAAATGATGTAAATAAACTATCTATCTATCTGCCCAACTAGGAACTAAACACTCATTATTAATTATAATTAATCAATTTGTTATTGGGGAAAATTATTGTTACTGTAAATTATTTCATTTTCCTAAATATGTACTTTTATTGTTAGCAAGTTAAAGTAGAAGGAATTTTATATTTCATTTTACGTAATAATTCTAACTAATATGTGTATTTTTGAATTATGAATATGATACCATAGTTTCTAGGAATTATTTCAGTTCTCTTGAATTGAAATCTGAATATCAGTCATTTATTAAATTGCATGGCTACACAGCATTGATAAGTTGAGTACCTAATCCTCTAATAATTTTCTACAGTTGCTTTCAAATTGGTATTGGGATTTAAAGAATGATTTGTGAAACCCAAAGATATGGCTACAAATAAGCAGTCCCTAATGAACAACTCACACAGCTCCGTTCTGTATAAAATATAGTACACGAGTTGAGTGGGTTCGTACCACCGCTTCTAAATCTTGAAACGTACATTTGTTTTGAGACCTTCCACTCCTTCGTCCCATACGTTTTCGTTACATAATGGATGGTGAAGTATGAGTCTCTCTCGAATCTCCTTCGTTATGTGCAGCGTTTATCCTCTACCGTTTGTCCTGCCTTAAGTGCAGGAGAATGGTAATGGAGCTGAAGAGACGTATGGTGAGAGTCCTCAACTCTACCCTGGTTGCAGTTCAGAGTGTACTAGGACGACCGAGAAGAAGAGGCACTATTAGCGGAAAGTGTTGCTCCGCAGAAGCAGATTGCAACCCTTAATTGGATAAAACAACCCCCTTTTTCCTGGGGCCCTGCTTCGTTCTGACCTTAATTTTCCTTGGCGTGAGACAACCTCCTTCCGCAAGAGTATCTCTTCCTTTTATTGATAGAACCTGGCAGAATCTCGTAACAAATTAAGTTAAGATCGTTTTACATTCATGAGCATTGATTCAAACTATTCTTATTCAATCAATTATCCCCTTTAATTTGAAACGATTCTTGAGTTTTAACAAAATTCGTTCACTGTCACTCATTGGCATTATTGCCTTGTGCAAAGCGAAAATTGTAGACAATACAAATTAGCATCAATACAAATCAGTTGTGAAGACCTATATCATTCTGCAAGACTTGGGATAGTGAGAAGTCCAAAGAAGGTCAACCTTGCGGTTTCTTGACGTGGTGCTGGTGGCTATTGAATTAGGGTACCCATTCCATTCTTAATATCACTATCCGCTAAAACAGTCACGTTATGTCAACACTGCAACTCTTATTTCAGCTTACAGCACGATGTGGTCAATTACAAAGCATTTGTCATTGTGTCTTGTAATACAGTAATCAGTTAAAACACAAATTGGATTTTTAATGTGTACGCGGTCGTGAAAACTGAGTAAGAGTTGTGATTATTCATTTTACTGGAAGCTGATTCGTGAACCAAAGACAGGATATTATTCACCTGCGTGATGATAAACAATGAGCCTCCCCCAATGATTGGTGGCCCTTCCGATTGGTTCGTTTTCCATTTGTCAAGTGAAACCCCTCCGCCTTCCTTCATATCAAAACCTGACACTTCGGTCTCCCAGCCCGCGGTCCCTTTTCGAAACTCCCATCACCTAACGACTCTCGAGGGCGGGAGGGGTCATGGATCGGCAGGGACGGCGCCTGGCCGAGAGGAGATTTGCCTAACGAACCCGATCATACTCGCCCCGAGGCCTGATAAACCCCGGCATTACATCTCATCAATAACAAACATTGCTGTACATCATATCTATCAGACCTCCATTTCGATACATTCCTCTTCTGCCCATCGGATGTGCCACCAACATTAGTCACGTTTCTTTTTTCGGTTATTTACCTCCTCTACGTGGGAATAAAAGCGGATTCACATGGCAAGAAATGACTATCATCTAGTAAAGTTCAGGTTTAGAAGAAGGGGTACATCTAAAATACAAATCTGTAAAGTTAATTACGTCCAGTGCGGCTTAGTACAACGCTCTTGACGCTTGTATGCTGGAACGGCGTGGCTCTTAGGGTACTGTCCAATAGAAGATGTAGCTCGTAGTGATGGTTCAGGAAGTGGTTACCATGGCCATTAACCTTAATGTGTTATGAAACAACCACATTATGGTCCCTGGTTAAATCAGCGATCACTTTTGCGACTACAACGTTTTAACTGTCCCAAAGCATGAGTAAAGCTGACTAATTTTATCTCATTATTGAAAAGTAGTGACATTTATTCTATCGCTTTTATCGGAATTTTCTACTTCCTTCTTTGTTTCTATTTGTTGGATTTATGATTGAACTAGCTGCTCATTTTGACGGTTCATGATTAAACGATGACACCAGCAAATCTGTAAAGTTCATTATTTTATGTTGTGAGAATTCAAGTGATTATTGTGATTGAATTCCGTATTTCTACGGGTTCTTAAGGGTTAATAAATGAAATACAAAATTGAGCTACTTACACATTTCAATTCCATTTGTTTTAAATGCTGCTCCAAGAAAGGTATTAGAGTGAGGTTTCTCTGACTACTCTATTACCTATAAGATATGGAATTCGATTAAATTTTTGGTTGGAAGCTACCGTATAGGTTAGGTTAGGTGTAGATAGCAAAGGTTTACATATAAATTTAGAAAGTAGTTAATAATTATTATTCGATGTGCTTTTAATAGGAATACGGAAGACCTTATTAGAAGGTAAAGAAGATATCAGAAGGAAGAGAGGACCCAAAGTGGGTTCTTTTGGTGTTCCTTGGAACGGCTCTAGTAAAAGTTCCTTTGACCAATACTAAGAATCGGTCCGAAACTGTTAAAATATAACTGTTAAATGTGTGAAATGTATATCTGAACACTCCACACAGGAAACACTTGCAGTAGCCGACTGTACGGGAACTTAAGTTTCGATTATTATAATTTTATCTCAAAAATATGAGTTAAGATTGTGTAAACACTCACATCCTGATAGATATCTAGAAAATAAATTCATTGGTCGATTGTATTACTATAATACTTAACCTTCTGGTCTAGTAAGTGAAGAAGATAGAGTTAATCCGGTTTGATATGAAACAACTTACATCTTGGCTCGCATTATATTAATTTTTTCTATACTCTTGATGTCGTTTCGTATATTCAATGTCGTGATTTACTCCCAGATAGGTACATTGTCACTATGGGAAGAACCCAACTCTCGTGGGGAGCACATTCGAGATTATTATACCGTAAGTTGCTCCTCCTCTCAACGACCTAGTTCATGCAGTCGGCCGCAGACTGCAGTAAAAGGATTCATCCAGCTACTTGTGGATGCTCGACATGCGAGCGGCAGTAAGGGCCCCGCCAACTAATGAAACCGGAGTTGACGCAGAGGTCTTCAGCAAGGAGTTAGGAGCCAGGTTGACTCGTCCGATCGCACCCTCGCCTTGCCCTTTTACCCTTCAAGGTGAAAACTCAATTTAACGGTCGGTGACTCTTTTTACTATGGAACGGGAATCTTTCAGGAATAAACGAGGGAAATCGCTGTACGTGAAAACCCTTTCGCCTCTCCGCTTCAGCCTGGTTAAGTGGTCCGCAGCTCTAACCGAGTTACACCCATTGTTATCACCGCCTACTTTCCAAATTATATCCACGAGAAAAGGGACAAAAGTGGTATAAACTCCTTATATAAATCCAAGGGCTATAACAAGGCTTTAAGTTGGTTTACTCCTCTCGGCGGGGTCATGAGCCTTGCGTACCACGAGGGCTTCGTCTTTTCTCAGGTTTTAGGCCTTAGCCACTTTTCTTACTTAGTGCGTTTTCTCATCCCTATACTTTTCTTCTCCGTCTCGAGAGGAAGACTCTTTTCTTCTTCACTACACAATGTAGCTACACTGTTACTTCCAAGCTCTGGCAAATGAAATATGACCCAGAATTCGGGGTTTATTGTTTCCTTAAGCCACCGAGGGATTTAGGAGCCTTTGGAGAGAAGCGATCTACATTACTAAACGGAATTACGGCCTAACTTGTGCGTGAAAGGTATATACTTGATAATTCTCCTCTTTAAAAAAATTCTCCGTTCTCAATGGTGTTTGGTGTTAGGATCAGCCATTTAATAAGTGTGATTACATGTCTTACGCAACCTGTCATCATATTTGTGGTTTATTCTTCAAAAATAAAGAAGAAAGCCCACCAGGCCGGCCAAACCGGAGGCTTGAACGAAAAAGGCACACCGATTTACTTGTTGAATAATAACAAATAACATTAAAACTACCAAATTTATTTACTTATGAGTACATACCCATTACATATTTTAGAGGAGAAAGTCAATGGACTTTAGCTCCCTTACATGCTTCATGTGATTATAATTTATACAAAATGTTACCAAAACTGTAATGCTTTAGTTCAATAAAGTTATACGTAGTAAAAAAGTAAAGTGAAATTTAAAATGCCGAGTTAGACGTGCATTCGATCATTAGTGAATGGTTAATATTCCTTGCAAAGCATTGTCTTATAGAATTGGAATCTGTATTAGTAGACCGATGTGCAAGTGATGTGTTTTACATATTTTCAAAATTTTCTTATTGGTTTTCTGCTTATTATGACAGCCACCAACACTACAGCTATCGGATTTTTTGCCCGAAGGTGAAGATGATTTCTTACCTTCTCCCGGTGTTTTATTCATTCGCAGACGTTCGATCGCAGTCGATGAAAATTATGCATGACATCTCCGCCTCCTTCCAGGCAGAGATCGCTGTATTGATTCTCGAAAATAATTGTAGATTCCACACGCGCGGAAGCACTTCCTCTTCAGACGTCCGTTATTGTGTCCGTTCGGCGACATTGTCGACTTATGGGGCTTCTGGACTTTAGCATGTTAATTTCTCCGGTAGCCGAAGTTCCTGTTGCAATCACCATCCGTTCAATAAGTTCTTCGAGTCCTTCGAGGAACAGTCCTGTCTGGCATATACGTTGTTTGATCGGCTCTCATGAAGTTTTTGTACCGAATACTGTTTTGCTGATGAATACTCGGGAGTCATTAACGTAATGGAATTTTCACGTTAATCTTGTACTTGTTTCCTAACTTATCCGACGTATCGGTACTTTACGAAATGATGAACTACTTGGTGTAATAATTACCTCGTTTTTTAAATCGTCTAATAAGATTCTCCCGCGAAAGTGAACACATACAGTGAAGCATAAGTGTCATTTTCACACTAGAAGCCTTGCTTCACTATAAAATTCACTTAAAAGTGACCAGTAAATACTCGAAAGAACCTAATTGCAGTCTATTTGTGAGTAGGTGATTTTACATATGTAGATTTTGGTGAATTTTTAATTACCTACTAGGTCTATAGACAGAGCACGTTGATAGTATAACCAGAAATTGATCCAAATAGCCGCTAGGAACGCATGAATATCTTTCAATTTGGTTCTTTGCAAGTGCTAATGAAAATTTTTTATAGGATCGGTTGAGTGTATTCAAATAGATCTGGCCTTGATCTTGGATGGATTGTTTTTATCGTTACAACTGTAGTTGTAGCAGACGGCTCAAAACAGTCCCCTAGATGCCGATTGTTGGGAGAAGAGTTTTTAGCTCTTCCTGAAGATCGAATGTTTGAAGATCCTGTAAGGATATACATAAGCTCGTATCTTCCTTAACATGATTGATATAATAAATTCTTATATATTTAAAATAATCATAGAATTTTTAAAATGCGAGGAAATGTAAATGATTGTGTTTATCTCAAAACGGAAAATTGTTTTAAAATAACTACCTTCTGAGATTTTGCGACACAATGGAAATAATTCGTATCTAATTTTTTTTTTACATTTATATGGTATGAAGAGACTATTGGAGATGTCACCCTGATTCGTAAATGGTTTTCCCGTATACTTTGGTTTCCCAACCCCGCCAACCCCAGCTTTTCCGTGCACGAGAGGGAAACTACCTCCCCAATACTCCTCCCGTTCCTTTCCTATTCATTGGAAAGAGCCATTAGGCTCCCGAGGTTCTGTTTAAATGCCAACAATGATCTACTGCCAAACCATTCGTTCCGATGAATGGAGAGTAGCCTGGCTTTCTGACTATTTAAAGCCGGATCATGTGCCTCTGGCCAGACGGAACTGATTGGAAAATGTTGGTGAGGACTGTCAATGCACTCCTATTTCAATTTTCATATTTCATTCGCATTTATACGCCTGATGTCATTGAATGATGAATGCCATGTAAAAACATTGTCCTTAAATAATATTGTAACTTCAATGTTCTGATGGCCCCAAACAACTGTTTAGGATGTAAATTCGACCTTTGCAGATATTTGGCATCACAAGAGGTTTCTATCAAGTATGAGCAGTATGTATATTATATCCAGCCAACAACTATGAGCAACCACTACCAATTCTACATGGCGAGATTTTACCGCATAATCTAATCAATGACGCTTTTTCTATGTCCGTTTCCTACCATCAATTCCCCAAAATGAAGTGCAGTTCTTCATTTCCTTGTTTTGTTGAATTAAAAAATATAGGTGTTCATGGAATATTTAGGAATGATGCCAGTCATTTGAGAGAGTTGATACTCTACCTCTTCGAGAGATTGACAGCCGTTCATTGTTAGGTTCCAAGATGTTTAATGTGTACATTATTGAACTAATACTTCACGATTTCGCCTTATTATTAACCGTCAAGACGATATCAAATCCAATCGTACTACTTCGATTTATTTCAATACCACGTTATTAAATACTTCGAGAGAAGTTGGCAAAGTGCCCATTTTTTCGAGAGACTATGTCATGTCGTTTACGGTCCTGCAGCTCACCAGCACCTCCAAAGCCAGCTGTGTCAAATATAAACATACTCGTAAAAGCGAAGGGGAGAATCTATCCGCGCCCTCGGGGCACCCGGTAACTAGAAAATATGACAGTCATTTGAACTTCTGTTCAAAACGCTTATTACATCTCATAAATCTTCCCGTGAAGTCCTCTTCACATTTTTTCTGTTTTCTACAAGAGGGGATTGTGAGTTCAGAATTCATTTTCGGAAGTGAGTTTCAACTATAAATTTTAACTGGGGTCATGTAACTACGTGTCAGCTGGGATATGGCTCACGGGTTGATCCCCGAGCAGTAAGTTACTCAACTATGAGAGAGGATAAAAGGAAATGGTTACTATCGTTATTAGTAGAAATAAAAAATCCATAAAATGCTAAGAACTGGAAATAGAAAGTTTACTCACTCAGAGTGGTACATTGTATGGAAAGAACAAAATAAATGAAGAAAGAAATTTTGAAGAATGTTGAAATCAATTCTTATAGCAGACGCGTACTCCGAAAAATAATTAAACCAATAATTACAAGAGTAAATGTTTCAATGCGTAATAAGTTCAAAACTCCACGATAAGTTCTAGCTCGGTGATTGGTTTTTCTTTCAACTATCATAATCACCTATTTCCTCAATTTCGCAGCTACCTCTACGTTATATCTTCTCACCATAAAATGAGATATCAAACAAAATTTGTTGAATCATGTTGAAAAAACTGATTGATATATCATTTCAAGAGGACATACGAATTCGTGATATTTGGTATTTATATATTTCAATCTAATAATGAATATTAAATTAATGAATATGTAGATAACAATGAATGGGACTCTTAATTGAACCATTTGACCAAAGATCCCAAAACGAGGTGGGCAAAAAATTATTGATTGATTTCGTCAAACTATACGAAAAAAGGTGAGCTCCTTTATTGAGAGGCCGATACAAAACTCGTTGTGATTCCAATGTTCTCATTGCCAAACGGTTGCCTGTTGTTTGTGATGGATATGTTCAGTTGGCCCTAACCGATTCTTGAATCCGTCGCCTTGGGAGTCGAATGAGACGCCTTCAGCGTCTGGGTAATCTTCTGAGCGTAGCGGGCATTACCGCTTTCAGCTCAATGGAAGGGGCAACTATTCCATCGCCTCATATGTTGAAAGACTATTTTTTCACAGTAGGATAGGACTACATGTGCATAGAGTGATGCAGGTATTATACACATGTATCACTGCTGTGGGCATTCAACCATTTTGAATCGTACTTATTATATTCGTTCAATAAACGAGTGAACCACTCGGCCTACCTAACTTTTCCCTCTGTTCATTTTGGAGAATACATATTCAAGTTTTGATAAAAAGTTGGCCAGTATCTGCATACACCCCCAATCAAACTAAATGAGCCTCGTATTTGTGTTAGACACGCTTTGACAAGGATATAATTATATCTCTGGCACTTCTACAGTATCCAAGCGTGTTGACCGTGCGCCGTTTTAGGAAAACCATACTGCTCCGGCTTTCGCATAAAATGTTATGCAAATAGATACGTTTTATCGGCGGAACGTGGACCCAACGGGGACCGTCGTAGTTTGGAGATTCCCACTCGTTGATTAGTTCATTAGCGTAAAGCTTGTTTGAGTTGAACATTAAAACTAATTTGAATTTTTAATCATTCCCCGCTCCGGCAGTGATTTTAGAATACTGGCGCTATGGTTTATGAAATGCTTGTTGGTGGATGGTCGAAAGACCAGAGAATTTTCATGCATGCTCGGAAAATGCATGCAGGGTAGGTTGATGTTTGATACGATAAAACTATTAATAGAGCGTTCTCTACGGCTTTCCGATTAATTATTGTTTTCTGACGCTAGGCTTTTATATCTTTCCTTAATTCTACTAAATTTTCATTTAAAATTGAAGTCATGCAAATTTTGAAAAGTGGAATGTTCAGTAATATTCACAATTTCAATCCATTGTGTAGTACTCTAAAACTATTCAGTCTATGAAACGTATGTCAATAGTATCATTCAAGATATTGTACTGAGCAGTAGGAGTACCTGTGTAGCATCTGAAACTATTAACTCCCGCAAATTCCATCCCTCTTTTCAATCCATTTTAACGGAAAGTCCCAATATAAGGCGAAAAAGTTCTTTCCCTTTTAATATAGGCATAATCCGCGTCTTACTTATATTGTGAGTAAAATGAATATTAGTTATTTCCATAAATAAAAGAAGTAATTTCAGGTAGGAAGACTAGGTATAATGTTTAAATTACTCTAGGCTCATTGTCACTAAGCATTCAGATCTCTCTGTTAAAATTACTGCAAAAGCATATAATATATGCTTATAATATATAGTATATTATACTACGCTGCTTTCAGACAAAGAAGTCCTGAAACTCACACGAATTTGTGGAACTTTTATGATGCATGTATTTTTACTATTGAAAAGTTGTTCAAGAACATGTAAAATCGTACTGGCCATAAACTTGAGTTAGCAGTAAATGTATGAAAATGATTGTCTATGATCTGAAACACTTCATACTACACATGAAAGTACGTAATCAAAAAGAATTTTGTTAATTATTTCATTTCTCTTACAGGTGAGTAAATACCAGAGTTTGAAGAATTTCGAAGTACTACTCTACGCATCTGTGAGTATTCGGTGCTATAGTGAATTTCTAATCGTTGAAAATTCGTAATTCTTCGGAACAGCGTAGACATCATGATTTGTTTCGAAAACATTCGAATAGTGGGCTAATAGTGGGCTATGAGACCGCCCAAATCATTAAATGGAAAATTTAAGAAACGAATAGAGGGGAACCATCGGTAGAGGAAGAAACTCATATATTTACCTAGTTAATTTGGTTAGCTTTTTGCGGACGATTAGATCTCTTGCAGTGATGCTAAAGCTAATTATTTTTCATACTACCAAATCTTAAACAAAATTGAATACAATCTTTGAGCTAACTTTTGGGTGTTCCTTTCAATTATTGTTTGTTGGAAGTTACACCACTCGCTGAACATGTAAAACATCTTACATCCTCTGTATTTCCTTCTGGTCTTCCTAATAATTTCTGTAGAAACACTATTCAACCCCTAACGACTTCTTCATGAAACATTCACCGACCCCCAATTACCATTATGTTTTATGTAGCTCGTCATTTAACTGCGTTAGCAGTTTCCTTCTACACCGGTCTAGCTAAATGTATCAATTATTCAAATTCGACAGATACTTTGAAGGAAAAGAGGGAAAAACTGGTTGTGAAAGAATGTTAGGAACTTTGTAAGTAGAAAAACTCGCTACCAGCTTCTCTTTGAATAACCAATTTACTTACCAACTGTTCTGCCTCTGCCATCCACCTGTGCGAAGTTCTCCGAACTTTTCATTCTTTAATCCTATCCCGGCGGGACTTTTAATGCAATTAAACCGTTTTAGGGTTCGATCGCGGAAGCCTTTAATTGCCCATTTTACGCGGATGTAGATTGTTGAGCCGCCTCACTTTGTCACCCACTTTTAGAGGCTGTGCTATTTTCGGATCGTTGGCAATTATGTTTACGAATCCTTTCAGCGATTCTGTAGTACCATTGCGTGATTCATGTTTTACTCTACCTGCAAGTTGTTGGAATGATTTTTCAATTTACATTCTCTTACGATTAGCTGAGCACAATCTGCCTTGGTACACAAATCGGCCTAACCTGCCTGGAGTATGAAGCATATAGTTTAAGTACACTTACTGTGTATGAATATAAAGCAAGTACTACCAGCCATTCATAAAACATCGCACATCTTCAATATAATATATTCGATTTCGATGCAATTTAATGGGCTATGTGCGGATGTTTATAACCTATGGGTTTCCTGATATCCAAATGAGTGGTAACCTTATTATTTATAGCTTTTTCATGAAAGTTGACTGTCCTGAACCAGTATGTGACCTAAAGTGTGTAAAAGCGACGGGCTTTGGCTTACCTTTTTGGAAATGAGCCTTCTATTCCCCATATACTGTAATGACGGAGAATCTAGCCCAGCTGATGTGGAGTTTGCATAGGTGTCGTGCAATATGGGGAATTTTAAAGAGTTACTCCCAGATGTCCAAAAGTGACATCAAACGCAGCCTAATGTCCCCTTACGGGATAATCAAGGTTCATAAACAAGCTCTCAATAAAGAGAAAGTAGTGCGGAGTGGTCAGGACATGGGAAGCTGCTCAAGCGTCGCTCGAAGCAATCAATCGTAGGATCGTGATTGAATGGAGCTATTCAGAGAATGTGTTAAGTAACAATTCATGCTATCGCCTTTTAATCCGTCCGTAAGATATTAATGGCCCTCTGTGGTTGACAATAGTGGACGCCTGAGGGGGAGTAGAGGATTGACAGGAGCTGTGTATGCAATCCCGCGTGACACAACGTATCAGTCGGGAATGTTCCACAGCAGTATGGCCATCCGTAAAGGAACTATTGTTTATATCTTAGAAAAGTGGACCTCATTCGGGTCTGAAAATAATGGTGAAATTTATCTTCATAGGTGCAACACGCTTGATTTCAACCGTGTAACCATGTTGGTACCTGATCTGAGGATGTTGAAAGTATGTCTCTTTTTCAGGTGATAACTTTGATCTTGGTATCTCTTTGACAACCACTTAATTGAAATCATATAATTACTTCGATAATACTCAGGTTTTACTGGCTGCAAACTTTCATACAATGAAGAAACTAATTATATACCTCGTATGTGTTCCGGGCTTCCTGAATCCTCTCCCCCATAACTCGGGAATTTTCCTTTAGCGTGAACCGGGCTGTAAATACGATAGCGATAAATAACCTTGCCCCTTGATCCATCCCCTACGTTTTTCACGAGTCTAGGCATTTAATAAAGTACAGCAGGAGGAGTCGTTGACGTCTTTATGGCGTAATGGCGGGTATAAAACAACAAGTCACGGTACGGTTATGAAATATTGCACGTCACTAAAACTCCATTCCGCCTTCCCGCTAGTTACGTGTCTTCAAGAAGTCTAGTCTTTCTCATGATCCTTCTACCACCTCAGCGTTTTCTGGTGTTGGTATCGATATAATTTATTTATTAGAAAAAGATGGCTTGTAGGATTTTTGGTTCATTTGTAAATGAACTGTACTTTGCTGAGAAATACCTCGTGAAAAATAACACACAAAAAAAGTTTCACAAAAGTTTCACTTTCAGGGAAAAAAAAAACATTGATCTATATGTTTTGGGATGCAAAATCCAATCTGACCTCTATTCATTTCGGTCTAATCCAAATTTTCGAAATGTAAGCGAGTTATCGTTTTTTCGACCATTTTCACTTAACAAAATCATAGATAATCGTACAGATGCTTCTAAATTCCACAATATTCATCTTCTTGATGGAAATCTATCGCTGATTTCAAATACTTAGGGCTTGGATCCAAAAACCAAAGAAATATGTGGTCCCCCCCACCCCCAAACATTTTAAAACTATGTTTTGTCAGAACTATAGTTACCTTTTTTGGTACTTTTTACGATCTACCATAAAATCTAACCAAGTCCTAGTTGTAGATTGTCGTGGGTCGAATGAAGCCAACCGTGATTCTATCCCTTTCATAGCAAAAGAGATATGAGAGCCATTTTGGCCTTGGGCAATACCACCCTTCCTGTTTTCCGAGTAATATGGAGCCATAAATTCATTACGATTCAAAGATGATTTTATTCATTAGGAACAGATTTCATTTCATTTGGAAACCGTGGCAAGAAACTAAAAAACAAAATCTGACCAGTTTTTATGAGCCTTTCAGCTATGCAGGGCAGCTGGTTTGGCCCTTTGAAGGGACCAATAACATTCCCTTTTGCCTGATCTGCCATCATTGCAGTCCCAAAAGCCTCGGTACCGTATGATTATCGTCTTACTAAGTTGGTGGTATTTCTCGCCTTGTTCCTCCTTAGAATGGTGTAGATTGTGATGGAATTGGTCCAAGGGACTGAACAGATAATGAATTGTTTCTCGCTCTTCGGTGTTAAGACCTGCTGCCTTTTATCAGGGGTTCTGATTTGAGGAGCAAGAAAAATGCTCCTCAATAAAAATGAATAATACTCTTATTCAATCGTTGTTGGATTAAAAATGTTCAGATTTTGTTTTATAGTTTCTCAACAGCTAGTTTCCAATCATTATTGTTGAAACATTTTTTTATGTTAACATGTAGCATTACCGACTCCAGGGGTATGAACATGAGTTCTACAATATGGGAAAAATGGTGGAAAACTTCATGGAAGATACAGAATAGTGGTTGATCTCATTGGGTGCAGGAACAATGTACCTTTAGGATCTTCTTAGAATCAATTTTTTAATGTTAAATTGTAAAAATTACCGAAAATTTGACTTTGGTTTTGGAAAATCCCGTTTTTAAGCGGTTTTGTAAAACATTACTACTAGACCTCAAGCAAGTCCTATATTTGTATGTTCGGAATCAGCGTTACATTTCCGTAACGTTGCCATGGTGTACGATTATCTGTGATTTTCTTAACTGAAAAACAGCGAAAAAAAGAAAAATTGCAAATATTTCGCAAAAACGTAAATCCCAGGCGCCTGAAAGTGAGTTTTTTTGTAAACCTGTGTGATCATTAAAGTCAATAGGTTTTTCCTGAAGATGTTAAGTTAATTTCGCGTTGCAGTATCTCTCGTATTCTGTTCCAAAGTTTCATGGATACACTGGTACATGTTATACACACCACTCAGAAGCGTCAGCATATTTCAATGAAACGCTACTAATGGATACTCCCCATTATACACAACGGATGCGGCAGTTATCTTATTCCCCAAATTACTACTGCAGTAGTTTTTGCTAGTGGTTTTGTGATGATTGAAACAGCTGATTTCAGGCCATTAACGTTAAAGTTTGTTTTGCAATCAGACGATACATCATTCTGACATAAGTACTACTTCTCATTCGATCTAATGGCACGTTGGACTGACGTGTGAAACTGACACGATAAGACTAAATGTGTCTCAAAAGCAGGAAGCGATACGGCAGTGTGAATAATTCATGGGTGTCGAGCCTGTAGTGCCGGGATTTCTCTCGGGTTCTGCAATGTCTCAGTGATTAAGAAGACAATTAATGTTATTAAAACAGAATCCATCCCAAAACCTTATTATAAAACTGGTTGTGCAACGGGGGGGACCCTGCGCACTCCATGGAAAACCAGTTTCAATCCATTAATGCATTATTCATGGGCGTCGGCCACTAGGCCGAACTGTTCAAAGTAAATCATGTATTTGCATCCGTCTCGTGATAATGCGGTACATTCCTTGTTGCTGCATGCGTTTACATCATCTATGATTGACCACCTTAGGTCATATACTGTTCATTCAACCCTGAGTAGAGCAAAATAGATTAATTGGATTGTAGATGAATTATAAATGCTCTTGGAGGTTTTCCATTTCAATCTGGAGGTTTTCCCTTTCATATTGGAGATTTTCCATTTCAAATTGGAGGTTTTACGCATCGATTTGAAGGTTTTGCATTTCAATTTGGTGGATGACAGAAATAAATGATTCAATGCTGGGAAATGAGCGAGTGAAACGTAACATTCAACAAGTAAGAATGAACGTAATGAACAGAAAAGAATGAACAAATTTTGTAACGTAAGTCCCTCCCTGCAGCCGTGGCTGTTACGTCTATCATCATTCTCATCAAAAAATTCGTGCAGTCCGATGTGGTGGCGGTGGCAACGCTTCGGGTTATCGTGTCACACAGGTCGTGGTTTGTTTGGGGCTCAGTGAGGATTTGTCTTGCTGTTAACTTGATTTTTGAAAAGCAGTGCGGGCTAGCATTACGGCGTTTAAAACTAATGTGAAACGAACCATTTCCGTCAACCTCCAATTTGAAATGGAAAATCTTCAAAATGAAATGGAAAACCTCCAAATTGAAATGGAAAACCTCCAAATTGATGTGGAAACCCTCCAATTTGACGTGAAAATGCTATACAATGTTTATGAAAATATTGTTATACGCCATGGGAGTACGGTTGTGTGTGGTTTTTGAAAATATGTGTAAAACTATTGGGGCCTGCACATTATCAAAGGAAACCGAACATTGTGTTTTCTTTTTCTCGTTCTGATATCACTTTGGAACGGTGGGTAGAATAACTTAGCCAAGAATAATATATTCACACAAAGCAGTTTTCAACTGGCGAGAAGGGTTGGTGTACAAAGCAACACACAAATCAGAAATATTTTCATGTCCTGCATGACGTAACGAAGGATCGTAAATAATTTCGATTTGCACTTGCTCTTACGGAGATTTACATAATTTGAAGCGAACACGTTTTAATTGCTTCGCCATGCCTAAAATTGAAGATGTTTTCATGATGATTTACAGAGTGAGATTACGTAAACGTTGCCCGTTGTCTGTGCTTATCATTTAATAAGTAGAGGTAGGGAGGAGCAACGCAAGTGTAAATAACAATGAAGAGCTCGGTTTATCAGGACTGGAGCTCTGGTGGATTTAATAGTTTAATTACAGCCGGAGGTGGGATGAGCGAGGTTGCAGGGCCACTGTGCAGGTTATCGCGATGAGGGGTGGAGCCAAGGTTATCAAGGATCACCCTGGCCATGAATTAAGTAGCCCTCATTAGAGCTTTGCTTATCGGGACTTCGCGTCATTACGGTGCTCAGGGAACTGCCTTCAGGCTGTGCCCTTAAACACTCCGGTTCTTCGCGTGCTGTTACTGTTCCCCCTGGATTTTCAATTGCTGCTGTCTCTGAGTAAAGGTAGGGTACGCAGTCAGATGGGTATCTAGACTGAAGAACGGCCTGTATCCAGACATACAAAGAGTCAAGTGCTGTTTGGGTAGATCGGCAATGTTCGTCCAAGTAACTACGAACAGATAGTTTTGATTGGTTTGCTTGACTACTAAGTATTCCTTATAAGTTTTGTTCCATTATTCTTTTGGTTACTCAGTTTATTACAGTTGAGCTAATTTTACAATTAACTAGTATACAAGGCAGTACCAACTAGCGGTTTCTTTTTTCTTTAACTTTGGTCATTTATGATCGATAATTTAGTAAACTCTCAATTACACACCCACGGATGACCAAACGGACACATCTCTTTTATGTAAAATTTGCGATCAGTTTTAAGCTACTAAAAAAAGGCACCTACTGAATATTTACGAAGAACTTTTAATCGAGTAACGTGGGCTTTATAATCGCTACTTGGTGATCAGGTTTTTAAGTCAGCTACAGTTCACAATTTAATTTATCAAGCTACTCTCCTTTCAGAAAGGATAGTTTCAGTGATATTTTTCAAATTTACTCAACTTACATCAAGAATGGATCAACTTACAGTGAAGGGGTGTTTTCTTTTACTGAGCTGTTTGATTTTGTCTGATCAGATACACAACCAATCTTCGCAAGAATGATGAGTGTATTCTCAAATAACTGCTTTGTAAATGTTACATTCATATTGTTGAGGATCTTTAGATTCCTCATCGGGCTTTATCGTCAAGTTCTGTCTAGGCTTTGTATACAAAGCCGTTACTATTAATGGCTCGTCCTACGTTATAATTGAATTAATAATATTTGGCGTAACCATGGCCTACATTCTCCTTAAAGGGCCTTCACCATCGGCGGAAGGACATTTCCAAGAAGGGAGTAACCCATTAACGAGCCATCGCCTCTCCTTGATAAGGGTTAGAGTTTCATACTAATGAGGGCCCGCTAAATACGTCCATTCCTCTCCTCCTCCTACTGATCATCTCATAACTCGTCAACTCAAGCCGAAACTCGAGTCGGGGGCTTGAGAGGTCCAAATCCAATGAGATTGGCGAAGTCTTCGTTATGTCATAGCAACTATTGAAGCGTCTTCAGTGTCTTTTGATCAGTTCGACATCACCAGCTCTCTTTTTCCTTTTTGTTGGGTTTTTCATCAATGAGCATCCCTTAAACGGGATTGAACCTTTGTATTATCCCGCATCAAACTACGTAGATTTCCGGTCCTGTTTTCCCTTTATTGCTATTCTTGAGGGCTTCTTCCTGTCCTTGTCATTATTTTATTCTGAAGAACACTGGTGGAAACATTGATTCTTCACCCTTATTCTGCGAGCGCCCCAATGCCATCGGCCGAATTCAATCTAGTGATAGGAATCTATTGTTCTTCTCATATCTGACCGAAGAGTTTTCATCATCTCCACCCTCCTTCGATTGCCGAACACCGAAAGTTTACTCACTTTTGAATGAACTGCTTTTTCCAGTTTACGTGTGACTTCTAATACTATTTCACTCATGAAAAAGTTTACAGTGAGTGTATGCTGCGTTGCCTCCGTATGGACCGTGAGTCACGCATTGATCCCGTTCGATGTGTCCATATTTCATTGTTTTTATTTTTTTCTAACATCCTTCTTACAATAAAAAGTGTCTGTTCATTTTCCTCTCTCCCTCGTCCCTCCTGTACATGGTAACCGCTCTCTCTCTCTCTTTCTAATTTAATTGTCCCTACTTAGCTTTGCAATGCAACTCAACGAGTTTGAGTGCAAAAATTACAGATTTCCTCAAAATTGACCATGTTTTTTATCAGACCAGTTTTAGCATCGCAATGCATAACTAAATCGTGTTTCAAAACATTCCTTGGTAGAACTTACATTACTGATAGAGTTTCAGAATATCCCTAGTCAGCTAGGCATCTGTCAATGAGGTAGGAACCAACCTATTAGTTCTATAAAATTGTCAAGACTTGACTCTTGTTTAGACGGAGTGTTTTTAAGGACCAGTATGAGTCCTACCTAACAGAAATAATGTTTCACTTCAATATTGGGTGTGAAGTTGTTGCCTGAAATCGCGTGTTTATAGCTTTTTCGAATATTCCTAATTCCAACCTTTCCAGCCATCTTTATGTTTGGTCCCTTCCCATTATGTTTCAAGTCTGACACGCTTGACTACAGTATCACAGTCTTCCTTGAAACTGTACGTATGCAACCAGTTGTGAGTGTTACCAATCTCCTGTGCTTTGCGACTAGAAATCATGTTTCAAACCATTCTTCGGTATGAGGTCGTTGCGTGAAGTTCACAATTAAAAACCGTTACGAGCCGACTCGAGTTTGACTGATCGTGACGCTCACATCATCAGCTCGTCTATTGTGATCCCTTGACGCGTTTCGATCCAAAAAGAGCGCTGAATACTTCATTTGGGATTGAGGCGATCGCTCATTTGACTGTATTGTTACTTTCATCCGCCATGGTAGCAGCTCCTGTTTAGTGCCGACGCAGAAGGCACTCACTTGTTTTTCATGAATGTTGAAATTCCTAGCTATTTTCGGTCAATTAATATTAGTTTCTTGCAAAATAAAAATGTAAAGACTCATATTTGATTTTGCGTCAGATTACTGAATTTCTTATTACTGAACTTATTATTCATTGAACTAGGGACTTAATTGAATTCAAGCACAGTTCAAGAAAACGAGGCTTAAAAAATAAATTTGGGGGTTATGAAATTTCGCTAGTTTGTATGCTAAATGAAGTGAGAAAAACTGGAATTAATTAAATGACTGCATATATAAGTTCTACCCAAAATCAGATAGGTGACGGTGTACCAATATGTAGTCTTAAATCAAATTAAATAGATGTATTTGTCGAACATAATGCTTATAAAATTTCAAAATTAATTGAAAGATATAAATGAGTCGTATAATAGTGAGACAGAAAGAGAGCATGATCATTTTTGTGGATTCCTGTGGAATCGGGGAGTGTTTGGCGAATGGCTAGTCAAACCCGACTGGAGTATAACTTGCTGCTATTTCTTTGCATATTTGGTAAAAATTGAGGGCTTCGTCTAAGGTATTACTTGGTGCTGATGCATGCGCCACGCCGTCTACTCGGCACACAATTATGTTACTGCCTGCTCGTTAATCTGGATATAATACAATTCATAGTTCTATACATAATTTGTTTTCAAATATTTTATTTACATAACAACGTTACAAATATATAATATTGTATAGGTAACTGTCCAGCTATTCACTTCGCACAATTACATTGTTTAGCTACGTTATAAGTCTAGTGGCGAGTACCACAAATACATCTTGCAGTTCAAGTCTGAAGTTGGAGATGAGCATCAAAGAGCGAACTTGCTGTGAGTTATCCAATAGCTGGAGAGCCCCCTGGATTAGTATGATTGAGCAGGCTTTGTTCATAGGTGCACATTTTTTAATTATCTCATTGGCAGTCCCCGCCTGAAAGTCTCTTTGAAGTTGATCATTTCTCTAGTGCCGTGGAACATTAACAACACATGATTTGGGCTCATCCATGCTCATTCTTGTGCACTACCACGGTCACAGAAACTACTTTAACATAGTAGTATAGCTATGTATGCTTGTCCCTACGTAAGGTAAACTACCCATTTCCAGAATGGCTCGAAAGCGCACAACCGTACGCCATTCACGTATCATGAAGGAAATGGCTCCACGGAATGGATCTTTCCAAAACTGGTTCATTTAAAATCTCATCCCGCTGTGGAGGAAGTCACGATTTATGCAAGCTCCCCTTTCTATCCGCCCGTGCCATCTCTTATTCGTCGTTGTCTGAAAGCGCCTTGTCCCGCGCACAATACATCTCGCAACACAACGGGCATAATTTAGGCTAGGCGCGCCCCGCTCCAGCCTTTTGAAAAGAGCGCGGATTCGCCCTTTATGCGCCCAAAAAAGCTCTGATGTATCCTTGTTTCATTCATGGAGTTCGTCGCATTATACCTATTCCGGATTGTTAGCATGCAGCCAACTCTAAAGCTCTGTAAACGTATGATAAGCATAATCTGTAAAGAAGATCAAATGAGATACACACAATCCATTGCAGATAAACTAATTGATTTTATGAAGTTGAATCATTTTAAGTGAATTGGCATCTCTCATATAAGGATTAATTCTATCCATCTTGTATAGAACTACCCTCTCAGCCAATTACTGGATAATACCGAAGATAGTGTTGTATCGTACAACGTTTCAATCGTGCACCACACCAATATCGAATTTCGCTATTTTGTTACAAATGGTTCGCTATTGGTTTTGTGGCAAAACTACTTTTGGATTTATTATAAACCTTTGTAATCGACCATGAAAAACAAATTTTAAAACCTTCAAGAGTTGTTGGTTTACGTATAAAGATAAGTAGATTTCAATAATCTTATTTCATAAAAACTGTCCGTCCGCCGTCCGAAGCTTTTTTCCAATACTGAAGTTTACGAAATTTTTCTCAAAAATCCTACAGCAATCCAATATGTGGCGGTACTCTCGCGATTTTGATCAATCAGCAACAAGAAATAATATTTAAGGATTAAATGATCGAAAACTCGAAATTTCAAAAACTTTCGATGGAACAGGGTAGTTATTTTGTTTGATTAACGTAGGAATCAGTGGCAATGCCGCGCGATTATTCGTTCGTCCACCACTTGAAAAAACTGTCAGGTAGACGGTCGGGATGTGGTTGAGCATGGTTGAGAATGGTTGAGCGTGAATGTTCTTTTTCATTTGGCTGATGAAAGGCGTGGCTGGTAACAGCCCAACTAGCACGGTAACGCGGTTGATGCTATGCATCTATGCTATCCATAACGCCATCTCACAAGCTTCAATTCGGTCAAGGAGTAGAAGCAGAAGCATTATTTTTGCCTGCATTTTTATTTTATCTCGTTAAATTTCGTTCTGATTTCTACGTTTGTTTCCGAATGTAAATCAGAACCATTGCCTCTAGTTGTACAATCCAGTCTTTGTGTGCGTTTTCAAAATTATATTCTAGAAAAGTACATACCAACTAGATATTATCTTCTCCATATTAGGCTTTTACCATTTTATAGTTTTTATCGGTTTTTGCTTATCCTTCGTTTTTAACACCTTGTTGTAATTTAAGTATGTTATTCAGCCGATCTGTGTAATCAAAAGTGTAAATAAAACAAAATGAACTATTTCAACCATGAATGCTGAGGATGGGACCTCCAGATGCTTGCACATTACATCCTCTAGGTTTTGACGTTAAATAACGTCAATGTGAACATTAATGTCTACCACATTGTTGATGGTGCGGTAGAACACTTCGCTAAGTCCATTTTAAGAGCGATTTTCGAGTTTAAAACATGAATCAACGTTGTTTGTCGTTGAGTACAACCAGACTGTTTTGTGGAGTGCAGCGTTATCAGGGAAATCCTCTGTGAAGTCACGGCATTTCTAGATCAGTCTGCTTTCTTCGGTGTTTTCGCGGATCTCTGAAGGTGCGCATGCAAAGAGATTTCGCGGCGTCCGCTGCCCAGTGTCCGGTGCTTCCAGATAAGGTTTGCATTGTCACCTGTCGTGTACGACTAGGTGACGGGAAGGGCGGAGCCCATGTAAGGGAAACCAGCGTATCTCTGAAGAACTCTCGTTTCTGAAGGCTTGAATGCCCGCCCGAACCACAACTTTATCTACTACAGTCACCGTGTTACAAAAGCTCCTGAAAGCCCGAACAAGGCTTTGGAACCGAAATCATAATTCAAGCTTTCTTGTCTCGCTCGAGAATCTTTTGTCCGAAGGGGATCCCCCCTTCTTTGGCTCTTGTTAAGTTGTTATGTAAAATAGCGCAACCGTCTAATCTGTTTACAAGGCCGTTTATAATATTTTTTTTTAAATCAAATGTTTTATTCTATTTTAGATGCGCTGCTGCGCCTATTGGATCTGTTAGACCAGCCCCAAGTGAACATTAAAATCGTTCTATATCTCTCAATGGAGGGTTTAGGGATCTGTGGTACTTTCGATTCGAGAAAATTACGGCATTCGAAAAATTAATTTGTAGCTCTATATACATATTCCAAGCTCACGGTGTTTCTCCCTCCTCCAAATGATGCGTTTTATAGTAGTCGTGCCCACATCTATAACCTCTATTTGTGCTCATTATCTCCCATTGAGAAAAATCAATTTGAGCGAATTTTTAGAGTCATTTTGGAGATTTGACACGTACAAATTACATATTTAAAAATAAATCAATAAACGATTAATTCAATTTTCGGAGACGAAATATTGAAGTATCAGGGCTGAGGTGCCGTTAAGTCTTTTGAAAAAGCGCCAAATGCATACATGTTTGAGTGGTGGTCGTTTTATGATCCACTTTCTTTCATCCCTCTGTACCTCCCCTATCTTCCTCAACTTCCCAAATCCTAACAGCCGGCGTCGGGTAAACCCGGACATCGTCCCAGCTTTTATTTCATTTAGTTTTATTTCTTTTTTCTTTAATGGAGTTCCCCCACCGTGTTTGAGGGGAGTTTTTTTAAATGTAAATGAGTACGTAGTCCATTGTAGTAAACTACATTCATTTATTCATGTGGATAGATACAAAATTTGACTTCGGTTCTACACGTTTTTCTTTATTATGATATATATCTCGGTTATTGCCTCGTATCGATACTTTGAATGGGAAAGAAGTTGTACTTCCTGCTATTACATATTTATAAAAATACAGCCCAAATGATGATACAAAGCTAAAAAGAAGAAGAAGGGTAACTATATTTCGAACATTCGAAAACCCTGTATTTGCTTCGCAAGTAGGTCCGGAGAGTCACCAATCGATTCTGCGAAAAAATGTTCATTAAACCCGACGACAATCTTTTTTTCATAAGGTGAAAAAGCTGGAATTTTCCGTAAAACCCCATGTTTTTCTGCATTTAAACTTCAATTAATACGGTTGTAAAGTTGAGATTCTAACGCATAGTTTAGGACTATATGGCTAAAATTCACCTGAGGATCGCAGAGGCTAATTGAGTGATTGGAAAAAGTCGGCATTATCAAGATGTGACAATTTTTCCTCTTCGAGTTCATTTTTCTTCAGTTTAGCTTTTCCATCAATGGGAATAGGAAATTTAACGATTTTTCCAACGGTATATTCAAATTTTATCTTAATCTTTCAATTAAGGCAGTTATAATCTTGTTATTGAGTTGAAGTCGAAAACACGGAGAAATATTATAACTGACAGAACCTGAAAACTGAGCAAGATAACAAATTGTCAAGGGGCCAATTTTGTTGCAACTTAGTTAATCTATTAATAGCAAGTTCCGAAGTTCAACCCTCTATGTATGAATATTGCGATTATAGAGGCATTGGGGCCTTAAAATTATTTAGCGAAAGGAGGAGTGTTCTGATTCAATCGTTAGCGAACTGGGAGTTGTTGCAGATCAACTAGAAGAACCATGAGCTGTTATTTGTATTAATATCTTGCTTTGTAGAGGGTATCATCTATCTAATTTCGAAGGTTTTCTCATAGGTATGCGAATTGCAAATTATTTAGTTCTTGTGTTTTTGTAGGTGGGGCGGCACTTACTGAGATCTTTGTCTTCTACTCAGAGCTGTTAGCTGTAATAAGCAAGCTTCTGCAAATTTAGTTGAGCGGAGCGGAACGCTCTGGGACATATATCGGAAAATTTAGTCCGAAAATGAGACGAATTATAAAAATACTTGGAATGCACTTTTTGTGTTACTGTTGCACTACATTTGGCACTGCATGAAGCTTGTGAAGTGTGTTTACTCTGTATAGGTTATGAAGTTTATTTGATCGTATTGTTGGTGGAAGTCTGAAAAACAGTAGAAGGGGACGCGATCCGGTATAAAAGCTCGTTTTTCCCGCTCTCGTCGGTTTTACTACACCTACACCCGTCTCCGAAAATCCCGCGTTAATTATGAGACAGAGGCCTCCGATCGTTGATAGGACCCCCCGGCGGTGGAGAGGAAAAGATCAACATCGTAATCGGATCCCGGCGACCGGTCTCCGCTCAGAGCCGCCTGCAGGAGTCCGGGTGACGGCAAATATCCCCGACCCGCCTGCCACCGATCTCTCGAGTTCCATTTGACTCGGGTTTTAATCCCAACTGCGGGCCTCCTGGACTGCAGGGGAAAAATGAGACAAACGTTTCAAATCGTTACTGGAAAGTTTGCTCTTACTTCCCCAATAGTCCCAGAAATCAATAAAAAGTTAAAGGGTCGCACGTTTTGTTTTATGGAAATCTCTCAAATATGTTTAATAAATGGGTAAATAGTTGCTCTCTGTTTGTCAAAAAGTAATGGAGTGGTCTCGGAGACTCGAAATATTTCCAGTTCTGCGTTTTGATGTTTACACTAAATCGCTAAGTGCAGCAGTGACATCATATTCAATTTGATAGCAGTCACAAGGAGTTCCTGACGGGTTTCCCAGTGTGCCTGTTTAGCAGGACATTCTTAAACCCGTTCGTGTCTTCTGTTATTTTGTTTCCCTTATAGACTCTATTGTGGTTGTTCATTTGCAAACATTCTGATAATCCATGAACTGTAAAAACTTAAATTAATTGATTTATAAGTTGAATCTTTTGAATTAATTCCTGAGGATGACGAAACGTCATCAATCAACTTATACCGGAAAAAAAATGAAGGATTATCCGAAGTCCTTTACATACAGTAGCAGGTTGTTAGGGATGATAAGGCTTTTGCAGTCAACAGTACCAGATTTTCTTGTAACTACAAGCAGGGGTACTGGGCTGCCAGTACTGCAGATTACAAAACAGAAGAAAATTTGCTGGATTATCTCTTCCACTGCAGATCCGTTGTTTTAGTCTCTCCCGTTGTGAGTTCCGGGTTATGTTGCTAGTGTCCGTTTTAATTACCATGTCGCATGATCGTTGTGAGGGACTCGTCGTCAGACGATACAAGAGATTCTAGAGTTAACGGAAGGAGAGAGATTGACAATGCTTGGGGCAATTTTTTCGATATCCCTATTTTTGGTGAAGGAAATGCTGATAAGCTGACTGACCTTTGGAGAGATTCGCCATCTTGATACTTAGGTGTCTGACACAAATAATCCCTCTTAAGAAATCCACATACTAACTGCTCTCGTCCTACATGAACAAGAGCGGAAGGAACACAGTTATCTGAAGACAGGTGATTCGCCCTTGTAGTCTGCTTTGTTAGTGGTTTTAAGCTCCTCATCTAGCACCTTTCAGCGAAACGATTGCCGAAAGACAACGTGAAAAATGGGTAACAATCAGGTGTGTGCAGGATCTACTACTTTTTGTTATCACTCTGGCAGCTACGTATACAAGGGGCTCGGAACACAGTGGAGCATATTGACTGATTACTTCATATTTATCCACTTGGCGATGTTATGAATGAATTAATGTTGATTTTAGAATTCGGGGATCGTTCTGGAAGGCAGCAAAAAATTATAATTATTGGAAATTTTGAAAAATGTTAATGTTGGAATATAGAAAGTTGTCCTTCTATCTACACAACATGGCTTATCAATAAAAGTAGGTCAGATACAAGATGTTATAATTCACTGAGTGATCACTAGCTGATTAATAGGGCGTTTTAAAGGCAGAAGCAGTATCGAAAATGCCCTTCTCCCTTGAAATTTATGGGCTGCATCGCTCCTCGTAATAGGAAGCAGCCAAGTGGATTCTAGGGGTTGGCGAACTACCCCGGGCGCGATCGCTCTCATTTGAATTTATACCTCATACGTCTCGAAGGTTTACCCGACGATAACTCGAGAGAGTACCGACGGGAGCGGAGGCGAAGGGCTGTACGATGAGTAATTACCTTTATGAATATTAATCAGGTCAATGAATGTTAATGCTCAGAACTGCGGTCATTAGAGGGTCCTGCGGACGAATCAATCCCACTTTCCTAAGCATTGTTCTAGGTCCCCGAGCGAAGACTAATGGACGCATTACAAGATGTGTTGTGTGGCCCACATCGGGTCTCTCCGTTCAATCACCGGCCTTTACTAATGTCTTCATTTGAATTTATGTCGTAATTCGTCGCGGCGAGGCTTTTTTTCTAGTTATTGGTGAAGAATGGATATTAGTCGCTTTGGAATCATTTAAACCCCATGAATCATAATTTCTATGAATGGACGATTAGCCTGGTGTTTGATGTTCCGTCTCTATATTGAAATGATAATCAGCTTTGTTAAATAGCCCTCGGCGGCATCTTCCTCACAGGTTTCGTTCTCTTGATTGAGAAATGCCCAGCCTTGAGCCTGGAGCACTATGTTTATTCACTGAAATAAGTTCATTAATTAATTTTAACAAGTTAGATGCCTTCCAATTTATACTACTTTATTTGAATATTGAAAACTAAGCCTAGGGGTGTTTTAGTTCCTAACGAAAGTGGGGATTGTATATTTTATCTGCTTTTATAGGCATCTGCTGCTATAATCTGGATAAATCTTAGAAATTAATGAATATACAATAAGATATTCAATGGAGTACAAAACTAATTTCATGAATTGCGATCCAGTACTTTGTGAGAGAAACCTAATTTTTTCAAGTTTTTTTCGTCCATTGAAAGTTTTTAGTCTCCGATATTTGAATGCTGCAATCTTCGAGGTATACTCTCTCATGTTGATTGAAAAGCATGCCTTGTTTAATTTTGATTCACAAATCTTCATGCCCATTGTGAATTTAAATAAGTTCTGTAAACCGCGCTCCGGTGATTTGGAATTATGGTATAGTTTGATTTCATTTTTAGTATTTTCGTATCTTGGAACCAGGGGGCACTGATAGACAAAAATATTGAGGTTCGGGGATGTATCTTGAAATTCTCAACTGAACCAAAAGTTTTCCCGACTGTATTCGGACACTTTTGTTGCGGCGCAAGTGTTGAGGAATTCACCGAATTTGTAAGCGCACATCATATTTGTGGTGTAGCTAATAGTTACAAATTCAGTAATCTCAATGTGCATAACTATTTCGGCTTTAGTAATCACCAATACTCTTTACCCCATTTGCTGTTCTGTTCAGTGAATGTTTTGGACTACTTAGCGAATTTCAAATGACTATTATAATTTTAGTAGATACGTGATAAAAAATGTGAGAATTTGAGCGAAAATGCCCAGTATCTCAAAATGAAAAGGATTCAACTGTTTTATAAAAGTGACAAGTTCTACAATCAGTGGTTAAATTGTACTTCCCAATCGGGGCCCATTTCATCCGTAGAGACCTGCCATAGCCTCTGTTTTCAAAGTTTACCAAATAATTTTTACGGTTTCGGAAATTGGTCTTTTAGTTAATGGGGATAATGACCAAAAAGCCAGATGCTGAAATGCCATTGAAACTTGATTTTGAACCGATTCGCATACCGCAGCTGATTTATGTTTCAACACTAAACAGACTGAGAAAGCGTTGTCATCCATTCTCTATACAACTGAATTGTACAAAGATTTTGGGAAATACATCCCCTAAGAGAGAACCAATAGGCATTTTTTTCTGAAAAGAAAAATTGAAGGAATGACTGAAGGTGGTTGAATGACCGTGAGAACCAGGGCAACCCATCCGTCTAAGACGGTTTTGGGGGGTGGCGAAATGAAAGGAGAAAAATATCCATCAGTTCGACGCATTTTTCATCGGGCTGCCAATCGCTTGAACGACTCGTGCAGTGAATCCATCAAACATTTAACGGGCTCAGATTTCTGAGAGAACGGGCTCCTGCCAGCGCTCTGAAAAGGCAGTTTCGACAAAACTGAATACGATGGAGTGTTGTTAGACTTTTTGATTTTGATTAATCCAAACTGGACAGTTGCACCAAAGGGACATTTCTAACGGCCTCAATTAATACATGAATCTCTCTAAATGGGAGTGATAAGACTTTTTCTAGGAGGTTCCTCTGATTCAGGAAGTGTTGGACAACCCAAACTAGAGTTCTGTGTGTGTGACTTATTTTTTCGACACTGCCCAGCCTGCAATTCCTAAATTTTCGTGATTATTTTTTGTTCGATTCATTTTACTCCAGTTGTACAACAAACTTCGGAAATTCCGAATTTCACTATGTACGCACACGCAGTTATCGTGCTGTATATCATAATTGACGAACATAATTGTGCCAACCACAAACATTAAAAAATGAGAAATCTTTCGATTTACCCTGTTTAGCACCTAGTCAAATTTCCTAGCTTAAAACAACCTGAGTAAGAAGAGGAATGACGCTAAAATTTACTGAAATAATTGATAATCATAATTTTAATCAACTATTTGAGTGAATAACATTCCTGATTCGTAGAAACAAATTTATATATATACTATTCTCTTGAAAAAAGTAATTTTGTTTATTTTGCCAATTCCACGTAATTCAGACGATTTTTCGTAGTACATTTAATTTAAAAGTTGCGCACATTCACTTAAACAGGTTTTTTTATGGTTCAAAATAGAAGTAATTTTCCCATAGGTTTTATAATTTCTATTGTTGAAAGTTTTTAATCTTCCAAAGTTTTACCGTCATTGCAATCCCAAAGTAATTAAGTCACAATTGTCAAAGCAGTCTGGTTATAAAAGAATAAAATGTTTTAATGTACTACATTCTGACGACCAGATCATCTTCAGTAACGATTAATTGCACAAACGCATAAAACTGATTGAAAATGATACTGAGGTTGTGTAGGCATTGAGCTTGGTAAAAACCGAATGAATACGATGAGGCATTAGGTGCCAGTTTGGATCACAAATATTCTCAATGAATGAGTGGGCATCCCCGCATTCTTTTTCACGGCGGCAGACAAATGTTCGGATTTGCCTGATTAACTCGCTAAATCACGTTATACCTGGCCGTCGCCCACACGCAGTGGCCGTGAGCGAAATACCACTGGGAATCCATTAAAGATTATGATATGTAAATCAATTTACGCGGTAGTATTCCGACTCCAGGGATCCCGCGAGTCATTTTCAGCCTCTGTCTGTCATGTGTAGAATGATGATGTCATAATTCATCCATGTATAAAACATGGAGGAGCTTTGGACAAGGTTTAATCAAAAACGCCCTTCCGAAATTTCTTTCTTTTGGTTAGAGCTTGAATACAATTAATATCGCTTCTCCTTGCTCTCTGTGTTTAGTCTTAGTTCATGAAACGTCTTATTTCATGGTGTAGATTATAACCTAACATACTATTCAATATAAAAATAAAATCCATTCTGCCCATTGTACAATAATCGTTCAAAATTTAATTTAAAACTTAACTAATTTTACTTCCAATTTCATGCACGTACAGTTTGTGCATATCATTTCAATATTTTAATTTATGGTTGGTTAGTTAGGCCAGTGATGCTGTACTAAAAGTGTAAATTTATTCATTTGTTTCAACTGAAACGGGTTTACTTGCCCAAGTAAACTTACTTTAAAGTAAGTTTAAAATCCCTTCTAATTTCAATATCCCAGAAAATTTACTAAGGCCAAGTTTTCATATGTATATATTTAGGTTTCAAGGTTGGATAATTCGTGAAAAGTGCTGAAAGCAATGGTGATGTACAGGAAGGGTTGATCCCCCCCAGTCATTTTCAGCCTCTGTCTGTCATGTGTAGAATGATCGTGAAAAGTAGTTTTATATTGTCTTATATGGCTGATTTGCTATTCATTCACTTCCTAATTTATCAACCTTCTTACTTAAATGGAAATAAACAATTGGCCTCTTTTCCTAGCCGATTCCACCAGAGCTGGAACCTTAGCTTAATTTCGTCAAAATTCGTGTAAGGAACAGAAAATTTTCATCAAATTTCCCATGCTAAACTGCATTATGAAAATAGTAAAGAGTGGCGAGACAATCTCTGAGGTGGTTGAGACAAATGAACAACTATAAAATAAGTAACGCCAGCGGGATAACATTTATGGTATTGCAGGAACTAAAATATGCGTTATTTTGATCGATCTCTGTTTGAAAATGGGAGGGTAAATATATTACATAATATAATGTTCCTTGGCGTGTCTTATCTACGAGGGACAATAATTACCTACCTACGAAATTCAACCCCACTATAACAACTTTTAACTTTAAGCAGAAAGGAGTCCTTCCGAGAGATTGGTGGCGCAAATGACACGAAGACGAGAGGGTGCATATTGTGAGGCAACAACTCTCGCTAGATAACGTGGCGGGGGCCATTTGACGAGCGATCCATCAGCGTGGATTCCTAGTCAAGCATTCCGGCTTATCGGACGCCAACACTGAGCTCCGGGGGCAAGAGGGACGATTTGTTTGATTGCCTTTCTCTTGCGCCTGCCGTTTTGACAAACAAGGGTGAGGTTTATATTAGTGCGGCGCGTCAACAGTGAAGTACAGAGGGCGATGGGTGTTGGAATTAATAAAGCGTCAACGGAATCTTGACGAAAGGGACCGACGAAATGTGAGCGTAAATATATTGAGGATGGATGGGGTGCATCGTACAGTTAGAATTTCACTACTGCATGCCCGTTTTAGACACTTTGGAGCGCGGGAACTTACAGCGATAGAATTCGTCGTAACTATCTTCAGTATTCAAACGCAAATGCAACTAGGCATACTAGATACGTTCTCAATTTACATCGTAGTGTTATCAGGTTTTCCTTGTTTTGATCAATATCACCAATTTTAGGGAATTTAGTTTGATATTGATGTTGAACTTTTTCGTCGAGACAGATCTGACTTAGGTACTCAGTTATAAAAGGGAAAAATTTCGTCCAGATAATACTGACATATTCAAAGAAACCAAACCGGCAATGTCCACTCAACTTTTCATCCTAACGTTTCAGTTTCCCTATATTTCATGACCTGCACATCATTCAGCCTTGGTTTTTGCCCTATTCTCCAAAAACCCATTTCGAACCACGAAAGTTTAGCAGTAGACTTAACCCAGTTGGCCAAACTCAAATCTGACACCTGGTGCTCACTCAATTAGGAATAGCACTTCTACTATGATGAGATTGTCCGTCTCTGCGTTCTAATATAGTTAAATCTCTGAAATGGTGAAAGTGCCAAGATACTATGAATCGTAAGGGAAACTGCCTAATAATTTCCTCCCCTCAACTCCAGTAAGCAGATTACCTTAATAGCAATTACCATTTCAAATTTTTTAAATGTGCTTAATTGTTACGATATCAAATTTGGAGATAGCCAGTTATGCTTCTAAGCCTCGGAGATTGCTGACATATATCTAAATTCAACATGGCTTAGGAATATCGTCATGGCTTTATTGGTAATACCTGCTTTGCAGTTCAACACCATTTGTGGATGGTGTGTTCCACAGTTCTTATTATAAACGTGTATATGGCTCGTTTTGGGGTCTTTAAACGAGGCTGTGGAAGTTAAGCTCGCCTACAGGTGAACTGTGCTCAAATTTGACGTAAGAAAAATACCGGAAGAATTTCTGTTACTCGTTGCAACGAACCGTTTCTGATGCGATTAACGAAGTAACGTCGAGTATGGCGAGTACTTGGATGGGTCACTGGAATGGGTCCCCCTCCCAAGCAGCTTTCACGGTTCTGTACGGTGAACGGATCACCACTCAAGGGGACTAGGCAATGAGTAGCTCAAAGCGAGAACACGTGACCGAATCCTGATCTTCCTTTAAGAGAACAGATGATGACTCCGAGGTATTCGGACAATACCCCCAACCTAGAAGGATTAGTTTACATTACATTACATTACTACACTTGCTGTTAAGAACGCGCCTTCTGTTTTTTCGATGAAGGCATTACAAACTTAGATTCTTCCAGCGATATGAACTCCTGGGGTAACGCGGCCTCAGACATAGAACAGAGATTTCATTTTGCCCTGATATCCTTGAAATTATCTATCTGAATCATATCAATTTAGCTGAAAACATAGTAAAATTGAGAATCCCTTTGTTAATTTTCCAGTAGAGTATCATATTTTTTTAGGTGCTTACGAGTTTTATCGCATACTAACTTGATTTATCCTTGAAATTGACAAGGAATCGCAATTGTTTCAATGTTAGATCGTCTCTTGTAGGCCATGGTGAATTTATGCGGTTATTCTAATTGCCAATCTTTTGCTTCCCTCTCCAATGGTATTACCGTTAATTCAATCTCACTGAATACAGTCTATTTGTACCACAACGTCAAATCATGGTTCGTCCACCTTTATCGGATTCTCATAATTAGAGCAACTGCGAGAAGAAGCAATCATGTTAGAATCGGGTTTGTATTTTTAGCCGAATTCAACGAAAATGGGAACCTCGTCGCTATTAATATTTAATGAGTTTTCCTCAAACATTATCGTGTATTATAAATGAATGTATTCCAAGTTGGAGTTGTCGATGTGATTCTAAATTATACTATTTGGCAAATGTCCATCCCATTCAACTTGTTTGTGAAGATCGAGCTGTTGATGAATGCCGAACGTCCAGTCGGCTGGTAGGCGAAAACGTGCCAACGAAACGAATGATTGCGTTTATTTAAACGCATTGCAATCTTTTGATCTTGTCCAAAAGATCCTTTTGTACGGGGATGTTTAACCCATTAGACGATAGATGACCGTCGATCGATTCTTCCATTGTTTTGGTAAAGGAAAAAGTTAATTGTTCCTGACGGGCACGCTGTAATGCTGAGCCAAAACAAAACCCTATGAGCGAGGGTGATCGGTGATGGCCAGTCGTGCGTTGTCGTTCTGCTACATTACGTTCTCTTTCGCCCTCCCACTCCGCTTATCCTGTCTTGTCTTTCTCCGGACAAGTGGAAAAAATTAGACCGCTACTTCTTTGTCCGATGAGTCATCAGTCTTTGGGAACCTATGGATTAATCACTTTCTCTACGCTGTGCCATTTCCTTTTTTTGTCCCTTATACTCCGCCGTAACAAGGTTCTGCTCGAGACATAGTTTCAGAAGAAAATCATTACCTACCTCGTAATGTACGTTCTTTACGGAGCATTTCTTTGCTATTTCTAAAGACAGCTGTGCCCTGAAACCCAGGCGGTGAACCGAGACCGTAACGGACTACCACGCAGGGAACGTCAGACAAAAATGAGCTTTTCTCCCACAAATACAAATTTCAACTACCAAAATGCGAAGGAGATCAACCTTGTACGCTTTCTCGGCTTCCAATCATGAAACAAACGACTCAATCCTACTTGTAAAAGAAGTTCTCTAGTAGGTACGTTAATACCTTTAAAAAAATGATAATTTTGAAATTATTGTCGAACTTCAGAAAACCGTGTTTTGCAACGGTTGAAATTCATATCTGCCCGGCGAGACCCACTGTGGAGATTACATCCCAATTCCATATTCAACCCAAGCTTCATTCCTATTATTGCTACAAAGAAGGGAAGCAGAAAGCTTATTACTTACCTTACATCCGCAGAGCCAATCTACCTTTTCATAGTTATAAGGAGGAACTTGCGAATCTTGGAACGATTCATGCTATCATTTGAGGTTTGTTGCAGTCCTTTCAATATTGGCATCGAGAGTAATCACTCTTTGCTCAACCGACAATTTAGCGAACTCACGATCTAAAGCACTTATGTATTCATCTCGTATTTGTATCTGACACAGTTCAGTCACAAGGTTCTCCTCCTCCTATGAAGGCTCTCTGAAATGTACTCTTTTTCGAGCAATCTCATTTGTTCATTTTTTGGACCCGGATCCAATCAACGCTGTGTTCCCTTTCCATTCGGAGCACAGATAAGGTTTAGCTACCTGACAGCGAACCTCTAACTCCACTCACCAAGCTCACGACTCCACCATCCTCTCGTCCATCATGAGGCTCTGTTTGGCTCGTGGATTTGAAACTCTTCCGCTCTTCAATGAGGATTCATGTTGAGAAGTTGGAAAAAGTATGATAATATTATAATTACAATATTATTATTTTCAGATATATTTTTCATTTTGGCCAGGGGTGCAGATGCGCCTGTGCCCCTGTCAGCAGCCGCCCCTGAAATAGAGACCTTGAACCATTTGTAAATTTAATCTGAAATGCCTTGATCATTCAAAATTCTCATCAATTTCAACCAATTTAATTACAAACATTATCTTAATAAATATCAATACCTGTAATCTAAAGCAGCTGTCAAAACATTCCACATACCATCGAGCTGCCGAAGGTTTCCCTTACGTCTCAGATGTTTAACACACCGAGTTTTGTGGTGGATACGGTTGTCCCTTCCTTTTACTTGAAGTTGTTATCTTCGAGGTTATACCTGGAGCATTTTAACGTCAATTGATCTTCGGAAGAGGTAACTAGTCCAGTCCACCACCTCATGCCGTACTTTGCAATGTTTCTGAAAATAAATACATTCAGTAAAGAATGGAACAGATCGTATACTTAAGTAATGTGTTAGCAAATGACAATGATAACGATGACGATGACGATCCATCTCTTGTAGACTCCACTGAAAAAATGTATACATTTGATTGGAAAAGATTTTTTAATGATTACATTTACATAACCACTAACCAAGCTAACTGAAATAAAAGATATTCATCATGATATTTCGATACTGAAGCAGTTAACAAACCATACATTCCCAAAATTCGATGTTATTTCCAGTTCGTTGTCAGTATATATACTCGTATTTGGTGAATCTCTCCCTCCGAGTTCTTCAATCAATAGCATTATCCAAATGGACACTCCATTTCTGATATTGTTTCAATATCGAAATGGAACTTTATTGTGAGTTTCTTCATTTTCTCGAAAAACTTCCGTTTCCTCTCCCCTGTTACTTTTTATTCGCATAAAGCTTAGCGCTGCACTGAACTCTCAACGGTTTTACAAGAGTTTTCTCAGTGGGGCTTTTGATGTTCTGGTTCTTTTTTTTTAGGAAAGAGGGAGAAAGAGAACCAAAAGTTTTACCCTAAAGTGCTTGACGGATGAATACGGCCGTTCTCCTCAAAAGTAGTATTTCCGTTTGTCTATTGTTCTTTGATGTTGCAGTTCTTCGAAGTTAGCAATTTTTTTTCAATCAGTTGTATAGAATGAATATCCATTTAATAGAATTGGCTTCATCATTCGATGGCATGATTTACTGAGATTGCTGGTTCGAGTTCTTCACGTTCAGTTGTTTGCAATGAACTGCAGACGCTTTCAGAAAAAAGATCTCCTAATTTTTGAAAAGTCATTCTATAAATTGCATGTTATATTGCCGCGGATATTTTTTATATGCATGTTATTTTATTTATATGTATATTTTATTTAAAACTTTTTCACTTTGATCGGGTCCAAGTTTTTAATAAATTCGAATAATAAAGAGAACGGAACGGGTATCCTTATAACTCACTAGGAACATGAAAAATGAATTTTTCAGCCACAGTTTGTTGCATTCAAAACAAAATTTAATTTACATAAAATTAACTCATAATGAACTTCATCACATTGTTCTAGCGTAGTCAGTTCGTTCCACTTAGAGCCAAGTGGATGCTTCGCAAGTAGACAATAATCTTTCTTAAAATCAAGAAAAATATTCAATTTTATGATTTTGGATTGTATAAAGATCTTTTCAAATCCATACCATGGTAGAGATTATACGTTTTCCATTGATATAATGGTTAATTGTTGATAATAACATGGATTATAATAATTATTCTGAAGGGTTAAACAGGATCAGCTTGAAAAGTCAAACCGTTTCAACAAAGTTATACATTTAAGGGTCGAACTGGTTGAATTTCAACACTTTTAACGTGGCCCTACGCATACCCAAAAACGGATATCTATCGATCACAGCTGAAAATAAATCGAAACCGAAATCGGACATGTTTTATGCTGCAAAATTAGACTAATATCTGCCTTGATTTCGTAAAAACTGTCACAAAGAGAGGCGGTGGAACCCCTGCCGAAGGCTGAGGCGATTATGCCCGCATACCCACAGCATATGTTTGAAGCCTGACAGGCTTAGAAGTCATTCTTAGGACAACTGTCCCTAGAATCTAGAAAGAGGAACTATCCATATCCACCACGAAATTGGAAGCTTGCGTGCCTTGTACATGGTTTGCTACAAAATCTCCAATCAATGTTAAGTTATCAGAAGAACTACATTTTATACGTAGCTGTATACATTAGACACTAACTGCATCTAATTTCGAAGAAACGTTAGTTTTCGAATGTAGTATGAAATGGACCAGAGAGATTCTTTTTGAGCACAAAACTAACAACCAGCATAGTATACCCACAAGATCGCAATAGAAGGGTTTATGGGTTGAGGGTTGTACCATTGTAGAAGTATAGAAAATTTATGTGAAATGTTTGAAAAAAGTCAAGACCAGTAATTGAGGTCATTTCCACTATTTGAACCGGAGTTGTCAACTAATTAGGCTCAGTCGCTACGATCTCACAGAAACTACGGGTGCCGGCGGGCGCGCGGAAAAAACTGTAGAGCTCTCACAAAAGGGCTGAACATGTTTGTGAAGAGACACAAAAAGGCGGACCCAGATGCCTATTGACCCACCCACCCTCCGATGATGGAAGAAAGAAAACCGATGGTCACGGACCAAATGGGCCACAAACGGCACTTGACATTGTTCGCCTCATTAGAGCGTGGGCGTCCGGGAAAATCTCCTACGGATAAAAACTCACATTGTTGTCGCCTACGTTGATCGTCTGTTAAGTTCCATCCAGGAGGTCACAAGAGAGAAGCAGGCTCAGGCAATTTCCAGAGTGATGTAAGTGATTGAGCGATAAATCAGCTTCGGCCTTCTGATCTACTAACAGCGTTTGATACGGCATTTTACGGCTTTGAGGATATTTGAGTTAGAAAATAAAATAGAACCGAACGCAGATCTTGTATGTATAAACATGATAAACTGTAGTTTTGTGCGAGCTCTACCCAAAGATCACATCAGTTTTTCGGTGGAGGAGGGAAGGGAAGGGGCTTTTTATTACAGATAATCATCAAAAGCAACTGGAGGTACTTCCTTCACTTCCTAGGCATTAGTTTTGTATTTGCATATAAGAACAAATGTTTTATTAAACTAGATATTTTTTACATAAAGTCGATTTTACAATAATTGCTTTATCAGACTTTTCTGTTTGTCCTTAAGGAAAGAGAACAGACGTTTTCGTTATTCAGAATGTTTTTGGTTTATTATTCAATAATAAACCATTGTAATCGCTCTGGAAAAAAATATTCTAACCCCCCCTGAAAATTTCATGGTTTACGTTTCAAAGAGTGTAGAATTCGAATCTGCAATAAACATTTTTCCGTCCGTCCGCCGTACGCCGCACGCACGATTTCTCCCAAACGGCTGGAGCAAAAGATCTGAAATTTTCAGGAAAAATCCATCTTGGTCACGACGCCCCAATTCTTGAGCCAGCTCTCTCACTCAATTTAAAGTGCCAGTTAAGGCCTGTCAAAGTTTTGTAAAATCCCTAAAAACCTCAAAACAAGTCGAAGCGGCCTAAATTTTTCTCTATTTAAAGAACATACCATGAGGAATCGAATGAGACCCTCCCCACGTCCGTAGGTCAAACCATTCCCGATGTATGGCCCGATTTATGGTGCCAACATTTGCGTTTTTTGGTTTATTATTGTTTGTTTGTAACCTAGTGATGCCGATGCCGTCGAGTTGTAGTGAATGTGGATACTGGAGTGATAGCAGATGTGGATACTTGTAGTTTATAGCCGATACACGGGTTGAAGCATTCTGATATTCATGAAACGCTGATGATATATAGGTAAATATTATTCAATATTATTACTGGGGTAGATAAGTATTCTTTCACTGGGGTTTATTATTCAATTGGCTTGCGTTCATATTTGAATTTCTACTAAGCTTTGGAGTGTGCGCGTTTCACAGGATAGAGCGATTATTGAATTTCAGGAGGCACACAAATATGATCAACTGATCAATCCAAATAGGTATTTTGGTCGAGAACAGATTTACGTGCTCCATGCATATCTCCTGAAATTCAATAATCGCTCTATCCTGTGAAACACACACACTCCAAAGCTTAGTAGAAATTCAAATCATGAACGCAATCCGATTGAATAATAAACCCCAGTGAAAGAATTTGCAGCGTTTTAAAATATAGGAACCGCTCAAGACGGTTCTCCTCCTCCTCCTTTAGGGTTGGTCGATTTTGATATCAAGATTAAAACAGAATCTTTCAATTAATTAACTCGTTAATTTACACCCGATTGCCTGGGGACGGATCGTACAACCACCTGAATGTTCTCATTACGTAAGTTCCAATAAATTTCAATCGAGTCAATATATAGCAGTATAATGAATTTATAGCTATCAACATTACCAAAACTCCTCGTATAACTACTAAATACTTTTATTTGTCTCAATACTCTAATATCTCAATTTTTGGGTATTTCAACTCTTCAATTAATTTCATGATGCGGGTCTTCATGTTTATGACAAAGTTGGTGCAATCATTCGCAATGATCGTTTTGACGCTGATAACTGTCTTCTTTGATGTCATCATTTCGACTTGATTAAGTGATCCTCTGTTATTAGATTTGATTTTAGAAAACGTATTTCTAACGGATTCAAGATGGACGAGTTCCGTGGATTTGCTAACAAGAGCAAAGCTTTAACTGCATGAAGGGAAACGGGAGGCTGTGTGAAGCATGAACAAGAAATACGAACAATAATGATGTGAATAACGGGGACTTCGTGTGGATGTTAAAGTGATCAGCAATGTGGTCGACCTACGAGTTCCATTTGATTGGAATATGTTTCCACTTGTTTGAAGAAAAGAAGAAAAGATTCATTTGGTTGTAGAGTTTTTATTTTATTGGCACATGGCTTTATTTGCTGGGTACTAGGTTCATTTGATTGGAACAATATCTCATTTGGTCGGCAAGGCGTTTCATTTGATAGGAAAAAGTTTCGTTTGAATGAAAAATGCTGTATGAATTTTTCACTTTTGTGTACTTGCCACAACACAATATCTCCAGAGTAATGAACTTTCTTCTGGGTTCGGCTATTCAGAGTGAAATTTCCCACGGAGCTGGGCCACTTCATTTCTGTTCGGGGGCTTACCATTTCCCCTGACGCTTTCTGAAGACCTCTCACGATTTTTTATCCTCGCGGAACGGATAGCGGAAACTGGCGATGAGGTCTAAACCGTGTTTTGATTTCAAAACTTCTGACCCGTAATAACCAAGCGCTCGCCCTTAACGGACCCTCCTCTTGCTCTCTTCTTCTTACACACTCCTCCCCTGTTTCCTTCTCCCTCTCACCCACTCCCTACGTTCTAACCGACATCCGACCATGGGCGTTATGAAGGTGGAGCTCCCCAGTAATCCCTTCTTCCGAAAACATCCCTCCCATGGGCAGAGGGTTTCCTCTGGAACTTTCGAATTAAACTTGGCTGCGAACTCTGGAGCGCAAAGAGGATTTTGCCAGAATCCGAGGGTCATGGCGGTGCCAACGGTTTTTTCAACTCACAATGGCAAACTTCTTTTTAATTAGGTGCATTCAAAAATTTTAACAAAGTACTTTCGAGGAAAGTCTAATGATTAAAAAAGCCGTATTCCACGTACATTCTCTCCGTAGAACGAAAATGTATTCGAATTTTATAAAACAAATTATGATAAATGTGAGCAGTGATGACGAAATTAGTGAGAGCAAGCTTCATCTTCATATTGAGTTTGGTTCTGCGTATGTGCGTATAACTTGTGAGCAGGATGGAAGTGGATAAGCCTTGAAAGGTATCTCAATGCTCGGCATAGTTTCTGAAGAAGGGAGGGATACGAGAGCTAGAACCTTCAATAACGTATTGCCCAAGGTTACTGGCTGCATACATAAAAATTTAAGCAATTCAAGCTTGGCGATCGGACCCTCTATTTGAAGCCTTACCCGAATAGTTAGACTCAAGGAACCTCCGCGACCCATTTCTTCCTCCAATAATGACGTTCATCGCGAGATAATCATATGAAACGCCTCTGTATCAAAGCTGCGTAGTGAAAACCAAGAGATGGCAAATGTAGCGAAGAGAAAAGAACGAAAGTAAATCGAAACGATCGAGTTTCACTTTCAATCGGGTGCGAAGCCTTGGACAATCTAGAGCTCGTGTGTTTAGGCCTGAATGATCGAATCGAATCGAAATCAACCAAAATGAACAATAATTTTTCACAATTATTATCGAGTTGAATGCAAGGAGATTCATACACAAACCTCTTGGTCACGGTAAATCACAGTCTTGCACTAATGAACTGCTCAACATTTTAATAAATGAACTGGTTCTTCAATTCCCTCTTTCAAGACTAATTTCTAGTAATCGATTAATATGTTTTGGCCACAATACATATTACAATAACGAAATATTAAACTCTTCATATGTAGACACCAACTGTGTAATTACGAATATACAAAAAAATAAAATAAATGTACTCTACTGCAGGGTATTTTATCTATTATTTATCTTCTTGCTAACGACGGTTGTTGCTTCTTGTTAACTGAAATTCTGCTTCGGCTTTCTGCCAATAGTATACATGTTTACTAATTCAGACACGTAAATAAATAAAGAAGAAGAACGATTGTTTAATAAAGCTGGTATGACTCTGCACTGAACATCAACACAACAGAATTTAGCAATCTCGTGCACAAATAACGTTCATGTGTATACATTTCCATAAAACGTATACTTGACGTGCGTCCAGATGACGATTAGATAGCCAATCTGGCAGTGCTCCAGAAAATGTTGTTTGGGCTAATGGCAGTAGTTTTTTCTTCGGGCCATGTATAGAAGTTCGCTTAAATTTAGCTTAATTACTTGGTGCTGAAGAATGCAATGATTTTGCATATTCTCAACGCCTTTGTTTCACACTTGAGTGTAATGTGTATAATTTCTGGTCGGATCTTGCAATTCTTTGATATGCTCATATCTTTCTGTGCAGATCTCAAAAAGACGTTCGAGTCTCCTCCGTACTCGATGTCCGTTGAGGTGGATCGGCAGGCCGAGATCCGATGTCACCCTCCGGTCGGGATGCCACTGCCCCGGGTGTACTGGCTGCGGAACGGGGTGCCGCTGGAACCGAGCGATACGAACATCATCATGTCCAGCGAAGGTCACCTCCTCGTGAACCAGGCCCGTCTCCAGGACACGGCCAACTACTCTTGTGTTGCGGAGAATATAGCGGCCCGCAGGGTTAGCGACCCCGCTGCTCTCACTGTCTACGGTAAGTTCATTATGATCTATGTTACATTCATTGTGTATTTATCAAGCATTGCATAGGTACTGGTTTGGCGGAACGCAGTGATTGCGGGAAGAGCGATCCAGCGCGGAGATCTTTATTCCGCCTGGGGTCGCTAGGTCGCATAGGTGTCTATCTGGGGAACTATTCGTAATTCTGCCCCCATTCACCTCAGATTGAACATTGCCGGCGACCGCATTTGTCTATTGTAACCCAATCGACAAAACGCGTGGCTTCTCGTCATTGTTCAATTCACTCGTATCCTCCAAATCACCTTCCGATTCAAAACCCTGTTTTCCGCGTTAATTATTGTAGCCGTATTAGGATTCCTTTCTATTTCCCCATACCTTTCGTCTGATACTTCTGTCAATTTATTAGCTGTGTGGCATCGACTTCAGAGATTTGGACATCAAAGATCTACCGGTAAATTCGATTTCCAGGGTTCTCCCGGCCTTCCTTAAATACATTACATCTACATTTCTGATATCGCTAAACCAGGTATAGATGCAATACAGCCATTCCTCCTTAAATGTAACCGAATCATTGTTTTAACTTTTAGGGGATGAAATTCTTGCTTCAAAATTGAATTTTCCATCCTCACTTTTAAACCACTCTGAACTACCTTCGTTTCGCATCTGTGTGATTGTGCATAGCTGTGTTTGTTTAAACTCACGGTGGCCGTTCTACATAGTGATGCGGTCGCAAAGCAGATAGCATTTGCTTTGTCTTATATCAACTAGAATGTGGAAAGGGAGAGCCGCACAGGCTATCGTTGCTCTCAAACCCAAAGCGCCTGCTACGATCTTCGATGATTAGGTCGTCAGTGGCAGAGTAGACGTGGAGCGGACCAGGCGGCTAAAGATACGTTGGAAAGCATTGTAGGGTTTGCCCAACTCCCAGCGATAACTGAGCTAAACGGAATGGCGCCTAAAAACATCAAGGCCATCACTGCGACAATGTCATCCAGTGTGGGAAAAATGCGGAGGAGTTAATCGGGTTTGCATCTCGGTTGGACTGCTTTGGTGCTCTTTCCCTGATAATACATCATGCATTAATGAACAGTTGTACCATTAAAAAACACCTTCCCCGTGATAATTTGTCAGGACCGTCAAAAGGGGAAACAAAAGTTTAGGGGTGTGTGAGGGGTGTAGGTGAGATGAAAGAGCTAAGAATACTGCGATGCTCTGAAATGGTTCCGGTTGCACATTTTAAGGAAACCCCTTCACCTAATGTCAATCGCTCTTCAAATTCCACTTACAAGGAGTTCTTTTTCTTGGAGTGTCGTGATTAGGAGTCGTCTCAAAATAATTTCTCATGCAACTCCTTTTTTCATAACCCTAAAAATCGGTTCACCGCACTCTCCGGTATAAAGTGGTCCGGATAATTCTTCGAGGCGACCTCCCTCCCGCTGTGCTCCCGCTTTGATGACATCCGCGAGCGAAACACCGTATTCATATATGACCCTCTGCATAATGCATGAGAAACGTTTTGGTTTCACGCCCGTATCCGCGGTTTGACCCTTCCTCGGCATCACTACACACTCGTCTGCCCATAACTTACAAAATGTAAAAATTGGAACAACTTCCCTGTTATACGATAAGCGCTCAGGCGTCTTTCATTTCTGCTCATTTCTTGTAGAAGAATTTCCTCTAACGTAAGATGCTAGTGCCTGAAAGATGTAGAAATGCTTGTGGAACATACATTTGGAACGCAACACTTCATCACACGTTTTCTGGTAAAGACAGATTGGAATGCTTTAAAAAAATTAAAACAAAACCTCACCTGTTATCAATATGGTAATAATACAACCTCCTCAATAACCTGGATCTGGTCACTTCTATCAATCCGGAAAGTAAAAAAAGCGACTGGTGAAATAAAATGTGTGTGCAGTCAAGCCACCATATTTTCTGTGAGCGTGGCTCACTCGAGACAAGTAGCTGGTACACTACCAATCAAGCGTCATTTACTGTGGAGGCTCCACAAACCCTGTAGCAACTTTTGATGATACACACTGCCATAGCTCACCCGAATCGATTGTGATCATGTCAATGAAAACGCTGTATAGTTGCTTGATTGTTGAAAATTTGCTGAGAGGCCGAAAGAGTAGCAAACCTCTCGAACTGGTTCTGGGATAGGCTTGTAGAAAAATATCAGTTTGAAATGATGATTCAATTATATACTAACTGCATAAGGCCAACAATGTATCCATCAATTCACGAATTGTATCGATTCGAGTGTTCAAGATTCTTGGGAGTTAAGCCTCTGATTACGAGATATCAATGCCACAAACACATTTCTTCAATACACTCTTCCTGCCTAAAACAACTTGTCTGTCGATCCATACGTAATGAGTACAAGTACTATCCCAAGTGTCTTTTTGCAGCTTGCGATGTAACAAGCCGAAGATTTAAGGTTTGAGCCCTTTCCATTATTAAATCTAGATTCCACTGAAGCAGGTGCTAAACCGAGACGCTCCAGTTATTGATTACGCTCGACGCTCCGAAGTAAAAATTTCAAGCTGAGGGAGGAGTAGTAGAAAACTTCGTAAATATTCGAACGGTCTGGTGGGAGCCAGGAGGCCCTTTTCCAAAGCCGTGATCCTCCTGCTCTGCTCGGAAGAAGAGAGAGCTACCCGTAAATTTTAACAAGCTCTAAAAAGGAAGCAAGGTTGTTGCGAAGGCACATACAGGAAATTAGAGGCGAACCAAAGGGATTTTAGCGGTCTTACATTAACCTAATACCACATCTGACATTTATGGAGCCCAGCCACCAGGCTTAAAGCTTAGTCTCCTTTTCCAGTGAAATTAAGAGGCTCTCTCGGTCTCCACTCGTTTTCTTCTCGCGCCGCGGGATTTCCCTTCGGGAAATAAAACAAATGCTGGAAAGCTGGGATCCGTATAATTCTCACTCACATGCGAAACCCATGCATCAATTATAGATAAGTCTTTTTCCACCATGAATTTCCCAAGGATTCCTGAGCTCTTTCAACGTTTTTTGCTTTTGATTTTAAACTAGTGCCTGTGTAATCTCGGATGCCGCATTCAGTTGTTGTACTGCTTACTAACCAATACGCATATTAGTAAGCGATCTTTGAAGGTTTTGGGACTCCAAAGTCGATCGTTAAGAAATCAACAAATACAAACGTAGAAGCCAGTGGTCATGATCATGAAGGTGCTAGTTGATGTTGAATTTATGTTTAACATTATCTACCAGGGCGTTGTAAAAGTGAACACTGTTAACATCTCGGATTGTTTGCGAGCAAAAAACCATTCAGAAATCAATTTTCTTATCATTAAGAAATCTCTTTGTAGAATCCTTGAATGCTTGGTTTTCCAAAACTTTGAGTAATAATTAATGGAACTATGCATAATAATCCACTAAGCCTATCTGATGAAGCTGCTTGGTACATGAAATGTCATTTAGAGTACTACCATCTACTACAGGTTGAGAACTCGGGTCAGAATCATGGAGAGTTTGAAGAAAAAATTCAGTGAAGTAACAGAAAACTCTTTTCACTCTACAATTAACTGGAAATGCATTCAGCTGAGTTTACATGTTGAATAGGAACGTGGTCCTCAATCGAACGATTTCATATCTGGCGGTCTTCACCAGTTGCTGGGGATTGGATGACACCTACATTCATTTTTCTCTGATGATTAAAGATATGCATGTAGATTTAGTCCTTGAGCCTCGAATCGAGGTAGATCCAGAGAGAAAAATTCCTTGCCGATTACATAACATTTCTTGACCTTTTGAGTGTATGGAAAGTGAAACACATTTTGATTGTCCAACACCGAACGAATTAACTTGAATCTATTGCACATCAGGCCAACTAAATACTGTTCCCTGCTTCCCTCGTCGAGGAACAGTAAATCAGAAAGTGATGTCAAGTATACCAAATGGCGAGGCTGTGCGTTGGAAATTTTATTCAGGTTCGGTTGAAAGAGAACAAATTCCGTCCATTACCATAACAGCTTCAATGTTTGCCGTTATGCAAAACGGTGCAATGGGCCGTCGCGATTTCGTTTATAAATGCAAACGGCATACGCCAACCGAGATACAATCGCTTCATCACCGCTACTGCAGATTGATCAAATTCAACAATTAACAGAAACTTTTCGAAAGGAGAAAATGACGTTAAATTAAGCAAACAAAAAACTTTTTCGGTCCTCCTCCGTTTTTACTTAAATGCCGTCTTCCGTGAAGAAAAGCAAACTGTCTTAATTAAAACGGTTGGAAAGCGCAAAAGGGGTAGCGATGATTCCGCGTGGAGGCAACTAAAAATAATTGCTGTTGTTCGGTTGGCAAGGGTGAAGGTAATTGTTGGTAAGGGTGCTACTCCCCCAAGAATCGAGGTGCGGCACGAGAATCAAACTGAAAGGGAAAAACGACGCGAGTTACCCTAGAGGTTTTTTCTAATCGACGAGTAAATCAGGAAAAAACGGTGGTTTGTTTCACATAATTGAAAACTACGATTTGGATGCGTCGTGTACTGATGATCGTTACGATCATGGATGTAATTATCCGGTGAAGTTTGTTAGCCCTTTTAATGGAGTGGGATTAATGGCTTGGGTTTAATGGTGTAGGAGTTAGATCAATAATAAATTACAATACGTTTTACTGTTTGATGATAAGCATCGATCCTTGCAACACCCTCAAAACACACCTGCTTTTAAACTTTCACTCTCTTTATTTATCAGTTAATTTCCATTATTAGAATGTGTTGAATTGATCAAGCTATGGTTTAACGAAGTGATTGGAAAATACCTACAATGAAATCGTAAACAATAAAGATATTATTGTCACAACTTTAGCGATAATTTGACATCACATTCTTTTCAGTAGGTTCAAACTTTTGATTGAACAATTTTCTACACAAACGGCGGCAAGTTGCAAAAATGTCGTTTCTTATTCGAAGGAACACATGGATGTAAGTGTATGATTAGGGCATACCATGTAACATGTCTCGTAGTTTGAAATCGGCGTTGCTCACTCCCTTCTTATGTCCCTTGTCGTTCATTTATTCATTTTATTTTTTTTTTTTTTCAAGCGTTATATTCATATAACAATTATTTACAAATATCAATTATTATGTAGGCAACTTATTAAGTTCGAACAATTAAACTGTTTCACTATAGTATCTGACCAGTGACGAGTACCTCAACCCATCTTGCAATTCAAGTCTGGAATTGAAGATCAACACCCTCGGTCAAACGGTGCTGCCTCTTCAGATGCCGAACTTTCTATGAGTTATCCAGCAACTGGAGGGCTTGTGGGTTCTTATGCTTGCTTCGCTCATAGCTGCTGGCATATTTTTTGGACTTGATAGTTCTTCCTTCTTATTCTTATTCTTCTTTTTCCTCTGCGTCCATTGTCAACCCCAAGCATTTCACAGAATTTGCATAAGGGGTTTCTTGTAACAAAAGTCGTATAGCTGCCATCCTTTTTTGGTGAAATTGACATGAGTGCATTTGGTTCCATTTAACTTCAATCGCCACTTTTCAACCTATTCATTAACTGCAGTGGTTGTTGTCGTTTACGGTATAGTATATATTGCATATCTATGTTTATTATGATGTTTTTGCATCGTATATGTGCGTATTCATTTACACATTTTCCAATTCAATGTCATATGTTGACAACAGAACGGTTACCGTTTCAGTTGAAAACGGTAATCACGAAACAGTTCGAATTTTAGTACGATTCGTACGATGAAGGAACACCGCACGACATGGGAACGTCTGTGATCCAATCGAAATTCCGAATGAATGACCGGAGCATGATGATCGCGATCTGAAATATCGTGATCATCTCCCAACTAGCGGTGCTTGGATTGCCGAGACTGACCGTCTCCGAATGACTGGTGATTCTGTACGTTCACATTCGCGTTCCGTGACCCTTTCGTAGCCGTTCGTCACGCTTCTAGTCTTCACTAAGCGCTACATCACTCTCCACCGTCTTAATAATCTTGTTACCGAAATTAATCCTTTGGAAGCCCTCATCCATCTCGTCTCTCATCCTCGGACGGTGTCTTTTACCATCGGCTTCCGACATCTCAATCACATCAATATTGACGTCAGACGTGTTATAAGTTCATCGTCATCATCAAATACCTGCATCAATGAGGTCTTTTTTTCCTTTTAGGAGTATATCCACTATCAAAAATCAGTTTTCCAAAGTTTTTATTCAAATTCACTTTAATCAGGGAATCGACACCACTATTTCAAAGATCTAAGGACATAAGTGTTGAAGGAATGATAAGTTAGATTTGTTAGCTAGTAGATAAGGGAAAAGCAACTTGTGAAACTGAGCTAAGCAGTATTTATGTACAGTAATTGAGTTGGCAAGTATAATAACTGTGTAGTTACAACCCAACACTATCTTGTTACTGTTGACCGATTGCACTTATTTGTATAGTCTAACTCTGCGGTTTTATGTCGAGAATGGTTGTACTAATTTTGAGCTATGAGTGAATCTTAAAGACCTTCCTCAAGCCTATCTTTCGAGAAGTAGTCTAAGATAAGTATCTTAAGTTCCAAATTTGTGACTCCTTGCTTGTGTTCTTTCATTTGTACGCGTTGCAGAAATTTGATCAAATATATCTTTAAAGCGCCTGATGTTTCCTTAAGACCAATAAGGTGCCTCACCTAGCTTCCAGGGACGGCTGCTGATAAGAGCATGCAAAAGAGCATTCTGCTTGGAATGCTGTGCAGAAGAGGCGGCTAACCATCCATAGGGACGTGAGGACCTGTTCCAATTTTACTCACTGAAGTAAGCTTAATTTCAAGTTTGCACTAACTAAACAACAACAACAAAACTCGAAAAACCAAAGAAGGAGCATTTTGGTTGGCTTGCTTCCAGCTTGGGCGTCTTGTCGATTCGTCATCAGTGCATTCTAGCATTTCATCACTGCTCAGTTTTCTGTTATTTCCAAAGTTAGATATTTATGTCTGTTTACACCAAACGAGCATTATTCGAGACACTGTCTTCAAAAAATTATTAGCAACCTGCTTGGTGCAGTGTGAACTAGCACCTGCGCCGAACTTTGTTTTGTCAACGCTGTTCACAAACGTTTCCGAATGTTCAATGGAGTTTCGCCACTTGTTGGTAAACTGGGATATGGTACTCTATGCGCTAAACTGACGAATTATCACTGGGACTCGTGTTTCATTGATCTATGTGAACGGCATATTAGTGAGAGAACGAACGGCTGCTTAATTTAGGGCCTCTCAAGGTAAAAAGTGTTTTCATCTTTATTATTTGTGTTTAATGCGTTTATGTTTTCATACAGCTTTCAATGGAGTGGGAAAAGGAGAAATAGACAAGTGGAAATTTTGTGTTTGGTTTAGAAAAGCATCTTATTTTTCCCCGTTGCAATAGGCCCTAGTGATCATTGTGCGCCCCCTGAGTTTCAGCATTCTAAGTTAAACTTTCTATTAAGAATAAGGTGCCTTATCGCAGTATGCGCTTCCTTGAAAACTCCATTGAAACACTAACTCTACATTAGGGTGTTTGAGTAAATTATTGCATATTTCTTATCAGCCTTGATGAGCTTATAGGAATTCCTCCCTCCATTCCTTGACCTTTCCATGTAAGAAGAAAATGTCACTTTGACATCAGGTACCGATTTTCTTGTTGGATGTAGAATGCATTCAATTACTGCAAGAGTCACATGACTATTGAAGTTAGGATGTGCTTCCTCAGGCTCACAACACTAGAATGAGGAACAGCTGTTGCTTTTTCTCTACTGTAAAACAAAAAAAAAAGGTCCTCAACATCCTACCACGGTGTAACAATTTTTTCCTTTGAACCTATCGTGGAGAGATTAAATTATCTAATCTCACGAGAGATGATCTTGGCGGTCCTACTCGCGACTGGTAATAATCTCGTTACGAAGACAATACTGTGGTCTCTAGCTCGGTCGCCCTTAATCCTATCTCGGTAACCCCCGTCCCCCTACTCATCCCTCCGCCCTACCATCTCCTATCACGGTCTATTGGATCGCGTTCCCGTTTAATTTACGTGGTCACACACCGTGAAATAGACGGTGCCACCGTCCCACGGTGTTGCCCCAGGTCGGGTGACGTTCTCGACCGTCCTCCGGCTACCGCTCAACCAAGTAACCTACCAAGTAACTTGACCATCAAGTAACGTTAGAACTCGGTACGTTGACCGCATCTCTGCAGACAGATTCCTTAGCTGTTTGCTATAGAAGAAAATTATGCGGTAGTGTCACCTTGTTTTTCTCATCAAGGGAAGTTATAAATGATACAAAATAGTAGCTGAGTTGCCTATTATTTCCATTATTATCGAATTTTCGTTGAAGATAATGCAATGGTTCCAAAAATGTTGAATCCTTTATGGAAATCTGTTTTGAATTATACGGAAACGATTCCTGTGCTTTAATGCTTTTTACGTATACAAGTTAGTAACCGCGAAATGTGCGCTACGGACACCAAGTTTGTTGTTTCAAATGAGAACCCCCTCCTTCTATTTCAGATTCATATTTTATTCTTGATTTCATGACATGGAAAAATTCCATCTTTCGACAATGTTGTGTGAAAAAAATTATTCGGAATAGAAATTATTTAATCAATTCCTTTAGGAATCTTGAATACTATCATTACTAGATGACTATTTGCTCTTTTGATTATTTACTGCATCTCCTGATATAATTTCTCATGTTTCCACTATAGACTGGCGGTCCATGGTCAGTATATTATATCATTCTTACGATTAATATATCATCGGTATTGTGCACTCGCCACTATCATCTTTTCCGTTTTTGGGATTTGTGTGCATTTCGTGTACCTCGGTCCGCACTTCCTTTTAATGATTGTTACTGGTTTTCATTGGTTTTATCAGTTTTGTGGATGCGAATGTGCCCGTGGGAAGGTTAACCGGTTGGGAAACCTCTGAAGAAATTTCAGAAACCACCCAATTTCATTCGTTCTTTAATGTTTAGAGGTTTGTAGAATTCACCCTTCAGAACATTTCAACATCTTTGATATTTCTTGATACTTATCACCCCTTCCGACCGGTCCAACATTTTCAACCTTACCAGGTCATTAAAGCTGTTATGCGAGTTAAGTGAGTTAGGCCTAAATTCCATTTGCAGTAAATTGTGTTGCCCGTACACAAGGCACGTAGCCTATGACCCGAAGGGAGCTAGAGCGACACTTACGGCGAGCGGAGGGTGCTGCAGGATCGTGGGCCTGATAACCATTGACCCCTCGACGGATTTAGAGCTTCCCTCCGTACTCTGCCTCGCCCACGTTTTTCCTTAGATGTAGTACATAATGTAGTGGTCCATTGTTACACATTTGCTGATGAAGCAAACCTCGTGAAGCTATTCTTCATCCATTCTTACAATTGAGATCCGTAATCACCAAAGTTTTCAATCGACGTTTACTCATTAAACCGGACATCAGATGTTGAACAAGATATTTGGTTTCAATGATTCCAGTTCAGATATATCAACTAACAAACTCGCTAAATCGACGATCAAAACCAATCAACTGAATTCGCATGGTAAGCGTCCTGAGAGACGATGAATATCATTTCTTTTTGACATCCTTAGCATTATGAAATTTTGTTTTGCTTCGTTACTATTGAATTTTGGCATTTCTGCTATTTTGTGTTATTGTTTTTCTTTTGGTCTTTGTGTATTAGGTAGCGTTTCTACCTATTGCATACCTGCTTCTTCTGCATTCTTTCATGCAATACAATAAGTAATAGTGACTTCTCAACAGTCCAAGTTGAAAAATAAAATCGCGGGTCTATAATCTGCTCCCCTGTAGAATTAAAATCGGCGTATCCCTGATGTGTGGTGTACACTTACTCCCTAAGTAGAACTGTAATGACAAGTAATAACGTGTCTTTCATTGTTTATGAAAATGAATGTGTGTTTTAGGTTTCCGTAAGCTTTTCCCACAAAATTGAAATGTTTAGTGCCAACACCTGCTACTTCAAAAAATTGGTCGAATCCCATATCAAAAGTAAATGCTCTGCATCCGATTTGTACATTGAATACCTATTGAAATACGTGCTCAGTATATTTTATATCGTATTAAATTAACGACCTTGCAGGAATCAACCCTACTGTACAGTTTAGGGTAAAAGTAGGCTTATAGTTAGTTGATGCTGGTTGCAGGCTCCTGAAATGTGTATGTACTTTCTGTACCAGTGTTGTACTTAAATTCAAGAAAGTATTTTATATTCTAAAGAGTGACCATAATAAACATTCCTTCGACGGACGGGATCCATGGTCGCATGAAGGTCTTGAGGCAAGCTCAGAGTCTGTGTTCAGTTAACATATCGGGGCGCCCTGCTTAGAACACGCGCGAGGAATTATGATGAAGACGTGAGGAACAGATAAGGCTCGAACAGTAGCCTGGAGATCTGGAACGAAGAAGACCAATATTGCGCCCCAGTCATTAACTCTCGTTTCGAATAAGACATACTCCTATATGCCTCGCCCAATTCCTCTGGTTCACGCCCCCATCTAATCTTGGGAGGTGCCCGCCTCCAGCTATCGAAACCTCGAGACCAATGTTTCCCCAGGGCGTCCACTTATGTCGGCACCTCATTTGTATTTTAAAATTCTTTGTTACGTCTTCATCCGCTTCAAAATAAATGTTTTTGGTTATCATGAATTCACAACCAGCTACGGTATTTTCCAAAATAACTAGAGTTAGGTTATTCAAATGTAGGTGTTCCTTGTTCAAATTCGGGTAAAGTATGAAATATGTTGTGTCATCTAACTTCAGCAAGAAAACGTCCCTTCACTAAGCATCCAAGTCATTTGTACGTGTCGCAGCCAGGAGAATGCATCTTCGCACAGACAAAGCTATGATTGGGATTTCTCTAAGTCGGACATTCGCTGACGGCATTCTCTGATAGCCGCATATAATGTCAAATTTCTCAACGTTAGTGGTGTCAAATTTAAAATGATGTGAGCCCAGCCATTCCGTTCCAAGTTCATTTCAGGTTTCTTCCGTTGTTTTATACTCAAACATTAGACAGCCTCTGCAGGTTCAGGTTCTTCCTTTACGTAGCACTTAAAGTGGGTTGTCGTCTGGTGGAGTTTCGCAACTCACCCTTGCGCTGGAACTAGACCAAATTCTTAATCCAACATGAAGCACGAAAATTTGGAGGGAATTTTCGTAGGTATGAGGACTGCTTGAATGAATTGGCCATCAACCCTCCATTCCCGCTTCGAAATCAAATGCGAAATTTCGGAGTTTCAATGTGCAAGAGAGATTTTTTATTAGATAACCCTTCTGAGCAAGTTACTGATCTAAGTAAATAGATAGAGTAAAGCTTGCAGCTTTTTAAGAGCTACAGATGGCCAATATTTTGTAAACATTGCTTGTTGCTGTTAGCTCTGCCCCAATTTGAAAGTTGTTCGAGTTTCGTTTAGCAATTGCTGGAAAACCTACTGTTGAGTTTGCGGAATTATGAAGATATTTTCATTTTATTTACTTGTCATGTAAAACCGAAGATTCATTCAACGGCTAATAAATGAAACGAACTAAAGTGGCTAACCCAGCGCATTCATTAGGGCTCATAATTTTGTAATTGCCTGGTTTTCTAAGATGTATTCAAATATAGTGGAACTGAACGTGGAACGAAAGACTACAAAGAAGCCAACGGTGCTGAGTAAAAACGGACCCATTGGCGGTACATTTATCCATCCCTCGGTTCATTCGGAATCCGAGCTTTTATCTGTGTGTACAAATCATATTACACAGCTCGGCCCGAGTCACCTGACGGTTGATTCACCTTTACATCTCCATTCATCCGAGCAAACATCAATATGCATCAAACAAACAAACGTGAGCACCTATGCAAAGTTGCCGTGCTTTTTTTTCACCACATTTTCCCGGCAAAGGTCAGTGGCAAGGACCGGACAATTTATTTGGTTTCTGTCTGGGACAGAAAAGCTACCGTTTTGTTTGCCGGCCAACATTTTTTTTCTCAAACGTTTCAGTTGATTACACTCCGTGAACCGGACGCCCTCTACATTTTTTTGTTTTCGCTTATTGCGCTGGAAAAGTTTACTTTTTTTTTCACTGCGGGTTTCCTTTTGCACCCCGTAGTGGCGCGAGTCAAGGGAAACTTCGCGTTTTCCGCCAAAGCGGCGACCCTGGATGAGAGGAAGGGAAAAACCTCTTATATTATTCAGCGAGGAGAGAGAGAGAGGAACCTCGAGCCAACCACAATTACTTCGTTTACCCCAGACTATGTTGACACTACATAACGATCAAACAAACCCCATCTTGTTTGCTCAACGTCTCTCAAAGGAATTAAACCATACTTTTGTTGTTTCCTCTTAATTTAATTTGAGCCCACCTCCCTTGCTCTGCTTTGGACTTCCTTGTTGTTCTACGTACGCTATCAATTTTCCCCAAGACGCTATTAGGGGGCTGCTCCGTCTCAAGAAAATCTGCGTTGACTTATTTAACAACGTGCATTCTTGTGTGAAACCGGCTCCTCTGAGACTCAAACTCCTCTGTATAATTTGTATTAATAACTGTTTAATGTGGAATGGAATATCGTTGAAGCCTTTACGTTCAGACAAAAGGAACTCCGACAAGGTGAGTCCTGTTGCATTAGTTAGATTATTTGCAATGATGAACTTCTGCAATCGTCCAAACCGTTTGATAAAGAACGGGAGTCCTGATCTAAAGGCATTTTTCAAGGTCTGCTAATCAAACGCTGACAATGCTTGATTAGCTTAGTGTTTGTGAGTTGGATTAGGATTCCAGCTCAATAAACCAAAAAGAATGAAACCAACTGGAATGATATCTTCATTTTGTAATGCACTAGTCAGTTTGAGACAAAGTTCCATGGGTATCGTGATTAGGAAAGTTTGCATGATTAATCAGCAAAGTACCTATAACTAAATTACATGTTTAATGACGTCATTGATCGACAAATTAAACTGTCAGTATTTCCCCCAGTGTTCAATGTGCTGAGGTCAACCTTTTCCATCACCACACTAATCCGGAAGCTTTCATAATCAACTTCACGAAAAATTTGTTTCATAATTCAAGTTAAGCATAATTTTCTCACGTTCTTGTGTTCCGATGTCGCTCATATTTGAAAGGTAATTGGAAACAAACTGTTCACTCATCTCCTATCAATCACGCAAAGTCAAACCAGAAATCCATTTATCAAGCGTAATATCTACAGTCCGCTGATTCCCTATCAATTTCACGAGAAATTGTGGTTTGATTGTCGTATACGGTTTTGACATTTTATGTTCCGCCTTTATTCAATATTTCCTTCAATAAAACGCATACATTGTGGATTTTCAAAAGAATTACAGGAAAGGAAGGGAAGGAGGAAACTATGTGGTTCATCTAACTTGCGGAGTCGTTTTTTTCTCGAACTATGCAAAACAAGAACGTTTATAGTGTTAAAAATAGCTACGGTCCGTTTCAATAGGTATAATTCACCATTTCAGAACCTCCACCAAAATGTTTTGACTCCCTCGCAGAACGTGGCGTCGCAGATTGTTTGTATATGCCGAGTGTACGTGATCAATCTTCTCTCTGTGGGGCCCCCCACACGTACCCACAACAACACCGGGAGTAATTCGAGCGGTCCATTAGCCCTTATTTACCTAAAGGAAGTGGAAGGGAGCTGGTCAGAGGAGGCCGAACCAACGGGGGGTCTGGAGTGCTTGGCGCCCCCGAAATCGCCTTCGTCCTGATGGGATTTGAAAACCCGGCGTATGCGATCGCGCCGAGCTTGAGATCCGAAGCGACGCCCTCCCATTGTTCGATTTCGAGATTACGGATCCGTCATGAGCATTGTGGTCCGGGAACGGCTAATGTCTATATCACGCGGTGACAGGACTCACGATATATCCTGGTCTCCATCTCCAATATTCAGATTTGTCGTTCCATCAGTATTCACACACCTCGAGGGACAATTGGGTCAACAATATCGTCACAACTATTAGGCGGTATAACGCTTAATCTATCGAGATTCATATTGCTGTTATCTCTGAAGTGGAGGTTGTGGGCTTTGTATAGAGCAATGAATCTGAAATGTTGACAATGCATCTGATTAAATTCTATGTCACTCCAAGTTGTTATTTATTTTAAAAAATAGTTGGTGCTTGTGTTCCTGTGTACTAACCGGAACTTTCCAACCAACAACGCCTTTCAAAAATGTTGGATTTTATTAATGAACTAGCGGACCCGGCAAACGTTGTTTTGCCTTATAAATTATTTCTGGTTTCTAGATAAATTCTAGTGTAGACAACAAGTAGCAGAGCCATGTGGTAGAGCTCTATGAACGATAAGGGAATATGAAAATAACAAACGCCAAACAATATTATTTTTGAGTTATTATAATTTATTTCTTAAAATTACATATCACATAATATGTGATTAATATTATTAATTACGACAGTAATACTACGACATCAACCTTTTAATGCTACCAATTTTGTTTCTCGCAAGAACAAACTTATGGTGCCTCAGAAGACAAATTTTCACATTACGTTACTTATATTATTTTTCCCCTGAGGCGTTGGTAAAGTTTCACTTACAGTAATGTTATCATGTGTGAGTGGGTTAGGTATATTGGTGCGGTCCCTCCACGAGCTTTTTAGAAACACTCTCGTCTCTTCTTCGCATTGGTGCAGGTTTACTTTTTCTTGTTTACTTCCTGTGGGCCTTCCAAACCTTTTCCTCCGACCCTAGTCCTCTTAAATGACTATGCAAATCTTCCCCGCGGAGCATCCCTTTTGTTTCTGAACCTTTTCTCTCCCCGCTCTTCAGTATATATTGTGTTTAATTAATTTAGAGGAAACCCACAGAGAGAGTTATGACCGTATCAGGAAACGGTATTGTCATGCAGATGTGGCACTCAAGGCCGTATAACACCGTTATGAATACAGGTGCTTCCCCAGTCTTTCCCCCAGAGCCGAGTCCCACTCGCCGAACTCCCAACAGTTTCATCTTTCTCCTCTGTTTTATGCGCGTTTGGGACCTCTTTTAATTTTATCCGGAGTTTTACCCCTTTTAATACTCGCCCGCGGCTGAATCTCTCTGCGGCGAGAGAAGAGGTATGACCGACACGGCGTTATGAATCACACCGCCCCCGCTGAAAACAACCCCAACAACAGCACCTGGGGGTTACAGGCACGTTGGGTGCACTTGGTTTTAACGCTGTAGCTACTAAGCCACATAAACTCAAGAACAGTTAGACCAGCGTGCGACCAAAGTTATAACACTTGGGATCGACTTAAAAAGATCGCTTACCTACCGGCAGTAAACGGAAGCCGTGTTTATGTCTCAATTTTATAGAATAAGTGCAGCATTAACTATAATTCTTTTTGATTAAAATTTCCATGATAAATATTCATGCTTCCTATTGATTTTATCTAATTCTGATCAATGGATACCTTAAATTCAGAAACGGGAGGTAATGAAAATTGTATATTTCCACGAAATGAAAAGTACATTATTCAATCAATTTCATTGGGTAGATCCATGTCAGAGACAAACGACAATGAACACATCTTTGTTCGAAATAAATTAACGTGATATGATGAAGGGAAAGAGCCATTGAAAACACATTGAGTTATAAATACATTTTGTAAATGCAACTCTAGGTTTCACAACAGTGAACCTAAAATTCTGCAATTCTTTGTATAGGGGTACCTAGGTAAATGAACACTCCAATGGATAAGACCTCTATGTTTCCTACTCACTGTTCAATATATGTGAATTTACTAGTTGCAGAAATTTGTCATAGATACAATGTTGCAGTGTGTCCAATGTGGTACAATGTGTGTGCCAAGTTACAATGTGTTGACCAATCCAAATCGACGAAAAAAACCTTTGTAATTGGTCAAGGCGAGTAACTCTTCATATGTTCAATTGTATCGGTTTACCCCATTACTCACCTCTACATTCACTTATATATTTCATTGTCACAATATTTATTAGCAATAGAATTAAAATTGCGTAAAGATCGAGTTTTATATTTGTATCGAGCGTTAGAAAAATCGAGAGAACGGTTGAATATATTCCAGGTCATTGAGTCGAATGATACCTTCTAGGGCGCTGAACTGTACTCAGAATCGTTCTCTTCATGATGTTTAACAGATGGAAGGAAAGCCGATTTGAGTGTGAATCAAAACAAACAGTCTTTGGGAGAAAGTATCTACAAATCCTTTGAAATCCAGACGAACGAAAAAGCTGGTAAACATCATAAAAATGAATCAACCGTGTTAAGAAATGGAGTCATTCTATCATTTTGATCAACTCTCAGTCATATTTTGAAATTAGGATGATCAAATTCATAATTTTCAAATCTTCTTGAGTTGGGCTCTAGTATCGAGGGTAATATTGAATGTTTGTTAATAAAAACTTCTTTTTGAACAATGGAGTAATTCTAGAATATTAAAATATCCGTGGTACCTAACACATTAATTCTTCTTGTGGAGTTTATATAATTTTGAATTCAGTAAAATAGTAAAAACGTAGGTGTAGCGAATTTTGAACCAGGAAAATTCCTTCTGATTTTCCCTGTAGTAGCATCATGTCGTTGAACAGAACTGTTGTTTTCATCCAAACCGCTACTCTGCAGACTAAGTGAAACGGATCTCTTAGTTAACGGATAACTAATTTTGAGGAATACTCTTCCTTACCCTCCCTCCATTAGAACATTGAGCCGACGGCTCTTTTTTCTCCATCTAAAACGTTGTCCATTTGAAGCCTGTCTGAAGAAATTATGAAAACATGGATCGTGCGTTAGCCGCCCTGCTCTTGAACTCCCTCTGTTGATCAGAGCGAATCCGCTATCGTTGTCAAAGCGCAGCCCTTCCAGTTTCAGTGTCATAAGTAAAGAAGAAAGAAAATAGTTTCGATGAACTCATTTGTGAATTTGTAATTCATACGATCAACCTTTTTTTACTAAGGCAATTATGCGTTTCAAGCTAGGCAACTGACATCTGCTTTTGACTGACAGTAAGTTGAACCATTAGTTTGTAACAAGGAGGTAATGGAATGACCTGGTTGCTCCTTGCAAAGGCTGAGACGATATGCCTGCAACTCCCAGAGGATATCCCTGAAGCTAAGAAATTGCTGGTTTATGCTCAGGTTTAGCAATCTCAAGAATCGGAAACGTGAAAGTATCCATAGCCTTCACAAGCCAACCATAATGTATAAAGCTTGTTAAAAACTAGGAAATCCGCGTGATAATAAAAGTTTGATTCATCAAATTTGGTACTGTCCGAATATTTTCAAAAATTAACATCACAGAACATCGTTGGGCGAGGTGATCTCGAGAGGTCGTTGCGTCAGCTTCCAGCACCATTCGGCCCGAAGATAAATCGAGGCTTATTCACAACATCGTTCATAGAATCAGATAGCATCTCGAGAAAGAGACATCTGTACAATGGAGCTGTTGCTGGGACGAGCGGAAGGACGGGAACTCCTTCGACCGAACAATGTGGTCCTCAATTTCACGGTAGTTTAACGTTATAGTCGTATTATTGCATCAAGAGCGTTTTGCACTATCAACCGTACTCACTGACTCTTTTACTTAATGAACAAACGTTTTATAAGTCACAACAATTTCCATATATGTCTTCTAATGATTTTTACATTTTTTCTTACTAAATAGTTTAGCTGCATCTGGTACGGGCACACTCGGTCAGTTATGAGTCAGCGTTGGGCCACAGTATCAAGTTTTAATTTCATTCAGCAATGCTAAACAGACTCTTTAGTGTGTTTCTAATACACAGGGTGTTGACCTGAGGAACCTGCCACAGGCTAGGAATAGATTCTACAACTCAATTCAAACAAAAAATACCTCCTGGAAATTTTTTTTTTAGTTGCTTCATTTTCGAGTTATTTTGTGATGGACATGGTTGGTTGGCCCTTCCCGAATTTTGTCAAATCTTTAGAATGATAACTTTTTTCATACTCTATAGGTCTAATAAAGCTCTACTCTTCAAGTTTAGCCTGTAGTCCTAAAATATGCTCCAAAATCTCAGCATTTCAACAGTGTACTCAAAATTGGTCGTACAGTGGAATTTAGATGAGAAAATTTCGTTTGAATGCGGGAAAACGTGTTTTTTCCTTTTAAAATCGACGTTTTCAACGAACAAATGGACTTTTCATGCAAAATTAAGTTTGGTGTTTAGGTACAAAATATTATGACGCATATTAGTATGACTATACAGCTATCAATTATCTGGAGTTCTCGGTATATATTTCCCTATTTATTGGTCCAAGACTGGAGCCCAAAGCCAGTCTGTTGAGCACAGGTGCTGGTAAGGAAAATGTTCAGCTCTGGGGTCATTACGCAGTAGGTTAATGCGATATACATTTTTTTGAGAAAATTCAATTCAGAATAGAGATGCTCTTTGTGGTGAATTCGGAAGTACGATTTTTTAAATCAATTATAATATGGATATTTTAGGTACATCTTACAGATTACTAATGATTCGGATATGTAGGATAGAAAGATACAAGATAGGAATAGGAAGTTATAGAATCTAAATACCTATATTCAGATATTATACAGACCTAAAATGTAGCAATAGGTCATCCATTTCAATTGGTATTCATCAAGTAATGACGTATCACCTATTTATTGTGTACGTAAGGTGAGCTTGGTTGTGTGATATATAAAAATGTATGATTGATTTTGGGTAGCTCTATTTGATTGATGATTACTTACTGATTACCATGAAGGTCGCATCAATTCACTTCAACCCTTGCTTAGAATCTATCACTCGAGGTCTCAAGAGAAAGCTGATCATCCTACGTCACAATTATCACGAGATGCATATCACGAAACTTATACATACGACGTTAATTAATTAACCTCTTCCCCTCGTCAAGGATTTCTCTTTCTTTTTCATTCACGAAACAAAAGTAGTGTGGGTTACCATCTCGTTTGATGAGGCATTTCTCAACAAATGAGACACACGGAGATATACGGACAGGACGCGGTAGAGGCAATTACACGGGGCGTAACATGATGAATCCTCCTAACAGGATATAATAGAAGGTATTATGTTTTTTTTTTCTTTATTCGGTTTTATGTTTTATTTGTACCTTGTGAGCTGTGAATCTTCAACGAGGCTCGTACCTAAGCGGAATGAAAGCATATAGAGAGACACGACTTTCACGGAGTGTATGAGTGTAACTTTTTTCTCCCTCCTTGTAGCCGGCTATCATAAATCTCGACGATTTCTCAACTTCCTCCTTCGGCGGGGGGACATAAATCCGAATTACGGGCAGCGGAGTTACCTTTCTTACGGAGTAGTCTATTTGAAGGTTTTTTCGGGAAGCCGCGTATAAATTTTACTTTACACGGATACCTTTACACTGTCATCTTCTTTTTCGGTCCTCAGGGGACAACCCTTAAACATATGTCCACAACTCTACTCATTCATGTAGTCTGCCACATTATTCCTCCATTTGAATATAAACTGAAGACAATTGTTGGACATAGGTATGGTATTTGCTAGGGATCACAACTACATCAACTAAAACTTCTCCAGATTTCCACTGAAACGTTTAAAAGAATGTGGAATCCTTGTGGAAATGGAAAACCTTTTTCTTCCTAAACATGAATTTCTACTTGTCTTTCACCTTTCACAGATAATTTCTATTCCTTGCCTCTGTCGGTCTGTGCTCTAAGCCAAATACGTATTGAATGAATGATCATAACGTAAGCATTGGACGTAATGGAGCGCGCGAGCAAGCGCAAAAAATATCATGTTGAATCATCTCTGGCACCTAAGAAATTACCTTGCACCAATACATACTACACTGAGATAGGAACCTATACTACCCCTTTTAATTTGACAGACGTTTTCCTCTTAAGGTTTGCTTTAATATACCCAATTTTCCTACTTCATTTTTCCTTCCATGGAATTTTTATTTAGATACATAGGTTCATTTTCACGACTACGACGCCGTATAATGTAGCTCTAGTTTTTAGATTAGTTTTTATAACCGATTACCTGGCACATGAGTGGTTAATTGTGAATTTCTGATATGGTCAGTCGAACTAAATGAGAGAATGATTGTTGATAACTTTCCTCTCATTAGGAAAAGCAATGTCAGTTCAAACAATAACAAATCTTGAAGTAATTACTGTTAACAATATTTCTGATATTTATATTCGTCTTTATTTTTTGCATGATAAATGACACATGTAGTAAGCCTTGTTAGAACCAAGTCACATTATTCTGCCTAGAGGATTGTTGTTGTTGATGTGTGGATATTTCATTAATAACAAGTTCCAATCCTCTCTGGAGGACGGCTGGCGACGTCCGCAACACCTCCGGGTAGTCGGACGAAAATCCACGGTGAAATTCCTTGTTTACTTTACTTTACTTCACTTTTCATTAATAACTTTGCACATCGTTCAGTATTTCAGCGAGTATTCAGTGTAAAACCTTCAATCGAGTGGTGAACCATTGAGAATGTTCACTTTGCTTGCTACGGCTTTGTTGTACCTAAGTGAAAATCATTTTAAAAATGAATTTGTTCATCTGATGAACTACATTATTTAATAATTTTGTTGTTCGTATCACCTACCAACCTTTATCTACGTTATGGGATAGCTGGCAACAGTAGTAGGCGTATATTTATATATATTTATTATATATTATATATTGAACATAACAACTAGTTACATCATACATGTATACAGTAAGTAACTATCAAGTTATTTAGCTTTAACATAATTACGCATTTTTATGGTGAGAGTTCACCAAACTAGCACCACACTACACTATCACATAGGTATCAGCATCCCAAGTCCAAGGGTTTGGTCCTCTTCAGGCGCCGAATAGTACTGGAGTTTTCAAGAAGCTGAATGGCTTCCAAATTAGTATGAGCGTGAAGCCGCTGTTCATATCTTTGAGCTAATTTTTTCGCAGTATCTCTTACGGTTTCCACTTTGAGATCTTTATGGAGGTCGTCATTTCTGATGTACCAGGGAGCGTTTACTGCCCATCTCAGCACTTTATTTTGGAATGTTTGAATCATTTGCATGTTAGATTTTGCTGTGCAGCCCCATAGTTGCATGCCTCAAGTCCAAGTAAGCATTAGCAATGTCTTATACAGAAGAAGTTTGTTATAAACGTCGAGTTGCGAGTATCGCCCCATAATCCAATAAAGCTTGCGAAATTTGATTTGCAGCTCTTGCTTTTTCTTTTATGTGTTCCTTCCATTTCAACTTTGCGTTCAAGGTCATACCCAAATACTTGGCAGAGTTGGCATGAGGGATGATGCACTGGTTTAAGAACACAGGATACATGGGGTATCCTTTTGTAGGTAAAGTTCACGTGAGTGGACTTTGCTTCATTCAATTTAAGACGCCATTTCTGAGTCCATTCATTTACTGCATTTGTGGCTTCCTGCAACTTCTGAGTTGATTCTTCCACCGTTTCTGCTACGGCTAGAATAGCTGTATCGTCAGCAAATGTAGCTAACGTAGTTTCTTCTGTGCTCGGCATATCATGCGTGTACATTAGGTAGAGTAATGGTCCAAGCACGCTCCCCTGCGGTACCCTGCTTCGATTTGTCCAAGGTCAGGAAAGTCATCTTCAATTTCAATTCTGAAGTACCTACTAGACAGGTAGGATTCTAATATGTGACAGTACTGCTGGGGTAGTAGCCCTTGCAGTTAATTTAATAGCCCCTCATGCCAGACCTTGTCATGTAATCATGAAAGGTAAGACCTCTAAGCAATGAATCCGTTGATTCGTTTTCAAAGTACAGATTTGTCTCTTGTAAGTACTGTAACTTTCCAATGTCTGTCATTAAGTATTGATATGCCTGTCTACTGTGTACATTGCTGTCGGCCAACTTTGTCAACTCAGGCTACTCAAGCTCTTTAAATTTTCAAACTTGCGGCGGAATGTAAAAGATTTTTATATTCGTCGAGGTTCTACTTCCGGTCCCTCGCACATTCCCTTTTCAAAAGTTTATCGTAAGCAAAGGTGGGAATGCGGAATTTTTCAACAGGACTAGCTAAAAAGGTAGCGATGAAGGGGAAATGTGGTCGGGCTTTCCTTTTCCACTTCATGATACTTTTACCGGCTCATCAAAAGTAATGACAGCGAGCCTCCTTTGGAAAGAATATTGGGATGAAAAAAGGGAGAAAAAACCCTTCTTCCGGTTTTCACGCTCCTAGAAAGGAGTCTCAGCTTACCTGGCCGCTTCCTGCGCACGAACACCCCTTTATACATAAGAGATAGGCTTTTTCTCGATGCAATCATCTCTTCCGAATGTTAATTACCTCCGAAGCCCTTTTCACGTGCTCTTCATGCTTCATACAGTTAACGCGCTTGACCTCGGATCAACGTTTTCTGTAAGGGTTCTCTCCCACTTAATTCCGCTTACTGGAGAGGGGATCCGGTCAAAATTACTTTTTCTGCCTCTTGAATGAATAATTTGTGTTAGGGTTGGAGTTTTCGTTATTTCAGGGACGTGTATAAGTATTATGAACAAAAGGCTACCTCATGGAGTTTTACTCATTCACTCGGTGGGTACTCAGACCTCCGCGTTATATGCCTCATCTCTGTATTCATCACTCGTAATTCATCAAGAACGCTGTTTGCAGCTATTTTGTTCCGACTAAGAGTTTGTTCATATTTCCCTACAGAAGCTATCATACATCAGAAAACGTACTTGTTTTTAGTGTGCTTCAAGTTGGAATACCCTCAAACTATACTTTCTTCGGAAAAACGGAGCAATCTTCTGTAATTCTAGTAATGAAACCAACGACACAAAAATTGGATCTGCGAAATGCAGTCTAGCGGTAAAGTAATCCATTTTGTGTGGACCAAGGCCCGTATGATTTCCCGCATACGCTCGAATCACGGAATATGCTCCTCGTATCTGCATCGAATCGAAATACGGCGGGAATCTTCTGTTAGTGCTAGGTGTATTGTAGATGAGGAAACACTGCAGCATATATTAATGGAATGCCCGACGTATGCCGCAGCAAGAACCAGGATGATAGATGTAGTGGCACAACATCCCAGGATAACCCAGTTCACTATTATCAAATAGTGTATTCAAGATCGAAGCCTGTTTATGAAGCTATTTGTTAATTTTACATCGAACTTGGAACTGATGTTTAATTTGTTGTTTGTATTTGTTATAAAATCCTTCATGGCTGCTGCTTCCGGCTAATGCCAATTGAAGAAAAAAAAATTGAACCACAATCCATAAAAGCTGCAGTTCTAAGAAACAGAAGGCCTTAACTCGCGAGGGCTAAAAGGAAGTCATTCGGGTTGAACGTTTCATGTGAAATAGTCAAAGATCCTGATGAAAAATCTCAAACTGATTTAAAGTAGTTTTCCATTGTTTAAATTTGAGTGGAAGGTACCAGGTCTTAGGGTAAAGAAGAACTCGGGATGCACAACAACCCAAAATGGGCGGTGAAGAGGTACCGATGGAGCTTATTCTTGTTTTAGGAGGTAGTTGGCAATGCTTGTGTTTGTCAGGGGACCATGTGCAGATTTTTAAAATAAAATTGCGCCATATCAGGAACGAGAAGAACAAACAAAAGCCGCTTGGAACAAGTCAGCACACAGAAAAGGGCGGTGTATGAGAGGATGATACAATGATTCAATGTTCACACACGTTCGTAGAAAATTCGCTTTGAAGCAGGCGGGCAGTAGTTTCTCGAGGTCCTCGAATGCCGTTGAACTTTTGTTTACCTAAGGTTCTGCAAAGGACGGGTGAGTGAGAACTCGCCCATACCATTCCGCATTCTTTCAGCCTGTTGTTGGATTCGTAGGCACCCTTGCTGCATTGCTTATATATTTTCAAGGGAATAACGTCGACAACTTGATAAGCCCGACGTTTCAATTTATTCTTTCTCTTGAATCGCTTTCCCATCGTTGATGATGTCGGTTGTAAAAAGAAAGAAGAAAAGCTGAAACCCAGTTTCCAGGATGGTGATGGGATTGTAGAACTGCGAGTTTGTTGTGAACCTTTTAAAAAATTAAGGCCTTAAATTGGTGATTACAAAATGAATTACTGAATAATAGCCATGTATTGAAACACGTCATGCCAACTCAAAACCAAAAACATATGATAAACTAATACGTACTTGTGGAGTTGAATCAGACCATATTTTTCCGCCCTTCAAGGATTAAGCTCATAGTCCCCAAAACGAAACGTCTTTCTCTCGTTGAACGCCGCAAATGTTGGGTTTCTCGTCGTTTGGCCAAGGAGGAGAATGAGCTTCAGGTGGTGGTGGGAGCCATGCTCTGGCAACTGAATAAGTGATTGCAAAGGTTGATGAAGAGTAGGATGGCCTTAATTTTCTTTATCCTGGGCTTCTCCTTAGACTGCATAGTTGTGAACCTTTTGAATCAAAATAAGACTTTATTCGTCTAAATTTGTGTTACAAAAGGAATTACGAAATTAACAAGTATTGCAACACGTCCTGCCAATTCAAAACTAAATCCGTGTGATAAACGAATGTCTGTGGAGTTGAATCATACCATAGGGTTCAACTGAACATCGCTCGAGTCTGCCATCAAATGGAGAGCGTGATTCCTACCTTGTCGATGCGTGGGTTCAGTGTGATGACATATCTCATCTCCAAAATCAGAAATCGTTCTGACATTGAATAGAAGAGAATAATTCCGAATAATTAGGAACAATTATTGTTCCTCAATCTTACATGGTACCTGATATCTAGAAGCTGGCTCTAAAGCATCTGGCTCGAGTCTCTGGTCTACATTGGTAATTTCGCTCATGATGTAGCTTTTGAAGGAAAACAATTGTTACGATATTTACCTAATTTATTTTCATGTAGTTTTGGTCAATAAACCTTATTATTGATCGTCCTATCGTTATTATTTTTAATTGATAGGTTTCCGACTGTGAGAAACTTGTGAATTTCGTTGTTCCCTGATAGGAGAGCGCTAGAAAAGGTTCAGTACCTCCAAGGAGGGCAGTCACTTGGAAAACGTTGGAAACCGCTGCTATAGACGATCCAGCCTATGAGCCTGCTAATATAAGCACTGAAATTGTATAAATAATTCGATTTTCTTTAGTTTAACCCAGCTTTAAATTGAAAAAAAAAACTTGATTGTGAAGAAATTCAAAACAACCTATCTCGGGTGAGAGATTTTCCCTTAAGTGGAAGGGGTTTACGTGAATAGATTAATGCTTTTGATTGTATTGAGCAAATCGACCATAATGTTGAGAGTTTTATTCGGCTCTTGTACAATTTTCTTGGCTTTGGAACGTCTCCGTCCAATCCGTTCTTCCCTCGTCTCACATTTCTTGATGTTTTCCTCTCGTTCTCTGTTTTCTACTATTCCTTGTTTTCCGCTGTTCCTTGTTTTCTCACTCGGGTCCCCCGAAAACGCCCTCAGTTATTTAATGGCCTCACGCCCGAGGACGGACATTTACAGAAGCGCCCGGATTCCGGGGATGTCGGGAGCTCATCCATTACCTCGTCGACCTCTCGGACTCAGCCAGGAGTTTCCTCTCCTTTGTGTAGTGACCGCAACTTGTTAACTAGTTTCACTTTGATCCTCCCCTCCCTCTCTTCCTCGCTATGTTCCTCGGTTAAACTCCTTGCGCACCTCGCGGTAAAGCCCTCCTTCCACTCGGTCACCTCTTAATTAACGGATTGTTTCGAAGCCCTCGTTTGTACCCGTATTTGTTCCTGGGCCCAAAAACGCCTCAACTAGATCGACCGGCGTTCTATCCGAGTTGTTTTATTCAGTTGAAAGTCGGAAGAAAATAAAGGGTGGTTGTCAACAGGACAAATACCCGCAGACAGGTAGATTCCAGATAGTCTTGAGAAACAGGTGAATAACAAATAGTCACAATTTTCCTCCGCCATGTTTCTTCCCTATCTGCTTAATTGAACAAACTCTCGATCCCCTCACGGCCGTGATAGAATCTACAGACACACTACAAACCCATCCTGTACAGTTCTTTGGCCTTATTTCCTGGAAATACAATATACACGGGTGTTGAACTTCAATGTAAGGAGGGGATGTATCGCTTTCAAAGCCACTATTATCATCAGCCACGATCATACAAAGATTGTTTTCAATAAAAACCAATTATCAAGGTTGTTTTGAGAAATGAATGAAGATAGGACGACTCGAAGAAGAATGTTAACTGGAATAACTCGTAAGTGTTACCAATAATATGCAGGTTTCACAGTAAAGGTAATACATTTTGACTCATTTGTTATACCACAATCAACGAAAATAAATTCCAATGTGTTTGGGCAACGATATCACGTACTCTGATGCCTGTAACATTGTCTATATTATCCCGCAGACGTTGTTTTAGATTCGTTAAAATCAGGTAAAATACTCTTTCATCAAGGACTTCTTCTGTAATTTAAGTAGACTAGAAATAATTGGAGAATATTGAAAGTCGTTAAATATCCTACTGATATCCGAGAATTCTGTAACGAGTCTTGGTTTCTCCTCGTGAATACTGAGGCATGAATATGGATTGTTGTTTCGGAACTACGTTATTACATTGATAACAGTTGAATATTTCAGAGATACCTGTAAAACAACTCTTTCTCGGTGGCTTACGAAGATTAATTATTGAAAATGATAAATCAAAATTAGTGTTTTCAGTTTCAAGTATGTACAACCAATACGTAAATAAGTAACTGTAACTCCAACATAATCTTGAAGAATGATACGTAATGTTGAAGGTGCATAGGATGCAGATCAGCTGGATTGCTCCTTAAATTAATTTCTATGGTGTTTGCTGAATAAAGTTGCAATTTCGTGCGTTGCCTCCTTAAAACCTACTATATACTGATTCTCCATCTTAAATTTCGTGGCCTATAATCCAAAGCTAAAGGGTTTCCTTTCAACTCTCAGAGATAGTCGTTTTAAGATCTTCAATCAAAGATGAATCAATGTAATCTGGTATCTGCTTGGAAAGCAGATAATTGAAAGGTTTGTTTACATTCCAGTGCTTGGATTTTTTGTCTTCATAGATATCTCTCATTTTTCTTATTTACGGTAAGGTATAAACAGCAGCCAACCTTAGCTAGATATGACCAGTATTGAACTCATTTTCGTGATGAGATCGAAAGAAGAGCGAACAAATTTGTTGCTGTTCACAGAACCCTTTTTGAAATAAGAGAGTATTCATGTGAATCGTTGGTGTTAGAAGATCGAATTAGACCAATGACTGACTTACAATTTATTTACCTACCTACCTATCCAATATCAAGAAATTGATTGATTTGCGCTCTTCCGATAACTACCCTTCAATCGAAAATTCCGGGTCAACAGACTGGCCAGACCCCGAGGTCATGGAAGCCCGTGGAACTGATATTGAGCCGCGCAGCGGTCTATTGCATTCCACGAGGAGGTACCTACCAAACAGAGAAATGACAGGGAGAATGAACCCCTTTCATAACCCGTATTTAGGTGGTAAAGGGAGAAGGAGGGTTTCCGAGGATCCCTGATGATTAATAATATCTCCGCCACCTCATCACCTACACCCTTTCCCTCTAATAACAAGGAGGACTTGGTGAAGGGCATGCATCACCCCTACCCCTAGCATTTCCATCATTTTCTTCCCTCCGTCCTAGAGACTGTACGAGTTGGTGGTAATGGCTCCCTTTTAACAGTTATTAGAGGGGGGCCCTTGTTTTTATTGACTCAGAAAAACCACTTCGTAATAACGGTTGCGGTGTTTGGGACGTTTAACGGGATTTATTGACCCGGAATGGACTCGTACGTCATGAGGCGTAGGTATACCCTAAAGTTTCTTCTCATATGGTGAACCACACCCCTCTCATGTTCAATCTCGGAGTTAAGTCCTTTTGACTGTATGGACGTTAGGAAAAGGAACTAACATCATTGAATCTATAAGAAGAAGGAAGAAAGGGATTGTTGCCTGCGAATGGTATATCAGTGCCTGTCATCATCATATATATCGTTGTTTGTACAAGATATGTGACTTTATTTATCGAAAAATGAATTACTCGCAATCGTGATTCGAACTTGATGTGTTGTGCTTCCAAATTTTAATTAATTAAAATTAATTTAAATTAATTTTATTTCCAAATAGTCGTTTTAATTCAACAGTAGGTACAGTTTTGCGCTGCACCATTTCGTATGTAAAGTTTTCATGGATATTGCACTCAGTTTTGCGTGATTAATATGGTTGTAAGTAAATTATGTAGAGGGGGGGTATCATTACGCCTATCACCTTTCGAAACTAAAACTAGCGACTTGAACATCAATTATTGTACAGGTGCTGGAGCACTGTAAATTTAATATGCAACCTACCACTTCAACTGTTAACGAGGAAAATACAATTTTGTAACATGCAAAGTTATAATGAAGAAAACAATTTTGTAGCTAATTGCTTGGACTGCGCCGAATATAACAGGCGAGACGTACAAGTCTCACTCGAAGCAATCAGCGTTGTACATAATATCAACCTTCGTAGTTCTCTGGGTACGAGGCGCTGGTTGCAGATTTGGACCAGGGGATTTGGACTGCGCAGAGTCAGATTGGTCGTATTAGCACTTTGTATACTACAGCTTGAGCCGAAGATTGAGCTTGGGATGGATGAGAATCGGTTTTGATTGCCGAATTCTGGTCTTATTTCCGTCACTAGGTTTCAGATATGAGCGTTCCCAGTCAAACGAGTGTAGATAGTGAGTCCAAGATAACTAACTTGGGTGACACGAGTTACAAGAACACCCATCATAGGGGTGGCATTTATCTGAAACTTTTTCTTGTATGTAAATGGGATTCAGGCTGATTTTGATGGATCGTACTTGTATAAATAGTTGCTACTAAAAAAATTGGTTATGATGAAGAAGTTCCAGCACATTTTGTGATTCGATAAAACTGAAACGCGGCAATAGCATCCATGGAGATGAAGGAAAATCTAGGTATAATATGTATATGGCTTAGCATCAGAATGACCTGCTAAAGTCGGGACCGAGGTAATGGATATCAAGCTGAAGAAACCATTGATTAAGAAGTCAACGTGCAATTTTGAGCTTCGGAAACTATGTAAAGATGAAGTTTCTGGTGGTAAGATGCCATTGCTGCCGCCTGCGACGATAGCAGAAAAGTAGCTGTGGATTGCTCAATATTATATTGATCTGTAAGAAGCACCTGGCAGAAGGGGTACCGATTATAAGGCTAAATAGAAAAACCAAGGTTTACTAATTGGATATATTAAGAATGCCTGTACTTCCATTCAATCGAGAGGACATTGAGGAAAAGCTTCGTGTTAACGAAGAACGTGATTATTGAGCTCAATCACAATCGGAACTGTCGCAGGAAAGTGCCCTTTCCCTTGAATTCCGTATTCTTGTATTCTTTCCATTGAAAACATGAAGAGAGAAAGAACTGGATCATTGCTCGTCAGTCGACGAAAATAAATCGAATTTCGATTTATATAGTACTATAATATCTCCACTTACTGTACATTATCATCTGTATATTATTATGTATCTACCAATAATTAGTAGATACATAATTATTACTATTGCACGAATAACAACCGTTTAAACAAATTCAGTACATGACGTGGTCATCAAAATCTTTCGTGAGGTAATCTTCAATCGAAATCAACCGACCACGAGTGAATAATTGGCTGAGTAAACTGTGTGAACCCTTGGAACGCGGCGTGAACTCACAATTGAACCAATTTCATTCATTTCCTTGGTTCTACGCCGGCTGCAATTGTTGGAAGAAGGAAGCTCTTAACAGCTCGCTAAGAGATGACGTGAGGTATCGCTATTATTTCCACCAGCTTGTGAGCTCGTTGATAATTCCATCGCCATTAGTTTCAGTCGGTGAATGCAGTTTGAGACGCTCACTAAATGAACCGTTATATACAAAACATGACTTCTCCCCTGTTCCCATATTGAGGGACATGTCTAGGCCACGATTGGACCTTAAAAAAAAAACAATTAAAACAAAACAAAAACGAATAATGAGTTGAGAGTTGTCCTGGAATCCAAATGTTTTGTTACCCATTTGTCTGCATTGATAAAACGGTTTTAGTTCGTATATCATTTAATGAGGAGGCTGTAAAATATGCTTCTTCAAAACCCCCTGTGAGTCTGGAAAAAAAACTAAGCTCGATGGAAAGTGTCAATTAAAATCTAGTCGTCAATCAATGGAATAATCTTTTGAAGGCGGCAAAAATCAGTTTTGTGCATTAATTAAACGTTGTCTTCTCTCTTGTTGGCAGATGTTAATTAATTAGGAAGGTGTAACTTTGAATAATGAGAATAACGAAGGAGTTGACTGAAAAGGTTCAATTAGTTAAAAAGAAACCAGTAGACGTCTTCACTCTGGTGTCTTTCAATATAAATTAAACAAGAAGTTCTAAGATAAAAAAGTCGAGATGTCGCGAACTTCACACAAGTTGCCGTTGCCATGTAGGGCCGAAGCTGATGTTAGAAGGCCGCGGAGACTTACATGTTAATATTATACAATACATGTTAATTTAGCGGTCTGATGGGCATGAATATGCAATTACACGGGGGGGTGCAGGTAGGCCTGGTAAACGCGTTTCAACGCGCGGCCGGGACATCAAACTTGACGTATGGTGGAAACCTGTAGCCGAGAGCGGAATAGTAATCCATTGAATTAGGTCTAAGGACATTCCGTCTGTTCACGTTCTGTTGATGGGCTGAGGTTCGGGCCGGCTTCTTCGTCTGGTATAACCCCTGACACACTGGTCGTTTAGCGCGTGTAAGAAATCAATATCGTGAAGCATATTGGTTAGTAATGCATGCGTTATAGAGACGTCGCTATGTCTGGTTTTAGTATGAACGCACTTATAAATATTTTCAAAAACTGTATAAAATCCTTAAATGAACAAAAAAGCACGAAAGTGGCTGAGAATTGCATTAGGTATGAGCTGTACTTGTATGGATCGGTCATTACCCCCTCTATCCCCCTTCCCAATATCAAATTTGAAATTCCTAAGGTTTATTGCTCAAAACAGGTTCGTTGGACAAAAACTGGAATCGAACAAGAGAACGTAAATATGAAGAATTAATTTACAACATGAATATAACGAAGATACTACTACTTATCATTATTATCTTATCCATAAATATGTTTAAAAACTCTGAAATACTGAAGATAAAAAAAATTGAATTTTGTGAAGATAAAAAATACTTCTTGGACACTCTTCGCCATTGATATAGGTAGCATTGAGATGTTACAGAATTTTTATAGGAGATTGTTGCGTTGAATTTCTTCGTAAAATGCCCTTAGAGTAGAAGAAGGTTCTAGAGGTGGCCCCGACTGATACAAGTTGACTAAATTAGTTCTTTTGTAACAGGAAGATCCGTGTAAAGTTGCTTCCAGAAAACTGAAAGGGGTTCGTAAAAGAGGCGGCGAGGGGTTTGAAGAATAGGAGTGGAGGGGGAACTCATTAAGAGAAATGCGACTCTGCCAAAACTAATTACCTTCTGTCACCGAGCCCGGAGGGAAATGAAATTGAAAAATAATTTATTTTTAAAACGTAGGACACCCTCTTGCCTCGGCTCAAGGAAGGTGTAAACCCTTAAAAGTTGAAACTGTGTATTATTCAAATTATTTTCCTGACGAAAGTGCTTACAATTACTGTGTTTGATTATCTTGTTTTAATGAAAATTATTATAAAAGAATAATATTGTAGATCCAACAATTCTAAAAAATATGTCGATTCGTTATGGCGTTTTTATTCGAGTTAAACGGGATCACTTAAAACAATATCACGTTTGCTGTGTTATTTCACGATATACCCTTAGCTTTCACTTTAATAAATAATCAGAAATGTTCACTCACTTTTGCTGAAAGGTATTGAGAATGGACAGAAAAAAGTTTATTTTACCCAGAACAATCTATTATGTAAGCAGTATTATGTGAGCAATCTCTTATGTGCTTTGTAGTTGAATGAATTTCCATAGATGATGGTTTAAATATTAGATACCTACCTACAGGGTTTCAATATACTGTATATATTTCGGTATCATCTATTGTTTCGTACTAAGGGACTTCTTAAGATTAGTTTTCACGGAATTAACGGGGTGTTTTGAACACCCTTGTGGCTAATTTCGTTTGTAATCGATCTACCATGTTGAAATGTGGCACCTAGCACGTAATTACTAGATATTAAGTCGTACGACCATATTTTACGTGTAATATAGGTCAGTGATTTACGTGGATGGGTTATTCTGAAACAGAATTGATAAACCTCTGTGCAATAATGTGCAGTGTTTTAGTATCAAAACTATTCACGTCTTCAAATTATGCACATTCTTTTGAATGAATGGGAATTCACTTATTGTACATTTCACTAAAATCCAATATCACCTACATCCCGCCCTTTGTGAAACTTTAGTGAAAACGAAAATGTCTCCCGGTATTGAAAATTGCCGGATCGATTGACGGCCTACACCGTTTGGAAGCTGTAGGTACCGATTCCGAGGGGTTCCGTATTTGAATGACAATCGCATATTCATGCGAAGCCCTTACGGCGGCCCTCTGAATTAACATGTATTGTATATTACCATCTTCGTCGTTCGTTATACCGTACAGCCGGTACTTCGGGCGGATGGAAACATTCCAACGCTATTTTCGAAATTCCTCGACAGCAGCATACTGTTACTGGAAACATTCCGACCCTACTGTCAATATTCTTAAACAGCAACAGTTGCTGTTACTATAGTAAATGAATCTTTGGGTTACCTGTTTGTGCTGTACGGAACGAAAGTTGAGACAGTGGTAGCTGTTATGGAAAATGGTGTGGAGCACACCTTGTGTCTGACCGTTTTATCTATAACACATTGCCGCTGCCATAAAAAATGAACTTACCTTACACTCGTATTAATGGATTTCGGGGAATGAAATAAAGTCAGAGTACTAGGGAAATGTTTGCTATCCAACGAGTGATAAACGGCTTTAGCAAGGCGGAATCTGGAAAAGTGACGTATTCCACGGAATTTCGGTTGCAGGTAAATTGTAATTTTTTCAAGAAACTCGATGTCTTGGATAACGCAGGGGAATTTCGAGGCCTAAAGGGAAAAAACCATTGGACTTGGTTGTCCAACCCCAAAATTAGTACAATAAACTCTGTATTTTACAAGTATGCTAATGTAAAGGGGGGATTTTATATTAAACCTCACCGACTCCAGGGTTTATAATATTAAGAAATGAAATACTGTTAGATGAAATGTACATTATTTTCAGTTGCAATAAAAAAACACTATAGTACAAAATAAAATAAAAAATATTAAATCAATTTGGGCAAAGCATAAATAACAAATATTGTCATTTTTAATTAATTTGTTCTTAAGAAAAAAGTCCTGAAGATGGTGGTTTAACTAGTGTAATTGGACCTTTTGGTTTATTATTCAATAATAAACCATTGTAATCGCTCTTGAAAAAAAAATGCTAACCTCCCCTGGAAATTTCATGGTTTACGTTTCAAAGGGTGTAGAATCCGAATCTGCAATAAAAAATTTTCCGGCTGTACGCCGTACGCAAGATTTTTTTCAAACGGCTGGAGCAAAAGATCTGAAATTTTCAGAAAAAATCCATGTTGGTCCGACAACGGCCCAATTCTTGAGCCAGCTCTCTCACTTAATTTAAAGTGCCCTTTAAGGGTTGTCAAAGTTTTGTAAGATCCCTAAAAACCTCAAAAAAAAAGTCGAAGCGGCTCAAATTTGTCCTCTTTTTGAAGAACACTCCACGAGGAATCGAATGTGCCCCTCCCCAGGTCCGTAGGTCAAACCATTCCCGATCTATGGCCCGATTTATGGTGCCAACATTCGCGTTATTTTGGTTTATTATTGTTTTTGTTTTGATATCAGTAACCTAGTGACGTAGTGATGTAGTAATGTGGATACTGGAGTGAACTCCTAAAAGGCTTTGTAGCCGATACACGGGTTGAAGCATTCCCGTAAATGTAGCTAACACGCTACAAATTCAATAATCACCCTCCTGAAATGCAATAATCACTCTATCATCTGTGAAACACGCACATTCCAAAGCTTAGTAGAAATTCAAATCATGGACGCAAGCCAATTGAATAATAAACCCCAGTGAAAGGATTTGCAGCGTTTTTTCATCCAGCTTCACAGAGTTTTCGGAATGATTCTGAGCAGGATTTCAAGTCGATTGAAATATTCTGGGAAGTAATCCTATAGACAACAATCGTCTTGATTTTCTCATTGTTGGGTCCTGTTTGTTGTTGTGTTTGAGATTTTAATAATACTAATATGACCATTAATGCACCTGGCGCATTTCATGCGAGTAGATTCACATATGGTGTCTTGTAAAATTCACTACCTTCCGTTTCTCCCTCTTCTGCAAAGTTTCCTGGTATGAAGTACCAAGACCTATCTTGAAACGAAATTATTTTTTTCTCCCCTTCCTTACAAGGAAAAACGGCAACGGAATAATTTTCACCCGACACCATAAATAATAAAGATAACCTCCCTTCCCAAGAAGGGCAAGGAGATGCCATTAAGTAGATGACCGGAGTAATGAATTGTTCTTCTGCCCAATCTAACTCGCACCTTAACGTCTCTTCCACCCCCCTCCCCCATCACCGATGGTCTCTTTTCATGCTCTTCTCTAATTCATAAAATAAAGAGCTTCTCTAGAAAAGACGTCTACCCTTTCACGTCAAAAGAACAGTCATAACGAATACCCCGGCAAATTATTTATGGAGTTCGTCTAATAACTGTCTTCCCTGCGTTGATCCGAGGTAATTCTCGTTCACTTCATTTTCATATTTCAAAACCCTTCTGAAACCTCTCCACCTCAGGTAACAAGTTTCTTTTGATGTTGCGTTCATTCGCTACAGCAAATATTTCATACGCCGAGCAATTAAATGAGGCACCTTGTTATTCTCGCTGTATAAATAGCTTGTGAAAAAATTCTTGATCCCTTCGTTGCATTATAGATTGAAGGGGGTTGATGCAATTTTTTTGTTTGGAGGTCATTAAATTCTCGTTGAAGGGTTGATATCTCAGTTGTAGGGTTGTTGTGGGCAGAAACGATTTCTGGGTACATTGTCAATAATCTTTTGGTTTACCATTTTCAATAAAAATCCTTTCTAATCGACCACGTAGAAACCAAATATTAATCCTCCCTTAAGATTTGTTGGTTTACGTTTCAAGATATTTAAATTTCAACAATTTAATTAAATAAAATCTGCTTGTCTGCTGTCCGAAGCTTTTCTCCGTAACTACTGGACCAAAGTTGATGAAATCACATTTGGGGTCTAGTTCGGACTGAATTATCGTCATCGATCTCAGTCAGTTCTAAAAGAAAAATGGAAAGGTTAAAATTTCAGCAATCTGAACATCGAAAACTTTCGAAATAACAGTACTGCTTTTAGGTTCCTTATTAAAAGACGTGCATTCAAAAAATCGAATGAGCCCACCTCATCCTTTCACGTTCTTCTGTTCGGTCTCTAAGGGCTATAAATGTGAATGTGCTCGTACATGGTAAAAATCACCTAGTATCATATAATTACTGTGGAATTTCGTTTCATGTGTTGCTTTTGAAATCGAGTTGTTCAAGTCTTTCGTAATATAATTGTCGACAAGTGAAGCGTTTGGAGTGGTTTACTTTACCTGTTGAATTTCAGTTGTTCTACGTCTAAGGTCCATATACAGTACATCGCACCATTGTAGGTATTGACAATCCATTTGCTTACTTACCCCTGCCTTCTCTGGAAATATAAGCTTGAGCGTCACAAAAAACTATAATAGCTGTTTTCTTTCCTAATTAACCTTGCCAGCTGTAGAATATCTGAAATCAGTCGAGGGCACCCGTTTCGGGATAGCCGAAAGGCTATTTAATGTCCTAATAAACGTTGATATTCGCATGGTTCCGTTGACAGCTTGGAAAATTAACAAGGCGTCCATTCTGACCATGCATGCACTTGTACTAGCCTGCTGCCTCTAAGACCCACTCACCTGATATGTGTGATTCTGGACTTTGTCCCAGCATTCTCAAGGTAATATTCCAACATCTAACCTTCCACAGATGAAACAATTTTATTAGACCAATCGCCTATCACTTTAGCATGAACCTCAACTACAGCTCACAAGGGTGAACAGAAGGAAGTTGCCTGTTAGAGATGCAGTCAATGCTGAATAAAAAGGGAACTGGTAGTGATAGGGATTCAAAGATTTTTTTTTTTGTGGACAGTGAGAGTGTTACAAACAACAATTCGATGTAAGTACCTAAAAATCTCAACATATGGAAATTTTGATGGTAATTCCCACTCGACGGTAGTTTTCTAAAGACTACCAACATCCCCTTCCACTTTAATGTTTTTAGCGGATAGCTTAGTTTCATTCGATCGAATTTAAGACTGCTGGCTTTCATTGATCGACTGGCGGAATTGCCAAACCCCTCATCAATAAACTCGTTATGTTTGCTCCTATGAATGGGCCTGCAACGCCTTAACGAAGTAAGCCAATAACATGGGGCACGATCCGATGGTTCGCCGTTCCGTTGACATCCATCTTCGCCCTTTCCCTCGAAACCTTGATAAATTGGCACAACAGCTGCGGGAGATGCGCCCTACCGCTTAAGCTTCACGAAAAACCAGGAGAGCCCTCTAAAACTACCCTTCTTCCCAACGTTCGCCGCCGTTTTCTTTCAACCCTGGTAGAAACACTCCTCTTATTCGCCCTTGTTTATTTTCGTTGCTTCCCTCCCCCTCCCTTCTTCTTCCTACGCTTATCCTCGAGTCCCAACCGCCGATCCTTGTGTTTCAACGACGGCGCCTTTCCTGGCGCTCTGTGAACCCCGGAGATTGCCGCCTTTCTGCGGTCATTTCCTTTAGATAATTAAACCTCGAGTTAACGTGTTTTAGGCCCCGCTGCACCGTTTCCCATGTAGAAACAAAGCCTCCCTCACAGATTGTGCTAATTAAGTTCTGCAGGATTTGAATCTTGGAATACTTAGCGATACTATGATTTGTTGTATTTGCAGTTAGAGTTTATCTTCTTAAGTACAAATAAAATTAATATAATCGCAAACATAATTAATATTTTTTCAAATCAACTGTACAATCATAACGAAACCTGCTGCAGTAAAGAATTTTATATTAATATATAACGGACAAATCTCTTAATTTGAAAAAGGCAAATTTTATCCCCGAATAGATTAATTTTATTTGTAAAAACATTGATTTTGTTGAGAAAAATAGATACTAATTTCCTAGAACATTAACTCTGTTTGCAATCATCCTCCTCATCATTCTTCGAATTTGTTGATACTACTCTCTTGGATTAAAGTAATTTGACATTGCTTTGCGAAACATTCTATTACTCCATCTTTGAGCCTCTTTAATTACTGAAAATCAAAACTTCCCTATAGGCTTATTAATTAACATGCAATGGGCCGAGATGCAGACAATTGTTCCATAGACTCAGGAAATAACTTTTGTTTTTTTAGAGTATATTTATTTAAATTTATAAAGTTTTAGTCAACAATAATTGTTGCTCTCGTATTCCAAAAAAGGCTAAACCCCGAAGTATAAAAATTATTGGTGTGACGTTAATTATTGTTGACTACAACTTTGTAGAACGACTTGTTTATATTGAAAAATATTGGGGAGACATTGTCGTATCGCCACCCAAGGTTGGCCGCCAGAACAAAAATGCTCACACCCATGCCAACGTGGGAGGTGTAAGCTATGCAATTTGGTGATTAAGAGCCCAGACTTCTCCTCTGCCAACACCAATCACACATATAATTGTGTAAAAGTGTAGCAGAGTGGAAGTTGAAATTCTGCGTTTACCAACTAGTCAGCGAGGGGTGCACACAGGCATTCTACATTGATGAAACAACCATCCTCAACTTGCTCATCAATGACCATAGAGCCTCGATAAACCAAAACCGTCCTCTCCCAGTCAAAATGCATGCGATGTCTCGTAACGCAACGTTTGACCAGTGTTTTGGAGTGAAGTTCTAAGGAAGTTACCAGACACGGCAAATGATAGATGTCTCCAACAATCAGAAAGAGGTCATAGATGAGTTCTTGGAGCTAATCGATCACCTGACCTCAATTTAAATGATTGATTGAATATTTCGTCAAATTATAATTCTCATCAGCATCGCATTTATGGACACAATGATACCTTAGCAACCAGGGACGCACGAACAAAATTTATTTCTTCTTCTGTCTGTGTCTGTGACCAAGATTTTTTCGAAATATCGGATATTTTCTTTGTCTCTCAGTTGAAATTTATTTTCTAAATTGTTCACTCATTTATTGTTCAATAGAACCGATTAGCAAAGTGTAAATATATATATCCATATACTACCTATAATTCCTGTATTTATGTTGTATCTTCTCTTTTGCAGGTAAGTACTTGAATGAAAATACCTGTCTGCCACGTCAGTAAAAAGTAAGTTTTCATTTTTCATCTTCAAACGAATATTGATTCGATAATTTCGAAATCAACGTCGAAATTATTTTAAGTCACACCATAGGGATCTAGAGTTTTTAGATCACAACATAGGAATGCGATGAGGATACCGTAGTTCTTGCATGTCATAAATGAGTTACTGAGCTAACTGCACAGCGTATGAGGATCAATGGATACAGTAATGAAGATCACAACTCACGGTAACCACTCTAATTTACCGTTCTGTGCAATTTTCCTACCTTACTAATCAAGCTAATGCAGTTTCATGTTGATGTAATCCCCATTTCGTTCTGACCGATTGGAAACAACGTGGAGGCGTATCAAACAGCCATGTCGGAGGGGAGCTGTCTCTATCAACAGTAATAGCGTCCCGCTTAATTCGGCCAAAGCGGAGAGAATCCACTCAATCTCCGTTATTGTTGAATTTAATTTCGGTAAACACACGCATTATCGAATGTTTAACCTTAATTGTTTAATTGTTTTCAATTTGGAGGGGTTTTGAAACGTTTTATTTCATGAAACATTATATCTAGGAACCAATACCTTTGAATAATAAGTTTTTTGTGAACATCGTTTGCTTTTGACGTTAGTTACGAAAAAAAAAATTCTACGTCACAACCAGCCTTTCAATCAATCCAAAATAGTATACTTATTTAAAATAGCTTATGTTTATTAGGTAATGAAATATATGGTTTGAAAAAATAATTCTCTTCTAACCGTTACTATGCCATAGAATGCGCCCATAATACTTTCTTTTGTACTTTCTTTGTCTATGATCAAAGTATTACTTACGTTTGTACTTTCTTTGTCAATGCTCAAAGTATTATAATCATTATAGATCAATTTTACAGACCTCTTTAGGCTAAAAGTTGTAAAAATCGAATGTCACCCCAGTTTTTTTTATCGATTTTCCAGAATGCTGTTTTATTTGGTCAATCTTGGGAATGGTAGCTTCCCTGAATACTTCGTCCTCAATAGACTTTTGGCTATCAATTTCGTTTGTTAATTTTTTTCTCCAAATATCCGATTTTTACTTTTACTCTCTCTTTGAGTTAGCATAAGCGGCGAAAACGTTAGAGCTTTTAGGAATCAAAAAATCAATATTTGATGGATGTGCTCAAAACCAGAGTGAATTCGGACGACTCGATGTGCCTTCCGAGTATTCGACTTCGACTTAATTGCTATTGGATCAATTTAAGGTAATCAAGATAATCTAGGAAATCTAAATTGTTTGAGCTCTCTTTTTTAAACTTTCAGATCGTTTTTCACGTCTTCCTTTACCAACAGGGCAAATTTAGATTTCAGAAATCATGAAAACTCAAATTTTGAAAACTCGGGTCAGTTTCCTTCTTAGGTATTCCTCAAGGAATGTATCGCCGTTAAGGCCATTGTCATATTCGCCATTCCATACCTGTGGCAAAGAGATAAAATGTTGGTTGTTTGTAGTATCTTGAAATTTGAAATACCTGGAGGGTTCCATTTTAATCGTGTTTCCGCGAAGAATTGCTCTTAATCTTGAACCACAGATCGTGGCAAAAAGTTCAAAATGTTGGTTTTGAACGTGAATACAACTTTGGGGAAGTTATTCTTATAGGTTATCTCTAATCAATCAGTAATAACAATCATCGTTCACACGTGCATTGTGAATTATTCTCTTGCGGTATGTACTATGAAAGTTTGTTGGTTAATAATTACGATAAGTGCCTGTGAATCGGATCATTTTAAAAACATTGGCTCTGAACGAAAATTTTACCAATACGTTTCCACGTGTGAACAGGACGTTAGAAATGATGGTTTGAAAGTGGCTGAGGTTGAAGGGGTCGGTAGCCTGGATGAAAAGACCGGAATATTATTAAATGGAAAAAAATGCCTGCCCTGCCTGGTTACTCTCCATAACACTAGCTGGGGTTCATGAAGTGCCAACACGAGTAGGCGTCGGATGAATGGCCGCAGTGCTACCGACCTTATTAGCATACTCATCTTCATAATTATCAATTTATGGCCTGAGCAAGTACGTAGGTACACATGGATGGGGTAGGTTCTGAGGTTGTGGAAGATCGAGATCAGTTGTCGATCGTTACACAAAAAATGAAAAGGTAGGTTGTGATGATAGTTTATTAAAATCGTAGCTGGTTCATATTTTTATGAATTAGGCATTCAGATTTTCTTACCGTGATAGTTGAAGATCTGAGGTGATTTATGTGTTAGTTGGTTACCAAACTACTCCAGAACTGGGAGAAATTTGTTGGTGGCGATAATTATCTATTTTGTGATTCGTTTAAAGTAATGATTTTTGAAATGAGGTGTTGTCTACCATAGCATGCAAAGCTGGAGATTTAACTTGAATCAAGTTGCTTCCCCTCTCCTCTGCGTATGTCTATCATTTGGCTTATTGACCTAACCAGGCCTGTACAACATTGTTATGACGTGTGACATTGTCACAGCTGTGACTTCTGTTTTGACTCAAGCAAACATGGTAATTGATTAGTGAACTTACTGTGAATATTGTGAATTTGAAACTTGGATTGAGGAGGTTGATATATTGAAGTTTTTGAAATATCTTTAATCTCGATCAAAATATCTTTTGAGTTAACCTTTCATATATTCTCTTGGTAAAGTCTTCAGGGGACGTAACCCTACCCCCTTCTATTTGTGGAAACTCTGTTTACTTTTTTGTAGAATTTTCCAGAGTTTAAAGTACATAGCTCAATTCATTCTTCTTTATCGATTTGTCCTATGGATGCATTGTCAAGGATCAACCAATTTGTCTGAGTAGGTAACCACTGATGGATTGAGTCTTGAGAAAAAAATTTTGAACTGTAAGTTATTCCCCTCAATTTTTTACGTTGTTCTGAATATTTTTGAGAACTTTTGAATTCGAACGGAAAACCAAATTTTTTCATTGCAGATTTGGATCTACATACAATTTATTGGAAAAAACACTCACAACTACTACATCACCAATGTTGAGAGATTAAAACGTGCAAAATTGTTTCCAAAAAGTGCAAGATATTCAAAAATATATTTTCTGGAAGTCTCAAACTTTCTAATTTGATACTTGATAATCAATTATTAATAATCTCAGTACAAACTTGGAAGTTCAAAGAAAAAACAACTGGAAGTTCGTATTTTCCCAATCGCTCCGTTCAGCACACAATTTACTGAAATTTCGTCGTTCGTTTTCATCATTTTCTTCATATGTAGTCTTTCTAAAACGTATGCAGACAAGTCCTCTCTGTCGGGGCGAAATTCAGCATCTACAAATGCTTTTATCCACTCACCAGTCGCGGGACAATGGACGGAATTCATTATCGCCGCTCCCTGCGTTCTAGGAAGGAAGCATCTTGATCCCGGGCCAGTTTGAGACTCCTAACGAGAATCTTACCATCTTCTTAGCCCTTGGGGCCCTTCAATTAACGGCGGAGGCTTTATGTAATAAGATAAGAATATACCTTGAGTCCTCTTGGAAATACAAAAAGGTTGCTTACGACCACCTGCCAGCGGGTACGCGGCAAGAAAACGCCAGTTAGCATTGGCAATGAATGCACAATCCAGATGTAATCAGGCAATCAAGGAAGACTCATTCCGCTCTCGGACCACAAATGAGCCTTCTCGCAGTGTCAAACATATGTATCTCATTGGTTTCAGTCTGTCACGGTACACTTTAAAATATGTTACAATTGGTGACACATCGTATGTCGCGATTACCTTGCAATGCAATTTAATGAAAATATGGCACAGTAGCTTCTGAATTTACGAACACTCCTACCAACTTTCGCATTTTTAAACATATCCGAATAGAAATTAGTAAATTTATTAGCTTATCACATTCATTTACTCCGGCCAATTTTTCGGTTTCAGGATTTTGAATTGTTTACGACACCTCAACGATGAATCTGCAGATTGGTTGCGCACGCTGCATAATGTGTTAGCTGCAATCAATTTGCGTGAAGCCAATTTCTTATTTGGCTTCGATTTTATTCATCCGTTATTTCTTACTTCGGCTGGTAATTTCTCGTTTGATGAAGAATCTTTTCCATTCATACTTCAAAGAGAAATTATCATTCCAAAGTATTGACAACTTGTTTGGAATGCCCAAGGTTGTTGAGCCCAGTGAACATTCACCAATGTTTTGTAAGAAAATTTCAACTTTGAATGGGAACCATATAAATTCAATAATAAAGGCTGAAACAGATCAATAAAGTAGCAGTTACAGTGTATGCTTGTGATGTGAGCACAAACAGCACTAATTTAAGATGTCACACGCTCCTTCTTCTTCCACTTCTAGGAGAAAAATGAATAATGATGTCATTGTTACCAATCATGTTAGTTAAAATGAAGCCTCATTTATTCCAAAGTCATTCATTTTTGTGAGTACCTTTGAAATTTACTTTGGTGTAAATCTATAAGGCATTTCCTTGGGTTCTTTTTACTGATTTAAAGTCAATGGTCACATCTTGCGAATCTTTCTCCTAGATATTAAGAAGTGGATAATGATTTATCATACTAGATAAAAAATACAAATCTCTAATCAAAGGACGATTGTGTTTATTAAATAATTCTTCTACGGAGATCACTGGTCAACGATCATTGAACCAAGTTTATTGACACTTAGGGGTAGAGTTAGCCTCCCGCACTAATAAAAATTGCCCCATGATTAAAAAATAGCAAGTTTTCACTAGAAATAACCCTTGATAACGAGTTAGGCAAAATTAAAAACTAACATAGGCAAAATTTTCATGCTACTTCAGGTAGAATTCCAATCCGCTCTAGAAAGGGGTTCCGAAAAACGAAGTTGACAACCTTGCGCACTTTTGATTCATTGAGAAATGAACAATGAGACCTTACTTGAGTCCACCCTCTTTATAAAAGTCTATAACAGACTCGATTTCTTATGAATGAATAATTAAATGCTAATATTTTTGATTCGATCACCCTGATGTATAAAGTTATTTTTACTGTTTTCAACCCGATTTCTTTTCAACTTTCTCCTTTAGGGAGAGCGAATGGATGAAATAGCAATCCTGGTGGTTTCATTCGATTCTTTGTAAATCGAATCATTCAGCGGCAACCAAAAAAAACATTACTTTTATTTCGAAAGTTTTCGAATTCCTGATTTTTTATCATTTCGTAGCCGTTAGGATTTTAAAGAAAGTGGTGCCGAAGATTTAAGATCATTCATGGTAATAACTGATTATTGAACGAAAGTTTTATCCAGTATTTTGGAGAAAGTCTCCAAATTGTTTCTCTCCTTCGATTCTGTGGGATTTAGAACATAAAGGGACATATTCTAAGGAGGAGAGGTGGTTAATTGGACGATTACGATGCTTGATTGTTGAAAATAAACTAAAGAGTGTTGGCCCTAGAGCCCGAAAAAAGATGTTGTTAGCTCGCGGGTTACCTCGTGAAATTTCAATGTTCAAGATTTGTTTCGGCATTTGAATATTTCTCGATAAAACGTTTTCCGTCTCTCCGAGTTAGGGCGTTTGAAGTTTTCGACTTCATAAACCCCCTCGCCGCTGTTACTCCTACTGAAAAATCAGTCCCCTGCGCAACCTTCAGTTGAATATTCAGCGGCAACAACAGGTTAAACTCCCGAAGGAGCCGTATTTATGTAAAATATCCGGAATTAATTAATTCCTGAAAGCTGACGGCGGTGATGCCATTGTGCCTTTTCCCCTAGCAGTTTTTTTTCGCTCCTCTCTTTGTTGCAAGTAACTTCGGTGCACTGCAACCCACCATTGTTCTTCACCTCACGATCCTCCATGGTTACCTCGTGGAATTCAAATCCCCCGCTTTAAATTACGAACCTAATTAAATATACGCTGTTTTAAACATGGCGAACGGCTCAGAGGTAACGCCGTAGGGAGTGAAACTCTTGTTTTCATGGCTCGGCTCGTATTGTGTCTTTCGATTCTACGAGGAGGTATCCACCCCCATCTCGATCACCAAGCGAACTGTTGGTGGTAAGGACTTTTCAACAAACTATAAGATACCCACAACTCAGCCGACTACTTTCAAATCAATCGCAATGGAATCCGTCACAAACCTCAAATGAAAGCTGGAGTATTCTTGAATCACCCAAGGCCAACCGACAAAATCCTAAATATGTTCGTTAAAGTGGAATCTTTATTCGATTTTTAATGCTTTTTATCCACCAAATCCTTTCACGCATTTGTTGACTACATCACTATCAGAGGCATTTTGGGTTTTGGAGTGACTGTTAACAACACGTCATATGTTCACCTACACACCCTTGTTTTCATTCTAAGGAGTATTTGATTTCTTACGAGTCAATCAGAAAGTTTAGCGTTTGTATGAATCCATACATCCCCGCTATTGTTTGTAGATATTATTGTAAGACCGTAACTATGGAAATTTATGCTGAAAACTTTGAATCTTTTAGTTATTAATGTGGTGGGGATACCCACCGAATAGGGACTTAGGTATAGTTAATAAATGATTGAATAATTAATTGATTGGGTGTTTTCCACAAGAAATTACTGTGCCAGAAGTTGTTTCTGAAGAACAGAGGAAATGAAGCTCGAAATGAGATCGTCTCTATATAAAAGAGGTTGAAAATAACGATGAACTAATTAGGGAAACGCAAAATTGCGGCAAAGATTGTCCAGACAGTCTAGAAAAAGTGGAGGCGACAAATGTTGAGTGGGGAAAAGTGGTGGCTCAAGTGCTGGAACGGGGAAAGAAGTGCGAAATTCGGCAGAAATTGATTTTTGGCAGGGCAGTCAAGCATCAATCACCAGACAATCCTAGACAGCTAGAAGACAGGAAGAAATACAATATATGAAGAAATGCCCTGCAACTACGTTTTTCTCACGCCCTACAAAAAGAAAAGTCCCCTAAATTTCCAAAATCCCATATCCTCAAAACTATACAGTAAAGTGTGTGCCCACTCTAGGGTGTGTCTAAGGACACGTTCAGGAATCGGAAGGGACCGAAAAAACCGTAAAAATCGAAGTTCAATTTTGAGATTTCGTTTGCCTTCAAAATCACCCATAATTTTAGAGTGACCTATGTATCTAATCGGAGTGAAAAATGTACCGTTTACATCACCAAGTCCCTAAGATTTATTAACAATAAACATTCATGTAGCTATTGAGTCTTTTTTTTTAGTAGTTTAATTGTTACCGTAATATAACCCTTCCCCGTATATTTCCTCTCGATGATACTGAGGAGCAATGCGGAGAAAAAACAAATATTTGGGAGTTAGAGGAGGAACACGCCTGTAAGGAAAGAGGGAACAAGCGTAAGGGTGCGCATCACATAAAAACTGAGTCAAGCAGCTGCAATGATCCGGAAGCAATGAAGAAACGAGTGCGAGGCGAGGGCAAGGGGCCTAGGATTTGAAATAAATCTGGAAAGCTGGGGATACCAACAGCAAGAAAGAACCCTTGTTTTTCTCGCCAACAAATAATACGCTTTTCCTATAACCTAACTTCCACATTCGACTACATATCATCAAGGTTTGTTGTTAGAGAGAAACATCCTTTAATCATTTTACTTTCACCTAATTTGTCAACTAATCTGTTTGGTTCCAACATTCGCTAATAGAGTGAGTTGGCATTGATCATCACTCGTTCTCGTACAAGATTTATGACATGTAATAGGTGTCTGGGTGTCTCAAATTAGGGTAACTCATTATTTATTATTATTTACTAGTTAGCTTTGAAACATACGAATTTTCAAATATTATAAATGAATAATGATTATTGAAGGGGGAGTATGGAGTGTGATGATAATCTTCACTACTCTTCTTACATCTTCACTTTTCGATCCCGATTTGAGTCTAAGTGTGCCTTTGAATTTTGAACTCTTTGTCGGAAGGGAGGATCCATTCAAGAAGTGCTCATGCTAAAATTTTCTGTTGATTTTTTTTTTAATTAACCATACGATTTTGGTGGAGCTATTCCGTATTTGAAAATCATTGATCCCACCGTCAACGTTCTGTTGGTCCCTCTAGCTCATTCATTCCATTAACTTTTCGATAAAATCGAAATGTTCAGTTTAAAAACTTTCCCTTTTCTTACTGCCTGAAGTAGATTAATTGTGTCTTATCGGGGAGACAAGTGCCAAGCTCTGATGGATGCAGCTAATGTCGCATTAATGATGCACCTTTTGACTGCTCTATCACGATGCTGCGCCTGACGTTGCCAATTAATTCCCTTCCTTCCTTTCAACTCCTTGGCTTTCCTTAGGCTTCTAATTGCTCCTTATATCGCTGAGTCAACCCGATATTGCATTTATCACGACTTCATCCCCTCACTATGGGGACGCGTGAGTTGACTTAACTGAGTCATTACGCCAGTGTTCTCGACTTCTGTTGCAATTTCACCGGCAGGTTCTGTGCGAACACCTTGGTTCTTCCAACACGTTCCCCCTGCACGATTGATTACAGCGTTCTCACTATGTTGACTGAAAATAATTTACTTTTGTGACGGATTGCAATCACTATTATAAAATACAGGATAACATGTTTGTATTTCTTCATTCAAATGTTGCTGGCAGCACCGTGTGGTAAGTTGAGCTTTGATTGAGATCTGAATGGGTGCATTAGGCATCATTGTCCAACTGCTTATGGAGCGAGTTGAAACAACTGATTTAAATCGGCAATCACTGACTGGCTCATCTCCAGCTTTACTTTCACTAGTAAACCAACTGAGGCTACGATATTGGTATGAAAGATGACACTTTGGTTGTGGACAGCCCATCATCCTTCAACACACATCTATCCGTCTCAGTTCTTCGTAAATTTATCACATCATCTGATGGAGGTTATGTTATTAGCTTAATAAAATATGGTACACTATAAAAACAAGATACTTGAACTGTATATGAAGTTATGAGCAAGAATGTTGAGTACCTACATACAATGGGTAGGATGATATTAAAATCAATTTGAAATTGGATTTAAAAGTTGTCATAAAACATAAAATGATATGTAATAGTGCCTCTCAGTTGTGGAAATAATATGTGGTATTAATGTTATTGATAGGGTTTAAAGACACATTCCACCAATCAACTTCATCAATACTTTACCATTGTTTAGCAATTTCACATATTTTTTGAAAACTACTATCAGCTACTACTACGTAATAATCATAACGTTTTGCTGTGTAAATCGCATAGTATACCCAATGTATTATTATCTTATTGTCGATGTCCCGAAGATGCTTAATAAATTAAGCTAAGAAATCCTTAATATTCCCGTTACAATAAGTACACATAACAAATTCGATAACTGTGAACATCCTTTCATAAGTTGTTTATTTTTAAAAAACCATCAAAAACATTTCGTTGACAACCGTCAGCGAAAAATATTCTTGCCGTCAGTGGGCCAAGCTTGGTTTCTATCTAATTTCCCCCTGCAACCACCTTGGCTGGCTAACCAACATTCGTTTATCTCCCATCAGCTGAAACCTTACAGTCAACATAAACCAAACCATTACCCCGACACTCAACTCTTTACCGGCGATATTACAAAACGTAGCCGCCCGTTCCATAAATGCTTCTACAAACAGCATGTTTCCATACACTTCGGGAAACCGGAAATTGTGCGAAGGGAATATTTCCACGACAAATATTGAATCCTGTCGTTCTGGATCTCTTATCAGGTCTCCCACTCTCCGCCGCCCATCTCGTTTTCCCTCTCCCGCTCGGTCCTATCGCGAAAGAAAGGAAATACGTCAGTCGTGGGGCGTATTGTTGTAATATCCGGGGCGAGTTCCCGAATTATTACGGCACCTCAGGTTGTAAACGATTCACTCGAAATGGGAACTTGTATTTGCACCGTGTTTACTGGAAGTTGGTGATAGAATCGAGCCCTCAACCAACCTCACCTCAGGAATAAATGGAGAACGGTTTATATATATAATATATGATTGGATTGAAACCTTCCAGTATCATCTATTTTACCAACGTTCCAGTTCACAGTTGTGGTGCTCTCGATCATGATGGGTGAATGTTATTTTTCAGTCCAGTTATGGTATTATCATCCCATTTGAATGTTTGATCAACTGTAGTAATCAACCAGGAACATATTTTTTTAAACTGCAGCTCTATTCAGTGTTCAACCAAAACGTTTCAAGACGAGTAGATTTGACTTGTTCAAAAATTGATTCCTCCCCCGTCCTACAACAATTATTTATGTTTCCCAAATCTACGAGCTGTCGTGTGATTATTGTGAATTCGTTAGATCGTGAGTTTTTGCAATTCTGTAAGCAAGTGAGTTTTCGGCACTTTCGTGTCTTTTTTTGATATTAGTCGGCTTCCAGGTTTATTCTTCGACCCTTCCGGATTTCGGCAGCAAAAAAATTGAGAAAAGGTCCCCCCCGCTGTCATTACCCTAATCCTCCCCCGTAAGTCTTCCCTTTTCTTTCGTGGATTAGTGCGCATTATGTGACAACATCACTCAAGCCCTCCTGCTCCTCTTGGAGGACGCCCTAATTGGTGGATATACTTCCAGTTCTCCTGTATATCTCTCTCATATTTCATAAATTCATGGTCCCCCTCCCACTTACCGTTCTTTGCCCTCGCAGATTCCTTTCACCCCCTTCAAGTAACGAATTCATTGTCTTCCGGAAAAAAAGGCCCTTCGGTTTTTAATAACGCAAACCTTAATAAAGCTATATTTCTCCTAAACTTGAGGAGTTTTAAAAATGAATGTTCATTCCTATCAATAGAAATCTGGTTCTAGGATAAAAAGCTTGACATTGCTTTGTTCCCTTGTATCGGAAGCGTTGATGACATTCAAGAGTTAGGAATATAAGTACTTCTATACGATTGCGAGTCTCCATGTCTATCTATTGGCTCCCTAATCAATATTACTCCCAAAAACTATACATGAAAAACAAAACTACATCTCAACAGTGGATTCCTGGGGGTAATCATTGTTATTCCTAAAGTTTAGTTCAGCGCATTCAGTAATTCTAGAGGTTAGGGCACAGATTTTCCTCATTTTGCTTTACCTTTACCTTTACCATTTAACCTTTGGGTAGCAAAAGCATTGTTTCCACTTTTGGAAGATGAACTGTTTCTCTCCTTAAACAGAATTTGGCTAGCATTTTGCTTTTTCGGCCGTTCTGAACAACTTTCATTTCGCGTCTGTCCGTGTGTCCGTAGACCCTTCTAACAAGCTACGTTTTTCATCCGAATTCGATGAAATTTTCAGAGAATGTGTAAAACAGGCTGCAGATTGTTTCCCTTTGAGTTTCGTCGCTCACGAATCGTTACGTGTCTGTAAGATCCATACAATGTCACCGCAAAAACAGATTAACCTGCTGGAAATAATCTTCTTGGCTGCTGCATCGACTACTGTGAGGTTCGAGCAATAGCTGAATGTATTTTGTTCATTTCCAAATTAATTTCAAGTATCTCACTCCCTTGAATTTTATGTTTTTCATACTGCTGAGTAGTTGAGGATTTCATTTTGAAACATTCATTTAAACTTCGACCGGTTCACATTATATCACTCGCCATCCTATGAAATAATCATTACCGTAATGTAAATAATTCGTCCAACAACTTGCGAAGAACGGAAGAAAAAAAAATTAAAACTGCGAAGGAATTTTCAATTATTTCTGGCTCAACTCAGTCGACCAAGAGGAAGGCTGCTGAATATTTAATGAGAGGCTTTCTTCCAAAACCTCGAATTCCGCGGTTTGTCAGTTCTTGATTCCACTCCCTTCTTTCTGCCGATTTATCCTTTGTTTTTTCTGTCTTTTTGATTGAGTTCGTTTTCGCGGAGCATTACGTCGATTGTTGACTTAGTAGTCTCACTTTCCTCCGGCCGCCACGCGGAGTCTTTTGTGCGAAGCTTCCATCTGCTTTCCATCCTCAGTTATTTGTCTAGACTCGCTAGTCCGTTCATTTAGCCCTCCTCCTCGTCGTTTCAAATTATCAACAAAAGGCACGGGGACTTGATTTCATTTGCGTCGGCCCCTGAATAATTGAAGTGCCTTTCTATTCTTTATCGAGTTCCCTATTTTCCCCTCCCGTCTTCCCGATTCCCCCCTTTTTCTTTGAGCTCTCGAGGAATTCCTTTTTGCTTCAAGTATTCTTGAGGGAGGGTGTGAATCAATTAAATGCCTTCTTAAAAGGTAAACAAGGGTGATGGCACCAGTGGGTACTGACAATGCGACACATAGCGGTCCTTTCTCAGGTTACTTTATTCGAGATTCCTTCAACATTATGCTCTGCCGTGAATCTTTATGCGCATACTGTAAAGAAATATTATCTGATTAATTTTTGATCAAATTCAAGTTCATTCATGATTATTTGCACTAACTTCAGTCTAAATGGGGAGAGGGATTTACGAGATAGAATTCACAGATGCTACTGCTAGCAATACGAACTTACCCAGTAACTTTATGCTTGCAAAAATACGTTGTAAGGTGTTGGTAACAATACTATTGTGGTTTCTAGGAAATTTCACAGGGTTGATGGAAATTACTCCTTAGTAAAATTGAATTTTATTCAAAAAACTACGTACTATTTCAATAAGAGCTTTTTCACTCTACCCAGAATATGAGCATCACAGAATGACTAACTATGCTGAATGCAACGTTGCGACAATCATGCTCCCAATCAAGAATTAAGGGAAAGTTGCCCTATGCAACTATAAACTATATGTACAAGGTGTTCGAAAAACTATGTACCTCTTGCTTATTTCTCCTTAAAAACAATTCGGACACCATATTTCACAAAAATGTTCTCGTTGAGTTAAAGAATTGTGCTGTGAGTACATGCTAAATTGTGAACCACCCCCTCTCTACATTTTATGTTGTGAACCCTAATATACATGGAAATTTATGGAAAAATATCTCAGACCCCCAAATTTTGAATTACTATAATAACGTTTATAATTACAATATAAAAACGTTTATAATTACAATTTCATAAAAAAGGCGAATCCTGAGCAAAATTTAAAATATAGGGTGTTAGAGCTGTTAAATTGATAAATGTGATCCACGATTTTTGGTTGCTTTTCAGGCTGAATCACTTAGTTATTTATTGGTATTTGCAATATCTACTTGGAAAAATATCAAAATTCTGCTTTTCTTCATTAGCACTCTACATTCTCTTTTTAATAAATGATCGTATCTACATGATCAGCGTGGAATACTCCAATCAGATCCAATCAATTTTATTATCCAATAACTTGGTATTTTTTTCTAGTATGGGCCAACAATACGAGAGACGGACATTTTTCAATTAAACTTCACACAGATTCCAAGCCTGTAATGAACAACGAGAGTCGAAGTTATGTAAAATGTGAGTGTTGTCCACAGTGGACAATTGTTTTTCTTGACTGCTAATTAAAGAAAATAAGATGGAGTTAATACAGTATGTATGTGTAGAATCGATAGCTAGTGAATTTAAAAGTGGAAGAACATTTATCACAGGGTAAGACGCTCTACCTTTACTTTTTAAGTCGTAGGGAGAAGAATGATTTACTGCTGCAAGTTGGAAGTTCGGAGGAATTAATTCCAAACTCTCGTTTTATGTGCATTTTATTTTTTGTTTTTGAAGAAAAAAGAACAAAGTGCAACCTAACTATTAAATTTGCGTAAGATGCTTCACGGTCGGCGTCACATAATGGCTGAAACTTCAGGAGGGCTTTCTCAGCTAACATTTTCTTTCACTTAAGAACGGTGGAAGCGTTGAGCACGGCGAGAGGGTTGTGCGGTAAAGGAACTTTGTCAGTGGTCCAGCTGTCACAAGCAGTCACCAGGACGAGAGCACCCGCCGCCCCTTCAACCTACTGGCGGGCAAACTTTAACGAAATTGTCCCCTACCGAACCCCACTTCTTCCTCTCGGAAGACCCCCTTTTCGGTACGGTTTTGCCCAAAGTTTTCTTCCCGTTCATCTCGAAGGGATGTTCTCCCCCATCCGTTCTCTGCGCGAATCATATTTTGTCTACGGCGTTTGAGGCGTAAGGAGGGCCGACTTGACGGATACTACACTCACCTTGTCCAGTTCCGACTTCCTTCAGCTCTATTGTTGTCCTCTGGCGATCCATTAGCTCTAAAAGCTGCCTCCAAGGGGTTGGACATCCCCTTTATTTTTGACTGTCTGTCCCTTCAGAGGACAATGTATTGTCTTTCCGTCTATATTGTTTCCTGATCCGTCATAAAACACTTAATCACTTTTGTTATTCGAGTGTACTCCAACCATGAACCTACAGTTTCTGAACGTTCGTATCTCTGAGTCCGAGACTGAGTATTAGGGCAAACATGTTTGGAGCGCCTTAACAGCCATTAGCACAATAATGTTCTCATCGCCATTTCTATACAAGACGCTGCTGAATTTTTATCTACCGATAACGACGGACTTCACTATTGAAACCGGGAATGAATTCGAGGATATGCTTGTATCATCTTTTCTAAAACAGATGTGATGCAGAAACTAGAGAGGTATACTAAAGTTTTTTTGTGCCTTAAAGGTCTGTTGTGCCCCTGCGGTTGCAAGTTAAATGTTTGAGACCTACCCAGTTTTTGAACGGTGACGGTGGAGGAATAAGGTTCATCGTATGCACTAATTGTGGACCTTCCAAACTATACGAGGGGGTTATTCCTCTAGATTCTTCACAATCTGCTTTCGTCTAGAGAACTCTTTGTCCGTTTAATACTGAATTCAAAAGACAGGCAATCAGAAAAGAATCTGTCATTAATGTTGTTCATTAGTTATGTGATGGATATGGTTAGTTGGCCCTTCCCGATTTTAGAATCTGACGCCTTGGGAGATGAATCAGACGTTTTCAAGCGTCTGGGTCATCCTCTTAGCGTGGCAGAGCATTATCAATGCATCCAGCTCATTGGAAGGGGCAGCTATACCATTCCATCACCTCACAGTTAGTAGATGCGGTTGCATTGGTCTTTACACAATAAAAGCGTGCCACCATCGAGGTGATGGTGACTCAGACCCAACCAATAGTTTATTTTGCCCCAACACTTACAATATTCCGATGTCGTTGAAATCATGTCTGGAGGCGGCAATGGTCATCCTTTACCCAACGAATCGACGCCTCTTTGCTCGTCCAACCACCCACTGTGAGAGGAGACAAGCATTTGAAATGATCCGGCCGCCCTCCCCGGCTTTGTTATGCACCGTCTTCCCAACTTTTGTTAGTGTTTCTCTGCCACAATGTGTACGTTCCGTCGCCGAAATATGGCCCCGTTATACCCTCCTCTAAAGTTTACATCCTACGCAAAGCGTTAAATTATTGTCTGACGGCTTTATTCTTGAAACAGTCCCCTCCGCCTTTTGAATTTATCGTCCCTCAGTCGCTTTTTCTTTCGGTTTATACAACTCAATAAAAGAGCGGACGTCATGTTGGGTGATTATAATTAAGTGCCTTTCGAATCGATCATCCCCACGTATGGCAACTTACTTTTCGATGACCTGGTTTTTGAGAACTTCAAAATATTTGTTCGGCACGATACACAAAACTCGTGTACCTTACTTTCTCGACAACTTGAATGATCCAAAAATTGTCATGAAATTTCCTCAATCTTGAATGAAAACTTTATATCTACCGTGCCATATACAAAAGAACGTTTGCATTTTACTTTATAGAAAATACCGATAGTTACGCCATACATGCTCAATTGTATATAGAACACATAGTAACAAATAAATGTGAACAAATAAGAAGTGATATAAAGACATGATTTTCACTAAATAGTAAATATTAAGAATACCTGCTCCGGCCCGAGTTACGTTTCCTCTTCAATCAATAGAACTCATCTGCAACTCAATTAGGAAGCTGAATCGAGATTCATTAAATGAATCAATAAATTTTATTGATTAATTTCTTTACCCAACAAATCAGTTTGAAGCAGTTCTCAGGCTACAATTCTCACTCAATTCTCATAATTCTTATCTTGTTCGATTCCAATTGAGGTCTAGTATCGTCAAAAACCTCTAAAACTTTGACTTTCACGTTGAAAAAGGGAGTTGTTAAGGAGGGAAGCCAAATCTGAAGTTTAATGAAGGTATCAACAACTCCACGGTTTTTTGATGTTTTCTATGTTGATAATCGTAAGTTTAAGAGTTTTTAGTTACTTGAGTTCAAGAGACTTTAGTTAGAGAAAGGTAAATTTGAAAGGAAAGTTGGTCTGCATGTTGCCCTACTTATTTTCCGAGAAACATACTAGGAAGCCAACTTCTTAGCCTCAAAAACAAGTTTTCACTCACATCTCTCACCATTGGTGCTCATTTCTGCAATACGACCTATTAGCAGAGAAACGTGATGCTATGTTGCAGTCTCTGTTATATTCGAACAACAAGATTAAATAATTCTACATCTCAATACACTTTCCTAATTGATGGATCAACAACTATCACATTAGGGAGGCAGTAAGCGGGTATACTGTCTCTCGACATGATAATAAATTTCATTAACCGTTTTATGAGGGCTCGTTAAAAAAGCATTAATCTTCTTTTTTATTAATTTCCATAAAAATCTATCTAAGGTCACAGCCCGATAATTAATTTGAGGAAACAAACACCTACAGCCCCATTCACGGGAGCGGTAGACCAAACGACCGCCGTTGGCAATCTCCAGTCTGAACTCCCGGTCCCCTCTTACTAATAAACAGATTACATTATTAATCCAATTATCAATTATTATCGACGACGGTGTTGTTGTTTTGGAACCAGGAGGATAACAATCGCTGATAGAATATTCCATTATCTAATGCACCTGAACGCTTACATAGTTTATGTACGCGATCCGACGTCGTTCATCCCCTTCATCCACTAATGGTTGGGACAGTGGTTTCGTTCATTACGCTCTTTCATAATTACAGTACTATAGCATTCAATCGAGTCATTTCAATGATATACATCACTATACAACGGATTTGCTGTAAGCATTTCGATTGATTTTCCAGGAGGATACGTTTTGTATTAGTAATTTTTAATTAAGCGTATTTCCGGGTCTACATTCATGATGTTTGATTAAATTTGTCCGCAGATCGATATTGCATTTGTAACAAGGAGTTCATGGAATGGATTAGTTATCCCTTCTAATAGCTCAAGCGATATGCCTTGTACACCCTTACGTATCAATCATAATTTTCTTCGTTTCCTACATTTCAAACTTTAGCATCTTATGTTGAATATCAATGAACTGTGGGTATAAAAGATGGATTTGATGAGGACTGGACTGGGGGAAGACATAATCGCTGATGAAGGTGATTGCTTAAATGGGAAGCGTCCGAATCCCCTCTAGCCTGAGATACGGTTAAATGTTAGCATTATTGTTCCAACAGAAGATAACATTGAATTCATTCGTATAAATGCCTGACTTTTCAGTTGAGTGAGGAAAGAGAAATTGCAAAATCATTCATGATTGATGTGGTTCCATGAAGACTGTTTGGAGAATCAAGAACTTAACTGTGAACGAGTTTGTGGGGCAAAAAGTTAGTACACGAATACCGTTAGAATGTGAAGTGTCTTCCCATTATTATGTAATTCCTTACTAGTTTTGGGGTATACCATGTACGGCCCTGATACATGGAAAAAATTGCCTTCAAGACACAAATAACATTTTATTTGAAAGCAGTATAGAGCGGTTCCCTATCATAGAGATTACTTAGCACCTAGTATACCGTCCCACCCTTGATGATAATACTCAACAATATCTCAAAATTTAATCTCCTAACACCAAGATTTAGGAAAAGGGTTTCCTTGAGTATACGTGGCTCTTCTTTATTCGTTTATAAAGAAAATATTGGATGATTCAAATCTTATCTTTCAATACTTTCTGACATATTGCAATCAGAGATGATTTTAGAATGTTAAGCCGCTTGATGAAATCTACTAGTTTGTGGTAAAGCAAAAATGGTGGTGAATCACACTAAGTTTCATAAAACTATCAGTGTAAGTTCGTGGAAAATGATTTCAAATGCACTAGTAGTAAGTTGAATTCACTAAAGCAGTTTGAAGCGTCACACGAGATATGTTACTACTCCCATCCAACATCGTCGCAAGTGATCTCAATGAGAGGCAGGTAGCTCACGGAAAACGTATACACTGTGTAGAGAGAACGTCGTTGGATTGATTCGAGTAATTCAATCGGAAGGTTCGGGAAGGGAGATACCCAGGGCAGGGACTCTGATGGAGTAGAAGGGCAAATGGGGTCGTGTGCAGGGGACACCTGAGTGTGATGTATAGACCATTAGGTGGAAGTCGGGGGTGTCAGGCCTCTCCTGGGCTTCCAAACCTGGCTCCTCGCTCGTCACTCAGTATCCGAGATTTGTATACGGAGTTCGCTGTGGACGCGCCAAATCCAAACTCTGCGGTAGGCACACGGATATATTATATGTTTTGTGGGCTGCCGTCGGGTGCGAAATGAATGCGGTCGCCGCAGATAAAGCCCACGCAGGGCTCGAACACCATTTTATCATATGGAGAATACGGGAAAGCAAACAGGATATTTTCAACACTATTGAAATTATGAGTCGCTTGGTCGCAGTAAACTACAAGAGTTCTATATATCTTAACCATTATTCGTGTGTCAACTCTGGTCACGGGAACTTATTTTAGAATGAACAACCGTAAATGCTCTTAATAAACTCAAATAACTATCTGCCAACGAGTTTTTGTAACAGCATAGTACTTATCTTATTTATCATGGACATTACACATTTATAAGTAAAACAGTGTTTATCCGCATTTATATCTCTGCTGGTTCTTTCAACTCTCGTAGCAACCACAATAATTAAAATTATTTTTATTTGATTATGTAGAAGTTCTTAGAGATTGATCAAGTAGATCCCAAATAGCCTCGTATTAAAATAACGAGCCTAGATCATTAGGAGCCACTAGTCACGCTCTACATTGAATATTTTGCTCATACTAGAATAGTACTTCGTGGCTAGGGATTTCCAATAAAATAAATGTTATTTTTGATGGACTGTCATGGCCACGACGAATGAACGAAATCTTCTGTATACAATTCGACAACTTTCAACTTTTTATTCCTATTTTCATGATATTTTTGAGGATCTAAAGTGTATAGACCTTGGATGGTGCCCTATGAAATTTATCTTGCACAGACGAGATCCCTTTTACTCATCCTCCTCAAGTTAACTTCTGCATAATCATTGTATCCTAAATCCTACTATCTAACATGCTATAACTGTTAGTACAATCTTGCAATGGTTCAAACCCTCATCAAACTTCCTTGCTTATTTTTTAAAAGTGCCCTGTTATTTTTACTGAGACGTTGTTCAATTTACAAGCGGTCATGACATTTGATTGAGTTGTTATGTAAAGATCGGGTTGAATCATGTTCTTTCAAGTTAAAACTTGATACTGATGATTATTTTCATTACAGTTCGACTTGGATAAACACGTACACACTTTCAAAGGTAATAAATGAAATCGATGCACTTGCAGTAAAATATACTGAAGAGTAAGATTTAAGGGAGTATAGCCATAACTACGTTGCAACAAGACAAATGCGAAGTATATCCCTGTACCTACGTATTTCCAACGCCATCCCCACTCTAGGTTTATTCATATTTGATCACCCATCGCACAATGGGATCCTCTTTTCCCTCCCACCCTTCTGCATTATAATTCTTCTTCCAACGGCCTGCCCTTATTTTCTTGTACATTATTTACTAAAGGAGGTCTAGTGCACTATTCACACCTTACCGCCCCTCGGTATTTTTCTCCCATTCTCGTACTTCTTGTTCCACTGTGTGCGTTGAGGAGGTTTCATGAAAAATGGTGGCAAGCAAACGCGCAACAAATGGAATGGCGTACCAGAAGCTTTAATCGTTGAATGCAATATTGAACCACCATAATGGAGTTTTGAATAGATTATTTTAGCATATGTTCGTAAATAAACCACGACTGTCTTTCGAAGTATATAAACATGCTTACGTAAACACATACATGTATACATAAAAGTTAATATTTATGGATATCTATGCACTGAGGTATTCATGTCATTGATCCATGCTACAGTATGCATCTGCATTTTACCAGCTCCTACTGAAAATCGAACATTTCCTGCAGAACTTTCCAACTCAAAGGAAGCAAAAATGAAGGAAATGCAAATTATTTTTCGTGACTCGTTGCCGTACAAGCACCCCAGGGATGAAAGATGAAAGGCGCCACTCTTTTTAGCCGTGAGGATCATTAGATCAAAAGAGTTTTTGAACACTGGACGCTGCAGAATTAGCCCCCTTTCATTACGAACGACTTCACCCTCCTAGTCAGGGGCAGAGCCACCTGGTGTCTTAACTCTGGACCTTTCCATCCCTGAGAAATTCCATTATGCATGAGATCAACGCTGATTGCTTGGTTCCTTCTCTCAACTTCATCCCTCGCTGTTCCTTAGTGAATCGTCCTAGCCCTGGAAACATGGAACGTATCATCAGACTTATATCATCCCAAGATTCGAACTGAAACTACACAATTTGATGAACATTACAGAAACTCTTTTCAGAGTGAAGATTAAAATTATACCATTGTAGATTGCATCACATTACGACTTATTATTTATCAGCATTCATGATGAATACGGGTAGTTCCTCCCTACCCGTTTCTTGAAACTGCTAATCCTCAGCATCAACCTGAAGCTGTTACTGGCTTATCGTCCCTACCCTTGGAAGAAGAAACTAGTTCATTATATCGCCTCCTAGTTACACATTATATAATAGACCATCCCTCAATTTAAAGAACCACATGAAAATCTCCTTGAAATTTTGCAATCATTTAGAAAACCAGTTCTAATTATAAATTTCCAGTCCTCCTTTCTGGTTTATCCCGTGGTTTCAATCATGCTCTTATCGTGTGTGACTGCGAATCGAATTTTCGACTATATCTAAATGTGATATTGTTTCAGTTTGGGCGTAATTATTTTGCACAGATTGATTATTTGCAATAATCGAATTCTTGTTTATTATTCGTAAAAGCAACAACGTATTTACTCTACCAATAAATCTGAGAGTAATCGGACATTACAAAGTTATGTGCTCGACATCTGCAATATTTCTTGAAACTTTGCCCACAGAAATAACTTTACCAAATCCGAACGCATTTCCATTTAAAAATAAATCAGTTTCAAACTCACTTTCATTTGCTTTTAATTATTTATTTATTTTTCTTAATTTTAATAATTTCGATTGTTTAATAATTATTTTACGAAATTATTACATTCAATTGTGATTTCTTTCGACGCGGGATTCTTTTCCTTCATCTTAGTTTCATTTGAGAAACTTCCTCCAAACATTTTCCTTGAAGAATTTTAATCATTCAAAGAGCGGTGTTTGTGATATTCCTGATACAGGTCGGCTCCGCAAAATTCCCCCCAGCAATTGTTCAGCCGTGAGTGGAAGTGCGATGAAAATGTCCCATTTCCGCTTACAATGCAAATTTAAAATCAAGTTACCTGGACTCTCCCATTCGATCAAGTTCCCAATCGTTGCTGTTATTAGAATTGTGTTGGGTCACTGATTCAAACGTTTTATGCAAATCCAATGGCAGCACACTCGTTCTGCTCAGAGAAAGGCCTGATTCAGGGGCGAAAACGTTTTACGGGGGAGTATCGACTATTTGGCTCCCACTCTCCGGTCATTTATGATATAGCCATTTCATTTGTCACTTCTATTGTTTCAGAAATCAGCTAATTGTATCCCACATCCCCATAGGAACATGATGTATTCTGTTTGGGGGTAGTATTAACGACTCATTGACAGCGAATCGTTTACTGTTGATCTATTCTGCTTACTCTCTCCAGAAAAAAAATGAACATGGTTGTTTCGGATCATGATGGTGCCGATTCGGATTGGAGAATTCTTCGAATTAAGTTGCATTGTCCAAGTTCCTTACATCTAAGTCGTTCTTGATTAGAACTAGCTCGTTCCACTGCTTGTTTAGTAAGCCTCAGCGAGTTTTTCATCATACCTACATTACGAAATGTTAAGACTGACAGTTCTCCAATATTGAGGAAAAATAACTTTCTAGTATCCTCTAAAAACATTAACCACAAAATAGAAAACTGTTTTGGAGGAAATTTCCATGCTACATTGCAAGTTGCCAACTGTCCTCTCGTATTCTTCTGAGAATCTCTTTAAAAAACGACAAAAAATGTCATTATGAAATTAATGTCAAAACCAGCCAAACACACTGTGGGCTTTTAACTTTAATAGCTAAATCTTTCATGAGGTTACAGTCAGGACGATATACTGAACGTATTTCGTCGTAGGTTATTCCAATAACAACATTATTTTTCTCAATTTTTTCTCTCATTTGGTTAAACATTTTCTGTCGTCACTTCTTTCTAGCAACAACTGAACAAGTTGAGGCTGATCGGTTTACCCATCAGAGCATCGTGAGTTGGTTCTGGAGTTGCGTCAGAATAGATCTAGGTGGCGTCACGAACTAGACTGTTCTCTTGGTTTTCTAGTTCGTTGCCCCCTCAGTTCTGCATTCTGAGAGTTCTGAAAAGGCCTTGACATCTTTTGAAAGGTGAACTAGAGTTTAACTGAAATATGTGTCCGGATATAATAATAAAATCCGATATTACTTGATCATGGTTGCAGCGACGCTCGGAGGCTCAAAAGATCTAACTTTATAATCTCTCCACGCAATTACTCAGGCCCTTGAATCACCTGAGGGCAAGAGAGTTTTATCAAGTGAAATTGAGAAAATGTCCGACCGAGAGGCGCCTGACAACTACAACGGCCGGGGGTCGAGAGCACTCGCTCACTTTGCCTACAGTGTCAGGCCAGTGGAAGTGAAGGACACAATAGGGATCCCTTTATAGGACAAGGGCTCCCTCTATATCCCAGCGATACATGACAAATAGCCATTGGCGGAGGACCCGCTCTATTGCGAGCGGACCCCACTCACCAAGAGGCCTCGTAGAATAAAAAGAGTTGAACGAAAAAGTTCCGCGATTTGCATAGTACATCCTCCTGTACCTGAGCTTCTAAGGGCTCAGTTAGTCATCTGTGAAACCGTGTGAGCCCCGCCCTCCTTTCAAACGCACTGCACTTGAAAACTACCCAAGGAAATATATTAGTGGAGAGACTCGGTTTTGAATATATACTGTGCCTCTTCAAGAGCTTCTTGAATTAACATTTATTCACGACGGCTGCCAGAGAAGTCGCTCACATGCAACCGTTGGAACCCTCTCCTTATTAGAGACCTCTGATAATTGTCTGACGGGTGCATTGTTTAAACAGCTATATATTTGAAGTTTTGGCTCTCAGCCAATAGCTACTCTGAGATCGAACCCAGCAGTTTATATGCAATTAAATCTATTTCTCTATTTAATCAATCAGAATAGCTTCTTTGTTTTGAAAAATATACGGTGTGGTAAAGTCTGCCAAGTTGGGTGGACAGTTTATGTTCTTTATTTATTGTAATGTGGATATTACTGTTTCAAAACTGGTGAAAGTTATATGTAATCCATGATAATCACTGAATTGCCTGACCAATAATGGTACAATAAACAGTGTAATGCTCTAGAAATTTTTTTAAATGTAAATGACCCAAAAGTGATTGATTGATTGATTGTAAATTATCCAAAATTATCTTGCGTTTCGCCCTCGCTTCAAATTTTAAGTTTGTGCCGCTTCGGACGTCATAGCTAATGGGAAAATTCACCTGTTTATTACAAGACGGTAATGGAATGGACTAGATGCCCCTCTCAAGGGCTGAAGTGATGTGCCTGCAACACCCTCTGTATACACTCGAATTTAAAAAGCTTCAGGTTTCACAGTTTCTAGAAACGCGAAGGGGAAACTATTCATATCTATCCCACTGCATGGACTTCAAAAAAGCAGGGAGGGGGGGGGGGGGAAGCTAGTAGCGGGGCAGGAATATGTAATTCTGGAGGGGTAATATTATATATTTACTGTCCAATCCCCCTTAGGAGATAGTGCGAGGGAAAGGGGTTTCAGGAAAGTCAATATTGTGTAGAGGGTGTGTATGCGTTACCAGACTCCGCTGCAATCGCATGCTGCAACACCCTAAGGATATACATTAAACGAAAATGCATTTGGTCATACTCAAGATTAGCATTTTCAAGAGACGCATATCCAAATCCATTCACAAACTCTTCTTTTTTTAATTATTCAACCGAAATATCCAAAGGAGATCATTGAGAATGTTGCAATTAGTTGAGAATCGAAAAATGGGAAGCTAACAGAATGTCGTAAGAGAAGGACCTAATTTCAGCCTTGTCAGCTTTGGGAATAAACGTGTACGTAATTTAATTCGCTTAACAAGTTGCAAACTTGTTTTGAATCATTTACAGTGGTACTTTTTAAGGGCACCAAACACGGGTTTCATATTATAAATAAAACATTTAGAGGAGAAGTTGCTTAATAAATCATCATATCATTATCATGAATATGATTATCATTATCAGCAATACACATTCCAAATCTTAGCCGCTGGGCAAATGTTTAATTAATGTTTTCATTCACTCAAATCGCGGAATAAATTCATACATTCTTAATAAAGGCTTAAGTTTTCTGCATGGGTAGGTGCTTACCAAAGATTACCAGTGATGAATATGGGATGGTTTGGACAGGTGGACTGTGAGGAGGTATAAGAGAACTATTGATCAACGGCCGGTACTAACTGCGTGAAATAGGTTGGCTAATACGGATCAAAGCCGCATTAGCATCATTGACTGTCATTGACCTAATTATTCAGTCTATCCGCCTACCTTCCGTCTCCGTTTCAGCAAACTTATTGGTCATTGAGGGAAATATAATGAAAGTCGCTATTGTCCCCTACAATTAACGGTAATTGGTGGAGGGCATCGGAGTAGATAATAACGGGATCCTGGGATCAAAGGGACGGGAACGAAGGGACGCTATGATTGGCAAGTGATGCATGTTTGCGTCACAGCCGGCTCCCCTTAACAACCTTTATGGAGTTCTTTTGATATTGAAATTTCCTTGTTATCGGCTTCAGAATGGGGCCAGACTTGTCAGGGGAAAACACCAAAAATCGCGTCGAAATCTTCTTCGAAAAAAAATTTTCCTCGACCTCGTTTCATTGACACAAAGTGACAAAACAAGGAAAAACAACGGTGGATGAAGCAATTAAAATGGAGGAAGGGATAGAAATTGCCCTTTGGGAGAGAATAAAAGCATAAATCAAGGTTTCTTGTTTGAGAGGTGAGCTTATCGACGACATCGTTCCCTCTTCCCGATTGAAACATAGCCAACGGAAAAACGTTGTCTTCCCATTTGAACAGGCCATCAGATCAAACTGCTATAAATCCTGGGGCGCTGGGGTTTTCTAAGGCTTGTATCAACTGCCCACCCACACCAAACGAACAATGACCCTTCCCAGACATCGACTTGTTCTTCTCCACACAAAACCGAGTATAGCTCTGCACGATCTTCCTTCACACTTTCACTGTCGGCTCCACCGATTTCGGACTGAAAACCGACCACAGAATAGTAAGCCAACGATTTCTCAAATCTTCGAGGAGGTTCACTGTACACATTGATGTTATTTATAAAGAAATTGAAGTAATGTTTCAGTTGATCTGTCCGTGATTTCGAGATCAATCGCCGTCCCTTTGACTAGTTCAAGATTCTTTAATTTTTCATGGGCGCGAATTCCTTTGTGTTATTCGTTTCAAAATTTTTCTCGCAAAGTTGCGTAACAATAAGGTGAGAAATTCATGGAAAGAACATTGAAGATGTATCGGCGCCCAAAACATTGTATCTTCATCTATTCTATTCCTGACATACAATGATTAATACCTTTTGTACGATATACGTATACGAAAGTTAATTAAGTGTTGGTTGGTTTCACATTCTGTTAGGAGTAGTTATGATAGTTTATGTTATTGGTCACTCAAGACAACAACAAATAGGTTCAAGAGAAAGGACAGGGACTAGACGGAATCAATCATTCCCATTCCGGATCTATCCTCCGACAGTGAGTCCTCCTTCTAGCATATTGCTAGTTAATAGGCACCGTCCCAGCTCTTCATCGCCTTACCTTTCTTTGCCCCCTCTTCCCTCTCAATTCAATTTAAGGTTGAATTAGCTATTCGATGATTGAGGAGTCCATAAACATCTCGAAGACGAGCCTTATAACCAAAAAATTAGGTTATTCGAGCACGTGTTTGATCATTTTAAATTAATTCCCAGTACGAGACGAGTATTCATCAATTAAACCTCTCATTACAGTGTTTATGTTGAATTTTATTAAATGTTATGTATTGGGGTTATATATTCGTGATTGGCGGAAATTATAGCTATCAAGCTACATTGGTGGTAATACAATGGTAATACTCGCCTGTTAAGGCTTGCTGTTTTGATCGCTTTTCTTAAACTGAAATTAGGCATTCTATTTTTTAATTCATTTACGTTTCTTCAAGGTTTTACTAGTTAAGGAAGCATAATGAAAAGTTTTGAATACCGCTAACTTGAACATAAATATTCTTATGCTGCTCACATTTACCTCTATCCCAAATAAATGCAGTTTACTGCTTCTATTTATGCTTATACTGTTTACAATATGGAACTATAACGGAACTGTTACAACAATAGTTTCTGTAACGATATTAAACCGTAATGTTTATTTCAGAAATATTGACAAGCTCAGTAAATTGTGTGAATTTGAATTTGGTAGAAAATCATTCTTAAATTTCCTTACAGAAGATGTTTAATAAAGACAGACAAAATCCTCCAAGACACAGTACAACGGGGATTTTTCGTAGCATCCCCGTTTTCGACCTACAAAACCATATAGAATGATTAGAGATTCTGAATCATTTTGAGATTTGAAGCATATAGCCGCTTCCATTCCATACCAAGCTGATGTTAGAAGGTAGTTTTCTACTAAAGTGGAGTGTAGGTACGAATATGCTAATTCCTTTGACTTGAATAAACGCTGCGAACACCGCATCGGTGTTAGCTTTGCATGTGATTACGTGAGCCCTCCTAGGGGGAAGTGCGTGTTTGTTCTGAGATGTCAATATTTTCCATCATTAATTCCTCTCGAAAGAGCAGCCGAACTTCGAAAGGTTATGGTCGGAGATCCCTTAGTAACGTTCAGAAGTTACCTGACCCCGAGTATAATGTTAGTCTCTCCGGTTGTTATTACAGTTACCTATGTTATTTCGGTATAAACCGATACGTTTTTGATATTAGCGAATCTCACAATCGGTAAAGAGTAGATCATGAATATTTCTTCAATCGGTCACCCCCAGGTACAAACTGGGATTAACCTACATAATTACATTACATTAATTTTACCCATTTCATGCTCTATTTTTCAGAATAGTCAGGTTCCTTTCTCATTACTGTTGAAACTTAAATTTTACATGCTCCAGCTATATCTTTTTAAAAGTTTTAGCTAAAAAGGAGTATAGACATAGACATGATGGATTCGTTACATTAAATGTACGCATATTTATTAAATTGTAAAAGAAAAATCACAGATGATGATCGAAAAATAAATTAGCATAATTTCCAGTTAAGAAATGATATTACAGAACCAACATGTGCGAAATAATAAATTCAAAATCAAAAATTCAAAAATGTCACTCTTGGTAAAACCCTGGAAATAATCGAAGCCAATTGCATCTAATTAAGCCAACGATATGAGAAGAGCACTCGTAAAATAAAGTGAGTGATACAAAATTTGGAAAAAAAGAGAGAGATTGATATGAGAATGAAAGTCAACTGTAAGCGATCAATTGCATCAAATTAAGCCAACTCATCCAGAATAACAATTTTTCATGATTTCAATTTCAGACACTCTGTTTATTACATTATATAATATAATTTGAATAAAGAATTTTTTTCCATAGCATTTTCCGAAAACTCGTTGACTGTTCCTTTGAAATCGTCAAAAAAGTTGAATGATGCTACAAATTATTCTAAAATGTACTGGAAATACATGAAAAAGTTGCAAAATAAAAATGATAAGACCAGGAAAGTGCATTAGGGTATTTTACAGTCCATAGATTTGCTCCACTGTGCTAATGGTGATGAACAGAATAATTTTATTTCGTTTTTTTAATTTCTCATATCTTGAAAAGTAAGGTGTTCTCCTACAGATGTATTAAAAGTAGTTTAGTAAAAGTTGTGATTGTTGAAAGTAACGTTTCGTCACAAACTTCAGGGGAATTGAGAAATATAATCATTGTGGGCCCCTAATCACAGCCTAGAATAAACTGTCTTCCATTCGATAAAAAATCAATTAATTACAAGTCATTTCCATTTCCCCCCAGATAAATCATACCTTTTGTACGAATTTCATTGATCCTGTACTCTAAACTGAAGAATAATTTAGGAAAAAGAACGATTCTCTGAAAAAATGTATTACTGTTCAAACTCTCCTGGCAAGACCGATTGATTCGTTTCTGAGCCTTTATCCGGCTGAATGTCACCTGTCGTAGAACTTTAGGCATAATCGCACCATTATTACTAATGATGTCGTTGCTTTCTGTTGCTTATAGATATTTCTCGACTCGATCGAACAAGGGAAATACCCTTCCTTTAAATTCATTAACCTTAAGAGGTTCTGAGCGGAAACAACTTCGCTTGGGAAGCTTTCTGTTGAATAGGTTGGAAGAGGATTCTCAGCCCACCACTTACTCCGATAGCCTTTTATTGATATGAATTAATTAGATTTGGCCGATCGGAGAATCTCGAAGATAAAGGAAGAGGGAGCGTTGAGAGAAAACGTTTTCGTGAAAGAAATGCGTTCCCAGAACTGCTCATGGAATGAAAGAGATGGATGGAACCTTTTCAGACCATAAATCAATGTTGGGATCCTTCCGGATGAAATAATAAAATATCAATGAATGCGGGAGACGATTTGTGTCAGTCTGCAAATAAATTGTTAGCTAAAATATAACTCGTTGGCTACCGTTTCTGTGACGATGGGACTACCGCGTTTTTTGCCAAACGCCTGCCGATCTTGAGGAATGGTGCCGGGAACAATTATTTAAATGGTTTCATAGTTGAGAAAAATTTAAAATTGGTATTTGACACATACCTTAACATAGAAGCAGAAAATACCTAACCCGTTAGACATTTAATGCTCAAATTTTGTTTAATCACTATACAATCTTTATATCAATATTGTTCTATTCCATACTACTGTAATCGATTAATAACCCGCAAACGTTGCGTTATTTATCATTTGGCTTGATTGCTTTTGTCTTTTACATTCATTCCGATGTTGCTTGGTTTTTCATTTCCAGTTATAAACTCTTGTAATTGCGTTCGAAATGTTGGTCAAAAATCATTCATCGGGAAGGGAGATGTCTCTGATCTTGGTATCATTTCAACTGTATTCTACTCAATGTTCTTTCACTGTTTCACTCTTGGGAGTAATAATTGTTGACCATTATTCGTATGGAAAAACAGTATTGAGTGGCCATTGGATTGACAATACTTAAGATTTGATGCTAAATCGATGGCTTATGTATATCTTGATTCCAGACGTTTCTGGCTTTGGGAAAAGAGGTACAATAAGTTGTCCACTTTCGTCGGATAAGATCAGTTACATTTTCACATGCCTGACCGCAATTAAAGTAAGACCAAAGAAACGAATGCCTTCTCACAGGCGGTCCCAATCCCTTTGAAGCAACAAAAACAAAGGCTTGAGACAATCAGCGGCTCGGAAACAATGCACCACAATTCAACCCGTGGCTTGATGCAGGCATAGAATCTGCATACCACCTCCTAATATACTGCCTAATTAAATATTTGCATACATTTCTCTTGATTAGAATGAATTGTTCTCTAAACTGGGCTAAGAAGCTACTCATTGTTTCGATAGCGTGCAAATGCGACCTCAAGATTTTAAATCATTGTTTAAATCGTCGGTAGTGGGAAGCGAAGCGCGACTCAATTCGATTTTAAACTTCTGACAAAATGGCACATTATTTTCAAGTCAACCACCAGTTCAAATTTGTTGGACGAAGATGTAGATCCATAGGAGGATGTCCGAATTGGGCCATTTTGGACCTCTTAGAAGGCTAGTGATTGGTTCCAACACCTGCTACTAGTAGTCCTGTCCCCAGGGGTTTTGAGGTGGAAAGTTTTATATACATTTTTTCTCACTTGATTTCTATGTTTCTGAAGGTGCTGAACACGAATCTGACGTTTGCAGTCAGACAAACGGCTGTTTTGATTTTTAGTGTATGGCCTTTTAAAATGGTCACAATCTAAAATTTATGGTGCTTTCTGAATTTAGAATTTAATTCTCTACAACTTTCATTCCCGACTCTTCTCGAACAGAGTAGTTTTTCCTTCGATATGAGCGCTAGAAAACGAGTGCTGAACACGAATCTGACGTTTGCAATCAGACAAACGGCTGTTTTGATTTTTTAGTGTATGACCTTTTAAAATGGTCACAATATAAAATTTATGTTGCTTTCTGAATTTAGAATTAAATTCTCTACAACTTTCATTCCCGACTCTTTTCGATCAGAGTAGTTTTTCCTCAGATATGAGCGCTAGAAAACGAATGCACTTTAATTCTGTGCCAACATGGGAAAAATGGTCGAATTTCGACTCGCAATTGTGCTACTACTAAACCAAATCGTAATTTGAAAAATATTCAACGCAAAATTTAAACCTTTTGCAGAACAATCTTTTCTATATGATGCGTGCTTTCTGAGTTATAATCGAAAAACTAGAAAAAGTGAGACAATTTTTTGGTTTTTCGCCATTTTCTCAGAAACGCGGAGAGAAATTTTGGTTGCGAACGTCAGATTCGTGTTCCGCATTTTCGAAAACAGTGAAAAAAACTCCAATAAACTTTCCGCCTCACGGCAATTTTTTTCCTCAGGGGACTGGACTATAGAGCTAGTTGACAACTTCATTTGTCTTTCCTGTACCAGGAAGGGGGTGTGGTAGCTATTAGATATAAGGATTTTTGTGATGTTTTTCAAAGTATAAAGATGGCTTTATTCATCTCTGACTTGAGAGAAATCATTCTGCTTGCATCAGCAGAAATCATTCCCTGATCGGTTCCAACAACGGCTACAGAGCGAGTTGGTGACTTCATTAGTTTTACCTGTACCAGAAATGGCGTGTGATAGCTATCATAAATGAGGATTATTGTGGTGTTCTTCAGAGTATAAAGATGGTTTCATTCATCTCTGACTTGGGAGAAATCATTCTGGTATCAATTTTCTCCTACTCTCAGCTGAGTAATAAACTAGACCGTGAACCCGTGAATAAACCATTCATAACAAACCTCAAATAATTTCTCGAAGCGTTTCTGACCTAGGGAGCGCGTGCTTTCTCCCATAGATACCTCGCTTTATTCACGGAATAGTTTCTATTACAAGGGAGGGCGCTGAATTCTCGGTCGGGCAGAATTAGCTCCAAGGCGGATGTTCCCGGGACGGACTTCCTTCCTGAAGAAGGGGAGACGTCCCCTGGCAGGACAAAGACTCCCGGCCCATCCAGTCACTTTTATTATATTTCATCCCTCTTCCCCATTGTAACTCTCGCCCGATAGAAACACAATGAGTGTCAACCCCATGCTAAAGGGCAACGCTATATTACTACCACCTATGTACAACAATCCCTCCATCCCTCGTCTTCCATTTTTTCTTTGTATCCCCGAAAAAAAAAACTGGGATTACACCCAGAAACCGTGCATTTTTCTCGCGTTCGGCAAGAGTAATGAGAAACCCTGTAAACCATTCTATACCACTACAAAGGCTCGTTGATAACAAGTCGTTCAGGGGATTATGGAATACCTGTTAACATTAATCAAATAGTCTCCCCTACTGTCTGTTGCCCCAAGCATGCAGGAGGAATTCGAGGATTTGTTATGAAAAAGGGGAACTGCGGCTCAAAGGTGATAATCTCCCCTGAGCAAAAAAGAAAAATTATAGAGGGTTGAACGCTTGCAATTTCACCATCCTTGCAACGATCATACTGGCGGTTAAAATGTGTCTTCTCATTACTCGAAATAGTTAACAAGTCCTTGCCGTCCTTTGAACTTTCCCCCTTTTCCGTTTGAATGGTTGAATGCATCGTCAAGAGTTTGAAGCCCCTCGAGGGAAGCATGACTTGTAATCTGAGAGAGATAAGTTAAGTATTTACGACCTCTTTGCCGCAACTCAACTTTGTTACAACTTTGATTGGTACGCCTGTATGAGTAAGTTTGCGTCCCTCTAAGAAATACTTTTTTTTCTTGTAGAACCCCACCAGCACATGCATTTTCCACTCCGTCTTCTGAATTTATTCATTTCCGTGGGCAGTAACCATAACTTAATCTTTCCTTGAAAATTTCGTGTTTGTATTTTGTCGTGCAACTTTGGGGATGCAGTGCGCTTCCGGAAAAGCATTTCTTCAAAGGTTAGCGCTTGAATTACTAACTGGGAGTATGGTATACAATAACGGAGGTTAATAATTAAGCCTATCTGTCTATGCAACGCAGTGGAGAGAAAGAGTGAGATAAAGCATTTATTTAGGTCTATACATTCTACAAGATCCATCAATACATCATATTGTACACCACTACATAATTTAACAGATCCATGCATCAACACTAATAATTATTAGTCAACACTATCAACACTAATATTATGATATATCGAAGCTATGAGTGTTCACATTTTCCTGCTTTAGACTGCTGGTTAAAACCGTCGCAGGGGGTAGTCGCTCGAGGCTTTTCCTACTCTAATTCCTTTTCGTGCCTAAAATTTTTCATTTTCTATTGTGCTTTTTGGTGCTTGTTAGCTATTTTCCAATCGTTTTTCCTTAAATTTAAACTCGGAAGGAACATATTAATTTCACTTCATCAGCATGATAAATTGTTTTTATAATAGTACAGTTTCCATATCGTTTTCATATAGTTATGTAACACAGTATATTTGTCGCATTTTGATGAATATACTTTTAACTTATTCAAATACTTATCATTCTTGAGATCTGCACCAAATATTGTGTTTCGTCGCAAGAATTTTGTGTAGCTTAGAGTAAGATATTATTGCACTAGGAAGCAATTAATAGTGGTACAGTTCGTCCCTAGGTACAATAAACCAACATGGCAGATTTCCCCAGCTGAAAATTTCCTGGAATGTTTCCTGGAAATAATTATACAATTAATAGTGAAGGAGCGCCAGCATTGGTACAGTTCGTTCCTAGGTACAAAAAACCAACATGGCAGATTTACCCAGCTGAAAATATTGACCTAGAGTGAAATGCTGACACTTCCTATTGGTACTTTCATTTCTTTAAATGCATGACCTAGAGTGAGTAGATATTATTGCACTAGGAAGCAATTAATAGTGAAGGAGCGCCAGCATTGGTACAATTCGTCCCTAGGTACAAAAAACCAACATGGCAGATTTCCCCAGCTGAAAATTTCCTGGAATGTTTCCTGGAAATGCTGACACTTCCTTGAAACTATCATTTCTTTAAAAGCATGACCTAGAGTAAGATATTATTGCACTAGGAAGCAATTAATAGTGAAGGAGCGCCAGCATTGGTACAGTTCGTCCCTAGGTACAAAAAACCAACATGGCAGATTTACCCAGCTGAAAATTTCCTGGAATATTTCCTGGAAATGCTGACACTTCCTTGGAAACTATCATTTCTTCAAAAGCATGACTCAAGTTCTAGCTTTCTTCACATGACATGAATAATTCTTAACGGATGATGCAACCACCATATCTTACTGTCACTATAAACAAGTTTCGCTCCTGAGAAGAGCTATAAATATATAATAACATCCAGCATGAACTCGGTGAAGCCTTAAGCTGTCATGGAATTTCTTCATTTTATAACGTGATGCAGGACAAAATAGCGAAGTAACTGTGAACTTGGGTTATGGAAATAAGAAGAATTTTTTACACATCCTGTTAAGAATCGAAGGCACGTAGTCGTTTCAGCTTATTTCACGAGTGTAATCATCTTCGTATTTTGAATTGCCTAACGTCGTCAACACAACATAGCAGTGAGTTATTGTTGTTGGTGATTGCATACAGTTTACGCAAACAGGAAATGACGATGTTATTTTTCTGTTTTCTTTTTGGTTTGGGTGCAACGGGTTGCCCAGCATAATAGAGATGACGGGAACTCGCGAACAAAAACTCCGTAGAGAGCGGGGATCGATTCGATCGTTTTTGCCTTTTCCCACCAGTGATGGGATGTTTGTTTTGTTGCAGTGAACGGCGGTTGGTCGGGCTGGACGTCGTGGTCAGAATGCAACGCCCGATGCGGTCACGGGGTTCAAAAGAGGTCCCGAACGTGCACGAACCCCGCGCCTCTCAACGGTGGCAAGGCTTGTCAAGGCCCCTCAACGCAAAAGGACGACTGCACTTCCATATGCCCTGGTGAGTTGAAAACGTCACATTAATTATTCCATCCACCCTTCCAATTTAATGCTCCAATGTACTCATCGTAACTTCATAGCACAGTCCTGCTGATGAAAAAATCAATAATTAACTTCAACATCATATGACCTAAGGCGGAATTCGTAGAAAAAGTCAGAATTTCAATGTATATTCATACTCACCTGAGTCAACGGTACGAATTCAAAGTTAAGTGAGGTGGTTCATTGGACAGTTAGGGCCGCACTCGGATTAAGTTAGTGTGACATTTCACTGAGGGAAAACTCAACACATTTCCAAACTACGTTGGCAGCTCTGATAGCATGTTTTAGGGAAAGTTTCCCTGTTTTTTGTGAAAGGGTCGGGGAAATTCCGCCTTTCAATTTTCTACTGGTTGTTGACAGTGCTAAAAGGTTACTCTTTTGCCATGGCTTTAGTGTTGCTTTCAGCTAATTCATTTCTGAGTACTTACTGTGTGGTACCGTTATGATATAGAAAATAATGAATTGTCGGGAGCAATAGAAAAATACGTTTTATAAAAAGTAAAAAAGTTACTTATCCAGTGCTTGTTGGAGAGTTTTTGTGGAACTCATAGTAAAAAGATGCAATACAATGCAAATTAATTCACAAAGGTTTATCATTTACACACCATGAAATATAAATTGATAAAGATTGAGGGGATGTTATAAAATTTGTTTGTTTTACGATTACAAAGGCTTATTGTTGGAAATAATTAAGCAACAGGTGACCCTCAATCCGACGCCATTTTTGATTTATGAATTCCATTGAGTGCGGGTCTGAGATAGACACTCAGTACACCCTCAGTGCACCCTTAAATGACTACTATGAATCGTACTGAGAGCATGGTTCGTCACCTCTCTACTTTATACTGAAGGGTCAACTCACACTCAATTCCCTTCTATGAATACCGCCCTCAAGCTCATTTGACCCTCCTATCACGAAGCGAAATTATCAGAACACTGCTTGATAACTTTAACAATTAAAGCTTAACATTGTTTTGTTGATATTCGTAGAGAATGAAGAATTTTCGTAGAGAATAAAGTTATTGTTATGGCTCATGGAAATCTAGTTTTGGGGCATCTTAAAATAGATTTCTTGTGATTCCGGCCAGTGCATAGACCGAAACATCTACTTGGGTACGAATACTGTGGGTTATGTTATGAACTTACGGGAAAATCTATATACGCAGATCGTGAGTGTAATTCGTTAACCGACTTTGAGCCGTCTATACTGCAAAATCGTGGATTTTGTTCTTCCACCTATTAATACGGCTTTCGTCGATCAGACTGAGTTCATAGAGAAAAAAATCATTTCCCTACGGCAGGTTCAAAACACGTCTGTTATGGCAACAATAGACCCATTCCGAGCCAACCAAAGTGTACATTTTAGGAGTTAGATCGGTTTAGGGGCATTTTGAAAGCTTTTTTTTTTCACAGCATCCCACGAAGAATATTGGTTTATTCAAATTCCTGGTTCCCTAATACCTTTTTATAGCTGTCGGCGCCTGTCCCATCACTTTCCAAACAGGTTCTCTCCTGATCCTCTCGTCTTACAGGAAGTGGATATTGGGTCGTTTCGTTCGTCGTCCTCCAAGTTCTCGCGATATATTGTCGGCCCCGCAAGCTTTCCATTCCCATCATGTATTTTCGGCGTACTTTATTTCGCGATTTCCCACCCCTCGGGCAGTCACACCTCTTTTGATCCTCTTCGAGTCCAACCGAAAAACACGCAATGTGGCTCCCTTTGGTCCCCGAGAGTCGCCCCTAATCCAGGGAGCTTTCTGATGGATTACGACCTCACCCCTTTTTTTCCCCACCTTCCCTTTCCATTGAGGCCGTTGTGGCCATATAACTCCGTGGTTGGACAATGGTTAAGCCACGTATCAACGCCGGGGGCTCCGTTGGTGTCATTCATTTTCCTTCAGCGAGGCTTCTGGATTACGTTAGGTGTCTCCACCTGTGATTAATGGCGACAGATATTTACTATCAGAAGGAGGAAAGGAATCGATCCTTCATTGTCTGAGGCAAACAAACATTTTTTTTTTTTGGTGAGATATATTACGTTCTGGGCAATGTCAAACTTTAAAACATTTTTCCTTCTTTGTAAACAAGTGATTTGTATCTATCTTCTTAGCCTTCTCCAACACCCATTAGCTGTTATAAATTACTTTCATTTACTATGTATACACTGATTAATCCATTTAATCGAAATTGCTGCTTTTTAACTTATTTTTACAATGGAGTATGTAACAAATTGTAAAAATTACCTCGTTAGTTCCCGATTGATATGAAACATAAACTAACATACATATGTTAGTTTATTTCAGAGGATAATTATAACAGTGGAAACTTTTCACGTAACGAACATCTACAAAATGTATCTCGACTATCCTACTATCCTGGCATCAATGTTGTATTCCCTGTTCATTCGATGAATGAATGAATTATTGGATGTTTGGTCTATTAAATATTGATCTCTTGGGAGTAGTAGTCCCCTAAACCCTAAATTAGCTAGTATTCGTTTCAAAATACATACGTTTCAAGCATTGGAGGCAAAAAAAAAAAAAACTGCCGAAATCCTCCGACGTTCTCATATACTTTTGAACCAAAGTTTATGAATGCTTTGTCAAAAATCACTTATTATCCGTAAAATCTTGGTATCGCTTTCTCACAACCCATGGTGTGGCGTATAACAGTGGAATTTGGAAATATGCATTGGTGGTTCAATTTAAAGGTAATAATTAGGGAAAATTCCGGTATAATAAAAGAGTATTAACATGTTACACATTAATTCTTTTTCCGATTTCGAATGAATGGTAGCTCGATCTAAATAATCGGGTTTATTTCAATCTTAATATATATCTACACGTGAATCCAACCCAAATTTGTTATTGATAATGGAGTTTTAGAAATGTTGGCTTGTTTTTAATATATAATTTAGGCAACCTTATGGAAGAAAAAGCTATCTTATTTCACTAGAAACCGACAAGGAATATTTGGGAACATTCTATAGCCAATTTCCATACCCAAGAGAACAACAATGAACAACGCATTTCCATCTTGCAGTAGCTTTCTACTTTAGCGAGTTTTTGCAATAAACCCATTAATTTTAAATGAAGCTTTTTCAAAATTATCTTCACGGAAATCCATTTTGAGGCGTTCTAAAACGATTCCATTTTAACGCTTCTTCGCATATCTAATTGTTTCTAGATAATGAAACTCCTTAGGATTTAGGATAAATCAAGCATTTCGAAAGAAAGGATGAGTTCGTTGGGCTTCACTGTACAAGCACCGAAAATTGATCAAATGTCAAAACATTCACTAAAACATATGGTAAATATACTGAGTTATCACCTAAGATGGATCAACCCTCTAAATTCTTTTCTTTACAACATAAAAATTGATTGATAATTAAATAGTTTGGAACCTTTAGAAGGAGTGCCCATGTTGTTGCTTTGAACTTTCTTTTTAATACCAATAGCTTAAATTTTAAGAGGGACCTACACAAGTTCACTCAGAACTTATCATTCCGTGGGCACTTTTGATTTTGCTTTTTCTTCTTCAATTATTTAATGTAAGTGTCTGAATAACAATATATCTGCCGTTTTCCATGTTTTTTTTATTCTGTTCTGTATATTCAAATGTGCCAATAAAATCCATCTATCTATAAAAGTACGATACTAACGGAAATCTTGATAATTTTATACGAGAATTTGAATCACGATATTTTTGATCACTGCACACGCTCGAAATTAACACCAACTTTGTTTTTTCAAGTGGAAAACCCTGTTTTTTCATTGAAGTTCTGGATTTTACAATAGATTTTCCACCCTGCTAAAATCGTTATTCATTGATGAAAACACTTTTTTCTAATCTGCACGTTTTTTGCCAAGGAATTCAACGACTATTAGGCATGAGCATTGCGCACGTGACTATGAATTTCACATATAATATATAGAGACATAGATGTTATTTGTTAAACAGAACATCACTCAAACTAAGTTTACCAACTTGCAACAAACAAATTAAGCACGAACTGATGCTGGAAAATGTACTGAAATTTCTTCGTTTTGTTAAGTCTGCTGAAAAATGGATCAACCCGCATATAATCATAAAAATTATAGAAACACAAAAAAATGTTGTTTAGCAGAAAATTATTTAGATGATGGTGAACCATATCTTTACACAAAAAGTGCCCAAACTCTAAAACAACTAAACATAAAAACGATGACTTTAAACATAAATACGATTTTTAACAAAAATTCACTCGTGTATCATGCTGCAGCAGGAATCGGGTTTGAATGGTGAAGTATTGTAACGTTATTCTATTTACTGGTTCTAGTTGGTTAGTTTGAAGACCTCAACGAAAAACGAAGGTAAACTGGTCACATCTCATCTCCCCCAGTGCTCTGAAAGTTGATCGCATTATGCCACGGACGTAAATTTTTATGCCGTTTCCGGATAGTTTGCTTTTATGAGTTGACCACGCATGAATTTTTCATGGTCACCACCCTCCCCGCTTTTCGACGGGGAGAAGAAGAAAGAAAAACCGGGCTATGCGACTTTTTGAAGTAGGGGTGGGTTTCGAAAGCCGATCGCACCCTCCCGTTTTCGCTATATACCGCTTTAATCAGAACAATTTATTTGTGGTCTGGCTCTGACACCCTCACCTCCCCCACTTCACCCCCTCCAACCTCAGATGAAGCAAAACAAGGTCCCGGGGTTTTATAAAAGAAGAAGCCTGGATGGGAGAGAGAGAGAGAGAGAGAGAGACAGAGAGAGAAAATTAGTTTTTACCCGTGCATTATTTACACTCCTCCAGGATGGGTTTGAAAGGTCATCAATCTTTCCGTTGGTAATTCCAGATTTTTAGAGGTAGAGAAAAACCATAAAACCAAAACAGTATCCATCATTAATAAAATAACGAAACTCCAAAATTCAATTTGTAAATAATATTTTCTTGCAATTCCAAAAGTCACCAGAAATTACAAGAGTTTGCACTTGGCCTCTTCTTCATACAAAGACGAAATTAATTGCAATTTCTATTGATGAAGGAAACAGATTCCGCTATGTAGGTTTGGCTCACCTCCTTTCTCAAATGTTTAGCTTAGTAAAGTTACATAATTTGGACGTTTTGATGGCTTTTATAAATATTTTAACTTCGAATTCGAAAACGTTTCAGTAAAAATGAGGGGAGCAGTTCTTTTGGTGTTTCTAAAGAAATGTCTTCACCCGATTTTAGAATTTAAGCAAAATCGAAAGAAGCTGTAGACATTATTGAGATTCCAAGTTTTCGCTGATGCATTGCCTCTCTTTTTCTCCATGTCAATATACAATAATTGTATCATATTGTTTGAATATCGTATGAATTATTCATGATGAGTTCTAGGGCTTGCATTTGAATAGTAGGTACGTGCTTACTAGGTCTTTGACTTCATAACTTCGTGCGAAAATGAACAAAGAAAAGCTTTGAAAAAAAATGTGTACATGTAGCGTGAGCATTATTTTCACTTTTGGATGATTGGGGAAGATGGACGGTTTAGCCACCTTATACCAACCACAACCCAATCGTATCATCAGTAACTGCTGCGTATGTGCTAATGTGAAGTTCTTGTAATGAGCAATGATTCTGCAATGAACTTTTGATTCCAATTACACTTTGGAGGATATGCGGAAGATAGTCTCCTGTTCATCCTAAATAGGCAAGGAAGGGGAATGAGGATGAACGAATCTACTTTCCAAGTTGTTTTGCGAGGTGACTTTGGAAATGAAAATTGTTAGTGTTCCAAGAAAACGTTACGGCCATATGCGACGATAATTCAAAACAAAAAGGAAAACGTCGAATAGGGAATAGCTTGAGAGTTATCGCCGTGTAAAACTTTTCATCGGCCGAACATTAAAGCTCAAGACTCGGAAAACTTGACTTCAACGAGGAAAAGGCAATCAACCCCTTGTACCAACACCTAGTTTTAAAGCAGAAATTTCCACTTAGAGAATAATCAATCCCCTGACGGTGTTAATTACTGGAGCTCAACCCCGAAAATGTCGAACGGATTATTAAATAACTGTCAGGCAGGAAGTGAAAGAAGTTGGAAGAATGAGTAATTAACAAAAATGAAAGGAGGGGGGAAACTGTGGAGGCGCTTCAACCAAGTTCCAGATTATGCTACGAATTATACGAAGATCAGCTGAGTAAATACGAATTTACAGAGAAAACGGAGGAACGAAGTCATCCATCACGATTTCGCTTTCTTTATTACAAAGAAAGAAGGAAAATATATATATAAAGGGTGGAGAAAAAAAACTCCAAAAGTGCTTGGTATTTTTTCTCTACTTCTTCTTTCTGACTTAACAGTTCGGTCTTGGAAGGAGGATCCACTTAAAACTTGTCCATCAGTCCGTACTTAAAAACTTCTTAAGCACTTGACTTCGGGAGGGAGAACGGGGAGGATCGAAAAAAAAACCGTCGACATAACCGGGGATTTGCGAGGTTGGGCGGTCAAATGGCGTTACGGCGATAAATCATTGTTGATGCGGAGCGATACTCCTTGACAGCTTAATTATTTCTTCGACTTCACCGAGGAGAGATAATTTGAAGCGGCATTGTACTCTAAGCGTAAATTTGTAATAGGTACCGTTGTATCATAAACAGGAAACATTCCAAAGATACACACTGAATAACTAGCGAAGAAATTGTGGAAACCCAAGTTTAGAAAAAAAAAACAGAGTTTGTAACAAAAAACTTAGTCCATCTCCACAATAAGAGTCACACGTGTTGAATCGATTTCGACGGTTAAGTCATCATCAGTGATAGAACAATAAAAAATAGTTCTTTACTATTGTTTACCGTCTAAATCAATTCAACGTCTACAACTCTTTAATTTCCTGAAATTATGCTTCTTTTTTCAACAAACTTTTTTCTCCATTCCGACGATTTTGACCGTGCATTACGAATTGCTCTTCTACCCTTCTAATAAGAGGGGTTTAAAATACATGACGATAATGTACTGCTTTTTATACTTCATCACTGATATCATAGTGAGAATATATTTATTTATTGATAGGAATAAGGATACAGTTTATAAATGAAGAATAGCATTTAAAATTCTACTCCTGTCCACCAATATAATAAGTTCTTACGAGCACAAAAGTCCTGGAGGAGTCACTCTCAACCAAAAGCAGAAACACATAATAATTAAAGAAAGCAGATGTTGGCTTGATAAATCATTAAATTATCACTCAAAATCATTAAACATAACATGTAACTACAACTCAGATTCTTCCAAAAGTAAATTCTCTTAACTGAAACAAAATATCTTGTTTAAGAATATTAAAACTCTAGACATTAGGGTTAATTTTAAATTCGTAAAAAATTAACGCCTTGTAATAAGCAGTTTTTCTAGCTCTCTCAGTGTTCAACTTAGGTGGAACAGTGTTAGAAGATAGTGCAGTACCTACGTGTGAATGAAGTACAACATCTGTGTTCTGGGCGAAGCCAGTTTGAACACAAAAATGCTTGATTACAGCAGACACTTATCGTATCTTTCGATCTTCATTCTCTACATAAACATATCATGCTGCCGTTTGCTGGGGCTTTGGACAGTCTCCTCACCAGTTAATCAAATAATATTATTTGAATAACAGTCTCACACTATAATATTTTGGGTCACATTTCCAAAAAACTTAAATTTAAAAACTCAAATCTCGAATTAGAAAACTGGCATATCGACTGTAAGCCTGAAACCACGATATTACGTTCAAATTCAATACTAACTTTTGAACTATAAGGACTGAAACTTGAAAAAATAATATCTCATAAAGTGGATTTGATACAAAGGGCAGAATAAAACGTTAGGTAGAAAGGAAAAAACCTTTTGTGTAATTATTTGCAGCGTTGCTACTTCTAATACAGCTTCGAACAAAAATTCAATAAAAGAGGTTTTGCGATTCAGTGTTCGAGTGGCGCTCCGATGTAGGTAAACAGAAGGGACAATGCTCGTAGTTTGAAAGGGAATCGGAGAATTGCAGGAGAGGGTTTCAGTATCAAGGGAAAGGGTGCATATCGAATCACTGGTGGGGTTTGTTTTGATTTTGGGATCATTTGACCGGGAGAGATTCGCAATAATCAATACAGAACAGGGTCCTTTGTAAGCTAGAAGTTGATCCTCCGGACGACCGCTGCATGTGTATCCATTCAGGAGGTAATGGGCAGACAATGTTTTCCTTCCTTTTACCCTCGTATATCCTACAGGAAATGGAAAGAGACCGTGCAGCTTTACTTCTCGCCTATATCCGGGGAGCTCGACAAAAGGACTCCTTTGCAGGCAGCATCTGACGATGCTTCAGTCGTGCGCCGCGGAAGTTGGAAATGCGAAGGCAATTAAACGCGGGATTAAATCCACGAAAGCACGCATTCCCGATAGTTTATCACCCTTCAGGATCTACCCCAAAAATACTACGTGTTTATCCGGATCACGAACCGCCGTCACAGCTGTGTCAACAATCGAACGAGGTTTCGCGGGAACGCGGAAATAAAACTGAGGGGAACTTCCATGGGAAGCCGTTCCGTTTGGGTGACGCATGAACTTCATAATAACTTATACGGAGGAACCGTTCGAATGAAACGGTTCATCAAACCGTCAACAAGTGGACAGGCGTTCCGGTCTTTAGGTACAAAGAGTACACAATGACTGAACGAAGGGGGTACAAGATACGACCCTCTGGATATCCAGTGACTGTGACAAACAGGGTTCACATTCAATTAGGAAGGAATATACATGATAATTTTTTTTTCACGTGGCGTCTCGAGTGAGTTTACGTCCGTGTAAAATATGCGCATAACAACGACACTAAGGAACAAACAACTGTATAATTCAGAATAAGAATAGTCGGCATTACCATCATGGCTGTAAAGTGCGGCAGTTGATGAGGGTAGACGCCCGGCTCGCGGGAACTAGTAACAGCAAAACTGGAATACGCTCCTAATGACGTGACTGTGCACAGAAAAAGTTTTCTCTTCGAGTTTTCATAGTCCCTAGGTTTGGACTTTCAAAGACATTCAAATGGCTCATCAACTGAAACACACCACATCCCTTGTAGATACCTAGTAGCTCCTGGGAAAGCGAATACAATCAAGGTGACTTCTGTTGTGGGGCCATGACCCAACTAACGAGAAATAATTGGGCTTCGTTTGCAATACCCGACTTTAAAAGACTGAAATTCATTAGGAAAACAGCGTACTAGTTCATTGTTGGACATCCCATCAGAGATGCAAACAGCATTCATCATGCATAAATTATGTAGCATCATAAATTCTTGTATTATGCATTGTTTATACATCTATATTAATTTCTGCATCAAAAGTTGGTTTAATTTCACTACCAGCTAAATCTACGCCAACTACGAAACAACTACGCCGCTACATCAAAATCTGCTTGCAATCTCCTCGATCCGTAAAACAATCATGAAATGTTGAAATGACAATTCTGCGAGAAATGAATGTTGCAACAATTTATCATTTAAAATTTCTCGAACTTTGAGAAATAAACTGTTGAGGGGATGCGGGCGGTCTCAAAAAGTGACAACATAAACTAAGGACAAACGGAAAAGCTACCATGGAATTCGTAAGGAGTTCTTCTGGTCACACTCTGGTCTCACATTGTTCAATCATATCGATATTGGATGAAACTTGAGGAATTAGCGGATATTCACAACAATTACCTTGACCTGGTAGTACACCTGTACAGGACCTTGGTATAGGTTGACACTTCACTGAACTAAGTTAACTAAGAAAACCAAAAGCTACTACCTATTGCTCATTAACCGGTAGCACAGATAATTTTTCTACCCAAAAATCATACGCCTTGAATGCTTAATTTCTGAACATGTGTTATTGCTGTTTTCGGACAGTAATCTCACTTACCATTCCAATACGTCGTTTACTGGCTACACTCTCTTGGAAGCGAGTTGAGCTGTTTGAGAACCTCATTATCAACGCCAAATGTGTCGGACCCAGGCGTAAGCATATTTAATGGAAATGAAAAAAGCTGCCACACGTATTCCGTATAAGCTATCCATTTAACATTAACGATTTTTATTTTTGTTTCTGCTTCGTAAGCTTTATATAATGAAAGTGCGGAATGCAGATCAATGAGAGGCCGTTCGCTTAATTAAAAGCTGCCTATTTAACAAGACGATATACTGAGGACGTGGAATAGCCGTGCACGGAGGGGACCGTCTAAAATCGCGAGAGCAGTCGTAAAACACTCAGTGTCACCCATTTAAAGAGTCTCAGCATCCGGAGTTGGCAAGAGGCAATAAACGTTTTACGTCTCGTATTAAAAGTAGACAAGGAAATGTTGTCTTACTTTACAACTTGGATCCTCATTTTCCATCCATGATTAACAGAAATGAGCCATAAATTGCCCCAGATATAAAAGTTGGGTGACCCCCGCTGACGCCCACGCTTCGGAAGCTTATTTATGCGTCCGCGATATGCTAATCGGGTTTGACTACCGAGGTGGTAGCGGAAAGACCGCATTCCTCAGAAGTATGAAAATCTTGATAATGATTTTACTGTTACGCTTCCGTTTTAATGAAAGTGTAACTATAATTGAAGGGAAGATTAATTAAACTGTCTGGAACGTACTAAAACTCCTTGACTCTCAAGTGACGTAGTGAGCTCTTTCTACATGCCTCTGTACGATGTCAGATGGGCCATGAGTGGCTATGAGACTCTCTTCTAGCAGTGCTTTGTAATACCGTAATTTACCACTATCTAAGGTGAATCTAGAAGAAATCGGTATAGGAAATATGAATAATTGAAATGTTTTTAATAATCTCAAAAGATTCTAAATTGAACTTGTTTCATGAAACCTGTTCCCACAGACATAAACTCTTCAAGTTGCGAGGCCTGGCCTGTTAATTCCTTAGTGGATGAAGTAAAGATACGATCATGTATACTTATTTATAGGAAGGATATTAAACCGCCCTTCCGCTAAAATCTTTAAATTTGTTCAAGATCGGGTTATTAAGAAGTAGTTTGATATATTTGTCTTTCGAACTTGCACGGAGTGAAGTATGAATTTGTGAGCAATGATATTCGAACGGGACGAACTGCAGCCTGTCTCACACATTTCTGGAAAATGTCATCAAAATCGAATAAAATCTGTATGAATTAACTTTGTTACAAGGATTCGTTGACAGACATATATAAACACAGACTGACGCAAAACCAAAGATGTTCCGAAGGGTCTAGAATGTGAAATGCGAGTGAAAATTTCAATTTTCGTGATTAAAAATGTTTCCTTCTTCCTAGAGTGAGAACAATGCTTCTGCTTTCTACAGCCAGTCTTCTAAACCAAATTCCTGAGGATTTTATTTGATACAAGTTCTTACTAGTACATGTGGATATTTCAAGCCATGGGGCTCATCAACCATGGTAACAAATTTGTTTCAAACAGAAAATATTGACGTGGCTTTTCTAATTCCAAACACACTAACGACTGACTACATTTCTGTGTAATTTTCCAAAGAGAGAAGAGAGAAATAGGGGAGATGAAAGCTAGCAGGTCTGGTAAACCATTACAAGGTTCTTCTTTACAGCTAGAATTCAGATTTAGGGGATTGACTTTTGGAGGGCTGCCTTTTGCTGAACCACTTCACTTTTCTTTCAACTCTATTGAGGGATCAAAGATTCCAAAATACCTTTAAGAGGGCGGAGATTAAACAGAGGTCACCATTCATACTTCTGCAATGTAGAATAAGTTGGGTAATATTGAAGAGATCGAAGGATTTTAATCCATCAAGGTTCAATGTAGATTGGTTCCTTAGTCCCATTTAAGTAAAGCAATAGACGTGCTTACTTTATGTTAATTCCCTTGAAAGAACCTACAGCGGGTTTCTTTAAAGTAAAGTTTCCCATTAAATATAACTTATTTTTTCCACCAAAACTAGTTTTCAGTTGAGCTCTAGTAATTTCCCAATGTTCATGGGATTTCGCGTAGCAACAAGAGTTGATTTGAGCCTTGAGCGAATGTTTATCCTTCAATGATTTCTTTTTCTCACTGTTATATGAGTGAAATTAATGAAACACTATCATTATCCGGTTCACATGTGTGCAGTGCGCCATTTCCAAAACACAGGTAGATGACGTGGTGTTAACGTTATACTAGCCTCAATGTTAGCGCGTTTGTTGTATCACATACGAGACAATGTTTTCTTTATCTTAATTGAAAAACTGGATTTTCACCACAAAAGTGTCAATTTACTGAAGTCTTTGTAATGCAGGCATTGCTTAACAATATGATTTTCCTCCTACAGTAGTAAAACTCGGTTGGGGAGGTCTCGTACCACGTTGTGAATGAATACTCCTATAAACGATGGAAAAACCCCCATTCCAAGTCATTATAAGAGTTATATAGAGGTAGTCACAGACCCGTGCGCCGCTGGCGCGCCCGCATCATAATTTACTGCCGGATACTTACCGAGGGATCCTCCGGAAATAAAGTTGTTTGATATGCAGAGGATGTTTTGAAGGGACCTCTCTTGTATCCTCGGTGGATGACAAACGTCTCACCAGGTAGGGCCCTCCGAGAATCGGCCGTTTCTTGAAGCATTCCTCCTGGATCGATTCCTCCCAGCTGGTCAGTCCTGGGTCGTATGGTCTTGATTTTCTTCTGTCTCCTGCCCCCACCTCTACCTTCCAAGAATTCTTCAAGAGGTTTTCGCTCTTTTCAGTGCCTCCCAAAGAATTTGCGGGCGCTTTCTTTTGAAGCGCGGGGTCTCTTTGACAATAATTAGCAGAGACCTGACAGAAGCCAGGGTTCTGAGGTCAACCATCATTGCGAAAATGTTTCTCCGGTCAAGTTGTCTTATACTTCAACTTTTATTTCAGTACATTTCGTTTTACTTTAACCTCTCTTATAAATTGGATCCCCCAGAGAGTAATTATATCTTGACATTTGATCGATTTCCCCTAATCAGCAGAAAATAGTATCCCCAGACTACTGCTATATGCATTTCTAATTAGCAATTATGAATTCAGTAAATGAAAACGGATTGTAGGCGTGCAGTTACTCTCACATAAATGTCTCGTTGTACGTTACATCTGGTAGTTTCTGTTGATACATTAGTAAACCGACACTGCGCAGTTTCAATTAAGTCAAATTATACAATCATTCTAAATTTACTTGTTCAATTCCTTAACTGAATCAATTATCGAATACTGTTCTCGGTACAATATGTAACACCGACCTTGTCCTTGAATTATTAGCTTGTAAGAAATGCCTTCTCGCAATCGGCCATTTATACAGAAGATCGTATCCATAGAATGAGCAAGCACTATCTCTTTTTTTACGAAATTAATAGCATTTGGGCACCTCCTTTGTTGATAATATCTGGATTCTATACGAACAGTTTAAATCAAGGATCGGTAACGTAATTTCGTAATGTGAAAGAGCGATGGTGGAAGATGGGGTGGGTCGGCAACGGTTGAATTCACCTGAACAATAAGCAGAAAGGAGCGGCCGCATCCACTTCCATCACCGATAAGGTATGAAGATGATGCGTTTGACACTTCTGTCCAAAACAGCGATGATCGCACACGTGGCTATTCAAGCCGTCAACAACTCTCACAATCAGGCCTAGGATCGCTGTTATGATGGTATACCTAGTAAGTAGTGAGGTTTTTGAATGGAAGGTGAGTGGCCTTCGCTTCCGACCTGTTATGTACTTGACAGGCGATGTAATCTCTTTCCGCCAGAACACACGTTTGAAGACAATTTTACAAATCGTAAGCCTACCGTTGGCTGATTAACTATACGCCATTGATTATACGTTATTACGAGCTGCTGATCATTAAGTTGTTCCTGGTCAAACCTTGAGGGGATTACCCGATCTACATGAAAATGGTAGCAATCCTCAACACCAGCTTTCTCGTTCAGAAGAACTGGCAAATATAAAACTCCTCTTTCTACAGTAAATACATTCTAATTTTATTTTCTTGAAAACGGTACAGTCAGTTCTTAATCATCATATCGTATTTATTTGATTAATTCATCGATTTCCGTCTGTAAGTACAAAATAATTACAACAATAATTACAACAATGTAATAAAGTCACAATTCAATCGTAAACGCACAATTATAGTGTTTTACATACTACTGACAGGAAAAATTACTGTCTTTGAAAGGTCAAGAACCGCGCAAAGAGAGGGCAGCAATACAATTCAAGATAAACTCTACTTCTTGTGTACTTGTTAACTAAAAAAAATTAAATAAACACACAAAAGAGGAAATTATATGATTATGATATACCTACGAAAAAAAAAAGTTTAACAAGATTTTTTTTTTTTTTTAATTGCAATATTTATTAAGGAAAACGTTACAGTACCACTACATTATACTTTGCTACTCCCCCCTTTAAGCCAAGCTTGTGCTGGGGGGAGGAGAGTCGCAATGACAAATTGTTAACAGTTCAATAATAAGTACATAAAACGTAAAAATGCATTTTCGCTAGGGGGTAAACTAAAAATCCATGGATGTCCTTCTTGCAAAAATAAAAACTAACTGGACGTGGAGAAGAATCAACCGATAAAGCAGAATCACTAAATTATTTTAATAGAATTGTTCCACACCTACCTAGTGTGCTCTAGTAGTTTTAATAATTAGTAGTTTTAATAAGATCCTTTGGATAATCTTTATTCTTGCTTGTGTCAATTACACTACGATTTTTAGTTAACCCTTTCATAACAGTTTTAGGTTCATTGGTTGGATCATTCATATCTGTCGTAAGCGTGATAATTCTTTAGGGTAAAAACGCTTTAATTATCCATTATAAATACTCTTCAGCAAAATTTTGGGAAAGTTAGTATTAACGATTGAACGAAAAACCGAGATTTTTGTTAGAGAATGAGATCACTGCTCCCAATTAGACCATTGTAATAATTCCCAACTCATTTCAACTATGAGTGCAGTCAATGAAAGGATTTCCCAAAAAACCTAACAAAAACGTCTATGACATCTCGTGCCTGCACCACAACAACCTCAGCATCGTCAACAAAATTTTGTTGTTCCATTTTTGAGCTTGACAACGGGAATTCACAAGTTTGCTGAACAATTGTTAGTTCAAATACAACTACACTCTGTTATCTCGTTACATTTTATTATTATAAATAGATACTCAGTGGTATGCGGACAACTTGTTCGTTATTGACTCCGTAATCAGCCCTTTCGCCGGCGTTTTCACACTTTTTTCGGGACCGAAATTGGACACGCCGTCTGACAGCCCCCCACGCTCGCCCACCGAGCCCCGGGGAGGTCTCCGCCGTACAACGGCAATATAACTCGCCTTTAACGCCATGCCTTATTCCATGTCCCATTTTCTTCTCAAGCGAAAAGGTGTTGACACTCCCTGAGGATAACAAGGAGTCGTAGACATAATTCTGCTTCAAGTCCACATCCGTTATAGACAACTCGAGACTCGTTTCTTTTGACGCTGTTATACGACTGGAGACCCTTCAACATATTACAAAAGGAGAGTTTCTCTGCTATTTGCTGGCTATGTGGTGATTCTACCATAACAACGTGCAGATGTTGAAAATGTTGTATTTCATGAGGAGCTCATAATTTTTTACATTAAACATAGCATGAATGAACACTTTATTGCTCGTGTGGGAGCAAAAGCTTTCGTTTTCGGGAGGTGTACATTTTGACATGGAAATGGGGATGGGGTACGTGTGTGGAGACCTACTACAGTCAGACTGTTATTCCTAGAACTGTTGAGTAACCAAGGAGACTAGAGAGGCGGAATCAAGCTACTGAAAAAACTGATAGATACTTTGTGTGTTCTTAATATTATTGACTAGAATATAATGTTCCAATACTTCATTGCTTTATATTCTTTATCATAAACATTACAGTACGTGAGAACGAAAATGTCTAATAAAAAAATGCAACGATTTCATTTCACAAAGATTTCCGGTTACAACTAATTCGTTAACAGGAAACTACATCTTAGTCATTTTTCGTTGTACGAGAATTTTTCGCTACTCGTTGGAAAGCTCTAAATTTACTACATACGGAGATAGCTCTCAGCTGGCTGTAGCTCCATGGAAAACTAAGCTATGCTCGTCAGATTGCTATGATAACTTTTTACTTACTTGACCGGGAGCGTCAAATGAAACATATACACGATCTTTAAAGAATGCAACCGAGAATATGAAATGAGAATCCAACAGACATATTATCCATGTCATGGTTTTTTTCCTTGTAATCGATAGAGATTTGCAAATTGACACGCAATCAGTTTCAAAGTTGAAGGTTTGAACTGAATCAATTAATTCTTTCCAAAATGAAAATTCCCACCCGCATTTTGTGTTTTAAACAGTTCTTTCGTTTCGTGTATGTCGTGTGTCCCCCGATTTTAACAAGCTTGATTCTTATTACTTCATAATTTGTTGCCTCCATTACTCCTTTTCAAGTAACGAATAGTTCCTGTACATTCAAGAAGTTTTTGGTTTTTAAAAGGGTTTTTGGCGTTTCCGTATTCCATTTAAATGAAGAACCGCCCGCTACCAAAATGTTCATAGGCCTACATGTAATATCACTTGTTCTGCAAAAACAGTAGCATGAAGCTAACCTTACTCAATTAATTCATTAGAAAATATGCAAGAAATGCCGCTTTTCAAAGCCGCTTTTCTGAAGTCATTTCTAACTAGAAGGTTCTATAATTAATATATGGTTTTATCTTTCAAAATGTGGACCTTTGTTTTTTTTCTTTTTTCCATTCATTCAAATAAGTTTCAACCCGGGGGGAGTGGGGAATAACCTTGGAATACAACTTGTCAAATAGGTAAAAGATCAAATATACGTAAAGATAAACGAAAGGATAAGAAGGTAAACGAAAGAATATAAATACCAATGACTTCAAGTGAAATTACTAAACAGAGAATATGATAACGTAGAAAGTAAGGGTTAGTATTGACTTTCCCTGGATAGAATCTGAATATACGTCAAAATAAAATATTATGATTAAGGCTTAGAACAGCATCACCGATTCTGCAGGGGTTTTGAAATCAATAAACATCCCTAAATTTGAAACATTTAATTAGGGAAACTTGTGCGCGGCTGTTGTGATAAATTTTCCAATTGAACTTTTGGAATCATCTTGTTCATATTTTCGGATATGGTGCACTTTAGGCACTAGGTGCATTTTAACGTTGTAGATCTAGTGGTAAAACCTCTCAGTTTATTTGTCGCTACCGCTACAGTTAGGTAACTCAATCAGCTTAACCCTCTCTCTAATAAAAAATATTGTATTAGTCTAGAATGAGTTAGGTATACCCAACTTAACGGACATTTTTGTAAATTATGGAGAGTATGGAGCCTACGAGGCTGTAACAATTGTGTAGGTGCTTAATAAGTCTTGAAGCGCAGTAACACACTAATACTTATTATTGAAGTGCGCTGTAATTTCTATAAGAGAAATTCAACTTTGGGTGTCCTATTAATAAAAAATGAAATTCTAAAAATTCTACTTGTGTCCAAGAACGATGATAAAAATTATAATAATAATGACATAAAAAGAACAAGTCATGCGTGTTGGAAAAGAAGAAGTTAAATATTGAATTTTATGGCTCGATGAGTAGGGATTATAAATTTTAATGTATGTTAAACAGTTTGTGGCACGTATATCACGTTCTCTTGAAACAACAGGAATAGAAATGAATGAGAGAAAAAAGACCGTTTGCAATGTTGAAACCAAGGGTGGGAGGGAAGGGAGGAAAGTGCTTATCGCACCTCCCTCTTATGCGAAACTCTAAGCTCACGCTCCGATTAATTGTCATGAAACCTTATCTCGGGGGTTTTAATCCACCGAAGGGAACAAACAACCTTTTGTCCCCGTCCGCCTCTCTGAACGTGACGTACGGGGAAAACACACAAAGTCGAGAGGAACGGAGGGAGAAAAAAAAAATCTCCGACAGGTGTTCGACGACGTTCGTCAAAAAAGGGGGAAAAAATAAGGGGAAAAAGGGAAAAATCAACGAGGAAACAAACTTACAGCCCGGGTGGTAGAGTGTTGACAGTTTTGAGTGACACGTTTAATAACTGAAACTCGTAGGTGCGATGAAGCTGGGACCGCGCTTCCCTTTCGTCCTATTTATCGTAATTGGATCGGACGTGGAAGTAAATCGCCTTTCCTTAGAAACTCGCTTCGAAAAGTCTTTTCCTTCCCTTTCATCTCGGACTCTTTCGCCTATTTCCTCTACTTTTTTTCGTTGTTCGTTCTCGACAGTTATTTTGGACGGAAAGCGTCTCGGCAGTGTTCTTGGCAGCGTCTGAATGTTTCCGTAGTGATGGTTATTATACCGTCGGGTTCAGGTGTAATGGAGACCACCCCAGCGCCTCTTGATCTAATTTTCTCGCCACGTTCTGGCTTTTGGGTCGTCTGCGAATTATTACGTTTGAGCAGGGCTTTAGAAATCACAAGCGTTTAGGTACCTGGTCCCTGAACCAAAGAAAAGTTTCAAATTATTGAACAACCTTCTTTTTCAAGTTCGACGCTCCACTGCTGTTATTTCCACTACAGTTCCATAAGAAATGTTGAATTGAAAAACAATTTAATCATTGAAAAAAAATGATTGAATTATACATAGTCTACTTTAAATCCTACATATGAAAAAATGAAAAATTCATGGAATAATCAAGTTATAATTTATTTAATGTTTTTAAATTGAGGTAACAGCGCATGCCAATTTACTTAAAGACCCCCTCGTTTCCTGTATCAAACATTGTTGTTTACTTAATAAATACTATTATTAACGCTTAATTAGTATAGCTAGTCCTTCTAAGCCGATCAGTGGTCTATAAATGAAGCGGTTCGTCAAGAGGGACGCATATATGCCTAAAGTGCGTTTTAAGCAAATCAGGGTTCTCATAGTTGGCTCCCAAGCACCTATAAACTATTTTCAATCCAAATCGCTTTCTCTGTCTGCAATACTAATCTATTAGAATTATCTTGTCTATCGACGATAAATCAATAAGAGCACAGGAAAATTGCTAAATTTGAAGACGAGTTATATGCCTTTTTTGTTGGGAACACAAAATGCCGCCTCCGTCAGTCCCATGCAAGAAGGTCACATGATTTTTTGAACGAGGAAACTCATACATACAATGCCATTTATTGTGTTTATCGGAACTGAAAGTATAGGCAAGTATTAGATATGATCTCACTTGAAAAATTGGCACATGTATAGTTAAGAATTCTCTTAAATATATATATTACGTCTACGAAATAGTGATGTAACCAGGTTAGTAACGAACTAGTTGGAAAAAACGACTCTTCAGAGAATACTAGCTGAATTTGTTCATTCTACTTTTGGTGACGACAACTTCGTAAATATTCAGAACGGAAGTAAATATTTCATACTTGCTACAACTAATAACTGACTAGAAGTGAAATATAGTAACTGAGCGATGACTTCGTTTAAATCACTTGTTTTACTAACCAAATGGTCCAAACCGTCTAAAGGCAAGATGTCAATTTCAGCGAAAAGCGCCATTTCCTCCATGAAGATTACATAAAGACAGCTGATATAAACCAGACTTGGAAATCATCTTTTTTAAACAAATGAACCAAACCGTCTAAAGAAGATGTCAATTTTAGCGAAAAGCGATTTTCCTCCATGAAGATTACCTAAAGACAGCTTATAAACCAGGCTACGTACAAGACGAATTGACTTAATATCTTTATTATACGTTGGCCTACCACACACAAAGATACTTACTCACTCTCATGTTAATGTTGATATGCTTCAAGTGTGATTCCCTACGTTTCACGACCAACTAGATGCCATCAAAATTTAAAAAAAAATGCATTCAGTAGTTTGGAATACGACAACGAAACGGCTATACATTTCGAAATTCATTCCGTGAGCACCTCCTCAGCGTTAGCTGTTAACAAGGAAGATTTAAAAAGCCGCGTTTTCTTTTCGACGGTCTTCAACATATAAGGGTCTATAAGTATTTTCTAAATATTTTATTCTTAATGATCAACTGTTATAAAAGGGGTCCTTTTTTTCATTCCAGTAATTCTTAGAACAAATAAGTAATATTCAATTTTAGGAAATTTCTTCACTTCAACTTCTAACGCCCTAACTTACTGTAGATCTACCTTTTTTTCAATTGTATACAACTTTTATCCTTATTACCCTGTTTTTCATTCCCTTCAGTACATTATTTGAGTGTATTGATTTCACTTACTTATTTTAAATAGGAACTAAGGTCTCTTGTCAATATTTTAAATTTGGAGGCAAGAAAACAGGAAGTAACTTTCTATACTTTTCGGAAAGTGGTGTGAAGCTTTGCAGGTAATATCTGGCCAATGAACAGCAGTGACAAATACACGTCGGAAGTTTAGAGGATTTTGATTGATTTTGTGTTTGGGTTATTATTCTTAGATTCGTAACTGAATTTAGGATAAATAATTCCAGGAAGAAATTGTGTCCAACCTGCTCTAGCCATCACGAAACACGAGAGACGAAATTCTAGTGATTACGCCTAAAATGTAATCTGCTGTTAAAAAGGTAAACACAGAGGTAGACCAACAGTGGTACAGCGTTATTGTTAGCATTAATTTAATTGATGTTTTAGTTGTCACCAACGTTGTGTTTGCGTTGCTTCGTCAGAAGTGATTCGTAAACTGAACCCTCTCTCCAACGGATTAACTCTCTCCCCTGCTTTAATCTGTTTAGCGACATCTGGATTAAATGGAATGCCATTTGTGGTGTCAGGTGTGATGTAGGGTAGGTGGCCTATGTTTGCTTCCTCTAGCTATGTCCATTAGCCAGATCTACGGTGTACTAGTGTGATAAGGGTATGCGATCTCACCGCAAATTTTTATTTGTGGGTGAAATTCGCGTTACGAACTAATTTTGGGTCGGATATCACAGTTTTGATTATTCTTTAACATTGGTTGCGGCACAGACCATTATTATTATTCTGGTCGAACCTGTTATTAGAATGATGACTGGCCAGCATTAAGATAATATGATTCATGGCTTTATCACACATCATAATTATGTCCCTTAATAAGTTAATAAACTTTCATTTGGCGGAGAAAAATTCGTAACCGGCAACATGCAGCTCAAAATACGAGAAGTTAAAATTTCTCAATGTTTACCCATCGTTTTACCATATAAATTCAATTATTTCGGGAATGGTTGCTAAAATTCATTTTTGTTTCCCTTTGTTCACAATTAGATTCTCTACCGAATCTTGAAGTTAGTTTTTCCTATTTGGTTTTTGAACATGAGTTTAAAATTTCCGAAAAAAGTCGACTTTGGAGTGATTGTTCTCAACAATCAAGTCAACGTCAACAAATTTGAAAAATCGAACGAATTGGACCAACCATCTTGAGATAATTGAATTTACTTGATAAAAAAATGGAGAAACCACGGGAAATTTCAGCTTTTCGTATTTCGGGCTGTTTGTCGCCGATTAAAATTGTCTTGCGTCAAATTTAAGCTAATTTACTCCTTCACGCATGGTAACATGTTCAGAGTCTTGAGATGAACACAGTGTTAGCTGACCTGTACCTAAATGAGTGAAGGAGAACAGAAGGTCGCGTCCCGCTCAAATTGGAAATTTAAAAATATTTCCGTATCATCAACAATAAATTTTGATTATACAGATTTTTTTGTGTGGTAAATGGGATAAGTATGTTGAACTCTCCCCCAAAAAAAACTTGGTGATTCTGTGTTGGTGTGAACGATATTATCACAATAAATCATTTGTCCTCTTATGACCTATTCTTACCATGGTTCCAAGACAGCTATTATTACTGAGCTCTAAATCATCTGAATTTAGGTGCTGTATTCTGTATATGTACCAAAATTGTAGCAAGGGATTTTATTCCGCAGTATTCTTGCCTGGAGTTTTAAATAACGAATAGCCTCGAGCCCACTCCATTGCCTCAAGGTTGCTCTTAGCCGGGTTAATAAGCCAGAGCTCTCCTTGTTGTTCCCACTTTCCTGCCTCCTCTTGCTCCTAAATTAATCATTTGAGTTTCTATACCCTACTTTGAGGATTTAGTAAGGGAGATACTTGTTCGACGCATGTTCTGGGATTTTCTTTTTCTCTAGTTGTCTCCACCGACTTTTCATTATTGTACACATTGACCATCTTTGAGATATTATTTTTATTTTTTTTTTGTACTTCCAAAATATCCATTGAAGATATCAAGGATACAATTATCAACTTATCGAAAATTTTTAAAAGCTCATATTTATGGCAGCTAAGGAGCACTGTATGCCTTATTTACTTAAACTATTGCTATTAAGTTTATTTGAACAACAACTATATTGTCTGAAAATCATAATTTGTCCGGTAATGACTGTAAACCGTGCCGTTGATTTTGCTTCCAGTTCAACCAAGGTAGTGAATAGACGACAGGCCGTTTTCGTACAACGATTTTTTTCCAGAAAATGTATCATATTTTATGTTTTAGTACTTTCTGTATATATTTGATCCGAGCTCGGTAAGTCTATGTGCTCCCAAATCTTTGCAACAATAATAGGTTCGTGGATTTCTTTCTCTATGGGTAAAAACAAATGGTAGTCACTGCGGATGAACGAACGTTAAATACATTCAACCATTCTACCATAATAATAGTGCGAGTTAACCGTTGATGTGTCTCTCCAACTAGTAGGAATCAGATCATTAAAAGTACTCCTAAAAAATGGACCATTATTTAGGAATAGAAACGTTTTTTATTGGCATTAATTTTAAAACGGCCAATGAAAAAAATGCTAAAAAAATACGTACATATACTGCCGGTTGAAAACTTCATAGGAACTCGTGTTAACTAGCAAAGTTTTACTTCCCTGTTAGAGCCACGAATATCATGTACATGTACCTATGCTATAAAATAAATAGGTAAATAAAATTGAGAATTTTTTTCAATTAATAATATCTATAAAGAAATACAATCCTATAAAATAGAAATTGTCACGAACTTATGAACGTGAGAAAATTCGTGATTGAAAACGTTTGTTTAAATGTATTGTGTCATGTTACTGAACTGTTACCTGCTTCCATTCGAAACTGCAATGAATTAATAATTCTACAGAATTATTTTCAAATTGGAATGTTTTATATCATATTTTTGAAAATAATACAATCTATTCGATTTTGCTAAAAAATTCGAATAATATGACCATCTATTTTGCCGGTTTTTCGCTGGGCATTACTTCCAGTTATTAGCGTGAATACCAAGGTTTAACCCAGGTGGAAATTATAATGATGCTGTTTTTATGCTTACCATAATAATATCTGTAACATTGGCGTTCCACAAGTAGAGGTTCGCAAAGTACAACGCGTCCTAGCTGGAGAAAGTGAGCACCTTGATGCTTCTTACTAGGGATGAGAGGCGGTTAAGTAGAACGGCTTGAGTGGAAGCAGCTCAATGAAAGGGTTTTACAGGCTTACATTATTAGCCGGAGGGGGCAAAGTGTTTGGGCAGCCCCCCCCCCCCCCTAATCTTCCAAACGCCTTAGCTACTTTGGGCAGGGCAATTTCAACTCTCACCTGCTTCTCCCATGACAACCGTTTATTGCGAACTCAACTTCAAGGGGTGTTAAAGGAGGGTACCGATGTTGTTTTATTTTTATGGTCTCGAAGAAAAAAAAGGTTCTACCGGCCCACATCAACGCCCATCTTCCAGCCTGAACATGGTATCAAATAAACTCACCTACTTACGCGGAGTAAAACGTTCTCGATGAAAAGAATTGCATTAGGTAGCTCTTTGTTGATTTTTACTCTCTGAACTCCTCGAAGACCTTCGGATAGGTTATGTCACTCATCTAAAAACGCTTGGTGGAAGGTGTTCTCCTAACAAAATGTGCGCCAAAATGTTAGCTTTCCAACGGTGTAGTCGTTATGGTTTAAAAAAATATTTTTAGTTAAGGAAATGGTGTTTAACTGCAGAAAAATGTGTTTTCTGTTAAAATTGAGGTTTTTCCATAATTCTCGACGAAAAAAGGTTAGTGGCGGGATATTTGTGACTTTTCTCGCTGAATCGAATAGTGACAACGCCAGACCTTTTCAAGTGACGACGTTAGTTTTGTCGGATGCATAAACCCGTTCGTTTGTGAACAGCGTCTACGGCATATCTGAGCTAACCGACCGAAGTCAGGATAATCGAAGAGCTGGTAGTAATAACCAAAACCTTAATGGCAAAAAACAATTAGTAAATAGAAAACAGATAGTTTACTAGATAAAGAAGGATCAGTGACATAAACAATATTATCTACCAATATTTTTTCCTCACACTATCCGACGTGTTCGCTAGGGCGTGAGTTTTACACAGGAGGAGTGTGACTCCCTTGCTGCTTCAGAAGCATTACCATTGGCAAAACAAAAATCATGTCAACATACTCACTTGTGGTAGGTATAGCTGCTCAACTGAAAGCAAATCATCGCAATCAATCGTAGATGAACACAAACACTAGCTGTCTCTCGGATCTTCGATTATCCCGACTTTGGCTGAACAGCTTGGAAATGCCGTTGACGCTGATCACAAACGAACATTTTCATTCATTAAATTCATTTTCATTTTTCATTTTTAAATATTTATTTTTTAATTTAAATCTTAACAATCTTGTTTAAACTCTAACTCTTTGTATGATCTCGATTTAAACCCCAATATCTTACTATTGTCCAACAACTGGTTAACATGTTCGAGTCAATGAACATTTTACTAAAACTGAATTTGTTCAGAAACAACAAATTATCGACATTGCAACACCTAATGCTACGGCCAAATCAGATTGGGGTTGATAAAACACGGCGCACAAAGCAACCCCTCCTTCAAGACCGGAGGGTCGTGCGGGTCATAGCATATCCTTGCGCCTGACCAAGACAATGCCTCCTCCGTAGCTTTCCTTAATTTTCAAACATTAGGTCATTTTTAGTGATACAGGGTGTCGCAGGACTTATGCACAATCCGACTCGTACGTGTTCTACAACTCTTTTCCGACTGAGATGTGTTGTATTCATCTTCGAGACTTTGAAAAAACCTCAATTTTAACAGAAAACACACGTTTTTCCGCAGTTATACACTATTTTTTTAACTAGAAATCTTTTTTAAAACCAAAACGACTACACCGTTGGAAAGCGGACATTTTGGCGCACGTTTTTCCAGGTCTGCACAGTTCTGCGTCAAGCCATGGGGTTTCTAGGCGAGATGAAAAACAGGCGATTTTGACAAAACTGCCATTTCGCGCAGCAATCGCACATATTCAATGCAATTTAAAAAACGTATTCTGGCATCAAATAGATAGAAAATGTAACGCTCTTTCCAACGGTGTCATCAAATTTGAGCTATCTCCAAAATGAAGGGAGTTATGACAGTTTTAATGACTTAAGATCGAAAACACGAAAAAATCTTAAATCGCGAATAGCTCAAAAACGAGGCCTCTGGCGAAAAATTGCTACGAGGCATTTTTGGTAGGAAATGAGTTGTAGAACACGTAGGAGTCGGATTGTGCATAACCCAGTATATATAACTAGAGTAGGATAATCGCACAAAAATCTATGAAATTTCGGACAAAGACAAGCTCGAACCTGAAATAACCAGCTTATATTGCCGTATAATTTCAGTTTTAATTCGTATGCTAACAGCGTTGCACCTACATAACTGCTGTTTCCTCGATCTGAAAACATTTTTGGCTATGGTTTTGATCCCAAAATGAAATCATCAGTTGTCTTCACAAATCTGACATATCCGTGCACATATGTTGAGTAAATGGTATACCTCTACTCCGTGGACAGCATTCTATCCAGAAAAACTAGATCCAGAGAGAGAGAGGGCTTCTATTTTGTAAAAAACGTCTATTACAATCGTAAAATTCAGGGGCGAGAAAATTAGGATTTTTTGACACATTCTTGGATGAGTCAACGATTTTTATTAAACATCCGTTAGTTAATTACTCCTTTCTGCATAAAAAGTGTCAATGGATAGCTTCAATATCTTCGGGCTAAATTGGTAACTTTTCGGATTCATTGGCATCATTCCGATGACTCGCAGTACTGCAATTATTGTTTTAACGGCTTTTTTCATTGGTTTAAAAAACAATTAATATCATTCCTGCAAGTTGCATTCATGTTGTGAAAGCAGTATGAACTCTCTCCCTAAACGTTTTCTCAAGGGATTATTCAATTCGTACGCAACAAAGGGCTTTATTTATCTACATCGTGATTCAGTTTGAGGATAAGCACAGCTGTGGTCTTCTTTTTTTGAATCCTTCCTCAATTCTTCTATGCAAATAAGAAATTCATTTCTTGCAATGTTTCATAGTAAATCGTTGTGGTCCCAAGGGAAACTCTATTTGGAATTCCATTTTTAGTATTACAGCTCAGCATTTTATTAACAGCTCCAGTTTTAGACACTTCATGATATGCCATGTTGCCTTTATACAGTTTTTAGTTCGAGATTATTTATTTTTGCTTCAACCACAACTCATCAACCTCATCAACTCGCTAAATTGTTATCAATCAATTACATCAATTCTAACTCCTCATACAACCATTTGGTACTTTCACAAATGCATGAGTTTAAATAATTCGATCTTTTTAGGAGCTCATACATTAGGTAAGCCAAAATTGTTACGTAGTGTTACATAGTTCTAAATTGTTATTATGAAAAGAATTCTATTACATTAAGGATATCAGGGTACTTGTTTTAATTTAATTGAACGGTTGATCGAGTTCCTAACACAAAATAGATCAATTTTCTTGTATAGTACAAATAAATAGTTTATTCAATGAAATTGGTAATGGTGGGTGGTGCAAATTTGTAACTTATGCTATCGCTTTAGATTAAATTACTTTCCCGATGGGAGGCTTGACCCGTGTTCTTGGAGAAATGGTAACAATCTTGGATTTATTGACAATTGCGTCGATGTCTCGGAGCTAAGACAAGCCCAACATCACGTAGGTACTTAATATTCCCGCCGCACTGAAAACTGAGTAAAGTTTTGTCTACTTGCGTTTTCCAACGACTTCCGCAAGGTGCGCTGTAACAAACGCCGTGTAAAAGGTACGAGTATAACCTTTGTTTAAAGAACGTCGGAGGCCTAAAGCAGAAAAAAAGGGACGGAGTTTCTATCCCGAATGGAGCGATATTGCTCTGTCTTTGTTTTTCTACGACATTCGTATATAGCTGCCGTCTCAAACAGGCAGGCCCTTGTTTCGTCCCGGGGTTATAACGCTGTTAACATTTAACGGCCATCTAAATTCCTAAGTGCCCTCCGAGGTTTGCAAGACTCCTTCAAGAGAGACCGTCTCTACCAGGGAGGGCTCCCGAATAACAAAGTTTGCGCTTTATAAATTTTAATAATCTCATCTGCTCCTTTAGACTTAATAGAATTCACACAAAAGGCTTCCACGTTTTTTTTTAAAGGCCCGTTATTCTCCATAAATTATTCAACGTTTGATTTTTGAGCGACTATTTTACAACCATTTTACGACCTTCTAACGTCCGAAGGATTCTTTATATTGAAGGATATGAGTTATAAAACGCCGAAGTAAAAAAACGTTTGAAAAACTTCTAGGCAGGCCCACCTCATATGCATTGTGAATGCTGCCCTCGGCCTTTGGTCATTACTTGTGTGGGCGAATCGTAATTAACCCGCCTTGTTCCCTTTTAATCTGAGGAGTGGATTTTACGCGTTATTGGTACACAAATCCATGACTCGAGTCTTATACTAATTGGATATATACTAATTGATTTATTATTGTTCGTAATAAGCATCTATAATCATCAAAAAAACGCCTGCAAAGTGGTTGTGGCTCAGGATACCATAAATGTTTGTATCTTTGGAAACGTTTTAGATGATCTCGAAAGATGAATAATATACGGTTGTTACAACGTTTCTGAGCAGGAATCCCGTGGGACGTAGTCCGGTGTACATCTGCGCCTTCATAAGGTTGGTCGACTTGTATTGTGGATCTATCGCGATGATTCTAAAGCGGATATAAATCACATGATTTCAATACTGCTATTGATGAGGCGTATGTATAACTCACAATCTATAACAAAACCTCACTAATTCGAATTGATTTCTGGTCCTAAGGAGTCAGAATCAGTGAATCAGATTGCTTTTCATTGAGAATTTACCGAAATGAGTAATGGAAGCCGAGTTATACCCGAACTAGATCACCAAAACGAAACGACCTGAAGCGAATCTGGAAATTCAAAACTGTGGGGCCAGTTGTAATAATTGGTACTGATAATTACAAGCTATTCAGTTATATTCACAATAACCGTACGGTTATAATATTTATATGGGATAATAATTACGTGTTGGAATGCGGACGTTCTGCTAGTCTCCGTTTCTAAGAAGAAAACAACTTGATTTCTTGGTCTTTCGACTTATTTACGACAGAAAAAGCACTCAGGTCTGAAATAAACATCAGCCCTTTCCCCCAACGATTATCATTGAAGGCCTTGTGCGGAATGAACCCGTTCCGGAAAAATTGGAGAAAACCGCGACAGGCGATAATTTATTATCCCGTAAAACTTGAGGTGATAATGATTATCTCGGTAAGCCTTTTACTGTTGAACCAGCCTGTTTCACAAGAAACCGCGAAAGACTTAACTCTTGGTTTATTCCTTCCACGTCTTGTTAGACTAAAATTATCGGTCGAAGAAAACTCTTGTACTAAAACTAAATGATCGTTATCCTCGTGACGGTTGACGTGTTTATAAGCTATCGTTAATAATAATATTCATAGGTTTGTCATTTTATTTATACAAGGAAGGAACATGCATATGGTTGGCCCAGTGCCTGGGCGTGAACAGTTTAAAATATCTCGTGAAAGGACCCTCCCGCCTTAACAGGGCTATTTTAAGGATAAAGGGCCATAAATCACGTTGTATTAGTACGGCAAATGCGTCCTAATCAATTGAAACTTTTTTGCCTTGTATATCGTTTCTCGAATTGGTCAGTGGAAGAATAAAAAGAATCACTTTTTCATCGACGGGGTGCCTCTTTTCAATGCAAATCAGACAAGCTCAGTTGAAATAGAACCGATAGATCTTCGTTGCTGCAAGAAAAAACTGACTCGGCTATTTTGTGTTCTTACTGAATCAACTTGGATAGTTGTAATTCAAATTGTTTTTCGTTTGGTTCCAGTGAACGATCAAGTACAAATAGTAGAGATTTCCTCTCCGTTGGTCGACATTACTTACATGTACATTACTCACGTAAAGGCTATGTTACTAGTATTTGATATAATTTCATCGTATCAACAGGTCTCAAGTCATTGTTGACATCATTACTATCTGGTTATGAAAACTTGTTTTTAAACGGAGTGATTTTTAAAATTACGAGTACCTATCCTCCCGTCATATGCCTGATTTTTCATGATACCTGTACACCTAGAAACGAAGTGGTTGTTTGTGACAGCAACCTACAGAATTCGTTTTTAAATGACAGCGTCCTTCCTCCTTTCCTTTGCTCCTGTCCGAAATTCTATACTTTGAAGTTTTGGTGGATGGTTTGTAACTTGGGGAGGTGATGGAATGGTATTGTTGCCCCTTCTAATAGCTGAACGCGGATAATGCCCGCAACACTCAGAAGATGTCCCAGGTGCTGGGTTCAAGATTCGGGAAGGGCGAACTAACCATATCCATCACAAGTCCCCCTCAAAGCTTTTTCTGGCTTGGAAATAGAAGCGGCCATTTCCTTCATTCTTGAACAATCATTGAGATCTGGATAACCAGTGTCCAAAATTTCCAATATTTCTTCATGAAGAGGACAAAATTGTCTAGGTAGTACGGTTGGAATTATTATTGTCTTAGACTTTGATTTATTTGTGCTCTGAATGTTCTCCAAGAAGCCAGAGATGTCAATTTATTTCTTCTGTACAATTGTCCCTGAAGCTTTTAGCTTCCAGGTATCCATTGGTATTGCTGGCTAATCACATATCTTTGGATCGAGTATCACATGGTTCTTTTACGCTTCCAAGACCCCCAAGTAGTGAACCTTTTTTGAAAGTATGTACTTACTGAGATTCATAATTTGTTGAAGTGAAATCACCCCTGCTACATTTTGTTTGAACCATTCTTCCTGAAATTTATTTTTTCATAAATTATTTATACACGACAATAGCTTTTTCCGAATAATCTTCTGAGAAAACAACCTATTTTAGAATCTAGATTCGTGTTTGAATTTTTAAACATAACTGGTTAAGCGTGGTTTATCGAAATGCATTTAAAAATGTTAACGATATGTGTAATATACTCTCTGCTAAAATGTGCATGCGAGATCAGTGTTGAAAACCGGAGATTAAGAGAAAGAATGATGAAAAATCACCTTCCAGTCCAAACGTTCAATCCCCACGCTCCGTTCTATCATCATCCGTTGAAAGCCGTCTTGTTTCTCGCCTCCTCTTCACTTCCTTCCATTAAGAAAAAAAAAAACACCACGAAAACGATAGCAGGGGTGAAATAATTAGGAGGCGAAGGTTCTGCGTTTACAAGCGAGCAGGAACCGCGGTAATCCTACATCCCATCCAGACACGCAGGAGTCATTTGGATAATGGAAAAGTTGAGAACGGGCCTCCACCTTCCTCCTCCGAGCTTTATACTAAGTCGTAATATCGATTTAGACACCTAGAGGTAGGTGTAGGGTCGGGCTTAGGAAGTTAGAACGGTCTAGTTGAAGAGACAGCATTAGATTTAATGGTATTGCTGCCCGACCGCTAAACCTTCTACTAGAGTTGCGTTGCTCGGTTTTGTAGAACACATTAAAGTGGTCGCGGTGGATTTGAATACCCCCGGACTTAGTTGATATTGCAATAACATATACTATGAGGTTTTTTCTCAGGTCCCACAAAGCTGTGGTGTAACTGTGTACATATAACTGTCAGGAATCCAGGGAAAGAATATTTTATTAACTTTATTTTTAGACTAGAACCCTTAGTAATGAGAACAGAAACATGGCTCTGAATTTTCTAATATGAGAACCGGATTCGAATATTCTCCAGGACAATGTTTATACCTGAATCGATGTAATTCAACAGGAGTTCTATGTATAAAAAATACATTATAATGTAATTATTAACAGATAATTATCTATCTCCATGCTCGCTAATCTCGGTGAACACGGTAAGAGACTAATCTTCTTCGTTGTGGTACCGGTTTTACTCTTATTTATTTTACTCTTGGAATGAAAATGTAACTGAACTATTTATTCGTAATTTTGATAGTATCTAAGTTAATGGTTACACATTCGTAATTTTCACCATTCAAGACCCCAAGGATGTTCATCACTTATCAGAAAAGTTAACTCATTTTCAAGGTCAGAAACGGAGTGTTGATCTGATCTTGTATTGAACAGTAAACTACGTTGCTATTTCAACCCTCACTTGCTGCTAGGCGATTTTCACTATGTCCAATCACGTTAAAACATGTTCATGCTAAGTCCTTATTCACATTCAAATTCATGTTTTCCCCCCAAAGGGATAAACGTAAAGCGGTCCGGGTGGGCTCATCAGAATCATTGATTGGAAGGAACTCCATCAATTACAAACAAATTAATAAATAGTGGTATTTCAAATGTTTTTTATACCCCATTTTTTAAATATTTCAGTCCTTTGGGATCTTCTGAGAGTTTTGACGAGCGTTTACTTCCATCTAGACCCCAAATGTGATTTTTGACCCAGTTTCATTAACTTTTGGTTGAAAAGTTCCGGATACAAGCTCAGGACGGATTCTTTTTTCATTCGATTTGTGAATTCTACATATCTTGAAACTGAAATAACGCATTTTGAAGAGTAGGGGGGGGGGGGGCTAAAATTTGTTTTTCTTGGGGATTACAGATCTTTATAGTTGAAAATGGTGAACCAAAAAGTCGTAATATTTCATGTAAAATTCATACGGCTATTTCGTTTACCCTTGTGGCAGTTAAGTTTATATACTATATATATAAATAGATATATCCATGTTCCATGTTAACATCCATAACTTCGCCAGAGCGCATACGTTTTGTTAATCATATTCGATCAATATATTCCAATCGAATCTAAATCGTTTTTCCATTGTAATCGGGAAATGATCCAAGTTTGGGAGTCAAAGGCACCCAAAAGTAACCTGGCACATTAGCTAAGCTACCGTGGTGGGCGCTCTTCTCCCTTATAAATCAAGAACAAGGAGAGCCCTAACAATAACACGGTCCTACTATAACTACGACCGTCCATTGTCGACGAAGGGTTTTGATTTACCGATGCAAATGTTCGGAGAGAAAACCAGACTTGACCTCCCCTCTCCGTCCTTTTGGGATTCGGTTCCTCGATGAGCAAACGCGGTGCCGACGGACTGGGGTTCGGTCCCCGTCTGTTGTAAAGTCATCCGTCCGCTTGGCCACCGTCCTATTTTGCATATTCCCCTTCTCAAGCCTTATAAATCAGATCAGTGTCTTGTGGTCTCTTTATGGGTCCATAAAGGTTTTCTCTTATGCCTCCTTCTACTTCAATCCCCCCCACATCCCCACCACTTCCTCCCATCCCCTCAATCTCACTGTCACATCTCATTTCTTCCATCCAACTGAAACGAAGTTCATTTCTTTCATCATTGGTGATTTCATCATTTGCTCAGTTATTCAATTCGAAACTGATCTTCAAATGGAGAAAAACGACCTCCATTTTGCCAAAAATAAATAAATCAAATATTAACTTACATAATCTCCTGAAATACATTTTTTAAAACTCTCTTGGGTTAAACAATAAATTCAACTCTGTCCTTCACCTTCTTCAGTTTTGAACATGTACGTCAGCAGGGAATCTCGAACTAGTCAAACGACCGTAAAAATTGTAATAGAACCTTTAGAATATTCTTGATATAATAATGACGAGATGATAAAATTGTCCACAACAGACACCCTGCCTCACATTTTCTCTGTCAGAACCGAACATCCTTCTTCTATTAAACGATTCCAATGTAATTGTAATTAAACTGACGATTTAAAGTATCTCGATATAAATCATATCATTTTATTGTAAAAGTATCCCTAATCAATATGAAGTAACATCAGCAGTAGAATTGATGCTTCTTATCATGTATACGAATTCGAGCTCAATCATTGTGTGCAAGAAAGCCAAACACAGCCTAAATTTTAATTTTGATGCCAGAACACTTTAATTCCCAACCTCTGTGATTGAATGTCAAATTGTGGGTTTTCGTTGCTCCTTGCGAATAGCCTTTTTGAATTTTTTGTTGACATTCTTGTGTAATTAGATTTTGAATTTGAGACAAAAACTGGAATTTTAATTAGATTTCTTTACTACTGTCAAAAAGACGAGGTTAATTTCAAAGACCCGGTGAGTCAAATACTCGGAGTCAAAAATACACTCATAAACTCTGATTGAGGCAACAAATTTGGCGAAAATTAAAACAATAAGGTGCCTCGAACTTATATTTATTCAATTAAATCTCAACCTATGTAAGTATATTCGTGAAAAATGAAATTTTAGACGTTAAAAATGCTTTTCAATTGTTAGTTGTTGGTGCAAAATGTCCTCCATCTGAGTTAGATTCTGTCTCGGGGACCCACACATGCTCCAACCGCAGTCCATTGAATTTAAAGAACTCATTGAGATTCTCTTCTTGCTCACAAAAAGATATTCCTAAGCTGGCACTTTAGAGCATTGTCTCTGAATCGATAATAAGTTATAATAAATCGCACCATGAATCCAAAGTCTTTTTATGTTTCCGCCTGTGCTCACCGTCGATCACTCGCTATCCATCTTTTTTTCTTTGGCGTCCTCTATTTTTTGTTCGTCTGCTTGATCTTCCGTCGTATATATGCCAATCCGTTCCGAAACTAAACTACAGTTCCCCTTCGGAACTTTTCGCCAAGTCGATTCACCACCGCGGAAAATCCTTCTTGAAAAAGTGGAGCAGCCGTAGAAGCCCTGGAAGCTGTTTTGTTTCCCTGAGCTTTCCCTGGAGCCGCATTGTCCCTATCTGAAGCCAAAGCCAGTATTTACCCCTTCCAGCCACCGCTAACTCCATGGTGGAATTACCGATCCGATCCGGGTTCGATATGCGCATCTATTACTCCGTATTTTCCCCCTATGCTCCAGAAAAAGTCCGGGTAGGAAAAAGCATTTCCCGTTTCCCTTTCGTCACTAAATAAAAGTAAAGTTTGGTTTTTGCAGAGGAAAGAATAAAAAAGCAATAAAGGCAGACTCGCATGGGTGGGGGACGAAAAAGCAATGAGCCATAGCTCTGCCCTGAGTCGCCGAGCTAATGCTGCTTCCCTTATCTTTAGTTCCATAACTCCCCGCCCTACCTCCTCTGCTGCCCACTAATTGTCTGGTCAGAGGAAAGCTTGACAGCGAACTTTTATTATTTCTTTTTTTCAGCATCCCAATATCTGCAACTTTCCAAAGAGTTCCTTTGTCATTCGACTTTGGTTCAATTCAACCTAGTTGTGGCTCGGCTGTACTACGTACGTCTTGTCGAAGTTTCTTGTACGGTGCGATTCTGGATGTACTGCAGCTGGTGTAGAGTTCTTGTTAAATAATGGCGGTGGATTGTTTAGTTTTGTTTGAATCTCTCCTAACTAAAATATTACAATGGATTTTCAGCCTTAGCCGTTTCATTTGTGTCATCCCTGCTCAAAATTACATTTTCTGTCAATCCAATGTTTAGGTAGTACCAACAGCAATATGTTTATGCTAAACGATATTCTTGGCTGCTGCGTGGTGTTGCTAGACCCATTTTTTTCCACCCACATTTCACAATAAACTATACTTGATGAACGAAATAGCAAAGCTGATTTAGCTTTAATGCATCTCGAATACACTATAGAAAACTATTAATAGAAGTTTTGTAATAAATTTGGAAAAATTGTTTTTCCGAACCTCTCACGATACATGGACCTGAATCCAAACATAAGACCACTTTACAAATCATCAGAATAACTATACGTGATAAAGTGACCGATATATGTATCAATTGGTCACTATCAGTGGTGAAGATTATTCCTCTAGAATAGCGACCAAAATATACTGGTTGGAGTTGAATTGAAGTATTCTCAATATTATCAGCATTCATGATTCATTGTCATGTGGAGAAAACAAATCGTTACAGTTTTATAACATGATTAAATATACTTTTTATTGCATACCTTTAAAGCATCAATAATCAATCATTAATACTGTAAATAAACTTCTTTACTTATAAATGGGAAAACACAAAAGCGATTTGTCGGGCAAGTTGTTTTGCGCTCCGGCCAAATTAGTTTGTACCGTTGAAACACAATGAGCAATTCTTTCTTCAGTTTTGTCGAGATGTTCCGTTCAAATTACGTTGCTATTTTATTCCTTACTCAATTCATCATGCACTTAGACAAATTACAGTTTACTAGAACTCTTAAGTTCGTAATTTATTGACCTTCTTCTTGGTACTTTGCATGCACAAGTCCTCTGTTTTCCACGTTATCATCTCGTTCGCCAAAAATAGCTCTGTTCGCATGCTGGAAGTCATTCTACCGACTTAATAAGAGATCCCTGGATATTCTCGTGTGTGGGCTTAAGGAGGTCTTCATCCGAAAAAAGTATTTTCTGGTTACCGTAATAACATACTGTGCCACAACGATAATGTCATCAAACCTATTACAGCGATAGCGGGACGGTGGTATCCTATACTCTGAAGAAGAAAAAATCGGTTGTTACAACTCGCTACCCGCCCTCGTGGAAAGTATCCGGTGGGTGGTAGTTGTTACTCAAGAGAGACCTGCCGCGAAGAAGTTGATATCCTTATTAATGTAATTATGGGTTATTTGAAAGATACCTCGAGATAAACCGTGTTGTACGTAAGGCTTTGATTAGCGGCTGGATTAGTTCAACTTCCAGATTGATGCGGCGATCGTGGGTGGTCCACATAGGTAATTTGACCTAATGGTTTACAGCTCGCATATTGTGCAGTTCGAGTCGTAGCATGTTTCCTTCCTTCGAGACCCTGGTTTCCTCAGTCGCGAGAATCTCTTCGTCCCTTCGTCTCCCGACCAGCTCTCATAATTTCCGAAGTTAATGGGTTTTCCGCGTCAAGAGAGTTCCCGTGAAACCCTCAAGACTTCAAAGACGCTTGCTGAGCGCCTTTTTAAAGCTCAGCTCAAAAAGGAAATCCCTTCTCCGTTTACAACGCCATTTTTGGTATTCCATTGACCTTCATTGCATTTAACGCTTGTTAGTATGGTTATTTTGTTGGTATAGTTTAAAATATCGATGAGCCATCGATCCAGGAACGTTAATTATTATTATGGGTGCGTATCATACCAGATCGCTAGCAATAGATGTTTATCGGTATAGCTTTCGTTCCAATCTCATATAACATTTCATTGCGGTTAGGTCTCGGTTTAAGTCTATCCATGCTAAAATTTGAGATTATTACACGTACAAGTATTCATCTGTTCAAAGAAATAACATATTTAGTTTGTTTTGTAAATTTTGGTTTATTATTTTCAAAAATGAGCCTACGTAATCAGATATAAAAGTTCTTTGATAACCACTCTCAAACTTGTCATTTTACGTTTCAAGGTGCGCAGACGCCAACTACACTTTATCCGCCCGTCTAAAAGCCTTTGAGTTTACTAGAAAAATCCAGTTCTCTCACACATCGACTCCACTTGAGACGTAGTTGCATTGATGCTGTGGGGAAAAAACTGGTGCCATAAACATAGTTTTTCGTGGGTTTAACTCACGTAGTATGTGGGAGCAAGTGGGGTGTCCTTTCTTTGTAATTTTCGACGCAAAATCGACTGAGCTATGTTTTAAATCCATAAAACTTCACCTGTAGTAGCTGGAAGTTACCTCCTCCCCGCCTTCTAACCACACAATGTCGATAGCACTCACTTTTAATTCAATAAATGATAAACCGATGTGTTAGAATTTCTAGCGTCTTTGACCATTGGTTGATCAAAAACATTTATTTTATATAAAAATTACTTTTTACATTGAATTTATGTTATTTACATTCGTTTACAATATTCACAAGAAGATAATTAAGAACTTTGTTGCACAATTTTATGATCTATTATTTAACCAACATAGCTTAGGACCCAAATTTATCTGTAACAAACCTTGTCTGCGAAACATTCTGTCAAAATAATGAATTTTTAAATTATTTCAATATGATATTTTTAACACGATGAATGTGAAACAGGACCGTAGTATGGTATAGAAAAATTATTATTATTATCATATTAAAACCATTCAAAAGATGAACTCATTTATTTATATCCCTATCAGGTTTTTAGTCTCCCAATGACTACACTGCTAATCGCGAATCATACTTTTGTTATCTACCAAAAGCGTAATCGCATTTATTCACCTTAATGTGTCCTTATGAAAGGGCATAGCTTTCTTATATCGTTTAAACTTAATAACATCATTGACAAGTTGTACTGTATTAAATATTCTTCAAAAATAAAACAATCATTGGATACTACGTCAAAATCTAAAAACTGTAGAAGTAGGATTTCACATTCGTGCATGCGCCGCAGTTGATGATGTGGGACTACGATCTTGATGAAATTGATACGAGGCTATTAAATCGGCTTTCCCCAAATTCGAGCAATATTGGAGTACAAGCAAGAAAATGGTGATTTATTGATTATCATTCACCAACTGACATACGAGTACAGACACAAAAACAAAGTTGTTCAGAATGGTCTTAAGAGTAGAATGTGAATTGAAATTTTGATTTTTTCAAACCCTCCTATGCTTCTGCTACCTTTAGTTTGACCCGAAATCAAAATATTTGAGAGTCATTAAAATTAGTTAACCAATATCACTCAAAACCCTGTGAATATAAGGCACATTTTGTATAACCGCCTCTTCTTTTCGATCTTGATTTAGCTGTGGAAAACCAACGAGGCACAAGAGGATTGTAGTCTGATGAATGGTTTTTTCAGTACCTATTAAACGACCGGGGTATTACATTGAAAATCCCACTTTTCCCTCGATTTGTACTTCTCAACACATTCAAATGGATCTTGTTTTTCGAATGACTTCGTTATTGTAGCGGATTTATCGATATTGTCGAAATCGGCCTCTTCTGTCCTTTGGGAGAGCTCCGTCAGCTCGATTCTGAAACAGGACTAAGGGCACTGCTGTGATTATCTTGAGAGATATAGGGAGTTAATTAAGTCGAAAGACCGAGAGCCTTTTATGTCATAAACCCCAAGGTTATTCCAGGGGTAGCAGTAAAAACGGTTCCCTTAGGACGACCACCGATATTGTAAACATCGTTCTCAATCATCCTTATCTCAGAGGGACGATTCCCTCGGAAAAATCGCCGTGAGAAAACTCCGTTACCCCCGAGTTACAAATGACCGGCTAATACATAAAATTGGCGTTCCATATCGATACAGTTTTTTTTTCCTTCTCTACCTGGTTGAGGCGATTTGTTAGCGGGAGTGAAAAGTAAAGATGGTACGGCGGAAGTCGGGAAAAATGAGAACAGGAAGGCGAGGCGATGTAGCGAGAGGAAGAAGGGATGGAAGTAATTTTTGGGTAATGGTGGGGGGCAATAATGGATGATGTGGGACGATGTCTCTAACTCATATTGGCAGGCCCATTAGTAATGACCCAGAAAAGGTTATTGATCACTTTCACGATAGATTCCCGCGCTCGAATGCCTTTCTTCGTCTCGTCTCCTACACTTCAGAAAGTAGATGGGAATTCCCACTTTTGTACTTCGATCAGATAAAAATCGTATGTCGTAAATCGTAAATTATGGTACTTGAATTAGATATAAGTGTATAATGATTTGAAACAAAACAAATCGCTGGAAAGGAGTAGAAGTCTTCAAATTACTATGCCGAGAGAGATCAGTTAATTTTATGGCATCAGAGTGCCCGTAGCTTTGCCAGGTGGTGTAAATGGAAAATTTAGTTCTAAAGGTGCATGCATTCGGGCAAACGAACGCGTCGACCAATTCGTAAAGATGCAGATTATTCCCTTGCGAAGATCCGCTGTTGTTGAAATGGGATTTCCAATTGTCAAACATGTCCTATTTCCTCTCGTACCCTACGTATGGAAAAAATGCCGTTTCTTCACTAACTATGGTACTACGGATGGTTTGTAAGTAAGCAAGTGATTAATCCTCAAAACATCTATTTCATTAACATTAAATATGACACCTTGTAGTTCCGGAGATTCTTTAGTGGTATAGTGGTAATAAACAATGTTGATTACACAGTCAATTTGAAAATGACATGAAAGTGAAGTCAAGGCTGACAAAACCAATTCAAGTAAGTTCCAGTCGTCTAAATGACCTATAAAGGGTATGGCTTTGCTTCTGAGTCTACCTATAGATAGTGGAAGCATTGGTAACAATTTCGGGAGGTCTGACTGTTTGTTTGTATGTATGTGCCTCGTCAGACGCTTGTAACAAGTTTTTGACCGGTCGTGATGAAATTTGCAGCGAATGTGCGAATTAAGCTGAGTATGGTCTTCCTATGATTTTCATTGCTCATAGAGCAATACATCACTCTTCGCTTGTGCAAGTATAATCCACCATGCGTCATTCTCTCAGGTGTTAGTGGTTCCAACACTCAAATTGTCAGAGCAGTCGGGGGAAAAGGGTCTGATCATCCCTTATCAATTTCAATGCAATAGATCTTTGATGGCTACTGCATCTGCGCGAACTTGTAATCCTCGTAACAATCCTAGTTCCTACAGTTTCCATCCGATTTTCACTAAATTCTCTGGGAATATGCGGATAAGACGGTTCCGATGAGTTGTATTGCTCCCAAACCAATACATCAGTATGCGCATGGGCAAATGTAGAATTAACCAAACAATGTTTTCTCAGATTCTAGTGGTTCGATAGGGTTCAAAGTTTTTAAGTATCCGAAGAAAATAGGTCTGTCGCCCAACGTGGCAAACATTTTTTGTTGTTGTCATAACTGAGGTTTTAACTCACGTTTTTGCTTTAATTCCTTGTTAAAAATTTCTGTACTCGAAATAGTACTCGAGTTTCCACGATATGAAGAATATACTGAAGAAATCGCTATTTTGGTCATGTTGCATGACTGGCAATTTATTTCCGCGAAGATTTGTGCTACAGGTTGGCCGGACAAACGCTTGGCGTTATCTATCCCTGATGAAACCGTACTCCAGAACTCCCACCTCGCGGAAACGCGGCCAAGGGGATTCACTGGGAGGTGTTGCTATTAATGAAGGCTCCGCTCTGATAACGGATCACGCTGGTGACAAGGCAACTGCCAGATAGGCAGTTTCCCTCAAATGCGGGGATCCCCTTCGTCCCGACCACGTCATTCTCCAATGTCAGCGTGGACTGCCCCTGTCAGCGCCAGGCCGCGCTTTTGCTTGCTGGCAGCATCTCATCACTCGCTGACCCAACCGAGCCAACTAGTATTACGACATGGAACGCAGGTTTCATATTGAAATACGAATGTTGAATAAATTCGCTATAATATTTAGGTACCCGACGATTTGAACTATGAAAACTCCATTCATTATTAACCCTAACAAAACAGCTTAAAATTAATGTTATCCAAGAGGCTAAGTTTCTAATATCGTTCACCAAAGTCATTTTTCACATGCAGAAAGAGGAATCCCACTAGATTGATTTTATAGACCTATATAATGCTCCTATGAATGAATACACCCTTTCAACATGTCAATGACCTATGCAACGCATGTTATGGACAAGAGAACTCTATCAATTTGGAAAACTTTTCAGATTTTTGTTTGCCTGGGAGAAGGAAGCAGTTCTATATTCCCCCTCCCCTCCCGTCCAAGCATTGTACGCATATGTGTGGAATACCAAATTTCGCCCCGTTAGTCTCGGTGAAAATGGGACTATCTTCTATGGATATTTTTGAGGTTTAAGACAACATGTGCATGTGATGTAATTCTAAATGCTGGTCTCGATGGTAGGCAATAGCTTCAGAAAAATAAAAAATTCCATTAATGCATCATGATCGTATGAACAAGTTTCCTAAATCATTGAATTAAATTTCCTTTGTGTACTATTTATGATATTCCCTCATTATTTGTGATATTCTCTGTCATACATCATCCTTTCAGTATGCTGCTTGATTTAAAAAATATGCTCATTGCTACACAACAGCCCAAAATAGGTGAATTTGCCCTCCTAAGGCCCAAAACAAGCTCCCGTTGAGAATTGATCTATACACTCTGACAATGGACATGAAGAAGCTACATGATTCTCCCAACTGAGGACATTTATGAATATTCAATTTCAAACTTTTTACTGGTATCGATCAAACCCACTCATCTGAAAATGGTCTTTTTGTCAATTAACAGACTTAATGGTATTTCAATCGTTTCGCTCGTAGGCCGTGGTAATGTCCGGGACCCCCACCTCCCTTCCAAGTCAGTCTCATCAAAACAGGTAGCAGTACAAATACGCGAAAGCAATCAATCCAGTTGGAAAAGCCTCCTTAATTTCCGATCTGACCGCTTCGGTAAACAAACCCCTGCGGCCTCAACTGGTTCGGCGGCGGAAGACTCGGTCGCTAGGAGGGGAGAGGAGCGAAAACTCAATTAATTTGTCCTGTTTTAAGGAGACGTCGATAAGTTCATTAGATCGGGAGGTTCGGTTTCAATCAACATTTCAAACAAAGCGGAAAGCCATCAAACAAACGGAGGCGCATTTAATAAAAACAGCTTCAGAAAAGGCTTCGACTTCTGGAATCACTCGCCTTCTAATTAAAATGCTGTTCAACCACGGAGCGTCGCTGTGGCCAACTTTATGCCCTGGGTGCCGACCATAACTAATTCATCAATCATGAAGTGAATGAATGAATGAACCTTGAATCACGGTAGAACGGAAATGTTCTTTGTATAGCTCCAGGTCGAATCGTTCAACACTGTACGCAATGACCCACTGTTAGTCTTCCTCTTCCTTAAGTTCTACCTTGATATCTAGTATTCTAGATCTCTAATTTGTTCTACGTTGTGATAGTTCCAAGATTTTCTCACTTAGTCGACCTAGTTCGTTTAAAATGGTCAGAATCCCCATTGATCGTTGAGGCATTACGGTACTCAAATCAAAATTAAAGTTACCATTTGATTAACCATCAAAATTTCGATCTTTCCGAAGCATAACAAAAAATGTCTGAACTGAGCAACAGTGATGAACTTTTTCAAAAAGAGAGTTTGTAGTACAGATTGGTCAGAACTTTGAGGCGTTCTGAGTCATCAACTCAAGGTGGTTGAGCCTTTATGGTCAGTCAAGTCGACATTGAGGATATCATTGGAATGTCCAACAAAATCCACATCTTTCTGGGGCGTAAACAAAAATTTTTCAAAGGCACTACTTAATAATAATTATTGTAAACGACTTCCCAGTAAAATTCAGTAATCTTCAGTTGCCTGAGCATTTTCAAGCCAAATTTCTTTCTTGTTTTTGGCTCTGACTTGGAATCTAAAAAACGTTTGGTTTAAAACGACTTTTTAAACATAAGTGGATAAATTGTTTCGGTCTGATCGATGTCTCCACAAAAAAGCGTTACAAAGAGGGGCGATTTATAGTCCTACTAAGTAGCTCAAGTGTAAATTCATTGTAAAATTCAATTATGGTATTCATTGATATTTTGTGAACCCTGGAGTCTATTAAGCGCTGAAGGTTGTCAATCATTTGTCCCCATTACACCACAATTTTAAGAGTCACCGAAACATTTGCAAACATAAAATTTTAATGTTTTATTTAGGAGTTTTTTTTTTAGAAAAAAATCACTTTGCAAATGTGAAAATGAGCTTGGCATGCTCACAACTGAAAATGAATCTTATAGGTCAATTTATGAATGCAATTTTCGAAAATTGCGCAAGTAACAGTTACAAGTCTTGACACTGTTGTAGTGTTGCATCCAAAATTTCTCTGAATATTGAAGGAGTAGTAATGAAAATGATTGACAACCACGTAGCAATATCTAATGGTCAAAGATACCTGATTATCGAACTACATCGTACAGTGTTTTTTAGTGGGCCTAAAATAGCTTTATCGCATTGCTCGTACTTCTAATCCATTTTTAATTATCTCGCCTACCCTTCCCGTACCACTATCATCCCTGTGTGGGTCAGTGAACCACACGTTCTCCTCTGAGCTCTGATCATGAAGGCGAATAAAATCGTTTGTTCGCCCCCCAACACTTCTCGTGCGATAAAACTTCTGGTTGTTGGCCGTTTCTTCAAATTCACTTTTAGATGGATCCCTTCGAGAATACGTCACTTCCAGCCGAGAAGCTCGGCTAACCTCCGAGCCGAGAGTAATTGGAAAACCGATCCGCTCTCCGCACTTCCCATTTCATTTCGGGTGCCGACCCCACAAAACCGACGATTCCACCGACGGCACTTGCTTGACTTCTTGGACCCCCGAAAACTTCCTGGCGTGCCGTTTAATTTAATCATACGAAGAGAGACCCTACCTAGGGCGGTTTTGCCCCTACAGACTGAAACGTTTGTGTGACCTTCCCTGAAAATGTGGACACCCTCCTTCTAAAGTCGTGAACTTGATAAATCTACGGTGCCTCTCAGATAGCCTCGGTGCCATGCAAACGTTCCTGACCCTCCAAATTACCCTCGAATTTATATGCTTATGCCCCGTTGAAGCTTTACGAGGAAATGCGCCGAGTTACTGCGCTAAACGGACCATCCCTCCCTTCCTTCCACTGTTTCGGAATTAAATTGTTGCTGTTACTCTGTTAGTGTGCCCCCTGAAAGCCGGGGTATTATGCATATCATAACGGAGCGGTCACTATTGTGTCTTCTTCCCATTTTATACTTCCTGCGTTGAAAAATATAGAAGTTGAATCCGGCAGGTAGAGAATTCCATCCCCTCCTTCATTTATGAAAGAAGAAAAATGACCGCCCGTTTCTATTAACTTCAGTGTTGGAAGGAAGGTGAGGAAGAAGATGAATAAATTTGAATACTCCAAACAGAACACATGAAATATACTTCCGAATTTTAACAGAAAGCGCTGTAGCCGGATGCTATTTCATCCCCTAAAATGTTTACCCTTTGAAAGTGTAAGCAGACTTTTCAGTAACGCTTTTCCTACTTTATGAACTTGTGAATGAAAGAAGAAAGGAAATTGTGCCTATTTACTTATGTATCTCTTGTTCACAATGTTTTCTTCATTGAGAAATATAAATTTAGTCCAAATATCAATTTTCGGACCGATTTGACTCATATTTATATTTTTAATCTTGAGTCTAGCTTTTCCCGATGTTGAGATCATAATGATACTCGAACACTACTATTTTAATAACCATTTCCCCACAATACGTTTTTGCATCTACAAGTGTTTTTTTTTCCCCCAACTGGTATTTGCCAGTGACCATATCCATGAAGGTTGACAGTTGTTAAAGTACACACTTCATATGTGCAATAATATCACAACTTAAAAAGGTGATGTGAAAAAATTAACAAATAAAAATTGTATTTGATACGAGATACGAATTGTTGTATGTACAACAACCTAAGTATTTCGTTTTTCGTGTTTTGCTACCATCTTTAACAATCGGCTTCTGACTGCCCAACATTTTTGACATTTCATGATGATGTGCCGGAGGGTTTCAGCTACCTCATTCTAACAATTGTTTTAAATAGGAGGAGTCCGATGTCCAATGCGAGGCAAATACGCATCCCATCAGAACGTATGAGTGAAATTTTACGGATTGGTTTTCTCTTTGGAGGGGATGATAGCCGATTCATTCAGGCGATCCTCAAGCCCTCTGAAATTCCCAATTGCCGTATTTTTTTGTTCGATTTAGAATTTGCCCTAGATCAAACAAATATTTATAAGTGTTTATAATTTTGTTTACACATATTATCGTATAAAATCAAGCATAAAAAAAATTGAATGCATTACTTACCAACACGTTAAACTAAGCATCGTGAAACGTGAAGTGACAGTGTGTGAGCGGAGGTTTTACACGAAATTTCCTATACAATTACAAACGCTAATTATTGAACATTGTTGGTGCAAAACAACTTGACCTGACTGACATTTTGGGCATTTTGGCTCTTTGATATCATTAGATGTACAATGTCGAGCACTATCTGTTGGTAATGAGAAGTTAATAAGTTAAAATATTTCAGAGAAGCTACCGTAAGTATTAATTGAAATAAACAGTCTTGAATATTGGAAAATATGAAAAATGAATAGTTTTTGCCTCCCCTGAAAAATTGCGAAAAAACACTTAGGTCATGTTGTTCTGCGCCATCTCAGAGAGGTCGTGTTGTCCTATTCCAGCCCTATTTCAAGTAGGTCATGTTGCCACTTCACCCTCGACACATTAGAACTAAATTACGGCCTATTATGAATCGTAGCTCGTGAAAATATTTATCGACAGTAACCTAAACGTTTCTAGGATTGATCCTACTGCCAAAGAACCGATGAAAATTTTCCAATAGACTCGAGTTTTTTAACTTTTCTAGTATAAATATTTTAAAACTAACTAATCAAAACACTGTAAAGTGCCGCTAATGGAGGCGGTATTTGTTCTGATTCGGTTCCCTGCTCCTCTCTGGCCCGTAAGTGTATCTTTTTTTTTCGAGAGGAATTTTCGGTCTGGCGAAGCTATTGAAATCCTCGTATATTCAGAGCCGAGAGAGGGGGAGAAGTTCGATTCAAGGGTGAGTGAAACTCAGAAAGCGCCAGATGTAACAACACTCTTTCACCCTCTTGTCCGTTCTCATTTCCAGCAATTTCTCTTTCCTTTTTTATTTTTATTTTCCTCCTCCGGACTCCGTTCCCCAAAGAATTATCAAAGGCTTCCCTCTCAAAAAAATGTACGGCCTTTCCGTTCCCCGAAAAATCCTCTCATTTTTATACGACCTTTTCTAATTTATTGCAAACCTATTCCGGAACCACGGGAGATTTTTTTTTTATTCGGCAAAAGTTTGAAATATTTGGGAAACCCAATTCCCAATTATCTACTTCGTATAAAAAGAAGCTGAACGATCATCCCCAAATTAATGCCTGTCGAATAAAATATGATCGCCACATATTCATTTTCATTGATAAAGTCAACAAATTCCCGACAGTTCAAAAACTCCAATTAAAACGTCGGACTAACTTTTTTCTATCTTGTAATAAATGCTCTCGTGTTACGACCACACTTGAAGTATTTGATATTAGACTAATAAATTCGTGATCGTTCGCAAAGTTTTTCAACAAATTTACGCTTTTCGTGTCGTTTCTAAGTAATGCTTCTCCCTATTATTCAAAAGACCCTACCGTACAATGGTATGGTTTAATTAATGGTTTTAAAACTTATCCAAACAATTTTCTGTAATACATAACTGTAAGGACCTTATCTAATTTTATCACGTCGTATTAGGACACATTTCCAAACACATTGTGTTGGTGATTGCGGTGATATCTAAGCAAAAAGTATTGTCGCCTAATAACATCAAGGTCAATACCGGGACCGCGTCGTGGCGCGGTGTGTGGTGCGGGAAATGTGCCATGGAACCTCTTCAATTGTGGATCGTGTTATCACCAACCGCGTCCTTCGTGGCTCTTTTCATAACTGGTTCTAATTTTACAAGGCCTCCTCAACTTTTTGTGTGTTTCTACGGTCAATTTTATTTTAATTTCCAAGCCCTGTTTTATAGCTTAATTTTCCCGATGCATCAATATCAATTGTACGATCAGCTATGGTTTTCATATTCATGAATCCATCCAAGGATTTATCTGGACCACGTTCCACCCGAAATGCGTGCTATTATGTAAATGTGGTTTTGAAACCATTTTCGAATAAAATTTAGTTCGGTTTACCACTTGATGCTACGGTGCCGAATGACGGCATCAATCGATGTGGCGCTCCCCTCTTTCAGAAATGTGTCAATCCGTGAAAGCAAATCATTCGATCGGAATTAAGTATTCAGAAACTCGTCACTAAAACGCCTTCCATGATGCGGTGAATGGACAGTCTCCATTGTTTCACGTATTGCTATTTAGGCTCAGATAACGCGCTCGCGTTTTAGAAGCTCCATTTACCCGTCACCTTTTGTTCCACATTGACAGAGACAAATCCTCTACATTTCAGGTGTCAACGTGATAAACGTCCATACTTGGTGGGGTGATACCAGTTTGATATTAATAATTCATAGCTTTGGACTGTCTTCTGGTCAGTTATCGAGGAGCAGAGATTCTAGTACGTAATACCCCACACTATTTAACATACTCGTATACACGTAAAGATTGAAATTGTGCATTTCTTACAACAAAAATTGGTGAAGAAATTAGTGTGGCGTTATATTACAAGAACACATATTTAGTACTTTATATTAAAAAATCCTAAACCGACTATTTCACTTCCATGATTTGCACTGGTCAGAGCAGTATTTCGGATACACTTCAACAACTATTTATACCAATGCCAATTTATATAGAGGACTACGTCACTCGCGGGAAAGTTGTGGAAACCCATTTTAATAAAAACGGAGTAAAATAGAACGTCCCAATAAGATTCAATCCCCTAAGCCAATGAGATTCAATCTCCTTCCACTTGATCCTGTATAAGATGTCCTTTCTGTGATGTCCCTTCGGTTCATGTTCGTTACTGATGATGACCTAACCGTCAAAATCGATTTAACTGTGTAACTCATTATTTTTGTGGAAATATAGACAACGTTCTATCTTACTCCGTTTTTATTTTTATAGTGGACATAACCAAGGATTATAACATATGTAATAACATATATGCAAGGATTTTCTTTTTATGGTCTACCTGCGGGAACACCTGACTACCGTGAACCTAATGAAGGGCTTTCTAGTAGAGGAATGATAAATCTTCAAGGGATAATTTGTTGGGTTTTCGGTGGTACGGGTAAACATCTCATAGTCATCATTCGATTAGGTGATCTTGGAATTAGAAGAGTCTTTGACTCGACTGCCAAATGGGATTGCGGGTGAAACTAATCTAGTTGTGGATGTAGGCACTTGTCTCGTGATTGGCAAGGGTTCGGCGGATGAGGGTAAGATTGGAGATGATTGATTTCAACTGTATTAGAGGAGAGGTTTCCCGAAGAGAGTTGCCGAGTAGTTAAATAGGAAGGGGGGAATCGAATTCCTCTAGGCTAGTTAACGGATAACCTGTCCATCAAGAGGTGATGGTTTCAAATACCTCCGGAGAACACCGCCTCGCCGAAGGGCCCCGCGGATATCTCCCGCCAACTCTGCCGGCATAGTTAGGATATCAGAAGTCCGAACCGCTAAAACCCTCAGTAATACGGGCTCCGCTGGAATGCGCCTTCTCGCTCGTGTGACGAAACCTCGTCGTTCAACATCATACCTGCACCGGCTTGAATTAGTCAATTCATTGCAAATGGATTTGGACTAGGTAACCATAAATTCCTCACAATCTCATAATCAATCATACTGATTGTTGGCGGTTTTAAGTCTGGATCATAAATCTAGCAAATGAATGTCTGCCGCCCAAGCATTGAAGTGTTGAACAGGCTCTGTAGCGTGGGTCTTCAGCCCGACCGCCTACCTAGCCGATTTTTCAAATGGGTGAACGACCGGATGAGAGGGATTCCAACTAATGTATTTGAGTAAAAATCTAAATTTCCTGTAATATACGAATGAAATTTATCATAAAACTGGCAATCTTCACGCTAGCATGTATTAACATCCCTCCTTGCCTAGGGTATAACTAAGGGTTATTATCACAGCAATACAACACCTGTGTATTATATATTAAGATTTTACTTATCTTTTACTAACGGGAGAGTTATTATTTGCAGCATTACATTGCGCGGACGATGATGTAAGAATTCAATAGGAACGATCTCTTGCAGTAGATGAGTAATAACACTTGCTAGATCAAAAAGCCCAAAGGTGGTATTTTCGGTTATCGGCCCACCCATCAGGTTCTGCTTTGTCTGGCTTCACGTAGTTAGCTCGCGCCCTGTAATAACTCGCTGGGCGCCTCTGAACTCGAACCATCCCCTAGTACCTCCGCCGTCGCGCTTCCTCCCTTCAAATTATGCGCATCACTTTGCCCCCGCCGGTTCAATTAGTCTCCCTCGCCGTACGAGCCGCAGTTGCACGTACATACATCACTAATTATCCGAAACCTGTATAACTGTTAATATACGCGTACGGCTGACGAGGCCTTGCGGATAGATTCTTTGATTTACGCGGCAGAGCTGTGCGGGTTATTGCCTTTTGTCGCTTAGCTGAGTGGTGCATTTGTTACAGAGTATTTGCATATGCGAACTGCACTTATCCTGTCCGTTCATATCATTCCTACCATCATAAATAATCTCACTGCCATTTCAATTAATGGTTCTCATATTTAACGTAACTGCCATCATAAAACTCATTCCTCGAAAAACTACTAACATTGTGCCAAGTAGGCTCTGCATCATTAAGATCGAAGTTGTGCTTAGTACAAGCGTACGTCTCAAAATCACAACTCTAGTTCTTGCTATTTTATGAGTGTGTGTAGAACTGAAAAACTGCACCTTTTAAAATCAACAATAGCGATGTCGAATTGAAAATCACTAAACGGGCGGACAAGAACTAGGATGAAAGAATACATTTTCCACGTTAAAGATCAATTCTATACAAGTTCATCATTGAAATATACTTCTTGGTTGTTCTTCATGTCTCATTTCCCAAATAAATTCTTAGATGAGATTGTTCAATTGGTTATAGGATACGGCTAGCAGACTCATTACAGATTTGGTTGACTTCATTCAACTTAAACGGTACAATGATTGATATTATCAACATTAGGACTTTATCGGGAATTTCAAAACTATAAATATATCCAATAGTGAGATTTTTCATTCACGAAATTCAATTCATAAACTCATTACTGCTTAATTTGTGAATAAATTATTTTGTGTGAATCATAACACGTATCGCAAGTGAAACGATGACAGTTACAAACCGATTCTTGCCTGAAAATATTGTACATTGTAATGAAAAACCAAATGGACTCCTTTAGGAAAATGGTGCACTGCTATTGAAATTCTCCTAGATTTAAAAAGATTTATTGAGCAGATACTTTTTATTTTATATAAATCACGTCCTAATATTGTGTACGTTTCGCGTGTGCCACATTATATTTTAGTATCCACTCTTCTGAACATTATTGTCATATCACCTATTCCCCTCCTACCTTGTAGAGTATTTTAATTAGACCGCTGCAGTTGTGCGTTGTTTAACCTTGCTTTTGTTTTTCTTTTTCCCTGCTCACCAAAGATGGAGTGTTTGATTCCGTCAACGGTAAGTACACCAACCCCCTGAAACGTCTTATTTAGCAATTAGCGTCTTGCATGAGCTATCTTCAAAAACTCCTTTGCTATGTCAACAGATCACCCTCTTTTTGACTCGAGTTTACAGTGAACTTCGTCTTTCACTTTTCCTGTGTTTATCTCCTTATTTATACAGTTCCCACTTACAGTTGGCGTTTTGTTGTATGTCGTTGTCATGTTTTTGGCACTTTCATTTTTCCATTGCTTCACGTTCCTAAATTTGATTATGCAAGATTTTTTTTGTGTCCTAGCTTACATTTTGATTCAATACTTTCAGTAATACTCCTTTGTAATTGTTTAACAAAATGTTGTTGTAACCCCCCCTCAAACATTGTCTCTTTACGTTTCAAGGTGAGTAGATTCGAAATCTGCAATGTCCTCGCATATTCCATACGCCGTACGCTGTATGGGTCATAAAATGCCTTGGAGTTGATGTAAAAAATCCCTTCTTTCCCACGTAAACTCCATCTGTGGTGTGGCTGGTCCAAATTTCCAGTCAACCGAATCGCCTTGCACTCATAGATGCTTTGGACAAAACCTTATCAAAAACACGGTTTTAGCTGTTTTTATTTACATGCGAGTGGAGTGTGATTTTCTAGTAATTTGGGACTTGAAACTGACCAGAATCCGCAGAAATTTACCCACAGCAAATAATCGCAATTACTGAACCTACTGAACCTGACTGAAAAGTGGTCCTTTTAGAAGTGAAGGAGTGATGATGAAGTTAGAATTGTGTTCTTTTCTTCTTTTCGGCTTTGATAATTCAAAACGTATCGAGTTACGAAAACGTAGCTGTCCATTAGTAGAAAGTAAAACAATAACTGTTTCAATGGTAAATATATTAGGAAGATTTCACTCAATGTTCACAATCATACTGTTTTGCAATGAGAGGGATGAAATTTTTCCTTGCACTGCCCTTCCACAGCACTGATTGTTATTGGTTGAATTATGCCTTAGTGGCGTATTATTATCATCAGTACGTTGGAATAAGAATGTATAGTTGGATCATAATTAAACAAGCTTTTATTGCCAAACATTGTACCTGAACGTGCGATCTAATTGTGAACTTGAATAGGTGGTTCAAATGAAATTGCTTTTAGATCAACGTAAGAACGTCAGGCTAGAGCTACTTGGTAATGATCTACTATCGATCACCACGTTTTGATCATTTGGATAACGAGTAGTTGCATCGTTCTATTACAGATTCATGTTGGTTCTGATGTAACATTGTGCAAAGCGACGCCTTAACGCAGTACCATTGAAAACTGTCATGAAATCATTACCAGGATAAACGGGCAAAAAGTACCTTAGCAAGGTTAACGGTACGGAAGGTCATGATTCGATAAGGGTTGAGACTCCAACTCAATGCTGAGGGCTGGGGCGACCCGAGGGAAGAAAGCAGAAACGGATCACGGGACATTTGTAGTTATGGGTGTAGCACCGCAGGACCAAGTCCAGTCTTATCCTCAAGTTCACAGCCGATTACACGTGAGAGCCGCCAGTCGTTTTTGGGGGTTGAAAAACCACCCTCGGCGATACCTCGAATAATTTATACACCGAATCCCCAGTTCGACTCCGATAGAAAGGGAAAAGGCAGTTCCTACCTCGAACCAACCCTTTATGTTCCACCCTAACATCTACCGGACAATGGTCGACGTCCTGATAAAAATCGCTCTCGCCCCTCCACGCACTGCTAGGCCCCCTAGTTATTGTTTAGACGCACCGCGGGTGGGGTGCGAAACTGAAATGAAATTGGGAACTAAGTGAAAGTTAACAATCCTACACTGAAAACGGATTGGTCGGGGTTCCATTGTTGGCCGCGAAATCACAATCGGGCTACCCTCAGAGTGTTCTCGTGGGAGGTCCCGGTCGCATTCATTCGCGTTGTGGATTAGAACGGAAGTCGAACATCGACGGACCGGTTGAATTGTCAGATAAGGCTTTTAATTTCGTCCCCGTTATTCGTAGATGTCGAGCCCAATCAACCGGAATCTTTTTCGGAACCTACTGCACCCACCCAAGCTGGATAACCCCAAATAATAAAACATTTTAAAATTATCTATGATTTACAATTATTTTTTATAGTTAGCAACCTTGTAAATTATTTTACGATTCTGCATAATTTTGCTTCAAAATGTAACCTAAATTTCCCTGTTGTTAGTTTGATCATGATCATCATCAATAATGGTCAATTTAAGTATCGATGAATTTGAATTTCAGATTGTAAGCTTTTAGTTTAACTTGAATTAAATAATTGAAGCTTATTGTTTCTGAAATACATACTTACAAGACCGTAGTAGTTATGACGTTCGAACGATCAATATTCATAGTTGGAAACATTTGTTATCAATTACATTTTCAGTTCTGTAAGGTGAAATTATGGTCATAATATTTTACCATATTCCATATCAATCCGAGTACTATTCGATTACCGGCTATGTCTAGTGTATTCAACACTTGCGTGAATATCTTATGACAGCTGGCCTTATATGTACATAAATCCCTAGCTTTGGCTGTTGATCGGCTATAGACGGCCAAATTGATGAAAGATTTTGATACGGTCTGCTCCATCGTGATCAGCAAGGTTCCTGGCGATGTTAGATGACGCGAAACGTCTTCCTTCGTCGTAGAATCGGTCCTTAGTGACGATAATTGAATAAACACGTTCGTCTACTGGGAATTGATTGTAGTTGTACCACTTTTCAAACCGAATGGGCACGTGATGCAAAACACCGAAAATAACTTTTTGTAACGAATCGAAAGATATCAAGTTCATTCCCTTGAGTTGAGCCGTTCTGTAGTCGTTCATCGGGGAAAATTGTCAAAATTTAGTCTTGAAAACATCGTTGGAATCGAACAAAACCACTCTTTTCCCGGTTGATGGGTACGAACGCACTTCATTTGTTTGCCACAATTCGCCCAACACAATAATAATCACACATTCATAGAATTTTATTATTTGTCTTACGATTTTGACTAAGTTATTTCATAGGTACAAACCTACTATCATTTGCTATGTATTTGGGAGGGTGAGGAGAATACAATTTTAGCTGGATAAGCTATAAAGCTAAATAATTCTCTCTGGTTCACCTGAAATTTGAAAAATTAATTTCTGTGCCGATTTTTAAGGCGATAATTTGATTGTGCCTAGAACGCGCTAGGGCCACCATACCATCCTGCTCATCTCAGAGCGCTGAAATTTGACACGCTTCCTCACGGAGAGTGATTGGGAGGAGGTCGCATCATTTGAGGGAGCAATAATGTAAGCAACGCACGGTTCACCGACTAGTTTCTCATACAATTATAGTGTTTATCGAATTATAGTGTTTATCGAATGTGTCATTTCTCCTTAGTTTCCCAAGTCCAATGCTTGCGCTCAATGTCCACAGTGGGCACTATGAAATATTGTGTTCTCACGTGGAACAGAGGCAAGCGAATCTTGGTCCTTTTCAAAAAGAGATCTAAAAGTTAGAATCGACTTCGTCGTGTACATTTCAAGTCGATTTTTAAAATTTCGACAGATTCATGAACATTTACCGTGTTACCATGCGAAACTCGTCCATTAAGTGTCAAGACAAATTACATATTTATGATTTCGACCTCCTATCAGAATGAGGGTCCTAACCGGAAAAAACGTGGCCGGCAGTTGTTACTCTTCATTACAGCGCTACAGACACTGATAGGGTCATGGACATGTGGTGTCCTTCGGGTAATGACGATGTTTACATTAAAGCTTAGGGGAGATTTTAATCGCCAGGGTGGTTGGTCATCATAATGGCAGGATCTACCGTATACTAAACGCCCAACCGTTCGTCCCCAACTGGTAATTTAAACGTTATATAGTTTTTATTCAGATACATTTCGAATATCTACTATTAAAGACATTGCAAATTTTTCATCTGAGTGATTCAGAGCTCAAACATCATGTAAATACGGGTTGTAATCGAGCTAAATCTATTTCAAGATATTTAATTCCACGATTAAAATATAAATTCATTTCAAACCCTTAAGCGTTTTGTGCTGTGAGATATTTCTCCCGAAGCCAATTATAGCTTTCCATACATATCGATTCAATGATGATTGTACCATTAGACGGCGGTTTGTGCCTGGTATGAAGACACTTAGTTAACACGGAGTGCAAGGGATCGTAGAACGCGAAAAACAATGTTTGGAAAAATTGAGGGTGCAACTCACTATTCAAATGATTATTTCTTTATATCAATTTATCATTTATATAATTTTTGAAAATGATGGAGCTTTTTGGTTCAGTGTGGTCAATATTTGCTATTTATGAGAATGTTGATTTTTGTATTAAGCATCACTTGAATTTATTTGTACAGTCTTGACAGTTTTCTCCAGTTTTCATTATTGGGCATCAAAGAGACTTATAAATCTGTCAAACTGACCGCCAATGGGTTCCCAAGCCTAGAAATCGACCATAAGAGAGGATTCAATCCCGCAAGTCTCTCAATATTGATGGCAGGGAAGTAAATAGTAATCTTTCACTGTAACCGGAAAATCCCGTCTCAAAAGACTCGCTAACGGAGAAAATGCAATGTGACGCAGGGAGTTGTTCCTTCCCTCAGGTGGCCACCTGTGATTGCCGGGAGCTTGACGGATAGCCGGACGTTCCCCAGGTGGGACCGGACGGAAAAGACAGAAAACGTCCTCCCGCCGGACAAGGAAAAGAGAGAAGTAGAAACCATTCCAATCCTCGTCTCGGTCAACCCTTGAAAACAGTTCTGCCCTTTCCCCGCCTGTATCTCCGAACATAAAAACTAAAGTCCTGTAATCAATCTGAGGGCAATCCAATTCAATCGGTCCTCACATTTCCAAACGGCCCTCCAAACCTGCACTTCCCTGTGGAATGACCCTTTTATCCCTTGTTTTACCCTGCAGGGTTTTAGTGCGTCTGTCAACGTTTTAATATCCTCTCGCCCTCCAATACAATCTGTCTTTACTATAAAGTTTTCCAAAAGCGTTCACAACGTTGTATCCCAACGGATTAACTGCCTCGCGAGTTGTTTTACGGCCTCAACCGACAAAACATTACAGCCTCTCAGATTTAGTGTATAATGCGATGCACACATGAGTGCGGGTATCTAAAGTTGGGTTTACATTTCATCACCTCTTCGAACAATCAATAATTTATCATCCTTACCGTTTCTGATGAAACACTCCTTACGAAATGGACTTTCCCCTACTTGAGAGTCCTCATTAAAATCCACCTCATAATAGTTATTCCTTTGATGGCAAATATTTTCTATTATAAGTTTTATATGTCATTAAAAAATTGGGAATGAATAATCATTAAATGACGACTAAACATTCTTACAACCGTTTTTATTGGTTTGCCTTATTGAAAATCACACACAATGTCATTTAGGTAAAATTATTAAAGCGATTTCTGTTGGTCCTGTTTCCTTACTTTGACTGGAGGTCAGCATGATTTAGATGGTTATCTTGTTGCCTTGGAAAAACGAACGAAGTTCCACAATTTTACAGCTTCAAACTTGATTATCAACGAAAATTTCTTCTTAAATGAATTCTCCTGATTAGAGATTCAGATTGCTAATAGTAATTATTAGGGCTTGCAAACCTGGAACTATCTATTATATTCTTCATTTGCTCGAAATCTACCTATAACCTATCTACCGAATAACGTAGCATTACCATCAGTGCTACGAAATCGGTTTATATAGCCAGAAAAACAGAACCGCAATCGACATCGAGTGACATTCTGATATTATAAACCTGAAATTACTTAACCTGTGACTGTTCGAAAATCAAAAAAGTGAACAGCTTAGTTTATTTAGGAGTGACGTTTGATTCTCAAATGAAATGGACCCACTACATTCAAAGTTTGCATCAAAAGCTAAGAAAATGTGCCTATACTCTCTATGGATTCCAATTTCTATCAGAAGAACTAAAGATCAATATTTATCCGGCGCTGTTTAAGTCAATTTTACATATGTCATTGTAATATGGGGAAGTACTTTCAACTACCTAAGTGATAAAATTTTTAAGATTCAAAAAATGACATTATTGATATTGTTCAATAAGCCCAGGCGTCATCCCAGCGATACATTATATCATGATTTGAATTTGTTAACTGTCCACCAATTGAATAGCATAAATTTTTAGCATTGAATATGCTGAAACTAATTCGTACACACAAAATTATATATTTTTCTGATGTGAGGCAGCGACAATCAAAATCATACAGACTCAAGTTGCCGTGAGTAAAAAATATATTTGCTCAAATGATGGCAAAATACTGTGGCATGCAAATAGTCAATGAAGATTTAGAAAAAATTAGAAATCTAATGAAGATAAGTTGTGGATAGATATTCAAAAAAGAAACTTGTAAACTAATAAGAGATAACCCATATGAATACTTTGAGAACTAAAATTAATGATTTTATCAAGTTAGCAGCTATATAAATGGCGTATCTACTAAGTACATGTTTCCATGGATGTGGAATATAAATTTTCATGATTAATGTGGTGCAAATATACCGTTATAGGTACCTTATAAAAATTAGGAGTGAGAACACTATCCAGCTCGGTCATCGGTTATTATTATTCAATTGAAGAATGGAACATGTAAATAAACTATCTATCTATACTATAGATAGAGACTAGCCCCACTGTGAAATTGTTAGTATAGTCAATATTTATTATTAACCATAGCGGAGTGTACATAGTTGTCCAAGGTCTTAAAAGTATCAATGTGACGTGAAGTGTGAAAGAAGAAAGAAAAATGAACTCGCCCCAAGTAGGTCCCTCGCTGGCTATGTAACCACGATACTTTGAGGAAAACTTCGTGAATTAGGTAGTCGACTGGTGAAACCACAAGAAAAAAAGTATTAAAATGAAGGACTTTCCACATTGGAAATTCACGTTTAATCCTCTTTCATGGTCAGTAAAGAAGTTCCCGTGGCCCAGGGATGAAGGAGTCAGCTTCTAACTTAGTCCCAGAAAGTTAAAGGGTCCTAGAGGTCGGCACAGAACTTTTTCTCTCCCAAACAAGCTTGCTTTGGAGCGAGGTATAATGAAATTCGTCGACAAAGGCCTTTGAATAAAATTATAAATGAATGTAAGGTCTTGCAAGTCTTTATCGTCTCCCTCCTCATTTTTTTGCGGATCGAGACGAAAAATATTAAAACGAATCGTCTTTTCGTCAATTGCGCTTTTTCCCCTTCTTACGTATACACTTATTCCGGAGTTGGGGAGTGATAACGCAATTTTTGAGAAGTTTACGAAACAAAAGAAAAAAATAAAATGAAAAAGCGTTGAAATCCGAAGGGAAACGTCCTCAGGTGGGGAGACGACAAAAAAAGTCGATTTAGGGGGACAAAAAAATACACAGCTTGGTTCCGAGTTGTATGAGGGGAGAATCGGCGTTGTAAATTCAGGTTTAATTTAAATAGGAGAGCACTTGCCGAAAACAGTTTTCCAATCTCGCCCTTCCTGAGGGTCCTTAGTCCCTCCCTGGCTTAGGTATGGATTTCGAGGGAATTAAAGCGGCGCTTCGGACACTGCTCATTATTAGTACAGAAAGGGCAGAAAGCGGAAAGCTTCCTATCGTCAACTACCTTACCCGTATTAGGTATTCATTGGCAGGTGAATGTTTCCGTGTTTCACTTCACATCAAGCTTCTTCAAGTGCTTAGGGTAAGCGCAAAATCCGGAGAAGTTGATTGAGAACAATTGGAGCCCCCAAAAATCAAGTACCCAAATCGCTGAAAACGAAACACTTACCAGTATCAATTCAAATTTATAATGACAATGTGTTTTCTTTAATGTTTTCTCATCTGACTTACGTATGGGCTTTTTAATCATCACCCAACATGAAAGCTGTGGGTTATCGAATACAAAAAGGGCAAACTACCTTCATTCTCTTCATAATGACACTCGAATCCCTTATATTCAATTGCATTTTAAACTGATTTATTATCTTTCTCTTACCTTCAATCACGAAACATTTATAACAAAAAATTGGTGACAATAACAATTGAAATATCCACTCGCATTTTTCGTTCAACACCTACCTAAAACCTTGCAACACACATGTCAACCTCCCTTGTCACAGGCATTATCTGATATTGTGTGAAAATAGATCCCTACGAATAACATCAACTTATGACCAACATGTACGATTGTGTTTCATGTTGATTGGGTAGAACGGGTTCATTTAAACGAACTTACTTTGCAAATGTCGAACTTCATTCTGAATAATAAAGTTGTTGACTACTTATTTTTTTGTTGAAAACTAAATAAAATGTAACGTTTTCCCAGTGAATTATACCAATTCGATTTTGTAAGAATTATTCTGTAACAAGTTTAAATTTAAATGTAAGCTAAAGCTAATCAGGCTCAAGAAAAATTCCGATGGGTGACATCATTCATCAATAACTACGATCATTTATCAATAATTATTTCTTCTTATCTGATTAAGAAGGTCGACTATTCGTCTCAAAACAGTACTTGTTGGACGATTATAGAAGTTTGTACGAACGATCATGTTATCGGAACATCAATGTTCAAGAGTAGTATTTTTTTATGAGATGCGAATTGGTAGAAAAGCATGAGTTACTGTTATCTCTCTACAATTACCATCTGTTGTGATAGGTTCATGAGGGGGAAGAAATATGAAAAAAAAAATACGATGCAAAAGGCTCGCTGGGGAGAAGTTACAGGGGACAAAGATACCCTTGAGACCTAGAAAGAAAAGGCGGAAAAGTGGAAAACCTTGTTGCTCGGAGAATGTGCTGTGAAAGTAAACAGTGATTATCACTGGGCCATTTTATCATTATCTGTCTTCAAGAAGATTTATAACGTGGGAAATTTTCTGCGATGGTCAAACAAGAGTTATGGAGGTGATAACAAACTTTGACCGCGAGGCACAATGAGCGCCTCCGCTAATGGGTTGGGAGTTATATTAAATTATAACTTTATAATGAAGGTGGAAAAACAATGGGTGTTTCTCAGTCCATTGAAGCTCCCCGTGTTTTCGGTAGGTGTTTTTGGACTGATGGTTGGAGATGAATCTTTTGTTTCCATCAGGGGTCGGGCGGGCCGGGATCAGATTAATTCAGGGGTCCTCACTGGCTTGTGGAACGGGTTAGGGGGTTTGTAATGGCTGAGAATCAAGGTGCATCACAATGGCCACTATTAATCGCCTAAGGGAATTAATGGTACCTGGACCCCTCCACTATCCTTTTCCTGTTTCCAAGCGAAGCCCTTTGCAATCTCATCCCTCTTTCCCCCGTTTCCTCAATACACCCACTTCCTGCCCATAAAACGGCAGTGCCTCGCGTTTATGTACAAATTCCAAAGATCTTCCCCTCCCGAGGTTTTCTTTGATATATAGCTCATTCCGACTTCCCCCTTGGGTTGTCAGCGAAATCGAAACATAAATTCGGCCCTTGTTTGTATCGAAATATCCTTGTGCCCATTCTGGGCGTTGCATTTACGACATTGTAGACGCTATAGATCATAATGCACACAAATTCATTGTGCATTCCATCCTGATCGAAAGCGTTGTGGGCGATTGTCTTCAGGAACTATTCCGCTATCTCCTGGAATGATTTCGCATGTAAATGTAATTCCACCTACAGGAAGTTCTATTACAAAGGAGTAGATGCAATAAGATATTGAATTATAGTAAACATTTAGGCTGATTCAAGATTTTAAGTGAAGATAAACATTTCTAGTGTTCTTTTAGTAGAAGTTCAAACGTTTCTCGGAATGGGAGCATGGGCTTCGCTTATGATTATAATGAGTTATAATTTATCATAAATTTTGAGCATGTTGCAATTAATAGATTGATTGACAATTAGGTTTTAATCCCTTCCGAAGTATACATAACTACTCAGTACATCTAAATGCCTTTGTTCGGTGACAGATTCCAACATAAACCCTTACAATCAAAAGAAAATTGTCAGTATGTCTCGGTGGATTTGAAAGAGAACAAATATAAAAATCAACATCACCCAGCAGCAGGGTACAATCGCACAATAGCTCAATTTCCATTTTATTCGGGAGGCCGCGACGTATTAGATGTTAACATAGAGGCCACTAGTTTTTCACCACGATAGTTTTATCACTGGTTTCGATCTATTTGTACAACTGCTGTGTGTGTTACTAAAACTATTCATTAATTACATTAAATTGAGTGCCAATCCTCATTTGGCGATTGTGTGGACCCATCGTCGAGTGTGCAGCTGACATCTGAAACCTACGGAAAGGCTTAATTTATAACTCGCTCCTTAAACCTTTGAGAGCCACTGTATGTTTCCGGAGTGTGGAACTATATAACTTACTGGTATACAATAATTGTTTAAGGTAATTGGTACAATTATTGTTTAAGGATGAACCTTGTTGTTGGAAAACAGGAAAATGAACTTGAAACGTCATGAAGGTTTTACGAGGCAATTAATTAACAGTAGTTGTTTAAATCAAAGGAAAGCCAGAGCTTCCTACTAATTTATTCCGCTTATTTATATGCAACTAGGGAATGTAAGGCGCGATCTGTTGAACATTATTCCCGTGCTTGTGTGTGCCGTTTTCGTGACACATCGTTATTTGTCTCGTACCGGTTGTGAATTCGTGAGGTCTGCTTGTACAGCCCTAAGAACAACATAAAACATATCAATGTTGGAATGATGTATGCTGCGGAATCTGTTAGGAACAATCAGTTAATTCCATTATATTTTCCCTGGTTTTGAGTTTTTACTTGCATGTGATGGAGAAAACTTTTTCATCATACTTCTTTCATGTTCGATAAAGTAAGACGGACATTAATTAATCGCGACTTTTGGGTTGGAGCTTGAGAAACTATATAACGAAAGGTTGTTCTTAGAGGCTAACGGTTCTAGATTAAGGGCTTCGGCGAACCTAATCCTCAGCCCGGTGATCATGAGTCAAGTTGTTGAAGAGGCTCGAAGAAGCCTCTAGCGAAAAGGAAAGAGGAGAATGACTTGGGTATCGATTGACAGGACACGTGTGGTGGAGTTCCGAAGCCCCGAAAGGGGGGCAGATCACCGGGGAGGAGTGATCTGTTTTAATTACCGCTAATGCCTGCGGCTTTACTTTACCCTAGAATGTTCCAACGGGGCGAGGAAGGGGTGTCAATAGGAACTCTAGGATTAATTAGAAATGTCTTGGTCTTGGCTCCCTGGCAAGGGTTCGGCTGGACAAGCGCGGGGGAAGGTTGACATTCTACATAACCATGAGAATCGGCCCGGGGGTAGGGAGTTGTCCCCAGTTCAAATAAACTTGGGTTTGTGAGCCCGCCACGTATTTACCCACGGAATAACATCAGTTGATTCCAGACCCGATTTACCTACTCACCTATTGAAACTATCTCTGACTATCTCAGTGATTACCTTTATTAACCTTCCCATTTCAGAGTATTTGCTGCTTTATTCTAGTTATTTAAACCGTGTTGTTCATTAACTGATTTCCGCACAGCTTCTTCAACGAGAAAAACGAACTTTCACATTCAAATTTCAATTTATACAGATACTAGAGGGAAACCTCTGTCTAAAAGGTCTTGCTAAACAATTTCCCTTCTCAAGAAATATTGAATTCCTGTTCAAGACCTCCCCACTCGTTTTCACGATCTCCGCCGATGATCACTGCACAACTGGAAGCTTGTTTGGAACCTCTAGGATTTTCATACTAATTAGGCAGTGACAAATGCTCCAGCCGATGCCCAAGTGGCGTCTCATCGACCTGCCCATTCTCCAGTATACCAAGATGTCAAAGAACTAGGTAAAATGAAGCAGCCGATTTTGTTCTGTGCTATGGTGTATTAGGAATGGAGCACATATATTTCCTACTCTTTTCGTAAGCAAATACTTTATTCCTACTCCTAAGATAAGTTGTTATTATTTTCCTGTTCCTATCAACCTGCCAACTGATCACATCTCAACTATGAGACCATAGTTGGGAATTCCCTGCAATTTTTTATCATGCACACGTTACGTTGTGCAACTTTCAAGCTCTCTCTTAAGTCCAGGCGGACCCATCAACTGGCGAATTCATGCTTCATAGCAAGATATTGCATCATCTTTGGCCGTGCTCTTCTAACATGTTCGGCTCCGGGTCACCTTTTTTCCCTGGAACAGGAAGCTAAGAGGTGGAAATCCTCTTCGCGGTTCTTTACTACAACGTATCGGGTGGCTTAGCGGTCATATACCTGCCTGAAGGAAAATATTGATCATCGATACCCCTCTCGTGCCCTCTAAAGGGAGGCTACGTTTCCTTCCAGAGCACTTCTCCCAAACTGTCGGCTTCCTTGCGAGAAGAGATCTCTTCCTTCTCGCCCCTCCTTCTTTTATCCATCTTCCGAGTATTGTGTTGCAATGTCAACATTTGAACATTGTCGCAATCCTCTTAGCCCGGATATTTACTTTAACTAACGAAGTAATTCTAGAACCTTAAGACGCCTACAGACAAAGTATTCACGTCTAGTTTTGCTTGAGGAAGTGAATCCGAAGGCACTTTCTCTTACAGAAAAAAACTCTGTCCTGTCAATCCCAACACAAGGGCTTATAATTTTTCGAGTGATGAGTGACTTGTCTTTGTGAGGCTTGGAGTGATTGCGGTTATTTGCTGTTATGGTTGGATTCGGTTCTGAAACCTATTCCAGTACATTTTGCTTCCGAAATTACTGGAAAATGACACTTCACTTGCCTATTACAGCAAAAACCTCGAAAACCACGTTTTAGCCTGATTTATCGCAGAGGTTCTATGCGTGTGAGGAGATCGTCCTGGCTAGAAATTACCAACTAGACCCCCAGTGGAGTAGATCTGCGAAAGAACGGGTTTTTTACATCAATTCGAAGGTCTTTCATAGCCGTTCGACAAACGACGGACGGACATAGCAGATTTGAAATCTAACCACCTTGAAACGTAAAATGACAACGTTTTATACAATTTTTTTGTACAATTATAAATAATTAATCAATATTAAGTTATGAAAATTGGTTGTTTCTTAATTTTTTATCGAATTGTAAATACAATGTCTAGACATTGCCCATTTATTACTATGGCTCCAATAATTTTTGTAAATGTACAACCTAACTGTTTTACGCTTTGTAACAATGGATATGTTGATTATGTTACAGCCGTTGATGGGAGGTGGACGGCTTGGTCTGGATGGTCGTCTTGTGGCCCGGACTGCAAGCATCTGCGGAAGCGCACTTGCACCAACCCATCACCGTCCAATGGAGGCAAATTCTGTTTTGGAAAAGATTCCATCATTGGGAATTGCACTGGTGGCCTTTGTCCTTGTAAGTAGTCCAGACGAATTTTTTACTACTTTACTTGAAAAGTAGGTTTTACATGCCTGAAGTTTATGATGTCTGTAGGGGATAAGGCGTCATAATTGTTTTCCCCTTAAAATTATGTATAAGTACCTCATACAAGCAAAACCTCCTCAAAAACTGTTTCCTGAATGATTTCTAGCTAACAAACGTCCTTTCCCATCATGAACTGGACGTAATGGTGCCAACAGCTTGGTTAGGATGGTCTTCCTGAGGCCAGAACTGCTAGGTAGTGAAACGAATAGCCTCACGTGAATAAGTGTCAAAATTAAACAAAATTTAATAATTAAATTTTGTTTAATTTTGACACTTATTTTGATACTACAATCATTGTAGTATCCACGGTACGAGATCGTTGAAATTAGTATGGGATTAGGCATTAGGACATTTCATGTCTTTCCCCTTCCTCCTTCTTCTCTTCCATCTTCTAGCAATCAGCTTCCTACGGTTGATAGGAAAGAAGTTAAGTAGCCACTCAGCTGATCAAGACCCTGTACAACTTATTGTTCACGTTCTAAGGAGGCTACCAGCCAAATGTCAGCTTCCTACGGTTGATAGGGAAGAAGTTAGCTTCAGGAGCCAATCTGCTGATCAAGACCCTCTGCACCTTATTGTTCACGTCCTAAGGAGGCTACCAGCCAAATCATAATAATCATATAGCCAAATTTCATCTAAGAATCTAAGAATCATAAATGCTTGCGTACTGCAACACATTGGGACATTTTCTTCTGTGTATTCGAGCCAGACTACATCACCTACTCCAGTAGCGTTGTTGTTCATGTCCTAACGAGACAAATTTCAGCTTTCTACGGTTGATAGGAAAGAAGTTAGCTTCAGTAGCCACTCTGCTGATCAAGACCCTGTACACCTTATTGTTCATGTCCTAAGGAGGCTACCATCCAAATTTCAGCTTTCCACAGTTGATAGGAAAGAAGTTAGCTTCAGGAGCCACTCAGTTGATCAAAACCCTCTGCACCTTATTGTTCACGTCCTAAGGAGGCTACCAGCCAAATCATAATGATCATATAGCCAAATTTCAGCTATAATCATATACCTCACTTCTACGAATCGTAATAATCATTGAGCATATTTCGTTACGTAACGTAACGTGACATAACGACAATTTGGTTGTGTGCCATAGCAAAGACATGAAATGTCAAAAATCCTGTGTTACCCCACATCAGCGTTGAAGCCATTTCACTCCTGGACAAAAGGGATGAAGTGCGACGACTGAAGAGGACCAAATCCTTGGACCTAGTTATGAATCGCTTGTAGTAGTGAACTCTTTCGTTGAGGTAGATAGTGATCTATGAACCACCAAAAGTGAACCAAATTAATTAAAGTAAAGTTGCTAGAGTATTATATTCTTCACAGTTGTAACAAAAAAAAATATATATGTATATTTTTTAATGTGTTACCTATTGGGTTTGCTAGCTTATACGTTTTCCCCGTTCCGACGACCTGGCAAGCAAGCACGCTCGCTGAACAGGATGTGAGCGAGAAAAGTTGCTCAACAGTTGAAAGTGCTTTCACAATGGTTATCGCTCCTTCACAAAAAAGTAAAACAATTTTAAAAAAAATTACTCCTTCTTAGTCACAGTACGGGAGTTCTTAAACTAGAACAACCATTTGCTCATTTCGCTATATATCTATTGAAAATCAAATTAAATCCTTTCCAGAAATCGTGCGTATGAAAAAGACAACGTTTTGCAAATAACCGAAAGAAATACGCTTTTCCATATCATAAGGAGCCCCTTGGAGGATGAATATTTTGTTTTAATTATTGAAATAAATTTATATCAAGCGATATCAAACGGCAATGAGAGCAATACCCTTCGGTTCTCCAGATCCGAGAAACACATCATTATTAGGGTTATATTAAATGTCTGGCCGTTTAGAAGATCGACCCTAATGTTCGACGCAGGAACTGAGTGCCTGTCCACACCACGTGGCAGACAGGAAGCTCCCCATTTTCACCGAGGTAAACCTAGAAAACCCAGGACCAAAGCAACACCAAGTAATACGGTGGAGGTTTCAGGCATATTAAAAATATAAAAACCTCTAACATAAAGATGAAAACGTAAATATAATAAGAGCTCCGGTATTGAATCACGAGTCTTTTACCATCATAAAATAGAATTGAATGCTGGGTTCCTCTTTTATAGTTGGCTTTCTTCGTGCCGTTTTCTTTCTTTTTTCGCCGTGTTCCTCGATAGAACTATGTTATCAATTTATGGGAGTATTATTCTGAATACGGACTTCCGGAAGGACGGGCAGGGACTGTAGCTCAATGGAGCGAAAGCCTTTGCCTGCCGTTGACTATCCCCACGACCATATTGCGGACTTTACGGACATTTTATTCAAGTCCTCGTGGAAAATCGGTTATCCCGCCCCCGAACCGACGGCCGTTTGTCAGGCCGCGGCCCCCGAATACTCCCCTCTTTTACTGACTCCGACACTTTAAATCAAAGATCCCTTCAACCCTCGGTCTCCCGTTACGATGGGAGGCTTCAACTTCATCCGATTTCCCGGGCGTTTTGTCCTATTGTCCTACCCTCTCCTGAATTACCGTTTGGTACCGTTGCTCCTGTCATTATGATTACCATTGCATATCAGAACGGTCGTCCGAGCTTCGAGCTGGAGGGGAAGGACGCGTCTTCTGATATATTGCCGCCCGGCACAATGTACCTCCCCCGTTCCCGCTGTTAGTGCGATGACCGGCCCTTTCACATTGCACTGACCGCTCCCCTACTATCCTTTTCCTGTGGCAATAGCTTGTCATCACCTGTGTCCGCGCTGGTATCATCTGTTGAACTACAGTCCGCTACCATCATATTGTGAGGTAGCGGTTCCACCGACTTGACCCTTGTGACTCCCTCCGACTCACTGTTTAGTAAGCACTTATAATTCTAAAATACATTAAGAAACATAAAATGCAATCATAATAATTATAAAAATTGCTAATTATTACTCAAAGATTTATCATTCTGGAACATAAACCGCTTCTACACATACCACTGCTCAAAAATTGAAGTGTCTAAAATGTGTATGCAGCTTACATAGATTAGAGAAAAGCGTTTGACTTGATGCAACCTTCAAATTTGTGACCGAAGCTGGGCCTCTTGGGACTCAGTACTAAAATTATCCCCCACTGATCAGTATACATAAAACAATAAAAGTTACAGACCGTGGGACATCACAGATCGCATAAACGTTGACCTTGGCGTTCTTCAGGCCGACTGAGTCTCCCCAATCCTGCTATATTTTTGTAAACGACCTGGCAGGCTACCTCTTGCTGAATGACTGAAAAGGGTTGAGTATAGATCACTGATCCGGAATACCAGTATTTTTCTATGATATAGCTACGTTATACTTATCGAAACTACGCCTACAACTTAAGTAGAACTTATCACACAAATATTCTAACATGAATGGCTCCACTGTGAACACCAGTAAATCAAAAGTTGTACTATATAAAAAATGGGGAAGCTCCCTGTGGTCACATCCTTCACATACACAGGAAAAGAAATGGAAGTTTTAAACGAGTATATTTACGAGTATTTACTCAGCGTTGTGGATGCCTAACTCATCCAGTATCCACCGTGCTCATCAAGAGTTCAGTTGATTGTTTCTTATCAGATTCAGAGCTGATAACCCTACAAAAAGTTTTTGAGGAGATTTTTTTAATTCCATAAAATATGTAATTCTTAGGAGAGAATGAATGATCGCTGAGCAACTCAACTCGAGTGGTCTCATTCAATTTGAAACAATAATTGCTATCAAAATCAGCCAAAAAAAAATCATCCTTTGTCTTCAAGAAAGTGGGACTAAGGATTTAACCATAAGTTAATTGAATTTAAAAGTACTGTTGGAATTATTGTTTCTTTCATAGGTTTATTACTCTGATAACAGCTCATTTGTGTTTTTGTTTCAGTTGGCGGTGATGGATCAGACGGCTCACATCTTACCGGCGAAGGTATGTTATCCCATTGGGTATTTATTTGATTTTCAATTCATAATACGGTATAGTTACTCTATTAACACATTATAGAATAATGGTCTTCACAAACTATCGTTAGGTGGCCCTACAGTGAACTGAATGAAAATATTATACATCATTATCTTTTTTTTTTTTTCACATAGAATACAATGTATTATGGAATAAATGTAAAGGAAACCCCACTTTTTAGGAGTGGTTGATATCACAGCTTTATCAACTCCAAACAATTGGTTTGATGCCGTTGATTGTCTTCACATTGGTTCCACTCTCTGAAATTTAAATTTGTGGTTAGAACGGCTCAATTAAGACTTCGCGTTTCCGGAGATGTCAATCTTTTACATATTGTATATGTTTTTTCCCACCAGCACGGTTCAAGTTTTGTTTAACTGACTCTCAAAAAAGCCTAATCCAAATATCGTAGGTGTCTGGCCATATTTAGTCTTACGCTTGTATTAACATTTCTCCAGTAGATGTATTCAAGTATTTACTTTTGTATTAGGTAGGTTATCCATGTCTGCTTTGAAGTAACTAATTAATGCTCCTACAAAATTTCGAACACCTTGTCTGCTGACTTCCTGTATACATCAAATTTCGTGAAAGTCTTCCTCTTCTTATCTCATAGATGAAAAGTGGTGCTCAATGATTTCAAGACAGCTAGATAGATTTTGTTGATAGGAATTACGATTTTGAGGTCACTTTACTGAACATTGGAACGTTTGTTGAAGCCCAAAAACGCTGCAAATTCGTTCACTGGGGTTTATTATTCAATTGGCTTGCGTTCATGATTTGAATTTCTACTAAGCTTTTGAGTGTGCGTGTTTCACAAGTGATAGAGCGATTATTGAATTTCAGGAGGCATACAAATATGATCAACTGATCAATCAAAATAGGTATTTCGGTTGAGAACAGATTTGCGTGCTCTATGCATATCTCCTGAAATTCAATAATCGCTCTATCACCTGTGAAACACGCACACTCCAAAGCTTAGTAGAAATTCAAATCATGAACGCAAGCCAATTGAATAATAAACCCCAGTGAAAGAATTTGCAGCGTTTTTTTTTTTTTCAAGAGCGATTACAATGGTTTGTTATTGAATAATAAACCAATAGAGAATTCGACAAAATAAATTAATTAAAAAAAAACGCCAGTCCTCCGTACACCGTCTTTACATTACAGATGGGCCTTAGGTGGTCCTTAATGGCTTCAATCTTTATCAACCCTCAAGGGGAAATTAGGGAACTAAAATATTTAAAACATCAAAATATCGAGAACTTTTGAAATAACCCCAATACCATTCAATTAATCGAATTACGTCCATTCGGTTCGCCAACTAGGAACGAAAGCTGAACGGGAACATAAATATAGGTTAAGGGTAGGAAGTCGTTACAAAAAGAGATTCGAAAGTCACACCACGCGGCACGAGGGTTTGCCGCGACAAACGTAACTAGCGCGATGCCGCGCTTTTACGTATGACAATTCCATCTATGGAATGTACTCAAACCTACTCTATGTGTTCTATAGAACAGCATAGTTTGATCGCTTATAGAACAGATTGCGTTGGTGGCCCGCTCGCTCGCGTTCGTTTATCACATATGACCCTGACGCGTCTGCGGCTGGTGACTTCTTCATGTAGGTACATACACAGTCGCGCTGTGGGAGAGTTTTCTCTCAAGAGGCGCGGCGCGGCAGGCTCCCAGAGGCCCTGTACCAATACTATTGCCCATATAGGGCGCCCCTGACCGCAGGGACGAAAACCCCTTTCCCCCCCCCCCTCCCCATCAGGTGGCAACACCACCCACACTCGGCCTACTATCCCTCATTAGCAGCAGTAAAGCCCCTTGCAATCTCCCCCTCTTAACGCAAGACGTTTTAGTAGTTTTTGTTGAAAAATGTAATTTTTTGTGAGACTCAAAATGTTCTCATTGTTCTGAGGAAAACAAGTCTAAATTTCATATCAATCGGTTCAGAAACACCTTATCAAAAGTGTGAGGAAGTATCGCAAGAGTGTAAAATAGTAGAAATTCAAATCATGAACGCAATCCAATTGAATAATAAACCCCAGTGAAAGAATTTGCAGCGTTTTTATTGAACCTCAATACCCCCCCACAATAAAAACATCTATAATTTATCAAGTCCTTTAGCACTCGTATTGCGTTAAAACTTCCCCAAATCCAAATTTAAACGATGTAGCCAAAGGTAGACTGATGTAGTGGAGGCACACAAATATCATCAACTGATCAATCCAAATAGGTGTTTTGGTTGAGAACCGATTTACGTGGTCTATGCATATCTCCTGAAATTCAATAATCACTCTATCACCTGTAAAACACGCACACTCCAAAGCTTAGTAGAAATTCAAATCATGAATGCAACTCGATGAATAAAATTGAATAATAAACCCCACTGAAAGAATTTGCAGTGTGCGTGTTTCACAGGTGATAGAGCGATTATTGAATTTCAGGAGGCACACAAATATGATCAACTGATCAATCCAAATAGGTATTTTGGTTGAGAACAGATTTACGTGCTCCATGCATATCTCCTGAAATTCAATAATCGCTCTATCCTGTGAAACACGCACACTCCAAAGCTTAGTAGAAATTCAAATCATGAACGCAAGCCAATTGAATAATAACCCCAGTGAAAGAATACTTATTTACCCCAGTAATAATATTGAATTATATTTACCTATATATTATCAGCGTTTCATGAATATCAGAATGCTTCAACCCGTGTATCGGCTATAAACTACAAGTATCCACATCGGCTATCACTCCAGTATCCACATTCACTACAACTCGACGCTATCGGCATCACTAGGTTACAAACAAACAATAATAAACCAAAAAACGCAAATGTTGGCACCATAAATCGGGCCATACATCGGGAATGGTTTGACCTACGGACCTGGGGAGGGGCTCATTCGATTCCTCATGGTATGTTCTTCAAATAGGTATAAATTTAGGCCGCTTCGACTTGTTTTGAGGTTTTTAGGGATTTTACAAAACTTTGACAGCCCTTAAAGGGCATTTTAAATTGAGTGAGAGAGCTGGCTCAAGAATTTTGGCGTCGTCGGACCAAGATGGATTTTTCCTGAAAATTTCAGATCTTTTGCTCCAGCCGTTTGGGAGAAATCGTGCGTACGGCGTACAGCGGACGGACGGAAAATATTTTATTGCAGATTCGGATTCTACGCCCTTTGAAACGTAAACCATGAGCGATTACAATGGTTTATTATTGAATAATGAACCAAAAGACTGGTAACTTAACTTCAGTAAAAATCCAGCTTTGTATTCCGCGCAAAACATTTTGCCCGTCGTTCATTTTGCGTATTTAAATTATTTTGGCGTATACTTACAAGAATTTACGGTACCCGAATAATGTTCCATTATATTTCTACCCGTATGTTGGCTTATACCATGGAGTTCGAAGAAGTTGTGAAGAGGTTCTTGCCCCTACGTGTGAAAACACAAACTAGTTAACGAACGGTACAAGTTGAGGTTTCAGTTCAACATTACGGTCTCTGATAAACCTAACATCAACCAATATCAAAGAGCTTTCACTCGGCAGACTCTATCAAGGCTGTCGTCGACATATAGCTTTAATGAAACGCCCTTTACACACGTCTAGAAAGTTAACAACACCCTCAACACCGGCAGGTGTGAAATTGAGTGATCCCAAAGTGAAACTAATGAGATCGACGTATCAGTTTCAAGAGGCAGAAGGACGGCAAGGAACGAGGGCCGGATCGACAAGTAATCACCATAGTTCCCGCACCCGACGCCAACGAGAGAGGGAGCTTGTTAACGATAGATGACAAGCGGGGGCGGAGCGGGTTGCGATAGCGAAAAATACCGGAGAGAGCGTTCCCGAAGTTACGACCGTAGCAACGAGGGAGCAGAAACCGTTAAAAACTTTGTCACCACCTCACCATGGTTACCGGACCAACGCCAACTTTTAATTACCCCTCTCTACCTCGTTATCATCTCGTGTGACGCGCAAAAACTCCTCCCCTCTGCCTCTATCCCTCCTCTCAAAGCTTTGGAACAACGTGGGACGGGGCAACAGTGGAAAAAAAGAAGAAAAAATTCTAGGTAAAGTTGGTTTGCTTTGTTTAACAAATTAACATAAAAGTAATAGCGTGGCGCAGCTGCCGGATGCGGTATTTAGTGGTCAACTCATTTCTTTTCTCTCTGGTTTTCATCGCCCGAAAAACGTTTTTCGCGTTTTCCTCCTCATAATGTGTGTACCGGGGGGTACAATTTTGAAAAAGAGTTGAAAAAGGGTTGAAACGCAGGTTTCAAAGAAGCTTAGTTCATGTATAAACCATCCCTGTATATTTATGAAGTTCATCTGACACATTGTTGAGTAAAACTCTTTGTGGATACTATCCGCCTACAGTATGCCATGATATAGGCATTAACACAAAAATTCCTTTTGATAAATTGCAAATAATGCATTATCGTAAAAATATTCTGTAAATGTACGCATTTGGTGGTTTGTGTCTAACAATTCGCACCTTTGAAACTGGTTATGGGCCTCAATTCCCTTCCATTTCTAGGAATTACTTAGTGTCCGTAAATACGAAAAGGAATTGTCATGTGGGTTGAAGTTCATGTCATGAGGTTGTGGTGAAGTATTATTTCAGTGATACTATTTTGTAAATAGAAATGAATAGTGAATTGGGTAGTTTTATGAATGACAAATCGGATTGGAGTTTATATAAATTTTCATTTATCTGATATACCTTGGTCCGAGATAAAATCAATAGAAAATAGGGGTTATCAAGAAACCGCAAATGTGGAGTGACATTTACCCGTTGATATTCGGCAACTCAGTGATGAATCTGTCATTACCATTCATTCCGTTGCAGTTCCGGTAACTACTACAGGGTATGCAAATAACATCGAAAATATTAATATCTAGCCGATTAGTAGTCATGAAAAGAGTTTAACAAAAGCAATCTTGGACAAGAAACTGAAGAACAGTGATTGGTAGAATTTTGAATATATAATGACAGTGCGGTCAAATCGCCTTCATTTGGCGTGTTACTTACTGATGGGTCATGAAGTAATACACTTTCCCATTCCAAAAATGTATTTAAGTTTAGGATTTAAATAGAGGTTAGCAACTACTATTAATCCTTTTTTGAGACTTTACAATATTTTCGTTGAAAAGAAGTATTCATTTCAATGAGCGTTGCCCAATCATTAATTACATTGTCTGCAGAATTTCTATTGAAAGTGGTGTCTATTATGAACAGATCTACTTTTGTTTCAAATCTTCAAATCCAGTACATTCTCATTCTGTAATTTATCTCATTTATAAATCTGTCGCAAAACAAACCAGTTCCCAGTCCAACCCAAATTATTCAACTCGTGTCGCGCTTTCATGGTTCCTTCCGAAGCGAAAAACCCCTTTCTGTGGAATTTAATTTATAACTTGTCATTCAAAAAGTGTGGCAGATCATTCGTCATAAAAATTATTCATACCTTTCTCTGGTAAAGCGAAAAACAACGCCGAGGAGGCGAGAGAACTTGTAAGTGAAGAAGCGACGAAGCGGGAGGAGCACTTTGTTTGGAGCTCGCGGGTAGAATAATGCTCGATGACAGTGAAGGAAGTGGAATTTCACAGTGCTTAACGTTTTACTGCCAAAACCTTCAAAGGCAGACGTGAAAAGCGGCAGGAAGAAAAGGGGTGGAAATTTCTTTGGTGGAAAACCGGCGACGTTGAAAACGTGAACCTCAAAACGTTCGGCGAGGGACGGAACAAGAACCGAAAGCGCGGAGCCGGGTGTAAATTTAATTAAGGATTTGGAGGGAGGAGTGAAACAGCGGAGGCGTTAGAAAGTGGTAAACATTACGCGGAAGTCTATTCCAAAAAGCTACCTATTGGCGGGTCGAGGAGACAATTGTTTCAGGGACTGCTTGAGGGACTCGGTGCTTCTGGGAGGTTTTCGGGCGAGAAAATGCCGTGAAGACACAAAGCGAACCGGTAATCTCCGAAGCTATTCCCATATCAAATTACTGGAACCTCAGTTCCGAAGGTGGTTCGGCATTGTTTGGTGTCCCTGGAGAAGGGGGAAAGGCAAAAGGGGATGAGGAAGGACTGTTTCCCAGTTAGTGATTGTTTGGCTTGAGGAGGCGGGCGTGCTCCGAGGGAGACTATCGGCTCCCTTGCTTCTATTCATCAACTCCTTCTCGTCTTTGTTCCAACTCCGCCCGCAAACTATCCTGCGTTTCCAACTATTTGCCTTCCCCCACGCCCCTCCAAGGGTGCCTCCTACAGAAATCGAACCGTCTTAGGAATTTCCTTGGAGTCGCAAATTGGGTTAGGGACCGGCTGAAGAACAGGGGGAAGTGGTTTGAGAAATATATTTCATTAGGTTATAAAGCCACGGTTGGTTGGCTGTTCGTTATCAAGGGCCTTTGATGCGAGCTAATAACTTGGGGAGTCTTTATACGAAATCGATAGGGTAGTCGAGAGGATTAGCCTAAACTGGAAACCCACCGACCACACTTCACCTGTTACTTGATACGCTTACACCAAGTTTTTGGAGCAACCAGATTGAGTTCGAAAGTTCACTTTTCAAAATAAAACGATTTCTTGTGTACTAAAGCGATTACACTGTATTAATTGGAGTATTGGAAACCTCCCCAACTTACCTCAGCAACCCTTCTTCGCAGAATAAGTAGATATAATATTTTCCTTATCCAATTTTCCTTTATCAAACATTCTAGCGTTTTCAAAATATGTTTAAAAAAATGCATCAATTACTCAACACAAAATCTTCTCTCATAATACATTTCAATGATGTATACAACCCATGATGTGGATACAACGACAAATTCAATCTACATGACTGACGTTTTTGCACAATTTCCACGGTACACTATCCGATTCTGGGCTAAATTGTCCATTGAAATTAATCATTCATTGATCATGAGAGGCCTTTGACCATAAATTTTCTGTTCTTGCGTACAATTGTAGATCTACACCATCCCTGGAACTTCGACTCATTCTGTCATTCAATTAGGTAAATCCCATTTGGGCGTTTTGCTTGCAACAGATTGTGATCCAATGCCCTCTGCTGTTTTGTTGACTGATTTAACCATTCTCGAAAAATTCAATTCATTTGATCATTGGAATTTCAATCCAGTTATTTTGGCGTTTTACCAATTTCAAACCAACCCTCCGTTATTTCGCTGACCGGTTCGTCCGTCAATATGAAAGCAACTGCTGTCTTTGCAAAAAGAATGGCTCCAAGCTATTTGTGCCACCTTTGCTTTAGTCAACCTTCGTTGAAAATTGAGGCAGAACTCAGAACCTCGAAGCTTGCCGATGGTGTCCCTGCGGCCTCAAAGGACGTTCTTCTTAGTAGTCGCTCCAAAGCCGCTGTTGGTTGAGGGAAAAAAAAAATTCCGTACACTCCCACCATCCTTGAAGGAGTCGACAATAAAAAGTCCCCTTTGACCCTCCCATTGAGATGAAAGCTCTCTTCTTTTGGAAATGAAACGCCTAACCCCTTTTCGGTTTTCCCTTGGTGTTTTCATCGGTCTCTTTCACCGTTATTGGGCGTTGAGATGACAAAAGAGTTGATCTACACATCCCTCGTCTCTGATTTGCACTTAATCGAATACGCCTAGGAATGATGGAGGTCTACCGCAGTTTTACAGTAAGCACTGCTCAACTGTGTGCAATATATCATTCTATACTTCTATTTCCAACACTCTCCCTGATGATTGCATCACTCCGCAATTATGTAAGGAAAGCGTATTTATACGTTTCTGAACTACATCATAACGTATATCAGAAATATAATGCAAGCAAAAATATAGCTAACATTTACACTTCTATTATGATTATCGAAAAAAGATAGTCTCTATATCCCGATGTTTTCTACCAATGTTTCTTTGCCATCTAGGTTCAGTAAAAATATGGATCAATTTTAATGTGAGGCCTATCCCAGTCGATTTTTCGAACAATTGCTAGAAAATGACACCCCCTATGTCTCTATTAAAACCGAAAAACCACGATTGTGTGAGTTGATCTGGCTGGCTAGAGTTGGGATCAACTAGGACCTTGGGCGGAAGAACCGATTTTTTTCCCATAAACTCGCAGGCCTTTTACGATCCGTGCAGCGTTAGAGGGACGGAAATTTCAGATTTTGAATTAACGCAACTTGTAACGTAAAGTGACAAAGTTTGAGAAGGGGTTTAAAAAAATTTTTGACATACGACTACGAAGGTTTGAACCTGATGAGCGTGTTTCTGCATAAACCCGTCCTTTCTAACTTGAATTAGAGTTGTCCGGCTGAATGATACTGTGACCCGCACGACAGACGTGTTGTGCGGTGTAAAGGTAAAAGACCCCTTGAACCATCCGAACCCACGCTCAACTAGCGGTACCACCAGTACTTACTCGTAATTCTCATCTGCCGAAAAATTGTTTCGAACAACTTACGTGTTCCATGTAACAAGTATTTTAAATTACTCTATTATATTTTTGTTTGAATAATTTGTACAAACTAATCTAAATGGTCATGCTAAGCCGTTTTAATCCCATTGATGATTTCCTTAAATGCTGCTCCCTTAAATAGTCTTTAATGACTTCATCTTTAATTAAAAAACAATTAACCACAGGGATCAGCTAATAGGTGAACGTTGATAGGTCGGCGCTCCTTGAAGTTAATTCCATCATTTTTCCAACTTTCCAAACCCGTATCTAATTGCCTTCCATTGTTACACATGTAAGGAGTCTGACAAATGACGAATTCTGCTTTTTCAAATTTAAACCTTATATATCATGAGTAGAAGTTGCTAAATTCGTAAATTTTCAGTTAAATAGAGATTAATTAGATTCTGTATATAGTTTGGTGTTGTATAGTTTGGATGGACGCTAAGTTCAAGTCTTAGGCCTAAAACATACCCTTTTAGTGGGCAAAAGAGATCCAAATTTGTGTTGTTGTAATTAAAGTAAGAATTTAAAATAGTTTGACCGAACCCCATTAACTTGATTTGCATGCCGATATCCAACTAACATGCATTGTTTGTTTTATTTTTATCATACTAAGGATAACGTAATTTAGAGGCAAGTACCGCTCGGAGCGCTAATGTCGAGCTGTCACCGTTCTTCCCCCTAAGTCCTTTTTATTGAAATCACCGCGCGCCGAAATTTCAGAGAAACGAGCTATAGTCGAAAAGATCCCCCGTCCCGTGAAACCGCGATAACTTAGAAACTGACGGGGTCGTCGTTCCAAAGTTGAAACGTTTCCCTAACAATGACGGGAATATTATCGTGAAGGGCCGTCAACTTGAAGGGCTCGCGAGCGGCATAAGGCACTTGGAATGAGAGAGACCTGAAAACAGAGCACGCTCCCTCCTCTCGAACGCACTAGTCTACGCACCTAGTAATGTCACAAAGTTAATTGGAGAAGGCCTCTCCCCCACACGACGCTCCCGACTCTTTAAAAAGAGAAAAATACTCAACTTTAATTGAAGTGGGTTTTTTTTTTCCTTTTTCGGTGGTTGTCAAGTTTGTCCCACTTCACGCGTTCAACTCTTGTCAAACGCGCCCTTAAACGCCCCGGTCCCTTTTTTCCAGAAAGGCGCCTTTCAGAGGCGTGAGGAGCCGAGGCCGCGGTAATGTGGCCAATCTCGATTTCCCATCCCGATAACAAGGGAGGCTGACAAGATGATTGAATTCGGATGGGACGACCGTGATTCAATTACTTTTTTCCCAACTTCTAAGACTCTGCTCGGAGTAGTCGGTAATAACGACCTGTCGGCTCATTATCGCTACCTTTTTTTTTCACAAGGATGAAAGCGTTTTATACCACTTTGGCGATGGCCCTCACACGTGCGAGTAAAAACAAAAATGCAGCAGCATGACCAAATGAGGGAATTTTTATAAATTATCTACATATGTCAACTTGTTTTGCAATTGTAGCACGTTATATGAGAAGAAATTGTGAACCATCAATTTCATGCCAAAATCTTGTTTAAATATCCACTATTCAGGATCATAATGGTTTCAAGATTTAAAAAATATTAAAATTAGTGTTAACTTCTAGTTCATTTTCGGCTCATGATTTACTATAATGAACTTATGCTATCGTCGTCTTGTAGCCGTACATAAAATGAAATAATTTGAACCTTTCCCCTCAAAATCTTTTGTTTTACGTTTCAAGATGCATATAGTCCAAAAATCCTGCAAAGTTTTGCACAAAGATTTATAATTCTGTACTATATTTACATAATGGCAATTTATGGACCATTACTTATCTCAAGGCCTCCATACCTTGTATTCAAGATGCCTTAAAAAGAGCTACAATTAATTTTTCAGCAACGTAGATCCGTTACAAAACACATTAGCCGCAAGGGTGACTCAGCTGATCAGTGTGCTTCCATTCTTCGTAGTTGTATTCTGCAGTACACGCCCAGAAGGAGCTCTAATCCCAATTTTCCTACCGTAGACAGTTTTAAAAAAGGTTACCTTGCCATACCTATTTTTCCGACACCGTTGCGGAACCTATTTTTGAAGCACAATTTTGTGGTTATCAGGGACTGTGGTTCACATACCCTATCTCAAGACCGGAGATGTAGGTGTTGCTTTGGTTCTCTCCAGCTAAATCACCCAGCAGATGTTCATCAATTCACAAAACAATCACATCCCTGACATCATTGTGTTGTCTGTTTACTAAGCCTATCTCACAACTTCATGCATGTTTAAAAGAGAAGATGTTTCCACCACCTCCACAAACTCTGGGCATGTAAGTTGGCAAGTCGCTCAAAATTGAATTACTCTTTATCAATTAGACATTTTTACGGCAATTTGTAAGGAATTCCGTTTGTTTTGCTGCCTCATACTGTGAGTAACGCAAGGTGTTCATTAATTTGAAGACTCTCACGATCCCCAAATTCCACTTCCAACGAACTGCGAAAACTTTTCCCCAAACTGACAGCTCAATGCGGACAAAGGGTCATTGCATCTCCCTTCCTGTTTGACAAGGAATCATCCCTTGTCATCGCAGTTCGCTCCCCCACATTATTCCCAATCATGTCTACATCCCCTGACAGGCACGGTTTATGCCTAGTACCTAATAGTCCCACGAGAAATGCTTTTCATTATAAAGGATTTTGGATGCCCCTCTCTGTCCGTCCGTTCGCCCGAGGATGATGAACTTTTAATTGTGTTGTTCTCCGAGATTATCTTTTTGTTCCGTCTCCGCCTCTCCCCCGCCTTTCCCGTTTATCCTGCGAAATACACTCCCAAACAAGCTTTCACGGAAAGGGAGGAAATGGAATCAAATTAGCAAGATGTAACGAGGTTTATCAGTTAAGGCGCCGTTTAATAAACCTTTCATTTTCCTTCGGATCGCGGGCCTCGCGTGGTCGCTTGCATTCCATCATCTCCACCTCAGCTGCCCCCGGGCTCTTTTCATCTCGAATCCGTTCGTCATCAGCTTTCAACGGCCCGAGAATTCTTTCCACACGTTTCCCATTACTGTAATTGGTGTACGAAATGAATGTGTTCCCGAGATCAAACGAAGACTATTTTTGACGGTCTGAAGTCAACTGATTATAATGCTTCTGAGGTCTCAAAATATTATTATAGCGACGGATACCTTATTATCATAGTACGCGACCGAAACCAAATGGCTCATCTAAAATTTCCTGTTTATATTGTAAACAAACTAGGCAGTCACCACCGACAATATGGTAAAAGAAAACCTCGACTGAAATCCGTTATTTTCCAATGTTTTATTTGATGGTCATCGGTAATTTTCAGTGGTAAAACCTATAAAACTATTATTCCTCTTCTCTGTAGAAAAATGTTTAATTTAAAAAATGCTTTGAAATTTTTTCTTATAAGGCCTTGTGCTCCATGACGTATTTTACTTCATCTTCTCGGGCCTGGGAGGGTTCATTCAAGGAAATAATTAACCGAACGCTCTAATACGAACTGAATTAAGTTGAGCTAAATTATTTCGTGGAAATTCACAAGGTTTTCTTTCATTTACGTTCCCTTCAAACGAGGCGTCTTGAAACCCTCCACCGAAATTCCGGAAGAAACCCGGATTTACAAAGAATCTGTTTAGACTCGTAACCCGCTTCGAAATGTCGTCGTAACTCATTCATTCAACATTGAAATAAAGCTCTTTCGCGACTGAAAAAAAAGAGGCCCTCGCGGTGGCAAGAGGGAAAGGGTTAATGGCTTTCGAAAGCAATTTAAAACAAGTGTTTACCGGGCGGGATTAGTCGAAAGACAAGTCCAAATGGAAGGTGACGCCCGTGTCAACAACTCGCACTCGGAATACTTTAAATAATTTTGCATTCCATTTACTCGTTTGGAACCAAATCGGATTTATGGGTGTTAAAAAGTTATCCGTGGGAGCCGTGAGGACTGTGTAGGCTAAGAAGCTTTGCACGCTCCTGGATTCATTAGAAAGCTCCTATTATAAACTTAACTAAGTTTCCCCGCATTCAGTATTCAAGTTCCTTTTGGATGGCGACTTTTCTTCTTGCCATTTGAGCCGTTCACGGGAAAGCTTTTCCACATTACGTCTCCCATTTTCTTAGATCACGTAGACATCAATTGCGTTTGGATTCGCGCTGGTTAGTTTCGAGCATTGTTCAGAAACTCCATTGAGAAAATGCCTGCTGCGTAAAAAGCATCGGAATGAGAAACAGCGACAAAGCGCAGTTGCTACAACATCGAAAAAAGGCATATTTGCATAGATATTGCGTCCTAAAACGGATGGGGTGAGAAACTAATGCATAAATACATGGTGATTTACAGTGTGAAAGAAGTTTTCGGGATTATAGAAAAAGTTTCACCTTCGGAAGAGCTTATTTTTTACTTGGGTGACATCTCGCATTGAGTCGAAATTCAAGGCTTGTGTTGAGAAAAAGGGGACATTCATCCTCAAATTGAATTCCTTGAGATATGCTTCCCTCTCAACAACGTTTTCCCCTTTTTGGGAACGTTTAAATACCGGAACGCCCTCCAGCGATTGAGGGGTGAATCGGGTGATGCAGGGGATGAGCCTTACCCTGTATTTCAGAAGCCGGAGTGAGACATTAGCATGCCAGGCCTTGGAACAATTAATGCTTCTGTCGGCAAAGAATCGAAGTGTCCCCTTACCAGACCCCCCAAACCACTAATGAGAATATTCCCTCGTTAAAATTGCGTTTCTTTGCCCCCCCTCCACAATCCCCTGCAGGTTTTCGGAAATCCGAAAAGACAAACGCTCCGCCGCCCTCGGTAAGCTTTCCCCTTCTTGCGTATTTACATAATAACCGCGTTTATATTTTAAAGGACGACGATTTATGGTTATTCCTCCCACATTCCTCAGTTATTGCGTCTCCCGTTCTCCTCGGTAATTATTTATGCGCGCATCTGCGATTCTGAAGGGGCAGAAGCCTATTCGGGGATTCTCACTTTGAGAAGCGTCTACCCTATAAGAAACCGGGTGGTCGTAAACAATACCATAAATACGGGGAGTCTATTAAGCCAGTGATGACAAGGCCTGTTCCGCGGTTACAGAACTACAACCGCATGCTGAAGAAAAAACCCGTCCACGGTAAACAAGAAACATCGTGTAACACGCTTTTTATCCCTGCTACCGACCGTTTTATCTGCACGCACTTGGTTCGAGCCAAAACAAGTAAAACATTATTTATCTATTTGGACGAAAAGTAGATTTAAATTAAGTAATGAATAGTTCCTCTGTCCGTTTCTTGAAATTGCTTTCACTTTGCATAACATATTTGGATTCAGGAGCCTCTGGGTATTGCAGGCATATCTGCTCACTCCTTGGAAGGGGTGCCTAGTCCTCGTATCTATAACATGACTATGTAGACCATTTAAATAATCGTAGTGATTCATGAGCAAGTGAGGATGGTTTGGGAAAACGAGTGTTTTGAAATTCTCATGAGACTAATAGACCGTCCCTCCCCGTACCGTAATTGGACTATCGGACAATAAACTTGATCGGACAATAAAATCAATAATTTCATGATTGCTTAACAATCCAAAATAAATGCTGCAAATTCTTTCCCTGGGGTTTATTATTCAATTTTCTTGCGTTCATGATTTGAATTTCTACTAAGCTTTGGAGTGTCCCTGTTTCACATGTGATGGAGCGATTATTGAATTTCAGGAGATATGCATAGAGCACGTAAATCTATTCTCAACCAAAATACCTATTTGGATTGATCAGTTGATCATATTTGTGTGCCCCCTGAAATTCAATAATCACTCTATCACCTGAGAAACACGCACACTCCAAAGCTTAGTAGAAATTCAAATCATGAACGCAAGCCAATTGAATAAAAAACCCCAGTGAAACAATTTGCAGCGTTTCATGCGTATCAGAATGCTTCAACCCGTCTATCGGCTACAAAACCTTTTAGGAGTTTACTCCAGTATCCACATTACTACCTCACTACATCACTAGGTTACTGCGATGAAAACATAAATAATAAACAAAAAAAAAGCAAATGTTGGCACCATAAGTCGGGTCCAAATTTAGGCTGCTTCGAATTTTTTTTGAGGTTTTTAGGGATTTTACAAAACTTTGACAACCCTTAAAGGACACTTTAAATTAAGTGAGAGTGCTGGCTAAAGAATTGGGCCGTTGTCAGACCAATATTGATTTTTCCTGAAAATTTCAGATTTTTTGCTCCAGCTGTTTGGGAGAACGGCGGACGGACGGAAAATTTTTTATTGCAGATTCAGATTCTACACGCTTTGAAACGTAAACCATGACATTTTCAGGGGGGGCATTTTTTTTCGAGAGCGATTACAATGTTTCATTATTGGAAAATAAACCAAAAGTTAACAGAATAAAGAACGCTTCATTTCAGATCAGCATTCTCGATTTAATATCTTCCTCAATACAGTTCAAAAAATGTGTTAGAAGGCTCCTGAACAGGATGTGTTAAAAGGGGCTCTTGGGAACGTTGGCAATTCTCCCTCCATTCCCTCCCGGATGGCAAATTCTAAACTACCGATATTGATTTACAATGTAAAATTTACCGTTGGCAGGAAAATTCTAGTTTCCCATGAGTAAGAATACGGAATACTCACGGGTGGTTGAACTAATCTCATAACTCCTGTTTATCGATTTCTGATCTAGAATTCAAACTCGGCCACGTTTCCAGATAACGTACAAAGTAGTTGCTTGCTTCAGAGGATCGAATAACGCTTATCATCTCCAAGAGAACCCAGAGAATGAAAGCGGAAAACGAAGTTCGAAGAGCGAATGTGTTTTACAGAGGGAAAGAAATCGAACGCTCGAGCTCAGTTAGCGAGAAAGGTAATCGGAGATATGAGGGAAAATGTAGCAGCTTCCACTTTCTGAGGAACATTCATCATTAAAACGCTTTTCCCAGACTTTGAACTTTTCCTCGTCTCAAGTTCGAAGAGGAGCGTCGAGTCGGAATGAAAGACTGTTCGAACGTGCTAAGAAGGCTAACAAGCGCGAGTGGTTGGTGGTCTTGAAATATGTTGAGAATTAGGAGTATTATTATCAATAATGATTCTCGAAAAATGTTTTGGTCATAACAGCGTCCTTGAGTTGTGTCTATCAATTTTATCATTAACAATTTAATTGATATTAAAAATTAAAGTAAAAAATTATTATAATCTCAAATTATCTTCAAAACATCCTGGCAACATGAAGACAGCTGTGACACCATCATTTTTATTACTTAATTAATTCATATGTAATTGGATTTCGTCAAATCCTATGAAATTTCCTTTCACTTGTAAATGGGTTGACTACATATTCCTCATACAATCATGAAAGTACCATAAAATTATTATGGAATTGAAAAATGGACAAATACACTATTTGGTAAATTAGTGATAATTCAGTAAGACTTTAAGAATTCCATTACCTGGGTAAATTTGAGCTTTCTTTGAAACAAAATGAAAGCCACTGTTTTCCATAATACTGTATTGCTTTCGACGCCAGTTAGACAAATGCCGTTTTTCGTTGTACGCTAATTCTGTATAGTGAGCCAAACTTTAAGGAACAACTAAACATCGAAGGTTTGCGAACTGAAGAGTTGCATTTATGCAGATCGCTGTATAAAATACTTTTACTTTTCATAAAAAGGTCCACTCGCTCAAATGGTCTAAGAAGGGGAGCAAACATACAGCGATCTGAGTGAACTCATTCACATTTGTTTCATCTTTTAAAATCAGCCAAAAATTCCCTTTTTTTTGGAAGTTTTTTATTTAATTTTTTGTTACTTTTCATCACTTGAATTACACACCAACGGACTGAAAATATGATTACTCTATTACAGGCACATCTTCGGTCAAATTTAGTAAACTTCGATCATGTAGTTTCAGATAAAAGCTATAAACGCCCGAGTGTTTACTGTTTTCCCGATTTTGGGAATTACGGATTGAAATGTAACCAGCACATTTTGGGGATGAGATGAGGAATTGTTTACGTGTATGATTACGAAATCTCATTAGAACCAAAACTGATTGACATTAATAGGAACCGGCTTGCAATTAACGAACCAAATCATTTACGTTATTTCGATGCCTGTATCAACTAGATTCGAATGGCAGTGGAAAAAGTTATTGCTATTAATATTCAACGTTATTTTCGAATAATAGATGGTGTACGTAAATATATTCAACTCGTTTCTAGCATAGTTTTCTAATAGTGCCTCCTGTGTCATTACTTCGACTGCCCTTGATAGCAAGGGTGATGCGTAGCACGTGCTAGGCTTAGCACTCAATCCACAGTGAGTAACTGCGTTCGCTTTCGTGTATAGGATATGGCCGTTAGAGGACAATCAACTTCGAGTAACATTATTTCATTGACTGTCTTTGTGTTTATGTTCGGGCGCAGGAAGGCGCCAATTTAGCCAGTTTATTACAATTATACGAAGCTTGAAGGCAGCTAATCCTTCGTTGAATAGTCTGCAACGTGGATGGACCAGGCAATTCATTATGACCCTGAGATCGAAAGAACGGTTTTGAGAAGAAAAATACTATTTGTTCGTTCATGGATTTACAAATAGGTACAGGCTATGGATCAGAATATGGAGCCCTGATTAAAGTTCAGAAGGTTATGTACCTACATCAAAAGTTACTTTACAGAAGTTGATTGGTTTCTCTCGGGATTAATTAGAGCATTTTCCAGTTTCGTTTTCGAAAATCGTCAATTGTCACTGAAACGTTGAACCGGTTCAACGCTGGGATTTTTTTGAAAGGTTTAATTTAGATGTGTGTAATCTTTTACAATGTTGATAATCTGAAGTAATTTTCTTAAATTAAGCATCCTGTCGTCCCTATAAGGTTTTTTCAATTCCAGAACAACACCTAAGAGCATACACCCAAGAACAACTTCTGGAACTGCAAAAAAAAGTTGTCAAAATTTAGTTAATATGCTGCAGCTCTGTTTTGATCAAACAAACATGATTGCTAAAATAACTATATAAAGCTTGGAATATGTTTACACCATGTCAATTTACCAATTTACATGTTCAGATACATCTTTAGTTTCTGTCAATGTTTTCTACCAAAATGGCGGGCAATATCTAAGTCCCTGTTCGAAATCTTTATTTCATCTATGAAGGACGGTTACAAATATTTTCTACGTATTGCAGGAGGTCTCATTTTCACGTAACTACCTTCCCCCATAAATTTGAGTCAATAAACCTAACACGTTTTCTTCCTCATCGTAAATTCTTCAGGTATACGTGACTCTCCAACATAATCCAGGTTATCACGCTTGAACTTGAGCGAACTCGTAACTCATGCGAAAAGTTCAGCAAGAGATGGAATCGACTCAACCCATTGCATGAGTAGGTCAAGACAAGTCTAGTGAGATATTCGTACTAACTTCAATCTTGGGAGTGTGTAAATCATCCGCTACTGTAATGCAGATCAAATCAACTACTGCGACATGGCGTTGGTACCAAACACTAGACGCGAACCACGTTGGATTTCATTAGAAACATACGTAGGGACTTCTATCAAATGCTCAGTCGAACTGCATAACCGTGGAGCAATTTATTGTACATTTTCACAATTTAAAAAGATTATTGTATGAAGTTTCATTCTCGTCCTGATTTTTGGTTTTCTTTATATTTCCATCTAGTTAAGCATATAATTCAATCTTACAAATCTCATTTTGCTTCCGAGTCTCTTGTAGGCGTCCTGCCGTAAGCTTTGTTTTCGCTTTCGGGAGATGAGTTGAACAAATTTCGTTTTTAATCCGTCTGTCTATGTGCCTGTCTTGTCCCCCAAAATCCTTACACCGAGCTCAAATGCCTAAACTTTTTGTCCGATTTTCAAGAACTTTTTAGGGAATGTGCGGAAATCCACTCCAATCAAAAATCAATAATCAACTCTGCGCATGGACAAATGTAAAATCCATCTCTCACCAGGTTTGATGCTGAGTTGACATTTCTCTAGGAAAGCAATAATAAAAATTAAGTTTAAAAATTCTCCTAGATCCTACAGAAAATTGAACACCGATTCTCTCGCATTATTGGCGAGAACACTTACAATGAACTAGCGGAATGATCGGTATTCGATGAAAGATTTTGAGGTTAGTCTTTCAACAGTGACTTTCACACTCAGATCCATTGGAGATTTTTCCATGTAGTGATAATTAACAGTTAATAGTAGTAGAAATATTCGTTATTAAAATCAACCCACAATAAAACTACAAATTACATTTCCACCCACAAAGTTTACCCCTTGCGTATGATTTATCATTATATCAAGATTCCAGGTATAATGGATTGACGATTTTGGTTTATTATTCAATAATAAACCATTGTAATCGCTCTTGAAAAAAAAAATTCTAACCCCCTGAAAATTTCATGGTTTACGTTTCATAGAGTGTAGAATCCGAATCTGCAATAAAAAATTTTCCGTCCGTCCGCCGTACGCCCGATTTCTCCCAAACGGCTGAAGCAAAAAAGCTGAAATTTTCAGGAAAAATCCATGTTGGTCCGCTAACGCCCCAATTCTTGAGCCAGCTCTCTCACTGAATTTAAAGTGCCCTTTAAGGGTCGTCAAAGTTTTGTAAAATCCCTAAAAACCTCCAAAAAAGTCAAGGCGGCCTAAATTTGTACTCTTTTTGAAGAACACTCCACGAGGAATCGAATGAGCCCCTCATGACAGGTCCGTAGGTCAAACCATTCCCGATCTATGGCCCGATTTATGGTGCCAACATTCGCGTTATTTTGATTTATTATTGTTTTTGTGTTGATATCAGTAACCTAGTGACGTAGTGATGTAGTAATGTGGATACTGGAGTGAACTCCTAAAAGGTTTTGTAGCCGATACACGGGGTGAAGCATTCCGATAACCATAAAAAACGCTGCAAATTCTTCCACTGGGGTTTATTATTCAATTGGCTTGCGTTCATGATTTGAATTTCCACTAAGCTTTGGAGTGTGCGTGTTTCACAGGTATACAGCGATTATTGAATTTCAGGAGATGTGGATAGAGCACGTAAATCTGTTCTCAACCAAAATACCTATTTGGATTGTTCAGTTGATCATGTTCGTGTGCCTCCTGAAATTCAATAATCACTCTATCACCTGTGAAACACGCACACTCCAAAGCCTAGTAGAAATTCAAATCATGAACGCAAGCCAATTGAATAATAAACCCCAGTGGAAGAATTTTTTAATAAAATGTATACCTTGTTCCAGTAGTCTTGCAGGAAAGCTTGAAGAGCTTAGGGGCCGCCTAGAGTCGTTTTTTCCTTCGATTTCTGTAATCAAACGTGTCTTGAACCGTTAACCAAGAGGAAGGTTAACATTTTTCAGTCTTAATCGATTACATAAATATACGATTGGAAATGATAAAGCAAAAGTGGCTTAACTTCTTGGAACTTTGCAATTGCTTCATTTTCTTCTTTGGATTAAACCAAAAATTGTATTTGAAGAAGTGCACCTGTCATCATCCAGGTGACAAAGCAACGTCGCATGATAAGTGCGGTACGTCAGCACTAGAGGTGTCGTGCTCACACACCCACAACATTATTAATAATCTTGAATTATGTTTCGGATGATATTTATAAAGCGGTATTTATACATCGCGTGCTCGGACTTAATAAGTGTTGGGGGCAGATTCAGTCTCGCGACTAACAGGTTTCCCTTTTGGTATGCACAACGATCGCTAGTTTTATTTTTTTCCCTTTTTTATTCCAAGCTTTGAAAAAAAAGTCACTGCCCTTCAGGGGTTCTTAATTATTTAAAAATAGAAATCCAACGAGAAACTCGCATGTCTGGATCTCTTCCGAATTTAGTTTGATACACAATCGGCTAAACATGAGTAAATAACAGAAACCTCGAGTTCATTCGCATTGATACAGATCTGGCGGCAAAGGTTTTCACGCGAGGTCATGTGCAATTATTGGGAGAATTGAAAAAATACTGGAGCGTACTAACTTCGTTACAAGACTTCGTAACCTCCCCATTATTTCAATTGCATTAACTTAAGTTTTGCGCCATGTGAAGTTTTGTCTTATTTTTGTATTTCTTTTTTGTACTTGCTGATTTTTTTTCTTGTTCTTTGTAATTGGGCTTGCCCGTAATTTTCAAATAAATAAATAAGATGAAATTCTAGTTTTGTACATGAAAATTCAACCATCAGTTTTATAGCAAATTATTGAATTTAGAGTTATCACAGTGGTGAAAATATTGGAAAGATTGTTATAAGTTCAACTTTGAACAAAATTATATTTCTCTAGAACTCTAGGAAAGCAAGAATGAGAATTACTCAATATGTTCGTTACAAGGAAAACTTCTTGATGGTAACGAACATATTGATTTGTGGTGCTCCACAAATTGTGGAGGCGAGTGAAATCTAATACTCCCCCTCAGGAGCCATAGCGTCCAGACCTAGTCTCTTCTGAAGATAAAGAATTTCGGTCCAGCAAGCACTTTTGCAAAAATGTCAGCAGTCATATCTTCAGTAGGGCAGTATTCCAGTGAAACCGTTTCTTTTTCCAACGGCTTCTCGAATAAAATGTTCCTTTAGAGCTATGTGTTTTGATTCGGGATCTTTTGCCCAACTTATTGCTGCTTGGTTGTCAGTTTTAATTTGTATAGTGGATTGATTAATTTTGATGTGATTGATTAGAGTTTTTAAATGTGTCGCTTCTTTTGCTGCTTCTGTTATGGCCATGTATTCGCTTTCAGCAGTTGATTGTGCCACAGTTCGCTGTTTGCGAGACTCCCAACTAATAACTGTACCGTTGTAGTCAAAACAATAGCCAGTGTAGGATATATAACCAGCGTAGGATCGTCCGTCAATACAGCTCCCCCAACTCGCATCTTCCATACCAGTTAAATCAGTTTTTCCAGTTTTTTTTTTTTTTAATTTCATAGCACGAATGCGTGTTTCTTTTAGGTACCGTAGTACCCTCATAGCTGCGTCCAATGCTCATTTCTAAAGCATGTATTGAATTGGAACAAGTAGCTGACTGAGTACATGATGTCGGGTCTTGTTGCTGTGGCTAAATACATCAGTGAACCAATTAAACATATTGGAAAGATTGTTAATTTCAACTTTGAACAAAATTATCTTTCTCTAGAACTCAAGGAAAGCAAGAATGAGAATTATTCAATATGTTCGTTACGAGGAAAATTTCTTGATGGTAACAAACATATTGATTTGTGGTGTTCCACAAATTGTGGAGGCGAGTGAAATCTAAGACAAAATTAAAAACTGTTCCTTATAATATTTTGCATTTATGACAGTTTGTAGCACATTTTATTGAAATTTTCCACCATTTGTGTCTGCTTTCATTTATTGATGTTTTACTTCATTGTTTATAAGTTTTTGAAGAATAATATTTTGTTTAGAAAAACGGTTTTTGGGACTTTCAGCTCTTTTTAAAGTTTACCGATTTACAGTGTTCAAAAATGGCTATCCAATAAACACATCCACTGTTTTGGAGTTCTTGAGGTTTTGGCGTAAAACTAAGTTCAGATTGGTTATCATCGGTGATGGTCTGTGTATATATACAACCACAGCTCTCACGGATTTGGGGGGGGGGGGGGAGGTTAAAATGGCCAGAGTTTTATTGAAATTAGCGTATGAATCTCTCTTGTGTAATGGTAGTTTACAGTAGACATACTAATGTATGTACTGTGTCCCTCTTATACCTGATCTTTCTAATAAACTGCAAATCCGGCTTATAACGTGTTTAACATTGATCTTGAAAAGAAAAATTAAATCGTTGTTTTTTAAATAGCAAAACTTTGAAATTGTTAACTCAGTATTTGGAGCATTGATTACGGAATGTTTTGAGGTAGGTATAACACTTTTTAAGAGCGTTGGGGAATGTTACTTGCTCTTAGATCTCTTTTTATAAGTCATATCTGATTATAGCACGATATTATTACATATATATATATGTATATAAACTTGTCAGTTCACTATGTCATCACCTTGTTATCGTCATGTCTCCCTATCCTACTACTGGGTCGTCGCAACGATAAATAAATAGGTACTTTTGAAAAACCGACCAAAAAAAAAAAAAATACTCCAGCAAATACAACCGTCGATTTTATCTCTCAAAATATAGAAACGTCACGTAGAGCTAATATTATCTCAAAGGAGGTCGCGTCTGTTTACCCTTATGGCTCCCGAGCGCTGGCTCGTTTTCCAGGCCCAGGAAGTAATGCGGGTTCGGGAGGGGTTAGGAGGTTTTCCGGGCGATTATACTGAATTCTCCACCTACCACCATTATTTTCCACAGTAAATTTCGAAAAGCACATTTTAAACTTGCATATTTTCCAAGTTTTGCCGTTCCTTATGCTTGCCTAAATGTAGAGGGTTTCACCCACCTGATCTAGAATTCTCCTGAGTAGAAATTTCACAATTTCGTCTTCAAACCCGAATTCAGCGCGTTTAAAAACCATTCAAGTCAAATTCCTGTTCAAAATTTCGGCAGCAAATACACACATTAAAAAGGTACAAATGATTCAAAACCGAATATTAAGGCTAATAACAAATGCACCATGGTACGTCAGGAATAAGACATTGCACAAGGATTTAGACATACCAGAGGTCACTGAAGTTCTCCAGTCATCATACAATAAACATCACCAAACCATGCAATTTCACCGTAATGATCTCGTCAAAGAAATATACGAAAACCCACCACCTCAAAGGAGTCAACGGAGATTAAAAAGAAAACGGCACGCTGACTTGGGTGAAACTGAACGATGACACCTCCAAAATAATTTGAAGTTCCTCACTAATCGATGTTAAACAGTTTTATTTATTTATTGAAATCGCCGCTATTGTTATTTGTTAAAATTACTGATTAATATAGTTGTATAATTACGAAGTGGCCTACCACTGGGTAGAAACCACTCAACACGTTTCCTGTTATTTATATAGTCATCTGTTAGCATAACTATAATGTACAATGTACAATTTATTGTTTACGATATTGAAAAAAAAAAAAAATTCGGCTAGTTCCATAGACGAATGAATAATTCATTCTTACTTCATTATACTAATTATAGTATTTGGTGGGTAGGTGCATTTAAACCCAGCACCCTCTTCCTCCACTCCACTTTTGCACACTTTGGGCCAACAAGTATTCATATTGCAGTTTTTCGGAAAGCTTTTATTGAAATAATTATATCAGAACTATTTTTTTGATTATTTATCAGGCTGTGAGTAATAATTGTAGAACCGATCAGCTAAGTCTTCGAATAACAGCGACTCAGTACCCTGGGTTATTACTTATTTATTACATATTACAAAATATACAGGTCGCTTTTTTCCCATCAGTAAGTTTTTGGATCCAAGTTGTAACGCGTTGAAACAAGTGGCCGGTTTGACTGCTTTCTCTACCGTAGCAAGTTTTGCTTTAGCAGCAACTTTTGAACGTGAAATCGATTTGGAGTCATCGCTCTCTCAAAACTTTGTGACAGAACGAAAGAAAATTCCAAATCTACTCGGTTTTTTCTTGTCTACTTGTCTTCTCCCCTTTCTAGACGCCGATTGTTTCGCTTAGTGGATTTAAATCGAGTTTGAATCCCCTTGCAACCCCCCAACAAATTCTCTCTCCACTTTCGCTCTGTTGCCATTTAGCTTATTTCTTCCGCCTACAAATCCTTCACTGACAGCGTCACAACGATCGTCGAAAGAAAAAAAATGAAATGATTTTCGTCTTGATATCCCTTAATCCTCAGCTTTCTTCGGGACATGTCATTGTTTCCCTGTTCCCCTAACAACTGACATACTTGAATACCTGTTCGGATTTATCGTTCTCAATGACATTTCAATTTCAATCCTATGTAATCCATAGCACACATTTTTAATTCAACATGAGATCGAATGAGCAAATTGTCCCACAACAATGCCTCTTATTCTCTCGTTAGTGGCAGAAAATCACTGCTTATGGCTATCTTCTTGGTGTTGCAGGCATATCGCATCCGCCTTCGAAAGAGGCAACTAGGTCATTTCATCAGCCTATTATATGGTAGCAGAACTTGGTTACGAACCATTCGCTCTCTAACATTGACTGTCATGAAGCTCCTTTCCCTCGCACTTCCCAAGCAAAATAAATATTATGATACCCCTTCAAAACTACAATTTACCCTTGCATTGCTTTTGCGGGCTTTTTGCCCCTTCTGTCCCGTTTTTTGAAAGACCCGGAAATGTGACAGTTTTATAAATGGATTACCCCTTAAACTAAAACGTTAATTGTGGTTTTGGATCAGATTTGGCAATTGCCAACCTTAGGATCATAATCATCCTCTAATTTTCGAAAGCCCATTTTCAGTTCAAAAGCTCGTTTAGTCTATTCCTACTATCCTGTATTGAGAGAATTAATAAACTATAAATCCAACTGGTTTCTTGCTCTCTCTCCCCATAGTCTGACATTGCCTATGTACACATTGCACTAGTCACCATGTCTCAACTCCTCGTCAAACATGAGATGACATAGGATTTTACTCCGTAAAAATGAGGAAAACTAACCATTCTTCATTCCGAAATTCCAAAGAATTCTGCATTTTATCCTGCCAGTTAGCACCTAGATAATACTAGTAATGGTAGCAAAATGCATGACTGTTCCTTTGTTACCATTGAGTTACCTTCACAATAATTATGCTCTACATTGAAAGAGACTTCTATTATCTTTGTCTTTCAGCACTTTCTAAGAACCCCTCTTTAGGTTTGAGACCGTCACAACCCAATGTCCCGGTACACGGCAATGTATTGGATAAGTTTTCTTTTCGTCCTATCGTAGTTGGAGACATCTGGTGAAACCATGAAAAACATGAACCTAATACGGTTTTCTATTGATCGCACTGTATTCCGAGATGTCTTTCAAAAGCCTGAATAGCCCGTGGCCCTTGCTTGAAAAGCGTTTAATAGACTTCTTTGAACCAACAGGAGATGAGGTGTTCGACCAAAAGACCGCTTCCCCTTCAATCCATTGAATAAAAATAAACTGTTGCAGCTGACGGAGCTCGATAAATCCTTTGAGTACGGACGTTTCTAATAACGTTCTTGCGGTTTAATAGTTAGCCAGGAGCTTGAGGTCAGTTATAAATCTTTAAAGTTCCTTCAAGTTGTATTACCTTATTTCTTCCCCTCTCAGACGAGCGGGGAATGCGAGCTATGCCCAGCCTGAGGGTTTTCTCCCCTCATGCCCTCAGGCCTGTTCGATAGATTGGTTCATCAGAGTTTCCTTTGAACGGCTTCCACGCTGTCTAGGAAGACTGGGTAAATGAAGCGAAGACTTCAAGCCCTCAAGATTGTTTACCACCCCAATAAGTTCCTTTAATGGATACTTTATAGAATATTGGTACTCTACCGGCTAACATGGGCATCTCAAATACCGTGTTCATCCGAGTATAAAACTACTTATGTACATTATTACGGGGTCCGCAGGTTCTATAGCCTTGCCCTCTTGATAACCAAGAGTCTTGCGGTCATTTCCCTCATCTTGGAGGGGTTAACGCTACTTTCGCGAAAGGGGTTTTCTATATGACAGTAATCCTATCTTGCTTGGCTTCTAGATCAATCTAAGTTCCCTTCGCCATCGATTTCAGATATTTCCTGTTTAGGGCAACCCTTGTATTGAAAGAACGCGTCGTGAACTTGAAAAGCCGATGTCACAAAATGTCCAAAAAAGTTGAAAACGATTGGAAAACGTGTCAAGAAGATATTCAAATTTAGCTGCAGCACTCTGGATTTATTGTTGCAACTGCAACAACATTTTGTGCATCTATATATACGAATCGTTTTTTCCATAAGGCACTAACCCAAACCTTTACAAAATCGAAAACCTGCTGCCTTCTCTCCACTTTTTCTGCATTTATTCAATGTGCGTTGTCAGATTGTTGCTGTTGTTCCAGGAAGTTCAGATCTCCAGTTCCATAGAAATGCAATTCGCTGCTTCGTTGAATTAATTTGTGTTCAGATTGGTTGTAGTGAATTCCATGAATTATTTGCTTTGTCAACTTAATATTTTCATTTTATTCTCTGGATCGTTGGAAGATTAGTAGAATTGAATTAGTATTTAGTGGACAGAGTAGCAAAAACTGAAAAATTATTGGACGACCCTTGAGCGGTAAGAAACAATATTCAATTTTCGAAGAAATTAATTACTTCATCTTTTAAAAGGAGAATGCTGAAGATTAACTCTATATTGCTTTTAAAATATACTTTTCGTCTGGTTTCATGTTTGCTCATTGTGATTTCATGAATCAGATGAAATTTTGGTAGATGTAAGTAGGCACATCGATGATTCAGTAACCTACTATGTTTAGCCAAGGCTATAATAAATTGCGGAACTGTCGAAAAACTTTCTAGTTTGAATAGATCGTGCCAGAAACTTCCAGTGAGTGAACTGTACGTCAGGAGTATTAACATGTTTAACTCAACATTGTTGCAACATTCATCTCAGCCGTTTTCAATCGCACAGGAGATAGTTTGTAGGTCACATTAGCTAGTCTCATCTTTTCATCTTACCAGTGAAATCCTCACTGAAATAAGGGCATCTTGGAATGGATAAACAGTCGGCGCCGGATTCAATCTGCCATCTGACGACTTCGAAGTCGCAAAGGGAAACTCAGAAGGTATGTTTGTCCTCAGCAAACCGCCCGTTATATGCGATTAAAATTATAATGAGTTTCCTCGAAGCAAGAGGAACTTGGAGCTTAGCAGTCTCAGTAACGACAGTTTAATTTCAATTTCTCCATGGGACCTCCCCGCCCGCCCCACGTTCTCCTTATACCCAAAACCCCGGGAAGCCTGATTTAGGATAGATTGCTGGGTTCTTGGTGACTTGCTACGCTCAAGTTTCTCCCCCCTATTCTCTCTAATGTCCACGTTTTCATCTCTATCCTTTGATGAACTCAAGGATCTTGTTTCTTCTCATAAAATCCATTATTTGGAACTTCTTTGTCGCTTGAAGTAAACTGCTCGCTAATTCGTTTTCTTCAAGATCTCCTCCAAATTCCATGTTTATCATTTGACGGTGTATGAAGAACGAGCTGGGATTGAAAAGGCCCAATCTTAAATCATTCCTTAATGAACTTGGTGGTAGGGAATCCTGCATGATATTACTTCATGTTGCTTCCGTGGATAATTAACGCCTTCCACGCTCATCCGCGTTCCCTGGTTTCATTAGCTAAATTTTACACGTTCTATATGTTCGTTGACCCCTCCAGAAATCATTAGAGATCCGACAAAGCGCTCCATCATCCCCCCAGGTCCGGTTCGGGAACCCACTGATTCCTTATTAATTATAGTTCCGACGCAGCTCGTAATCATTTCAAGATACTGAGATCATTCATTTTCAGGATGCTATTTGTTTGTTGGGGTTCGCGATAAATCGCATTGATGCAGTTTCTTCGTCCCCTTTAGTTCACACCTCTAATCGTTGAAGGTTTCAAGGGAATCGCTTACAGTTACTTTTAAGCTTCTCCGTTGTCGCTCCCTTTTAGTACAAGAGAAAGCTCCAGTTGGAACACGTCTTCATTTCAAAGAAGTTGATCATTGAATGAGTTAGCATTTGGAGTCACGATTCTCCAAAACACTAAATCTACAATGACTCATCTCAAGTAGTATAGTTATTATATGACATATAAAAGACACACATTGTGTGACTTTAAGTTACAGATAAAATAAGATATATGGTGTATTCAAGTATATTGGTTTGATATTAACCATTGAGTGTTATTTACAAAACAGCTTCTTCATTAATTTGTTATTGAAAGTTGTCAATGAATTTATGAATGCCATCCTTTCTTTTATTAAGTCTATTCCCACCTAATGTAGAATCTTGTTTTCCTGACGAATATTTAAACTTGTGTTTATTTCTCGCCCTTCGAAATGTTGGTTTCATATTCATTTTAGATTGATCTTTCATACGAACCATAATAATCATTTCAATTTATTTACTGTCGTTTATTTTTACCCGTTTTCTGCTTGTGGTCGGTAAACTCAATCATAGGGCTTCAATTCAATTGCTCAACAATTATATTGAAGAACCGTTTGTTTTCGAATGTGGTTCTAAATATTTTATGTTCCATTCTCGGGATGATGTTGATCTCTCTTGGAATAGTAATATCAACCCCTAGCTGAGTTACCTGTGGAGAAAGGTAGGTATTAACTGGAATTTACCGTTGAATAACTGGCGTAATCGCGCTCGAAGGGAGTCGTTGTATGTAGGATCCCACTAATGTCCTTGGGGCAGGTCTTTTGGTCCATATGAAAGCTAAGGATGTTAGAGACAGGAGCGAGGTCTTCTCGCTTGAAGTACGAACGGCAATATCCTGAGGGGGATTATGGATGGAACAGAGGGACTCTGAGTTGATCCAGGCCATTTTCGACGATCACCCACCCTCCCTCAGGAGCCTCATAGGATACTCGGGAGACGTCTTCCTTCTCCCTTTGTCTCTGGATGATTAGAGATTCCACTCCTCATCTTGAACGCCCGTACGTTTCATTTTCCGTCTCAGGTGAAATGTAGAGCTTTATCTGAGTTCTGGTGGCACCAATTCAATAACTTCTATTGATCCGTTGGGAAAAATTTGTAACGAATTCCCTAAATTCGCTTTTGTCAGCTCACTCACTATCGCTTTAACACTGCCAGGAGAAAAGTTTTAAAGAAATAAACGTTTAAAGTTTGATCAGACGGATAAACAATTTTATGATCACCAAACTCGACAGTTCCACTCTTTTTGCAGCTTTTCTCATTATTCTGACGGAGGGCTATTGCATTTTCTTTGTTTTGCTCCTTGAGAGGAGTACTGAGATACTTGAATTGAGTGGATGATAGATTCATTAATTATCAATGACTTATGGTTGTTATTAATGATCGCCACTTAATCACTTTTCAAAATCGTATTCCATAACCTCAATTCACCAACTTGCATAAAAATGTTTTACTCGTTCGCTTGTTAAATTGGTCAAATTTCTAAAAAAAAAAAATATATATATATATATAGTTTTAAAAAATCACAAAAAAGTATAAAAACTGCTTAGTATTTCTTGGCATATTACTAGAAAAGATTGTTTATACAATATTACATAAAAATGCTTGAACGAAACTGAAATTTTGTTGATATGTGCTTCGTTGTATTTGTGAAAAAATCCTAAAAACACCGGAAATGATGTAACCCAAAATCCTTGTTTCTCTTGACATGGTAGAAAATATATATTTTTTTTTAAATTTCATCTTGCTTATACTTGATAATTTGAAATCAATTCCAATGAAATTTCAATTTTTCTTGAGAGTTACATTCAAACGAATGCATATTAGTGTCCTACTGGGAAGATTTTTACCCGTTTCCGCCCGAATATTAATTATTGCTCCATTGAAAATGTGAATGTTTTAGAAATATCAAATTTTAAATTGCGAGGAACTCATTGTTCGCTGTTTCCTCGATTGGGAATACTGCATTTGGTAACCGAACATGCTGATTTAAACCGCGTTTTTCCGCCATTGTCCTCACCCTTCCCCCAAATGTCCATGAATATGCAAAACATATGAATGCATTCATTGTTTCAAACCATTCCCGAATGATATTCAATTTGAATAATGGCTTTAATGAAGAGTTTTCCCCCACCGTAGATAATTCAGGAAAGCACTCTTCCTCCGCGCTAAGTCCTCTTACGAACAAAACCAATGCTTCTGCTCCTTTTAATTAAAATAATAGAAGAAATTATTCAGCCTTGGTTGTAAATAATGCCAGCGAACCCCTTAATTCTCGGTATTGAGGGTTACTTTATATTTCGTCTTAATTAATAAAGGATTTCAGAGGGGGGAAGCCACTAATGAAGATGATTTCTAAAGGCAGGAAGCTTCCTGGAATTCCTGGCTTTTACTTCTTGGATTTTCTTTCCTGAAGAATGCTCAAGAAATTTATTAGCCGTACACAGGTCTTCCGGTCATTATCTGTAATTGAATTGAAAAAAAAAAAATTATTTGAGCTTGGAATAAACGAAATTAAAAGAAGCTGGAGCGTTTCCATTTTACAACTACGTACCTACAATTATATTTTATAATTGCCAACTGTTTCACTGTTATCATACTTATGTTGCACCATTAATAAAATATGTACAAGATGAATGTACAGCTCCAGATGATTTATAATAATTATGAAAGGTTATTATTATCAGCTGTACTTGATAGGTAGTTTTCCCAGGGGAAACACTAACTGTCGCAATTATTGTGTGCCTATAAATTCATGATTGGTTATTGTCTAGCTATAAATAATTTTCTGCGAAGGAAACAATTTTAGAGTCATTGTCATATTCTAGTGGTTTTGAGCGATAATATGATCAACATTTTAGAACGGTTTCCTGAACAGGAGCAATTGTCACGTCTAGCAAAATCCAACCAATAAAAAATGGTTACTGCGTAAGAGACAAATGCATCGTATTTTCACGAATCTAGATTTTCTTCTGAGTTTACTTATACATAGCGGACTTGTTTTCGCTTTCTGGAGGGGAACATTTTTGTTTGCATTTTACGTTTTACAGTAGTCTGAACAACGTTTGTGTATTTTCTGACGTTGTGTTCGCAATATCTTGTGCGAATTTTAATTTGTGTAGTTTAGTTGCCATCCGATTTTGATGACATTTGAAAGATTTATGGAGATTGAGGTATAGATGGTCATCCATCAGTTTCATGTTCATGGATCTATGCTTCTCTCCGCGTACACAAAAACGTTGAATCCATTAAGCCTGATTTTCTTTCGCCCTGGCTTTCCGATCTCCTTCAAACTAGTTAAGAACAGCTGGTTTAATCATCATAATCAGTTTCAATATGATGGTATCAAAGTAGCTGCTGCGCTTGAGCTAAACTCAAAACCTTATATGTACGACGTCTATCCGATTTCGATTCAAATTTTGTACAATTTATAGGTATTATGGATTAATTTCATCGTGTATCAATGTTTGCCGTGGCTATCAATACTTAATGTCTACCAACGTTCATATTTCAATCGATTATGCCGTTTTACGGTTCGCCTTAATTTACTATTATATTATCTTTATTCCCCCCACCTTAGGAAAACTCTGTAAAATATTTTGAAGGCCATTTATTCACGTATAACAATTGAATGATCTATTCACTCGTATTACGGATACACGGAAGCTATGTGCCACGCCCAACAAGAAATACTTTTACTGCTTTGAGTCTTTAAAGGTTTTTTTATTATTATTATTAACAGTAGTACTTAGAAACAAAAAACAAGGAAAATAACTTTAGCTTGTTGTATAACAATGAGAAAAACGGTATCAAAAAACGTTGTTCACAGACTGAATTAATATCTTTGGGCAATGTTTGTTGGAAGAATTGATACTGTATTTTGGTATGGCAAAAATGACGCGTTCTTTCGAGCTCGAGAAATTTGTAGTTTCATCATTTTATCTAAGCCAGCCTATGCACTCAAGAGGGTGATGCAATGAGTAGTTTTAAATTAAATCATCAAATCGAATTTGACCTATAGTGACTGATGATCATTACCATGATGGCGTAACTAAATTTGAATCGTTGTTGTCGTCTATACCTAATTTCAAATTGTAATTGATGACTCAATCTATCCCTGCATTATGTTGCGAACTTCCACGTTGAACGAGCAGTACCAGACGACTGTGGTTGACGGTTAAAATTATGTTATACATCCCTACAATGATCTCATGATTCATCGGTATATACTGTGTTCATAGGGAGTTAGTGATGTGTGCTTGATCCTTGATTGATGAGGTTCCGTGTAGGGTGCAATGCGACGAAACCTTCTGGAGCGGGCAACTATCTCTCGACAGCCGCGAACTCACGGCCGGCTGAGCGCCTAATCAACCGAACATGCGCATCAGTCCGAGTAGCTTGCCCACTCGAGCCATAGAGCATTATTAATAAATTAGTGCCACGGGGGCCCCAAGTGGTCATTGTTTGAAGCCCTACTGAAGTCCTTTCCAAGCCCCCGAAGGGCAGGATTTCCAGCAGTATGGGGAACGAAGGGGTGCAGGTGGTCGCGTGTTCAAGTCCCCCTGCAATTAATCAGGCTCCGCGGCGTCGGGAGTTGTGTCAATATGTTGCAATGTACATCAATACCCGGGTTTCACGCGATGAGATCCAAGGCCTTCCAATTTCCTGTTTCTGCGGTTTACGTCTGATTTCCCCGTCCGTCTGGAACTAAACCCAGACAATCATCATAGCTATAACCCCATTATTAGCCTCCTAATAGATCTATTGGTGGTTGTCAATTACGATTGATGGTCTCGATTTCCAACCCGTCACGTTGACAATGTTATCACACCTCGAGATTGATCAAAGAGCATCTACATAGTGCTGAACCTATCACCAATAAACACAGGTGGAGTAACTACTAAGGCTTCCGGGATGTCACAATTTCTGTTCCCCAATTGGTGGCCGGTTAAGCTCAATGTTGGATTGAAGTATGTTTTCCTTGAAAAACTTATATATCTATCTATGAATGTCTCCTTCGAAGAGGAAAGTTTAGGAAACCCCTAATCCCTCGAATCCACAACATGGTATATATCATTAAAATATATTCAGAGGGAGGAATGAAAATAATATTGATTTATTGACTATTTCAATAAATATGCCAAACTACCTACGACTTGGAGGAAAGGCTTTTCTTAGAAACTACCTTGAGAGAAAAATCAGGGTGTTTTACGATTCTATGTTTTTATAGATGTGCAGAACCTGAAAACTACATCATCATTAATTACAAATTTTTGAAAGTATTGCGTTTTTAAGAAATTTACGCAGAATCTCCTATACCTGTACGATGTCCATAAAAGCCTTTCTAGTCGAGTCTTTCTATTTGTTCAGTGTGAAAAAACGCTGCAAATTCTTTCACTGGGGTTTATTATTCAATTGGCTTGCGTTCATGATTTGAATTTCTACTAAGCTTTGGAGTGTCCCTGTTTCACAGGTGATAGAGCGATTATTGAATTTCAGGAGATATGCATAGAGCACGTAAATCTGTTCTCAACCAAAATACCTATTTGGATTGATCAGTTGATCATATTTGTGTGCCTCCTGAAATTCAATAATCTCTCTATCCTGTGAAACACGCACACTCCAAAGCTTAGTAGAAATTCAAATCATGAACGCAAGCCAATTGAATAATGAACCCCAGTGAACGAATTTGCAGCGTTTTTTATGGTTGTCAGAATACTTCAACCCGTGTATCGGCTATAAACCCTTTCAAGAGTTCACTCCAGTATCCACATTCACTACATCACTAGGTTACTGCAATCAAAACAAAAGCAATAATAAACCAAAATAAGGCAAATGTTGGCACCATAAATCAGGCCATACATCGGGAATGGTTTAAGCTACGGACCTGGGGATGGGCTCATTCGATTCCTCATGGAAAGTTCTGCAAAAAAGTCCACATTTAGGCCGCCTTGACTTTTTTTGAGGTTTTTAGGGATCTTACAAAACTTGGACAACCCTTAAAGGGCACTTTAAATTAAGGGAGAGTGCTGGTTAACCCAATATTGATTTTTCCTGCAAATTTCCGATTTTTTGCTCCAGCCGTTTGGGAGAAATCGTGCGTACGGCGTACGGCGGACGGACGGAAAAATTGTTATTGCAGATTTGGATTATAGACCCTTTGAACGTAAACCATGAAATTTTCAGGGGGGTTAAAAATTTTTTTCAATAGCGATTACAATGGTCTATTATTGATTTATAAACCAAAATCTGTGAACACTCAAACGTACCGTCTGATAGAGTAGATCAACAATTTTTCGGTTCATTTATTAAGTCAAACGTGAAGGGAAATTTCCATTTTGGGTCAAAAAAGTTTTCCCTCTCAAACACTGAAATAATACTTCGCTAATATGGTAATTTAGTCTACGAGTATATTCTTAGATCCTTGATAATTAAATCCTCGGTAATTATTTTTAATTTCTCTTCTTCCAGAGTCCATTAATCCTCTTTGAAATGTACTTCCGTTTTGATGTGTAGATTCCATTCACTATCCTTGCCCTTTCAGTAATTGTTGCCCGTTCAAATTTTCGTTATCAATAATTCTGATTTATTGGCGTAAATTGGAGAGGATGACCGACAAACGAGGTAGTTTGCCAGGGACACCTACGGCTTCCTGTGGACATAATTGGGACATTGATAGATGTTGATTAATCGGTCATTCGAGAACCAATTTAGGACACCATGGGGTTAGTTAGGAGCTAATACACATTAAACCGTGTCACGTTGACAACAATGTACATTGCGTCTTTAGTAGCGCCCCAGAATTATTCGTAAGATTCGAGATTACTCGAAAATTGGACATTCATCACTGATTTACTTTACCTGCTGTCTGTGGGCTAAACAACAAAAATAAAGGAAAAGAGGGCTTGGGATAATACAGTTGGAGAAGTTTATATTATTTTCACTCACTATCATTCTATCCATGGTTGGCAGTGGTTTCTTGCACCTGTACATGTAGATGGATCCACAAAAGCAATTTATTCAAATCTAACGTCGTTACCGTTGAAATATCCTCTTTTAGAACCGCACGTTCAACAGGTTAATCGGTTTTTTATTTCCCCTAAGGAAAGTGACAAGGATACCTATAAAAATACGTTATTTACGACATCCTGCGATTCACCTGTCTTGTCTGTTCGTTTCGGTGACACGTCAATTGCATTACATATGCGTCTATAACTCAAACACCACCATTCATTGTGTTAGTTTATCGTCAATATCCTGGAGTAACAAAGTCAATAAACCGACTTTCGTTCTCCACTGAGCATTGTAACCATCGGTATCGTGGATCAATCCATTTACTCAAAGCCATTGTTGCTTCGTTTGATGGTTGATATGAGCTAGGTGAAAATGTTGATGTTTTTATACGAGTATCGAAGAATATATAGTTGATTCCAAAGACTCTATGTAAAGTCTGACATTAATGAAGAAAGATCAGTTAGCATTAGCATTTTACAATCCCAACAACCGTCTTTCATACCTTGCTTTGCATTAAACTAAGTGAGCATGCTAGTTAAGCAAGATATTGATAACTCGAGGAAACTTTTTGGTTCCCATTCTCTATTCCCACTTCTGTAAGCTTATTCCTTAATTGAGTGCATTTTGGGCAAATTATAAAATGTTCTACTCATGCCATGAGTCATACTTTTTGTTCTTCCATGGCTGTCATCTTCCAATTTCTGGCTCCTTGACGCCTTCTATCCACATCGCCTTTGGTCATCCCAAAGATCGGTTTTCTTAAAATACTTTAAACCCAATACCCTTTAGCCATGATATATATTGCACTCATCTTACTATATTCCGATCTTTTTGTTCTACGAACTATTTTCACAAGGTGCACCTGATCTGCAGATTCAATCGCTATCAATTCGGATTCGAAATTTCCTAATGTATTTTTTTCTGTAACTACTTTGTAGGAACTCTCAAAGGTAGTAGAGTTGAGTTACGAGAGAGAGTCCTTAAGGAGATGTCACTACCGAAAATTTATTCAACTTAATAAGAGATTAGGTAGAATAGATGGTACATATGATGGTGTTAGATTGAAGAGTTATTATCAGCTATCAAGATTAATAGAGATGTTAGTGTTGTCAAGCTATTTAATGTAGAAGCACTCAAATGAAAGAAATATCAATCATCAAAAGTCTACTAAACTGAAGAAAACATTACGTATCAATTCACTATGAAAAGTTTGCCTGATACAAAAGAGAAAGTTTCTTAAAATTAAAGAAAAATTTTATTTGTGGATTCGGTAAGGTGGTTCAGAATAAGTATATACGTTATTTATGCCAATTCCGATGACTTTATCATAACCTTCATCAGGGCTTATATGTGTAGTAACGACTTCATATTATATCGTTATTTACAAGTACCTACCAAAAGATTCTTTCAAGGGCCAAATACATGGCGTAGATGAGAAATTTTTATTATGAGCACCCCTCATAAATCCAAATTTTTAGGTGGTCAAGAAATCAACCTACCTATTTAAGTGAATTCTCAGTAGAATTAAATTCTTATTACACATTCACACATACTCCTCCGTTATTCTCACAGAATTACAACGAATTGTATGTATGGTGAACGTGTTACCTAGCTGTTGTTATAAAGGTGCTTTCGTCTCCGAAAAAACCCTCCCACCGAGGGAAAGTATTGAAAAATCTTTTACTCTTTCGTTCAGATTTTTCTCTCTCCTACACTTTTTAGCTATATTGACGCTCCCTTTCGCGCATGTATGAAATATTCCGCGGCCTGAACGGCTTTCAACCCGGGGTTGCTTGTGAAGCGGTTTAGCCTAACCACATATGAAACCCAGTTTGCTATTTTATCCTTCTTGTACCCTTAAACCCCTTTCCGCCGCTTTGAATAATATTGTATATTGAGAATGTTTACGTTTCCTTCTGAAGGCCTCGTCTGCGGAATATTTTTCACGTTTACATATTATTCGTTCTCAAAGAAAAGGACGTTGGCACTTTGTGAGTACGAGATTGTTGGGGCATCTCGTATTGGGAATCTTCGTTTATATCGTTATTTGTTTCGATTTCAAGTATTTACTGTATTCAGGTGTAGTTTTACAGTACTTAGCTAAGTAAATGATTTTTATTTGGCTTAAAATTCAATGTCAAATCTTCATCTCTTGATCTAATCAAAAATACCTCGCCCCCAGATTAATTGCTCCTTATCATAATAGTCATCAGTCGTGATTAACTTATTTGCGCCCCTTACAAGTTTAAATTTATGAGGAGCTTATATATTAATTATCAGTGAAAACGATTTGAAATCTTCTATCTATTTCTTTTTTAAGGGATCATCAAGCTCAAAACTCAAAAATACTTGTACGAAAAACTGCTAAAAACTACATCACGACACAATCCTGTCAAAGCCCAAAATGATTTAGAATCTTCTGCTGATACTATTCTTGTGACACCTTTTTAGAAAGTTCTCGTCTAGATCTTCCAGTTAGTTGCTCAACGTGGAACAGGTGACATTGTCCATTCGGCTTTGTTATTGGATGTTATCACTAATTTACGCGTTCAAAACTAGACTACTTCAAAATTCCAAGTAATTCGGGGAAATAACCGATAAAAGTTAAGCTTTTTTCTACTTCTAATATTCCACACTATTTAGAGACAATAGTTCTAACATAGATTCAGAACTATTTGACCAACTAATCTGTACATTACCTGAAGGATCTATGTAGGATTTTTGAGACCACCGAATCAGACCACCAAACTAGACAGAGCACAGGCCGACGTAGAAACAGTGGCCTCCATCTAATACCGGAAACATTTACAATTGCCGATTTTGCTAACACTTGCATCGGCCAGGAGACAGTCGTAACAGCCCTCACTATACTTTCTTGCTTCCATTGTCAAAAATAAACAGCGAGTATGTGTTGTCACGCGCCCTCATACGGTACATCTTTGGAAAGCTCTCGTGTGCATCTCCTAGTTAATGGATTGAACTCCATGCCAGTTACAATGTGTTCAAAACTAGATTGAAAATTTATATTCTCAAGAGGAACTTAGTTTAAGATCTGGGGACTTATTAAAGCTCTCTAGTGATACTGGCTTTTCCTATATTTGATATCGCAGATCTTGAAACACCCATCGAAATCCCCGTTTATGGCAACCCGAAAACCCTTGATACTGACGGTATAAACTTCTCCGAAATAAATTAACCGCCTCTTAATCTGATGGGTGCCAAGTTTTGCCGGCTTGAGGGGTCAAACAGGACCTGAGAGAGCCTCTTTCTCTTTACAACTAATTTATTTTCCTTCCCTCCAAGGAAGCCCTTCTCCACCGCTACAGAGCAGAAATTAATTTGTAACTTGTGTGACAGTTGGGATATACTTCCACCCCGGGTTTTCGGGGTTGCCTTCTCGCCACGTCCACAGTTGTGAAGTTTCCGTCACAGTTTGAACCTTGTCAATAAATAATGTCAAGCGAAATCCTTTTTGAAGGGGCCGAGTCGAGTGTTTCACAACTGGTTTGCCGAGAGTTGATATCAACAATTAATTAAGATATTGTTGGCGAGGGACAGTTAACAACCCTTCATGTCCTTAGTAGCTACGGATGAACTGGTAAGGCAAGTCCTGGAACTCCGGTGCTCACAGAACGACAAGTGAATTAGTTCTACCTTTCCAACTAACCTAATGGTTTACTGAAGTAGTTGAACTGAAAACCACGGTTGAGGGAGAGACTGGCTTAGCCTCTTTCTACAGATCCGATCTATCGTCTCAAATTCACCATTCAACGCAGGATCGCCATTTAACGATGTCTGGTTTCACCTACCAAGAAATATTTTTCCCGTTCAAACGGGCTGCAAACTTCTCCGTGAATTATCATTTTCAATCCTACATAAAATTCTTGATAAGCAAGCTGTTGGTTTATCTAGTTATTCTCCTTTCATTCTCCTACCATCTTTGTTTTGATAAATTATTGTCGAAAACCAATTTTGAACACAAAACTTGTCCCCTGTAAAACCTTCTAAGGTTGGAACGTAAGGGTTATTGGTGACGTGATAGATTGGCCAGAAAGAAAGTATTGAGGGAGGTGATTGGTTCCTCCTTCCTTACTATACCCTGCCAGACCTTGCACTTTATTACAAGGGGTATCGTCTACCATAATGGCTCCCCTCACGTCGAACCCCTCAAATTGCATTCTGCTGATAAATTCCATTAACTACCCTTTCACCACGGTTACTACACGGTTCGTACACTTAAACACCGAATTTATTGGTCTGGCGAGCTCATCATTAAAATCACCGATAAATAGTATTTACTGATGGTCCTGAGAATAAGATTCTTAGTGCCGGTTTCACTCACAATCTCTAACGAAGTTTGAACTAGATTGTCTGACGGAACCAGAGATTTGAGCGTTATTCAAGACTAACGGATTTCACCACTTTACCAATGGTTACATTGTTATCAGTAAACATCGATTTACAGCTATTCACTAAAACGGTTTAAAGTTTAAACGTTGATTTAGAAGATATTAAGGAGGCATTTGCCCTCAAAACGAGGTTGATGAAAAGATGGCAGTAGTAACGCAACGAACAACCGTTTTTATTTTCGCTCCCGTTTTTTACTGCTTACTTTACATAACTCCTTGTTTTTGGTTTTTGTTGATAGTGTCGTTCATGTTCACAGTTCGTTAGTTGATATCGCTGTCGTAATATTGCCATGTACATAATTTTGTTCTATGCTATAGTTCTTGATAAATCGTCGTTCTCGAAATCCACCGTTCTCTCTCTCATTCATCGTCAAACCTTGTCACTCGTCCTCTCGTACCAATATTCTAATCAATTTTCTGTTGGCTCACTAGCAACAGTAACCAATGACACCAATTGCCCAGTTGGTAGGAAAACACTAACAAAATATGAAACTAACGAAAAACAATAATACAAAATAGCTAATATCGCTCATTGAACAATTACGCAGCAGAACAGAACTTCGGAATGGAAACTAAGATGTCGAAAAAACTTTTAATAATCGTTGTTTATCATGCTGGACACCCACATTCCGTTGTTTGGGTTTGATCGTTGATTTATCTGTTCTGGGGTTGGTGAAACCGGATATCGTTGTTCAACAGCTGAGATCTCTGTTGAATAAACGTTGATTAAAAACTTGGGGATCACCCCCCCAACCCCTTATTGCTCTGGTTAATCCGTAGATTAAGTGGTGAACATTTCATATGATTAAATCGTTGTTCAACATTAACTTCTTTTGCAAAAAGTAAATGAACGGTTTTTGAACATATTCGATTAATCTTTAATCTTGCCAGTATCTTTGATATAACACCCTTCTACATTCCTATGATTTTTCTGCAATAGGAATTGGTAGTTTCCTATTGAGGTTTTCAACATTTTCAATGGATTGATAATTGGTTCCAGCTAATTATAGCCAGTAAATCAATCAATTGATTGAAAAATCGTAATATTCATCAACCAAACTTGTGCTGCGCGTGGTACTTTTATATAGTCTCAGATATTTGGGTTATGATTAAAACTAAAATCTTTTTCACTCGTTATTTGATGTAGTTTTTTATCGTGTTTGGTCGTTTCTTAGTAGTTTTGAAGCTGACCAATTTTCATTTTGACGAAGAAACGAATAGAAACAATCAATTATTGATCTCTGATGTAGTAATAAAGATTCGGGTGTGTTATATGAATATAACTGAATGCGCTAACTTCTTACATCAAGAGGTAACCCCAATAGAGTTGAAAATGATTACAATTAATAGTTTTTGCATAAACCAAAAAATTATGGAAAAGCAAAATAGCACTCATTGAGGGTCTGATTATGGTTTTGGTAAATTTAATTAATGTGAGGAAGGACTTTGATGGGTAGCCATATTCGTAATCGGTAGAAAGTGATTAGATCACACTAAGTTGTTGGAAACTTGGGGTATTGGGATGGGAACCGCTTGTCCGACGAGTAGATAGTCGTAGGGATGACTCAAGCTCAAACTCGTTAGGAATATAAGTTCAATAAACTATAATTATTAGCGTAGTTGATTTGTGAGGATAAATAGACGTATTGCATAGACGTAAGTTGGCAAGGAGGTTGAGCTCAAATTAGGCGTTGGCCGACAATAGTGAGCTGCCAAGAAAGATCCGGAGGATTGTCAATTTGGGTATTTACTTAGTGGGGACATGATGGTAGGGCGACGGGGGTTCACAAGCGATGAACGGTCAGATCGTCAACAATGATAACACGAATAGCAACACCACCTACATAATAGAACAGTTCAATAATCACACCACAGCTATTTATCTCCGCCAAAGTTTTGTGTGAACTATCAGGATCGATCATCATCAACCACAAATACTAGTATCAATTGTTGTTTTGGCCTTTAAAAACTTGATTCTTGATTTTTCAAACTATTCAGTTTCAACCTATTCCTCCTGTAATAAATTCTTACCTAACTCAATTTAGAATTCTTAGTAATGCCGTCGAAAATGACATTGTTTCATATATCTATTAGAAAAGGAAACCATTATATATTCACACATTATATATTCACATGTACAGGTTTTAAGTGCTATTTCACATCATGACAAGGTAGTCTGTTATACAGACGCTCTCCTTTTTATGGGTTTTCCCTTCAACTTTTCCACTGGCTTTTTCGTTTAAAAGGGAAGCTTTGTAAAGTCTTCGCTCGCTCTCGGCATAAATTAATCAAAACGCACCCTCTACCTTAAATAAATAATTAACCCTCAGATCGGTTTGGAGGGGGGACGGTGTGGGTTTCAGCCTATCGGAGCGCCGGCCAGGCTCTCGTGTCGTGTAAAAACTTGGAGGGGAAAACCCCCGGGTCATTTTCTCGCAGTAAATAAATCGAGGGGACTGAGAGGGGGAAAAGGCGATTTCGTACGTAAAAAAAAGAAAAGAATAAAATAAAAGGAAAAAAACACAAAAGAGGTAGTGCTGGTGGGGGGTGTGATTGATTTGAATTGATTCAGTCTTGGACTGGGCAGTCCAATTACAGTCCGTGAAGCTGCGGCCGTGTGAGGGACAGAAGTGACGAGACGCAATTCCTCAAGGGGCTCCAGCCGGCTGGAGACCATTCGAACCTGAACAAAGAATCCCGTTAGCTCGGTTGAGCCTCAGGATCAGCCTTTTATTAAAACGTATGTCCCCTCACCACACTATTAAGGTTAACGATGAAGACGTATCAGACTTGGATGTGCTGCTTTCCTTTGCTGTACATGGAGATCTGTAATTATCACAAGACTGCGCTGTGAATCAAACTTGAACATTTTAGGAGCTTCAGACAGTTTCTTCAGAGTGTTGCATCTGTGTTTGATTTTCAGTGAGCAAAATGTTCCGTCCCCCAAATAATGACTATGGCATCATGTATCTGAAATGTGTAGGTTTAGCTACAACGTTTTCACTTTATAGCATCATTAGCTTAAAAAATGAAATTAATTTCGATTTATATACAAACGAATAATTAGCAGGTTGTCTTAAAAAATACGATTGAGTGTTTTTGTGTGAGAAATAAATTGGTAGGTTGGTGGGGCTATAAAGGCTGTTTGACTCACAAAGAAAATTAAAACAGCGGGATGAACTGATGAATGGTGGTTTGATTGTGATGTTTTAAAAATAATTGAGACGTTGAATCCCTTAAGAGTTGAAAAAATGACGGAACTAAATATGAGGCAGACAAGCTGTAAATAAAATGTTTAAGACGTCAGAGACGCTAACGAGGTCCCCCGCCGACTGACCCTTCCAATAAAACAGTGCGCAATAAAATACGACCACCTGGCTTTCAGGTTATGAGGCCACGTCTATGCAAAAAGGGTTTGATTTAAGTGGGAGGGAAGAACATATAAATCGTAATTAGTCGTTTGTGATCGCTATTTCCATTTAACTTTGTTAACGAGGAGAAAATCAAATTGAGAGACGCGTTGGTGAAGACTACTGGCTTCAGTGGCCTCTAGAGATTGAAAACTTAATGATAAGCGTGAAGTAAACACTTGAGTTCAACTTGACGTTCCTTCGATCCAATCCACGTCAGGAGCTATGTTAATTTTACAGTCTCATGTTTAAATAGTGGGCCTCCGTAACTGTTTGCTTTTCGAATTCATACTTCATCTTTGTCTTAAGCCTGAGCCTCGTGAGTTGATTACAATGCACGGTGGATCCTTCAGCTGTCATACTTCCTTCAGGTGTCGAATTAGCTCATACTCCACATCATACTGGTGAGTGATGGATCCATACCAGGAAAGCCCATATGTCTGATTTGTATACGATCATGCTTATAAACATAGGGAATTATTTGCGTGGACAGTTTGACTTCGTCATAGCTCATTATTTTGTTGTCAACTTCATTTTTTTAATATTTACATGTATTAATGTGAAGAAGACATGACTCCACCAGGACTTAAGCTTTGGTAGGCAAAATGCTATTTGTAGAAGAAACAACATTTTGTTTTTTTATTTGATCGTATTTTATGCCAATGAATAAATAATTAAAATTTTACATCTTCGTGAGTTAAGGTGAACTCCCCCTTTACGGTGCTGATTAGTTCAATCCCCAGGATGATTCACTCTACTGAAATAGTTTGTTCGATTGTTAAATTAATCGTTAGGTTCTCTAATTGTAGGTAGCAGCAGACTAATTCATTGCTTTCAGGGTGTGACGATTGGATTTCGGGGGTGGTATAAGTTAAACGGCTGGCGGGAGGGGCCTATAAACGCTCAAAGATCTAATTGATCTCGCCCAAGTTTCGATCGAAAGGTAAAAAGCCGTCAATCCAATTGAAGGCAATGCGTCTCACTTGCCCCTCCTCTCGGAAACATTTAAGTGGCCTCCATTAGACATTTAGAAAACGTAGGGGAAGACTCTTTCCGAGAGGTTATTGGCTTCGGAAGGGAAAACTTCCCAATCGATTTGAAGGGATCCTGGGGCCCGAAGGAGCACGTCAGGATGAAATTTAGAGAATTTCATTTCGTTTGAGATCTTGCGGAATGCTAAGAAATAGGGGAGAAGTCTCCCGTGGTCAGTTAGCGGGACGTCTAGGTTTGTTGCAGGATTGAAGGAAAAGTAATACCCCAGGCTAGTCTACAAGCTTTCCGTTTTATCTGGAATTCCCCGGTGCACTTTCCACACAGACGTTTAATTAAAAACATTCCTGGATGCGTCCTCAAACCTGGCTCCGGAGCAAGTTTGTAGGATTTATTGCTTTTGATCAACAGCTGACGTTTAGTGTTTATCGTTACGAAATTGGACTTCCGTACAACCAACTTCTTCAATACCTACTATGTATCTTCAATGTTAATTTTGATTGTTACAAGGGTCGTAAATATCGGAGTAGCAATTTACACCAAATTGCTACAAATTATTACAATCAATTATACAAACTTTGTAGAATCGTGTTATTTACATTAATTTTTTGCTTCCGAGTCTGTGAAGCAGCGGAAGCCTTGTGTTCACTTTCGGGAGCCAAACAATTTTTGTTGTCCGAATTCAAAATTTCCACTCGCAATTTGCGTTTCATAGCCTACTGAGCAAATTTCGTTCCGTTCTGTCGGTTTGTCTGTCTATCTGTCCGCATTTCCTTGTTGCGGCCATAACATCCACAATTTTGAATGAATTCAGCTCATATTTTGAGGAACTATACAAATAAGGCCTCTTGAGGGCCCATACGAATTTCATCTTAATATAATCAGCGGTAGACTCTGCGCTTGTGCTAACGTGAAATTCTTGAAACAGGTATAACTTTTTCAATTTTGATTCAATTTAGCTCGTATGATAACGGATGTAACGAGGAAGCTGCTTGGCAGTTTCAAAGTTGTTTCCAAAATATGTACCTTTCTTCTGTTATCTTACACCGAACAACAAATTCGACAACCTCGTGTTTTGATGTATGCATGTAGAGTTATACGTCATTATGAAGTTCCAGATTTTATAAATTTAGTCAATCATCCTGATATTATCCTTTAAATTTTATCCGCATTAATTAGTGTATAGTTTTATATCAGTCTAAGTAAATCTGCCAACGGAAAATCAAGGATATTATTTATTTATACATGGGATATGAACGCTCAGGTTGTCTCAATTCATTTACTGTATTATTTCTGAAAAAACGAAAAAATATATATACCCTAGAACCTCACAAACTCGACACAATGTGGACTTGAAGGTTGACGAGTGTGTGAGTTTGTTGAGTTTTAGGGAATTAAAATAAAAATAACTAGGAGTTGAATAAAAACGCTCATTTAGAGTATTAATATTATACATTTATTGGTTTCTTATATGGAATTATATATGCTCGTTTAGACAATTATCAACCTCTCCCGAACAAATGCAACTGACCACAACTGTGTCTCAACAAATACTAAATTCAACGTCTGGTAATGATAACGTAGCTCGGAATGTAGCGGGGGTTGTTATGACTTGCCCGGGAATCCGTTTACGGACGGTGTAAAAAAATATTTAAAAATCACTAGCCCTGTCGAGTTTTTCGGAATGACGAGTTTTCGGGAAACAAGTTTCAGAGGTTCTTCTGTACTTATAAATTTTTTTGCAACGCATTAATGATAATAACCGATCCCGATTATGAAAAATTCATTTCGCTCCTTCTCGTAAAAGTTATTGTGCATTACCTTGGTCTCCAAAAAAATATCCACCTCCCGAGAGAGAATTCTATTGAATTTTTCGAGAAAAGAATGGAATCCCATCAGGAAGATATAGATAAAGCTCTAGAACCGAGAAGGGCGAAAGGGGCGGTGGCATCAAAAAAGGAGAGAGAAATGAGCTTCCCTTTTATAAAGAAAATGATGTCGGAGGACAGGTTGTGATGATTCCAGGGAAAGGGAGCAGATGGGTTCGTATATTAAAGGGCTTCCCTTCCACCCTCTCCTCGTCCCGCGAACGGGGGAAATTTCAACGAAAAACTGACGCTGAAGGGGGTTTGGCGTCGCGTCGAGTTCATTGTTATTCTTAGTTGCTCGCCTGTAGATTAAAACATATTAAAGGCCCCGGGAGTTTTAAACGAAGGCCCCAGATGAGCGTTTGGTAAACGAATGCCGCCTCTTCCAGTCCGAAAGGACTCACCCCTTTTCCGCGAACACTTCCGAACGATTTATTGACCATTAAAAGTGTTTTCAAGTATCACTTTCTAGTATGTGCCGAGGGAGGGTGTGGCGAAGTTTCGGCGTGAATTTTTATTTATGCCGTATTGTTAGCTTGAAATCCTCCCTCTGCCACCACATCTGAGGACCTGTCTGTATGAGATGCCCCCCCTTTTCTCCTGGTTTCCTAACGGTAATTACTGAGAAGATTTACTTGCGACAACCCCTTGATTTATCTGTCGGTACGGGCCCCCACAGATGGATGCGCCACATCTTGTGCGTATCTCCCTTCGTTTTCTGCGTAAGCTCCATATTTCATATAACATTTACGTAACAATATCCAGACTACCGTGTGGTTAATGTGTACATCAAATGGCAATGATTCGAGAATAGCGTGGTATTATTGAAAACAATGTTAGCCACAATTACAGGTGAGAATATATTGCTTTTTCATCAAACTGAGAGAAATTTGCTCCATGGTTTCATATTTCAACCCCAGTTCAGAAAAACTTTACCCTTATCAATGTGCCTCAGTTACGACTGAAGTCTTCATATGTCTCTTTGAAATCTCTTATTGATGACATACATATCCCACGTGGAAACTGCATTATTAGATCATTTTCAGGCAGTTTTTCCTTTGCTGAGGATCCCTTCAGAAGTTGACTCTCTCCAAACCCAAATCGCTCTTCAAAATCGTTTTCCTCACATGACTTTGATATTACTTTTCGTTTGATGCTCCATTTTTTTGAGTCCTGTATACAACTTCCTCGTCTATGAGGGCCTTTAAAAGTCTACGTCTCTATCATCAGCATTCCATCATGAATATTTAGTTCTGCAGTTCTGTGTAATAGAACGAATTTATGGTGTTGGTAGCGTTACGATTGGATTATTTAGAGTGATAATTAGTACAAATAGAGTTATTTTCATTCGGCTTTATGTGATGCTTTAATAATTGTCAAACTTATACCTATTTAACCTTCGCTTACCGCTTTAAACCATTGATGTACGAGAGTGGGTCAATGCTCCACTTTTTCCCGGTACACATAATCTCGAGTAAACTACTCTAAGCTCAAAGTACTATACTTTTGTACTTTTCCACCCAACCATTGAAGACGTGGGATTCGCCCATCTTCCATCCCGAACTCAATGCTAGCTAATTACGAAAGCTTGCAAACTAATTTATTTGTTATAAACTCCACATTCATTTGCTGTCATTCACAAAGCATCTCAGTTATATAATTGGTTACATCGTGGAGCATATTGTTGGTATAGCGCTAAGTAGACAATTTCCAGTTCTGCCGCATCCAGCGTATTCCTTCGTGTGAATTCCTCCCACGCTTCAACGACACCTTCGAATAGAGTCTCTCTCGCGGATCACGCAATCGAATCTGTTCTCTAATGCCGCAAGCTGGAGAACTTCTTGCCTCTTAGAAATAGGTGAAATTGTGTTTCCAACGTTTCCCCCTTCCCCCGCCACTCTCAGATCCTGGGTGGGCGAACTCATCAGAAACTTGCGTCAGATTATCAACTCGGTTAATTAACAATTCAATCTCCATTTGAGACCTCATCTATGGAAGGCAAAGCCAGATATCCCTTTGCACCCCACAATGGTCTATTACTGTCTACTACCTCCCGTCCCCAGCGAGTCTCGTCACCTTTGTCGAGCGGAGCTTTGATTCGAAACGCGTGGTATCTCACGTGAAAACGCCGGCGTATTGTTTGACCGATGTGTTGGGCTGTTTCCGAGTTAATACATGATGCTAAGCATTCGAAACTTCTTCCTTTGCTGTCAAACAGAAACACATTCAATTTCCATTTCAAAACAGGAAAATCGAGTTCCGATTGAAAACTCAATCAAAGGTTCCTTATTCAACGTAACACGACTAAAGACAATGTGCAGATAAATCAACATCCAACGCATAGAAGTAAAATCCATTGATTCTTTTAACTAATAATAGTAACAACCACATCAATGTCTGAACAATTGAGAACAGAATTTTTCTCTCACTGCAACTTCGAACTACGATTTCGGAATACAGAACAAGGCTTCCTAGCATCCACATTTAAATGCACGCAGAATAATTTTACGTCGAAACTCCCTCAGTCTATTCTATGTCAAAAGAAATGGATTTTTGAAAATCCAACGTTTTTTATTGAGCGCAACTATGAGCGCAAATGTAGAAACATCTGGTACGATCATTTCTAGAAGCATTTCGAAGAACTTTTAGTTCCTGAAACTTCTAACAATATCGGTGGAAAAACACTTGCGGCAAGGATCTGCGGGCAAAGAGACAAGCAAACGCAGAAACGAAATTGACAACGAAGGTGAAAAGCAAATGAGGAGCTTGTTTTGGAAAGTACTATCTATATATATAGTATATCCGTTTTGGTCATAAGCGAGAAATTTGCGGAAAACCATTGCAAGCCGAAAACTTGCCCCAAGTCAAAAAACTTTTTTTAAATGTATTCTACGTGTAATATTTAAAATTTTTATTTCGAGACGCCTACTGATTTAGGTGGAGCTTTGAAATTTCAAGATTTTTGGCATAATGCTTTTTGGAGCCAAACCTGGCGTTTAGTACTTTTTGAAACCAAAAAAAGTGGATATAGTACGTTTTGAAATCAAATTGTTTCCTCCTGTCAAGGACTTTATTAATCTTCCCAAAGCTGTTGCAAATACAATCCCAAGCTGTTGCAGTTGTAGTTGTAGGCAGCTGCTGCCCCCCTTCACCTCCAGCCCCCATATTTTCTACAGAAAAATAGTTTTTCTTTCAATTCACACAAATTCCTTGATACTGCGCTTTTTATATTCAGTCGAAATTAACGAAAAACAAGGCACCAAGTACCAAACTTCATCGAAGCAGTGAGTGGCAGTTTTTGATGGTGACAATGTTATGGAAGCCACCTCCATGGTTGTCAACATTCTCTATATTAAAACTGGTATGAATACACAAAAAAATACGGTATAAAGCGTTGAAAAAACTTCAATAATGGCTTGAAAGTTGAGAAATCCTTTAGGGCAATGGCTATAGTACTTTATGCTCAAAATATTGTAGCCAGTGTGTTACTATTTAATGGACATAGTACTTTTCGAACCCAAACAGATGGAAGTGCTCTTTCATGATAGATATAGCACCTTTTGAATTAAACTGAATTCCAGGGCTAGTTTTTCAAGGTGATATGGTACTTTTAGTTCCAACCTGATTGCATTTTTATGAAGAACTCGGCCCCAAAACCTCCGGGAAGGTAAAAACTCGATTTGAAAAAAAAATGGTCTTTAGTACCTTTTGGAAACAAACTTCTAAAATGGCAGTGCCAATTTGGAAGCAGAATCATTCACGACAAGAAAGAGCGCAAATAACCGCTACCTATTCGAAAATAGTAATTATCTTTTATAACTTCATTTTTATTGACTCATATGTAATTATTTGAACTCCAAATAGTTATTTCATTATTTCCATTATTAATATAATGAATATGATTGTTGAAGCCGTAGCATATTATTCACGCCTTACCCTTTATATAAAAAGTCCTTCAACAAGAGTAACAAAAAAACTCCCTACAAATCCCTCCTTCTATACACGTGTTCTTGAGTATTTACATAATTGAGAAAGATTTATGTACGCAAGTTCTTGTTATTTTTTCCAACGCCTTACCAAAGGGTTGAAGATTGAAAAAAAAGGGGGTGTTCTAACGCAGTTGAAAACATGTGTACCTCCGAGGGGAAAAAACGGTGTATGAACGCTGACTAAAGGGGAGATACGGCTCTACTTTATGTACTCCCTAGGAAGTCACACCGGCTTCCGGACATTCCCTCGGCCGTGGTCTTACATTTTAGTCTCTATCGCCAAGCTGTTTTTTTTTTTTTTTTTTTTTTCCTCGAGATACGCCATTTCGAAAACCAGATAACTAATTTAGATAGCAATAATTTAAATTCGTTCCGATTGTAGAAGTGGGTAATTAAACCCTTGTAGGGATTCGGATTGTTGAGCGATGAGGGAGGGGAGATAAGTGATGGAGAGGGGTTTTTGAAGGACTGTGGCCAACCACGCAGGAGCTATCTCACGCCATCAAACCAAACCTTCAACAGCCCCTTCTTCCTTTCGACTTGACGACAACTGTATGTATCGCCTATGCACCTCCCATTTCCACGGATGTTATCTCTCGGATTCAAACTGAGTCTTATTTCCCTATAGATCTTCTGCTCACAAATGTTGCAACATAGTTGCTTTGGTGAGGAAGTCTCTATGGTAAGGGAGGCTTCAAGTATTTACACCAATCACACCCATCACGGTCTGGAAAAGAGCAGGGATGGGCCACATTGCTACAGTTGACGATCTACAAAGAATCCTGAACATGTACCTTAATGCTAACAGATGTAGGTGGTTAAGTTTAACTTACATTTTGGTCTTAAACATGGATGACATTTCTGTGTCAGGTAGCACCAACTGTTAGATGTGATAAGCTGTTAATTGTAAATCGCCCCTGGCTTCCTTGGTAGCGTCCACCATGAAACATTAGAAGGAGGAGACGGAGGGGGTAAAGATATAGTAAATTTAGTGCCAACCTTGATAGAGTCGTCTCCTGTGGTGGTCTAAAGCGCTGACCAAAAGCCGTTCAGCTGAGCGAAGGATCCCGGGCTGGGGTGAATACGGAATATACGCGAGATTGAGTGAAAGGAATCGTTAGTTGAGTTTTTACAGAGGGTTAACTCACACGAACGATGTTATTTACCTTGATATGAAACTATTATACCTGGTGTGGAGATAAGCTTCATATTTCAATAGGGAATTCCGCAGTGGTTATGCCTAAAAAAAATTGTGATTTGAGTATCAATAAAAATAATACCTACCCTTAATTAAAATTTTTCATATCTATCAATACCAAATAAATTTCTAGCGATAAGGAATAATTATAGGTGGGATAGAATTGTTTTTACCTTATATACTCTTTTACGGACTAGAATTATAGGTATTTATTTAATACGTACCACACTTGAGATTTGAGAACCAGTGCTCTTATTCGGAAAAACGAGAATGTAAGAGTTTTAGGGAAATACAGGCAAGGAATGAAAGAATAGAAAGTTGTAAACACGAAGTACTAATAGAAAAACTAACTCCCATCTATTTGTTTGAAACATGTAACAGGTGAAGTAACAATGATAGGTTTTATGTTAGTATATTGTAGCATGGGGAGGTGATGGATTGGTGTAGTTGCCCCTTCCAATAGCTGAATGCGGATAATGCCCGCCACGCTCAGAGGATGTCCCTGACACTGCAAGGCGTCTGGTATATCACACGAGGCGGCGGGTTCATGATTCGGGAGGACCAACTAACCATATCCATCACAATATTAAGTGTGATACATAGTGAAACATTAAAAAAAAAACCATTATACGTTTGGACGTATTTTATTAATGTTATTTGATTTTCCATGCCATATGAACTTGCAATTACGACCCTCACCCGAACTCACCCTATTGCCTCAACCCTTAACAAGGCTATTTCTGTCCAGGAAAAATAGGCGTCGTTATATTTCGCACCATCCCGCCCTTCTCAATCCTTGCTACAGTCATCGAAAAAGCGCTCTTTATAATTTGAGGCCCGTCACGCTTTTTATAGGTCCAATTATTTTCATTTGACGAAACCGTTTTTTTCCCATGAGCCTTTTTCCCGCCCCTTTTATATTCTAAATCATCTCTGAAGTAGCATAGTAATTGGGTTGTTATGTCGGTTCAGTTGGTTTGAGTTATACTTCGATACCTATGCTATAGGTATTCTCACCTGAAGATTTCCTCTTACGTACAGAAGGTACCTATCCATTATCTTCCTAGAATCCATAATACTCATTTTGGTTTTCAATTCAGCGAACTTGTTTTCTTTGGATCGGACGAGGATATGACGTAAGATTACCTCTGTACTTCCGATTTATTCGAATTATTTCGCACATTTACTTTGAACTCGAGAACACTTACCGTAATCCACGCAGTTTTTTGCAGCACTAGTTCATCAATGTATGCATCGTACTATTTCATCGTGAAATCAATAGAACTGCTAGACATTATGAAATCGTGAACCTAAGTAAGCCCTCATTTTTATCGCGTGGGGGAGCATAATTCCAAAATCCAAAGATTTTAACATAGATAAATCTTAACCGTGATGGTCAAGTTTAAATTTCCCCTACCATATTTAAGTTAGTGAGTTGTAGTCTCTAAACTACTAATAGTATTCACTAGGTCGGCTGTCTAGAGACTACTATCGAGGGCTTAGTTATTAAGTATGCCTATCAAAATCTTACTTGATCATCCTTACTATCGTTTCTGGGATGTTCCTTTGGGAGAAGAAAGTGGAGAAAGCCAATTTCTGTAAAATATTTCCATTGGTATTCCGATTCATTAAGTAAATAATTAGTAGTCATTAGTGAACAATTTAGTAACGATTAGTGAACAATTTTCTTTCTTGATACTTATCAATTGGATTATAATCAGGTTGACTGGTACATGAGATAAGGTTTATATTAACTAATAGCTTAAGCGTTAAAGTAACAAGGGAGCTCACATGGGTAGGTTAGTGATTGTATGGGTCCCAAGCTTAAGAACATTATGGGGAGCCAACATCCACAGTTTAAGCAGTCAAAATTCCCTCTCTGCACTTCTATGTGTACGCTTGAAGATAATTTTCTCGATATTGATATTGATCAGTCATGCATTGTTCATCCCTACCCCAAACTTCTGATATTTCCCTTCAAAGAATGTGGTATCATTACCTTCGTTTCTCTTCATTAGTACCACTGCCCTCAAAGCCGAGTGTCGACTCAAGCATTTCATACAATACAAACAAGATTATTGGATAATTATGCTGCTTAAAATAAATCACTTCGAAAAAATATTATTTTGGGCCCTGTGGTTGTGATATAAGCTGTTGAAGTGCTCGCAAATAGGCAGGTATTGTTGATTTAAGTAGGTCCAAGACTGAAGTATGTTGGTCATTGCATCAATTAATGTTTCCTCTAGACAAATTACTTCTGTATATTAGTTTTAATGTGGACTGGTTCTATAAGTATCCTAAGTAATAATATAAAATATTTGTTTGTTCAATCCAGCAACGAGAGCCGAAGTGGAAACCGATGTCGCTCTTTACATCGGACTTGCCGTCGCTTGCACCGTCTTCGCTGCCCTGTCTGCCCTCATTTTCCGGCTCTTTAGACGAAAAGGGCGAGACCACAGCATGTATAATATGGCTGTATCAGGTAAATTGATATCATTCATTCATATTATGAATCAGAGTTCATTTTAGCATTATGAATGACTTGTGCTACTTGCAGGTCGCTCGTTGTTGTACGGTACAAAGAAATCTAAACTGCTCTTGAAGAAACATACAGTAATCTTGCTTTGCGGCTTGATCGTTATTGAATGGGGCCCTTCGGATTTAGATTTCCTTTGGTTTAATTCTTTCAATAATGAACCTTTGAAATCAACCATAAACAAAATATTTGTTTAGTCCCCTCAAAATTTGTTGTTTTACGTTTCACAAAATGTAGAATCCAAAAATCGAGTTTAAAAAAAATCCTTCCGCCCACCTTTTTTCTGGAACTCTGAACAGAAGTTAAGTTTGAACTTGGGTCAAAAATCACGTTCGAGATCTAGTAGGGACTGAATTCTCGGGAGCGATCTCAATTGTAAGGGGTGGAAACAAAGGGCTTAAGTTTCAAAAATCTGAACATCCAAGATCTGAATTCCGATATATGGGGTTGATAAAGTTGATTTGATTTGTATTCCACTCCATAGCGTTCTGTAAGAAACAACCGTTATACAGAGAAGGTGAATCAAAAATGCTATTATAAGTTGGGGAGGCGATAAAATAGAATCTATCTGATGTGTTGTGTACGGAGCTTTTCTTTATACAAACTGGATGAATGCTGTACTATAACATAGTATCCTGGAACGACGATTCCTTTTTTCGGACTCGGTCTTCTAGAGGGTCCTCCGAATCCCCCCTTTATTTCTCATACGCCAATCAATCGTCGCGAATCACCTATTTCATATCAAAGGAGTTGCAGGTACGAAAATAGATAAGACACGCAATGAGGTGAGTAGTGCAAAGCCTGACTCCGAAGAGCTGCCTTTATTTTGTTGCCTCGCAGTTTATTTTATTATTATGAATTTCATGAGCCCACCAGAAATCGGAATTCCGTCGGTGACGGCACCCTCTTCACCAGATATTGACAGATTCATAAATATTCTTCCATTTCGTAAATGTTTGTTTTTCGTTTGTTTCCTAAACCGTGTATCGGAGAGAAGCAGGAAATATATTTTTCCAGTTTGAGTAAGTTACTCTTCTATAAACAGGGGTTGAAATAGATTATTATTTTGATTCCTTGTAAATTTCAGAAACCGACCACAATTTGTATTAGTGAAATAGAAAGCAGCTTGCTTTTTAGGTTACGTGATATCTATTAATCTGGCATCAAATTTTTAAAAGGTTTTTGAAAATGAAATTTATTTTTTAGATTAAAAAAATTGTCATTGGTAACTGTCATTTACTGACCTAATTTTTTTCATCAAAAACGAAGGTCTTTTCGGTATTCCCTGTGTAATGCATATCAAATACAAGGGGAGAAAACAGTTCACCACCTTGACCTTTTGAGCAAATAACTATTGGGCAACAGTTGATTGTTAGTTATTCCTGACAGAAAAAACTATTTTCTCATTTGTCAATCGTTAAACCTTTATATTATAAAGGTTACTGGTTAATTGTTAACCTTTATGGTGGTTTTTTCGCAGACCAAAAAAAAAATCTCTCAGAAATAACTGTTATTTTGTAGGTAACCTTGAAAAATGAAAGTTTAAGGCGTCATTCGATTCAAAATGAGTTGAAAAGGATAACAGGAACCATTCTAAAAATTATTTCCAAAATAACTGTCATTTTCAACCCCTGTCTATAACTCTTCAGATGTTGGAAAACTAGGTTACCACAAAGGTTATATTGAAAAGTAGTGTAGTCAACGATCCAGTGAAGCGAATCAATACATATATATTTTAGCTATGTGTTACATAAGTCACCCTACGTTAGACCGGTATCCACTCGTCGACGTTACCGCAATTCTCGTCTACGTTGAAAGGGAGAAATCCTTGCGTCGTAAACCCCAGAGCACGGCGTTTTGGACCCTTGGAAGTAATTACCAACCGATGAGATATTCTCCATCCAGTCCTCTCTCTCTCTCTCTCTCTCACCCCTTTCACATCACTTTCGGTGGATACATAAACCCGTACAATTTATTGCACTTAAGGGACTGTTACTCGTTGAGGGCCTCTACGTGACGATTCCCTTCCGCTAAGAGCACCAACGTCGCTGCCTCATCTCAAATAATTGTCAGGTTTTGTAGAAGAGCCTTGTTAAAAATGCTTTGGCCGTTTCGTAACTCGAAAGGTCCCGTAAACGAAACCAATTACAGCCATCGTTGTCCCCCGCCTTGGTCCACCCCTTTTATCATTTTTTGCCCCCCTCCCTTCCTGCCTCCTCACACAAAGCGCTGTCACATGTCTCTTATAGGAAAAATTTTAAATTGAGATTATTATTTGGCTCTCTTGAAAAACGAAACCCTTTTTCCGTGTGATAACGATGGGCACTTTTCTCCGCTGAAACGCTTTTCGTGTAGTTAGGGATTTTTCCTAGCTGTCCCCACTCTTAACTACCTGTCTCGTTACGCACCATCATTTCAAATGCTTTTCCATAACGTGAAACAACGTCTACGTCAGTCTGTTTCACTTTTCCCATCAACGTTTCAAGGATCTCAATGGCACTCATTTCTTTGAAAACCAAACAACCAGAAAACCAATCATGTCAGTTTTAGGAAATGGGCGTATCTTGTTATTTCATGTATATTGTTTCAATCCTAAGTTAGATTGTATGTTTATTGTTGTTATTGAATACAAAGTTGAGCACCTTGCTGGTCCTGCTTATTTATGGTAGTAAATCACGAAATTAGTACATGAATATTATTTACAAACGTATTGTATTGTTGGTAAACCATTTCATACTTTAGAAACAATTTTCAATATTTAAAAATATGCTGTCCAAACTTTCGCAACTTTTATTCTTGAAATATCTTCTTTGCTGTCTTAGATGATCAGCATTTTGCTCTTTCAAACTGGGATTTCTACGTGGAATCGATTTTAAATCCCAAAGTTGATGTTTTATTGTTTATACATCATTTGAGACTTTGGAAAGAGTGTCCCGGATTTCATAGTTTCCCTCATTTATACCGTTTGAACTGCTTCTCCTTTTATTCAGGGGGTTCCTCCATTGGAAAGCTGATTGAATTGGTTAGTTTTGCTGAAATTCTATAGCTTTCAGCCCGTTGCTTTGTAACTGGAGTTGAAGTTCAAGCATTTTCAGAAACTTGATTTGTTTTTTTATGTTGAACGTTTGAACTGCAATTATAGTCCTTGGAAGTTAGTTTGTGATTATGAAAATGCAGTGAGCGTATTAAAAGTTCACGGTAAATCCGAAAATTTGATTAAAAATCGAAAAGTTCTTTTCAAGTTGAGAAATTTGGGTTTCTGAGCCACAAAACGTGGTTTTTTGAAAAAACTTTCAAAAAATTATATCTTGGGAACGGATTGAGATGGAAAAGTGCTGTTTACGAGGTTTTGTTCCGTTTTCTGACCATTTTACCAAAAAAAAGAGGTTTACATCAAGTGAGGAATATCCGTTGAGTACAAGTTACGAACCCACAACAACACAAGAGTGCTACTGATTGATCAATTTAGTAGCAATGCTGTGGGAAATGTGTTGATTGGCTCCACTTCTCGAGGAAATTCGCTTAAGTGGAACAGGAGAATCTAATAATGCTCTTCGAAAATCCCACCGTACGTATAAGGTCTTGAGTATGAGGTCACAAGATGAGTGTTCGAGATATTGTGCTCCACCTCTTCGTAACTGAGAGCTCTTAGAACTACACCCGCAGACCGTCAGCCACCTAATTCCGAGCTGAATTTAGGGCGCCGTTTCGCTTAATTCATATTTCAATTTACGACCCCCTCGAGGGAACCATCAGAAGGGTTGGTAGCCTGTGGGGGGAGTCGGGTTAGCGCAAACTGAGCCGCCAACTGCTCCAATGGGAAACGAACCCAAGGACCTGGCAAAGACGTTGCGCCGGGGGTTAGTCGCTGTCATTATTTTCCTGAGCTTCGGATCCTATTATCCCGGATTACGAGTAAATTGTTTACAGAGAGCTTCCCCAACCCGGTACCCCAGAAGGCTCCCATGTTTGTAGGCCGCAATCTACACTAATACGAGTCCCCTAATTCTCTTTACATTCATATAATATTATCTCTCGACTATTCAAACCTAAGCGAGACCATTGGTTTCCACCCCGTTATAATGTAATAAATCTAAATTACTTTATAAAGAACCAGTCAACCTCAAAATGTCAAAACTTTTGTATTCACTCAGTTGTTCATAACTTGAAGAAATCATTAGATGTGTAATGTTTAAACATAACTGGATTGAATGATTATGGATGTGGATGGGTTATGGATTATAGATATTGATCAGTGATTAAGACGTTATAATAATTTAATTATATCTTATTACCAATAAGTTTCCTGTTGTCAGATCCAATATGTCACGTCTTGGCCCTGTATTTTGAAATGTTTGAGTGATAAACATTTATTGTGGATAACTGGATGATATATCATTAAATCATTTCTTAATTAAATAATATTTTATTACGAATAAGTTTCGAGTTAGTAATCGAATACATTATTGTTTTTCACTCTTTAAAACTCCCTAACCGGTAAACTTCTAGATAATGATTTCACTTTTTAAGCTACACCGTTACATAGTTTGGTCTTGGTTGATTTTGTTTAGATGGGTAGAACATTATTTTCAACAAAAATTTGCTTAAAACTATCTTTAAATGCAGCTGAAATTCAATAATTGGAATCTATCAATAACTTATCATTTTGGTTTTTGTAACATCGAACCTAAGTTGTATCCAAGCCTACAGTTTGAATCAATTTACAGACCCGAGGTTGATCTTTAAGTGTTGGATACCAGGATAAGTCTACTAATGGTACTTATGTAATAAGCCCTTTACACTCACACTTACTCTTGGACCAGTCGATAAATACTGTGGGATTGCATTAATAAATCATTCGCATCAGGTGTCCCTTACAATAACATATTATAATCCTACAACCCTTATTTAGCTGCGTCCGTAAAATCATGACAGTGACATCATACAATTTTGTTCCCATCCGATTGACATAAGTTTCATACTCTTGTTACTATCAATCCCCTTTTAGATACGAGTACTAAGAACTAATTTCAGTAAAACCTCCATACAGGATTTTCTTCCACAAGAAACCACATTCAGAGAACAAATTCAAACCACACCATTTCCTTTTTTCCGTAGGATAAAGTCCTTTAGGATAACTGTTCAAAACTATAAATTAGGCCTTCCAGGTAGTGGCCCTCAAAAAAAATTGACGAGATGCGAAGTGATGTTTTCCTTCCTAAAGATGAAGTCGTCAATTACATCAAAATCATTCAAAACAAAACTGTAAAAGAAAGAAGTTCCAACACTTCTGAACTTTTTTCTTATATCTAGAACCCATACCTAGCCGAAACCGGAATTGTTTGTGGTTAAAACCCTTTTCACATGCTACGAACTGAGAGGCCGATACTCTTAAGTGGATTTTCAGATTCAATAAATAGTTACATATTTCCATCTAATCACACATTATGAGGAAATGTCAGAAATATGTAGTTATTCCTACTGATTAGCCTTAACTTTCTTTTAACCCTTCATCCGCCTGGAAAATATAAATTTATGTTGAACCCGTAAGTCAATAATGTAAAAATACCCAAATATTTCAAAAGAATACTGCTTTGTCATCTATAACTGTACTTAAAATGTAGTGGCGTTCCCAAGGTTGAAATGTTGAGATGATTTCAGTAAAGCACAGCCCCATTAACAACGTTATTAATTTTGTACTGATTATATTTGCAGTTAATAATTATCAATTGTTGGTGTAGGTATATCAATTTATAGGATCAATAACTAATGCATATATATCATACATCAGCTACATTTATACCTGCGAGATTAACCGACAATTATAATGGAGATTCTGCTAGGTAAATCATGGTAATTCTGATGCTTACGCTTGATGGGGCGTGTGATTAATATAATAGGAAGGTACTCCCGTATCTTGAACAACCCGGTTCAAGTTAGTGAATGTGTATATATGGTCCTAGTTGATGTTTATGTAATGTGATGATACATTCAGTTGTAAGTAAATATTTGAAACGATAACCTGTTGGCTAAGCTATTGTAGGTGTACGATGGGGATAGTATCTCAAATTAGAATGAATGTATATGCACTTGCAACGCGGAACATGGGGTTGCCAATGATTACCTATCAGAGATTTTTATGTGCAATTCTACGACTTTCTGATAGAATTATACATCTGCAACATCACCATTTAAACCGGGTTTCTCGTTCTTTTTCGCTTTTATCATCGTTAAGTAACAAAGCTGTCTGATAAGTGGAAGCGAAAATATTCATATCATTAAACAAGAGATTGTGTATAAGATATGTCAAAAATAGGACTATCAGATGAACGGTATCAAATACAGAACGTTTGTATCAGATGAACGAAACAAGGAGTAGTTGACTTGAATCAGTTGATCCAAAAAATAATAGTAGGAAGCATCTGCGTTGAAATGAAGGATCAGCATAATCAAAAATTAATCTCTTAATTATACAAATCAAAAATTGAACTCTCCGACAGCTTACATACACATCAACTAAGTAAAAAATGAATTGAATGAAAAATAGATGAAATTTCTAATAAATCTTGTTCAAGAATGTCAACTTTAGTAATAACTGTACAACTGTGTCCTTTTCATACTAAAGCGAACAAATTTAAAACTTTATAACTCATTATATAACATTTACTTCATTTCGTATATTAATTCGTAAAATGTACACCAACTTTGGGTGTAGCTGAGGTAAGGTGCCGTTAGTATGCTCCGAACGGTTTTGGTAGCACAGTAGCATGATTTTGTGAATGCGGCAACATACGATCTTGCCAACGGGAGATGAACCATTTATTTAGGAAGAAAAGGGAGTGGCATAGTTGTAAGTACTCACAATTTTTTCGAATAATCTCAGATATAAGAAGTATTCATGCCAACAAGAGATCTTTGTTGAGCCGAGACAAACACCTTGCCGCACAGACGTGGGATCCCACGTAATGGAGTTATATGTTGGGGAAAGTTGAAGAGTGATAAACTGGTGCTGATTAGAGATGACAGTCTCAAGGCCTACACGTGAGTACGACTGCAACGGTAACGACCCTAAAAGGTCGCACCCGACCCACATGGAACGTATTACAGTTTCATCTGTCAAGCTCGAGGATTTTCGTAACGAACTCTGAAGAACAAATCCTTTCCACCCCGTTATGTCTGGGGAGGAAGATGAAGACAAAAACGACATGACCTTAGTTAAAACAATTTGTTGATTAATGGACAACTGCCAGAAGATGAGGGTTCACCATGGGAACGGAAACCTGATATAAACATAAACATGCGGCGTTGGGAGGGGTTTAAATCTAAGGGTTGGTGCCTAAATCATGACGAAGCGCTGTACTAATTAATAAGGGTAGGAGGTGCTTAGTTGGGTGAGGGCCAGCTTAAGACGAGGGTGCAGCGCTCATCTTCCTTCATCCCTCATTTATGGGTCATCATATGAGTGCGTTGGATCGTGTTTCTCAGGTCCTGAAAATTATTCTCTCTCAAGTATGAGCCTTGAACGTGTCTTACCATAATGAGAAGTACAACAATGCTTTTCAACGGGGAGGCCATTCAGGAAAATCAATATTACGACTGGAAAGTCCGTAATAATGATTTGGATGATGGCAACTACAGTAATTGATGTTTTGAAAGAATCAATCCAATATTGTTCTTAATAAAATAGAAAAAAAACTTAAGTATAGTACGCAATGCAGGGGAATGGAATGTAACATGTAAGGGAATGGAGAATGGGTGCCGAGTTTACGTTGTACTCTTACGTTAGATAGATAAATGTATTCAAGAAATTGATACGTAGACATGCATACTTAATACTATGTAGCTGGTACAAATTTGAACTTTTCCTACTCGCTTGAGATTATTTTCCCATCGACAAGCTTCTTCCTTTATTGGGGAAAGTCCTGGCGATTCAGTCATTTCTTCAACTCGGCACCATTTTCGGCGTGCAATACATACTTACGCGTCTAAAAAAAAATACAATGTCTACTTCATCTGCAATATGACCCTATTGTAATATAAGTTAAACTATAATGTTCTTATAAATTCAAAAATTTGAAAGAAGATAATTTTTAACAACAATTATTGCACGTAAATAGTGTTTAACAGTTTCACATTCTGCTCCCGATTTTTCTACAAGCCTGGTTAAAATTTGTTTTTTGTTCATGGATCTTGTGAACTTTTACGCTATTTTTATATGACCCTCTAGCGCTCTATGAATAAAGTAAAAGATGGATTTTGTATTGTGGGTTGATCACGTTAATCTCCGTCTTGGTGCAATTACGTTTATTGCCACCTCAGTTGTATGCATTCGGTTATGTTGTAATTTCAGGATCCTTAAGGAATTGAAAAAGTAAATTTTAAACACATGATTATTCGGCAGATGGAGTCCTAGGTGGTCAAGACAACATAATTTTTATAATGATTTTCTGACGTAAAACCCACGATAATTATCCTTACCTCCCCGTTCTGTTTCGCAATAGAGCAACTAGTTTCTGTTTTGTAAAAAGTGAATAAAAATCTAGATAAATACATTTTCTGTCAACAAATTATTTCATTCCTCCATAAACAATTAGTTTTGACATCTTGTTGTTCAATGTAAGATAGGTTTTTTAGAACCAACCAGTTTGATTGCTCGGTTTGCCTTGCTATATACAGCAAGTCATTCTCCCACTGGTCACCTAACGCTAGCACGGCAATGATGTCCACAAATAAATAAATTTTGGATTTTTGTTTTTTCTAGAAACGTTTGTTTATGTACGCCAAAAACTATAGAGGGCATTAATTGTTACTTTCTTTGGTTTCTCATTCAATTGTTCTTAGTGGGTTGAAATATCGATTAGTACGAGAGCACTTTTCTCGTTCGTGTCTCTAATGTACTAAAGGTCGGTGGATAGTGTACATATCGAATCATTTACCCCTTTATTTTTGAGGAAATGAAACAGGTCAATGTTTATTAAATTAATTTCTTCAAGATATGAGTAAAGCGGATTTTGATGACAGCTTGCCGAACATAGAGCATTAACTTAAATTGGTATATAATTTCCGAGTTCACCCACAGCCCTACCTTTAAAACTAGGATGATCTTTGGCAGATGTACCATATATTAATTATAATTAACACGTATCTCTCGTTTACGTAGAAAAGGGTTTGTAATACAGTATAAGTAAACATTAGTGTAATAATTTGCTGTTTGTAAATATTTCTTTGGAAATTTGTGTTCTTGGAAAGTGTAGATGAACACAAAACCTTTGTTCGTTTGTGTCTGTTACTTTAAGTATGTACTCATGCACTTGAGTAATCTGGTGATTATGTTCTGTCTGTTCGAATAGAATATCAAGCCGAGTATTACCCGGACGACGATAAAAAGAACCTGCACTCCGGGCAGCAGCCTGACCTGACGAGGACGGTCGTCATCCCCCTGTCCGTCCCCGCCTGCTACGAATACCCGTACTCGGATGCTGCCGACAAGTACGGGCTGCCCAGATCCTGCTCAGAGCACCACTACGACGTGCCGCACCTCAATTCTCCTCCAGGCGCCTCGCCGTCGACCTCAACGTCGACTCACTCCGTGGAGTCCGCAGCCCCACAATCAGGACGAGAACATCCTCATTCCTCATCTCACAGTCTAACAAGCTTTTCTTGCTCTTGTAAGTGGCCGTTAATAGGTACGATCAAGTTAAAGATAGATATAGATAGTTCTCCATCCTGCTAATTATAACTGCTATCCCTGAGCATACACCTGAACTTTGGTTATTGCAGACAATCGCCTTTGGAAGGCGAAACAATACCAATCATCATCTTCTTGTTAAATGTGAGAGCAACCTGGTTTCGAACAAATCCATCCTTCTATTATTCACTGTCCTGAATTCACTTCCCTTCGCATAATCCCTTGTGCAAAATGGGCTCTCAATAATTAACTATAACCTCTTAACAAGTAATTATTTCTCCCTTCTCTGCTATCGCGACCCTTTTCCCCCAATCAGCCTCAGGAGTACAGTGGGTTGTTCCCCGTTCCCGTTTCTTGAAACCCCGGAGCATACACCTGAGCCTTTCTTGCTTCTTCCAGGTATTGAAGGCTTATTGCCTCAACCCTTGGAAGGTGGATCTAAACCATTCCAACACTTTTATTACTTTAGGTGCCCATCGATTCACTGCATTAAACAAAGTTACGTGCAACAACATTGGAAAGAGTAGGCTCGCCAAAAATAAGCCCGATTTTCAAATAATTAATTTTATGGACTCATAGCCGATCTATCACATTGCAAAGAACTAGGTGAAAAAAGTCAACTTGCTGAAAGTATTTAATAGAATCCATATCATGAAATTAGCATATCCATTTACAGAATATCTGATTATTATAAACTAGGCGGAATCTAGGGAAGTTGGATAATTTCGATATCTCTCATTTTCTAGCTCCATCCAACGTGGATTCGGCCTATGACTCTAAGTGTGTTCCTGTGCGCGGACTGGACAGCGATTGTGTCGCCTGGGTTACGATGAGTACAGCCGGTGGACGTCTGGCTCTCCCAGACTCTGGAGTGTCTCTGACCATACCAGAAGGAGCAATTCCTCGAGGTCAGAAAGAAGACATTTACATAGCAGTCTTGCGTGATGACAGACACCGACCTAAACTCACTGGTAAGCTTTCCAGTTAATAATGAAGTTAACCCAAACAAATCCTTGTTCGCCAAAGGCTTGTTTCAAACTACTGTGTTCTACGACATTTTTATTATTTTTCCAGACCGACAAACGCAGTTGAGCCCGGTTGTACTTTGCGGACCAGCTGGTGTCGTATTTAAAAAGCCCGTCATCTTGAATTTTCACCACTGCGCCTCTCTCAAGCATGGACAATGGAGCGTGTCTGTCTGGTCGTCTGACTCCCCACCTGAGGCGACCCCCGTCTGGCAGGTAGTCTCAAATGTAATTATCCATAACGCCCCATCATTGATTGTCTAGAAGATGTCATGAAGAGTTAAAGAATGCTTTATAGTGCATGACACTTTCCTAGACGATGTCAGTGTTCAGTTTGCCAGGAAAGCTGCTCTGGGTAGCTTTTATCTCAACCTGGACACCCCCTGTAATTATTTGGTTGTAGTTGTCACTGAGTAGGTACCTGTTACCTTATGTATAAATGCTGTGCACTGCAAAAACCATGGAAAAACAATAACTGACATGTTCGTGTACATAATTCTGTCCACCTTAGCTGAAATGGGTAGGGACCTCACTGCATGATTTGTTTTAGATTCTGATTAGGTATCATCTTAAAAATGTAGTGACGCATGATAAACGGTTGTGTTTCATATTGACAACAGTAAGAAAAGTTCGTCAATAGATCGTTAAAGTGCATTTCTTGTGTTTCAGAAAATCGTTGCTCTCGGAGAGGAAACTATCAACACACCCGTTTTCACTCAGTTAGACCAAAGCCAGGTATTTCTGGTATCAGACCAGTTGACGAGATTCGTGCTTGTGGGTGAAGCGGCAAATCCTATGTTGCCAGTGGCGCGGCCGGTGAAGATGCTTCGATTGGCTGTTTTCGCCCCATCGCCCACCCACAATTCTCAGCCTCTCGACTACAGCATCAGGGTGTACACGCTTGAAGATACTGTTGCGGCATTGGAGGTAACTATTGCCTTGTTTTTTAGAATTATCTCTATACAGAACGCATCTCGATCACAAGTAATTACAACTCTACGATCAATGTCAATTACCTTGTACCTTTTCACAATTCTAATATCAATTAGATTGCACTATCTTACTACATGTAACGCAAATTAAGACAGTAAGTTAAACTTGTACCAAGTTCAACGGATGTTTTAGTAATTTTGATTTAGTTTTGAGTCTTCTCTATTATCCACTATTTACATCTGTTCTCACCTACTACCCTCAACTAAGTCAGCACCCTTACAATGACTTTTATTTTAACTTTAATAATCTTGTCTAATGTCCTGACTCCGTAGAACACCCTTGAGCCATGATGATGGTTTTGCTATAACTACGAGAATATGTACTTTAATACTCTTTTTTGCTACTTTTGACACCATGAATATTTGATTGTCCGATCATCACTTCTTTTTTACTGTTTTTATCATTTAAATAACAAGTCACAGAAGAGAGCTGATAGCGGGTTTTGATGGTCCCCGATGAATTAGAATTGAACTGTACACATTTGGTAATCTAAGCTAGAGAGGCTAGAACGCATACCTTATGAACAAAGACTATTAAAAGAAAGATCATTATTATTATTATTATTACAAAGATTATTAATTAATTATCACGGGTAACAATATTCTATTCTCTCAAATATTCTGACGTGGATGATAGATCATTCTCTGTAACAGATGTGATTGTGATATTGAAATGTGGTTACAGGGAGTGGTTCAAATGGAAAAGAAGCTCGGCGGATGCCTTGTGGACAAACCTAAAATTCTGCTGTTCCAAGACGGTGGCGGTAATTTGTGCCTCAGTTTAGAAGACATCGGACCAGGTTGGAGGAGTAAACCCCAAGCCGAGTATCAAGTACGTACTTTAAAAAATAATGTATTCAATTCAATGCCTAAAGAGATTTATCGTTTGATATGTCTGACACAACTCTGGATTTTTCTTTTTGTAGGAAATACCTTTCCAACATGTTTGGAATTCCACGCAAACCCACCTGCACTGCTCATTCACGTTGGAACGTACTGACCGCCTGACGTCTAACGTGAATTTCAAAGTTCTGTCCTGCCAGAAAGGTTGTCAAAATCATAGGCAGATTTTCAGGGTCAATGCCGAGCTACGACCGGAATCTTCTCTATCCTCATTGGTAATTTAAATTGACTCACCTCTCTGTCCTAATATTCTATTATGCAATTTATTGGCTCCAAACGATTATCAGTAGGGGCTTGCTCTATTTTACCATCCTTTAACACGCTTTGATTGCAGATACCTCCGAGTCCAGCCATTGGGAAATGTCGTACTGTTACCAGCAGCAGCGGATGTGGTTCCAGTGTGACGACGTGTGACCCACCATTCAGGTTAGTTAATGATTATCATTTTTTCCTGTTGAGAATCGTTAGAAACCTGGAGCTCACCGGATTGTATTCACCTGGTGCTATGCAACATTTGGGATGTCATTACATATTTGATAATTACACTATCATTTCTATGTATGAAGCATGGAGTTAAAAATGGAGACAAATAACAATTTGTTTTTTCAGATTTAGTAAAACGCTAAGGAAGCAACTCTGTCAATGTCTCGACCCACCGAATGCAAGGAGCAACGACTGGAGAATGCTGGCTCAAAAGCTGAATGTTGATAGGTAGGCCCATGGTTATATCAGTAAGATCGTTAATTTCTCTTCCGTATTTGCCTTTAGGTAGCGGAAGCTTTGTTTTCTGTTTCGGTGACGAAAATTTATTTTTCTTCAAAATCAAAATTTTGGACAGACCCGCAAAACATGTCGACCTACGTTTTGAAGGTGTTCAAGTCTGCGGTAACGTGTTGCGCATGCATTTCTGTCCCATGATCGTTGTAACAAGATTATATCCTATATCCTTCGAGATTAGGTATCTAAAACATTTCAAAATATCTATACCTAGACGAGGAAGATACGTGTGGCACTCAACTTGACGAGCGTTTTTGGTTTAATATTAAGTTTTCTCAACGTAAAAACGTAAATTTACCCCTAAAAACACAAAATCATAAACTTGAAACCTGTAAAACTAAGTTTACAACAAAGTATGTGAGTGCTGCAAGTGTTACTGTTGGATTCTTGGTAAAAATTTACGCGGAAATCTCTTCTAATAGTACATACACGATCAACTCAGTTTATGGAGATTTATTTTTCAAGAAAACTAATTTTACAAGAGTAGCTAAATTCAGTCATTTGTCTCTATTTCAGGTATATAAATTATTTCGCCACAAAAGCTAGTCCTACCGACCACATTCTCGATTTGTGGGAAGCCCGCCACAGGGAGCCTTCCGCCGTCACTGACCTTCTCAACATATTCAGGGTGATGGGCAGAAGCGATGCGGCGACCCTCCTTGAAAAAGAGCTGGGCCCCTGGATCTAAAACGGTTCCTAACGAAAACACTATTATCCTACGAACTGAACTGATAGTATTTTTGTATTCTTGTTGGCCATAAATATTTTAGATTTCGAATTAACGATACGTTTGTTATTTTTTACTACTTTAGTTTCTAATTTTTTATTATCATTTAATGCAATAGATGGGATTTTGGAAACACCACCTTCTGTGAAATTCATCATAAAGCTTGATTTCCATGACAACAAAAATATATATTACCTTCACAAGAAAAACACAACAATCTTGATTTTAATCAAATACATCAAACAATGGTGCGATTTTATTCTTTTTATATATGCGTGTTAACACCAAGTGTAAACAATTTGTGTTTTATGTATCACGGGACAATTCAAACATGCTTGTTCAGCTTTTGTACCTATGTCTTATGAAATATACTTTTCGAAATTGTGTCGCCAATGTGATGGTCCAACGAATTTTCGATTTTTTTAAATTCATTTGTTGTCCTCCTCTCTGTCAGAGGAACGTAATTTAGTACCTTATTTTTGTTTTGGTAGAAAAAAAAACCCATTCAAATTCGAAATTATTCGATATTTGAGAGCTGTTAAATACAAGTTGTTAATGTTGGATAATGAATTTATTGGTTCTTCAGATGTTTAATGTTGGAAAGTGGGAGAAAATGTTCTAATTTTTTTGTTTTTAGTTTGTAGCGTTGTTCCTCATTCTCATTAATGAGGCAAGTTAGAACCTGGAGCAAGGGTAAGGCCTAAAGATGTTTGCTGATGAAATGAATTGCTGACAGTATTAAAGTTGAGAACACAAGAAATAACAACTGCCCTAGTTTGACTATCAATTTATAAAATAATGCTATATCAAGCAATTGATCAAAATCTGGCAGGTAATTTGAATTTCATTAGAGTCCATCTCTCTCAATCATTTTAATTTCCCATTATAGCTCCTCTGAATGTACCTTCATTTTATCAATAAATTTACTGAACAAACCCTGAAAGATTGAAAAAAAGTTTTAATAACAAGATTAGGTACCTAATAATTGCTCTGAAATTGAAATATAAATCATTGAACATTATTCTGGTTCTTTCTTGATTTCAAGCCACCATTCTCATGTTTTGTAACAAAAAACTCAAATTCACGATATGTGCCATACTGGGTATTCTTGAAAGGAATCTCCTAACCTATACTTCAGCGCTAATAATTTGTCAGAAGCAACATTTAATGCGAGAATTTTAAAGGAAAATAACCTAATCGTAAGGTCAGCTTTTTGTGTGAAATAAAAACAAATTATTTTGTGTAAATACAAGATGCTTAGCATTTACGTGTACAATAAGTATGAAACAAAAAGGAAATTGAAAAGTAAAGGGGAATGATTTCCCAGGATTTTGTTACTTCAAAAAGAATGTATAATAACTATGTATAGTGTGGTCGGAGAAACACAAACAATTAGATAGCTATCTTAATATTATGTCAATGGGCTGTATGATTATGCTATCGAAGCCCCTCAACAATAGAGGCTTCTCTTGAAACACAATACCAAACCATATTATCAAGAAAAAGAAATTATAAAAACTAAGCGATGTTGTCAATACACATATTTATTGAAGAAGAAACCCGTTTCTGTTAGGATAAAGGATATACACGTATTACAAGTCGTATACAGTATGTAAATTTTTCAATTAGCTAGACTGATAAGAGTGGAGACAAAAAAAATTATTTATGTATAAAAAAATGAAACGAATAAAGTATGTAGTGTGAATGTTTATAGAACAAATTGTAAATACATATATTTAACTGACAGATCCTTTATATTGATTGTGAAAATAGCATTTAGTAGATAGAGTGTTGATTAGTGATGTACAGAAAGGATCACGATGCAATTATCCAAACCTATAGATTGCATATAAAACTATTGTATGTTAGAAAATAAACTGACGTGGTTTTTTTCTTTTTTTTTTACTTAAAAGGTGGTCATGTTGAAGATGGAATCAGATATTATGATCATTATGGAGAAAATAAAGATTTTTGACATAACCCTTGTGTGTGAACCATTTCGTGGCACCCAACTTTTTCGTTTGTTTGTAAGGTGAGATGGTGATACCGGTAGCTTTCAATTCTCAAGAGGAAATCCCTCTCCCTCTCTTTTATGATTTTGCAGTGGCTTCAGAAGTCGCAAAATTAAATTGTTGGAGAAGAAAATGTTTTAGCTTATGTATAGGAGCCCTGCCCAAATGAAAACTCCCTTTTTTATTGAATTATTTCACCCAAATTGAATATAAAATATGTGTCGATGTGTCAACTCTGAATTATTTGTCCAATCTTGAAGAAATGTCAAGAAATCGAGCTCCCAGAAGCTGTTTTACAAGTTTCAAGCTCTCGGATCAAGCACGTCCTTATAAACGACTAAATATAAACAAGAAAATAACATCTGTACAGTGATTAATGATCACTGTATTCGTCAAAATTACATAATCCATTGTATTCGGGATCAAAATGTACGTTCTATGATTTTCATCATTAATAAGGTTAAGGCAATATCGTATAAATCGGTCCTGTGACAGCCAAGTAGGCTTCTCATAGGAACTTATATTTCCAGACGTACCTTCTCCACCCGATCAACTACCAACATACCAATAATTTTGCCAATCTAACAGTATGATCGATAACTCAAGTCCAAAGAAATTATTCATTAATTCAGACTGTTGAATGACACATTAGAGTCTTCAGAATTCCCCTTCAATATGTGCTATCCTGGTGCTTGTACCAGCAGTACGTACCAAAAAGTTATGAGTACTCCACTTTTTTCACTCTGAAACCATAGTCACCATGCGTTTAGATATATTCACCCAATTTTAATAGGAACATCAATGTCTACAGTCACAGGAAATAAAATGAACTTGGGAAATGCAGTAAGTACATTATTTTGTAGTGAATAATTGATCCCACTAAGGAAACAGTCTCGCATTTAGTTGTGTAGTTTTTCTGGCTGCGATAGAGATGCAAATCTATTTGTACAATGTTTAAAATTATGTCCAGTTGCTAATGATTGTAGCAAATTTTTGGGCATGAAACTCCAAGGTCACAAAACGCGTGAAACAAAAGAGCAACGTCTTGTAGCGATTCTGACTGGCCTATCCTCAAATTAAAATACAACTTTCTCCAGAAATTTGAAAATTTATTAATCTAAAAACTTCATGGTTCGAAGTTTAAAACAACGTTTAAACTACAAACCAGTATAGGTAATGATAACAACTCCTGTTATAATTTTGGAGTTAGTGCTAATAATTTTAACTTCCTCAGAAATATCTAGGCCCTATCGTGTACGATTTTAGTTTATTTAGCACTTTAGCGGACGGAGGAGATCGACATTGTGAGTGGGGAGGCTCGGCAGGAGCTAGGGAAGCAGTGTTGGTTGCTAGGGTGAAGGGAGTAGAAAAAGTCGGTAGGCTGGTGATAAATAACATTACTTCACAATTCCAACACCAAGTTTACCCTATTTAAAAAAAACGTCTGCCAAATGGGTGTGGCACATAGCTTCCTCGTATCCATAACATGACTATATAGATCATTGAAAATTATTATTGACTAAAGAACTTCGTTCAATTAGGCGAAGTAAATATTGAATTAGGGTAAATTTATTGTTATGCAGGAGCATAACTTGAGAAAATAAAGGTAGGCATGTTCAACTATTGTTCATACCTAATCATAAAAATTGACATTGAAATGGATAGATGACTGAAGTGATAAATAATATTAAGAATTGATCCGGGGGTCATGAAACTCATAGGGGACCATTTACACATCAAACCGAACAATCCCTGAAAATTCCATCGAAATTGGTCAAGAACTCCCGGAGTTATGCGCGTAACAAGGATTTCACGTTTGCGCTTGCGCAGAGGCTACTATTGATCCGGGGGTCATGAAACCTATAGGGGACCATTTACACCCCAACCCGCACAATCCCTGAAAATTTCATCAAAATCGGACTATAACTTCGTGTAGTTTTGCCCGTAACAAGGATTTGCTGACAGACACGGAACCAAAATTGTTCAGAAAGGTCTAAAACGCAAAATGCGAGTGGAATTTTTGATTTTGGAGACAAAAAAATCGTCACATTCCGAAAGTGGAAACAATGCTTCCGCTACCTTGGTAGACTCGGAAGCAAAATACAGATAAGTATGCTTCAACGAATTTGAGTTAGAAAAACTTCATTTACTTAGTCAAATGTTACTCTTCCAAGCAGTTGCCATTATTTTCTACAGATTTTTTATACTGTGTTAAAACCGCGTTTGGTGCTGTACTAGACCACTGGCAAGTTTCGGCTTCTTATTTGAGATCCGCCTCTAGAGAACCGTTTGACCCCTAGATGATTCTTCCTTTGATTGATTACCTCCCTGTACAGAAAACATTACCACAGATTGTAATTGTGGGGTTTGAAAACACTTCGACGAGCGATCCAGAACAAACGCCGAGGGTAGTTGTCGCGCAAACTTTTCCTTTTCCACGTCAAGCATTTCTCACCTCTCTCCTCTTCTCTCCAATTGGTTTGCTGTAGAGGCGGACCTCATACATCATGTAGATAGCTGGTTTGGCAAAAAATGTGTCTGATAACATTTTTAAAAAAGGTAAGAAATAATGGAATGAAAACAGAAAGTTTACGTGTAAATAAAACCACTATAATTACATCGTACATTTTAGCATTATAAAGCTATAGCAAATGTACCAGCGTCACATCGAAAATTATTTACAAATAATATAAATCAGTCATACTCTAACATTAAATTTTAAAGTAAGAGTAAGCACAGAAAATGTATCAATCAAACCATTTAGTACATACTGATACGCAAATGAACCATAAACAAACATTGCAATGGTAGAAATGGATCAAAACAAAAAGCAAATGACGTAACTACACGGAAGTTGAAGAAATAAAATTGTTACAAGAGTTTGTCCATGTTCACCGATCAGTCGTAGGTCCTCTTCTTCACCAGAGATCCCAGCTGAAACCATTAATTTGAACTTTGAATATGGTCGTACAACAGAAAATGTCGAAGTACTGTAATTTGGATGTGTTTTCTTCAAAGATTTAAGCTTTTTACTGCAACTTACTGGCGTTTTCAAAGATTCTAGAAGCACAAGATGGTACATAATCTAGGCCATCAATCCACAGTGGTATTCAGTGTCGATTATGAGTAATATTTTCAAAATTCATGGGTTCAAAATTACATGCTGAAATGCTCTAATCAACCCACGTGAAGTTAAACACCCATAGTCGAGGAACTTTGATAAATTTGCCTTAATAGCTGAGTGGTTACGGCGAGTTGAGCCCACAGAGGTCCTTCTAATGCCGGAAAAAGTTATTTATTCGGATTCTGACAAGCTATCTGTTAATTTTTGGGACAGCACGGCTGGTTACACTACCTTTTATATTGAAGATTAGTGTAGGAATAATTCTTAAGCATATTTGCAAATTCAAGATATATAGGTTGGTCTGTTTTTTTTCTTTTTTTAAATTTATTTATTTTATCCTGAAGAACATTAATAAAACCGTCAGATACACTGCATTAAAAGGTACAATCATCACGGAAAGTTCACAAGTGAGAAGGCTTCAATTTCAAACACCCAACAAGCTTTATAGTCTGTCAAAGTGGGCGAGCCACTTAAAACTGATGTTACGCTCCACACGATGCACACAACTGCACCTGAGCATTCAACTCAAACCGCAATGCTTCTCGAATAGTAAGAAATGCCTAGATGAAATTACATCTCCCTGCGCACAAACGCTCGTCATGGGTTGGCCAGAGCATGGTGAGGAGGTTGTCATCAAGATTAGCCTCATAGTCTGATTTGTTTCATGGAACAAACATTTTCTCACAGTTGTCTGATGGTATCCTTGGTTTTGACTGTGCTTTGCTCGTTTTTCAAGAATTTTGAACAGTAGCTTGGTTCAATTAGGAGTGCCAGTTAATGTAACTATATGAAAACTACGAGGATTTTGGTTTAATGGGTCAGTCATCCCAACGGCTTGAGTGGAAAGTCATCATCAGACATTTCAACACTCCTTTTTGCTAACAGTGTCTTTGTTTCATGAGATGGTTGCGTGCCCGCAAAACCAAATTTCATTAACGGAACATAAATTCTCAAACGAATAAACACGTAAACATTTTATGATCTTGAAAAGTAAGCGTAAGAGTAACTAATCGTACAAATAAGCAGTAATAAGAATAACGCTTTATTCATCAATCATCATGATTAGCGAAAAATGCATAAATAAAGCACGGACACAAACAAACTAGAAACACATTGGTAACGAGGGCAGTCTTCTTTCATCAGATGAGCATTTTCATTTCACTGAGAAACTCGGGGCTTCTTAAAAGGTTTGAGCTTAAATCCAGCACAATAGTTCGTTAAACATCATACAAAAATATAGGATTTCATAAATGTCTAGTGAACGTTCAAAATTGTTTAAAAAAATTAGTTTGATCCCTTCGAATAAAAGGATTTTATTTTTACAAGATGGATAGAATAAGCTCATAGAAAAGCAAGGTTTCTCATGGGCTTGATCATGAGTGTAACTCTTTAATGGATCTATGATGGATATATGATAATTCGTAATGTAAATAATCAGCAATATTATTGAGTTGTCATTTCCAGAAAAGCCTCCAAAAACAAATAATTTGTCCAAAGAAATATATTTTCCACATTATGTACGCAGAATCCGAAAAACCTACACAGGTATTTCATTTTCTGTACATTCTACTTTTTAAGAAACTAGGCAGCCACGAAGTGTATACTTATTATAAGGTGGACAAGAGCTAAAAGTCGACTAATTTCATCTCCACCAAACGAAAGTTGTTCAGAATGGCTTTAAACGGAAAAATGCGGCTAGAAATTATTTTGGTGAAAAAGTCATCTCCAGGAAGAGGAAACAAACTTCTGCTACCTACAGGTAGACTCGGCCACAAAACTGTAATTGACATTTTTCCATGAGATAGAGAGATATGAGTAAGAGTATAGATCGATTATGAAAATGACTCACCAAATCATTGATATTGGGTAAATTCATCGTCTGATCATTGATCCCAGAGGGGTCAATGGTTGGACCTGGTGGATTCACGCCTGATTTTCCTTTCAAATTCCGGTGTTGAGGGAACGTAGGCATCATTTTAGGGTCACAAGCTATGGCAACAAACATTGAAAAATAGATATTAGGACCTACACAGAAAAAGAAGACACGCTTTAATAAATTTATATGTTACAGGATACCTAGCTGATGCATTACGGGTAGGTACAATAACCATCTTTGAAGTTATAATTAATAAGAACTAGATGAAAGAATTGATGAATGGAACGTTTTAAAAAATGCTTGTATTAAAACCCCGGTTAACCGAACCCTGACCAACCAAAAAGGCCTCAATCCAAATTCGTGCCCAGAAAAAATTGAAAGCTAAGAGAATGTTATGTGTAAATTCTGTACAGTACAACACTTTAACATTAGCAACACTACTTTAACATTAGTAAAATGAGCAAAAACAAAAAAAAATTGTTTTTGATTCATTTTTCCTTAATTCTTATTTTAGTATGGTATTTTTAAGTGTTCAAGCATTTATTTCGGTTAACTAGGGTTCTACTATACCTTGAATAACACTTTATTATCAATCAACTACGAATAAGCCACAATAAATTATGAAACTTGTAATTTGACTAGATTCGTTATAATATTATAATGAAGTATCCCTTACGTAATGGCGGTTCTTTAAAGTAGGAGCTCTGGAGACACTCTTCAGCTGTCGCTCGCTTCTTTGGATCGTACATGAAAAGGAAGTTCAACAGTCGGAGACCGGCGGCTGACAACCATGGGAACCTTTGCTTCAAATTGTTGTAAGGTTGGAGTTTGAGGGAGAAATTTGCCAAGGCAGGCAACGTCGAGTATTCAGGCCAAATGGCATCCGAAGGTGTACCCAACAGGTCGACTATCAGTTCAAGCTGATGTAATTCGCTCCTACCAGGCAAAAGTGGTCGATGACCTGAAAGTTGAAATAAAGCTAAAATTTGATTCATACATGGTTGTCTTGAGGTGACTGAGAACTGAAAGAACTAGGTACCTAAGTGAAAAAAGCTTTATCCACTCCTGGTTGTTAAAGGTTTTAATTTTACATAAAAACTTGGTTTGTAGCCATAAATGGATCCCCCAGCGACTTCAACTCAGATTGCCAAGCCAGTGTCCTCACAATCACACAAACCTAACCACCGAAGAGGTTGAAATTTGATTTTCAATTCATACCTACGGAACGGAAAATCGATATGATAATGAAAAAAAAAATCCAATCGTTTCAAAACTGAGACTTGTAACCAAACTTGACGCACCTTGAATAAGACTATTCATCTTCACTGAATATTTACAAGAAACACATCAATTACGGGATGAGGCTTTTGAAATCCTATTGACTCTACCTATCAATGGACTCACCAAAGTTATTTTGAAATTTGTTGCTCAAGTACAAAATATCTTGATACTTTTGCAATGTAAGGGCGCTTACAGACTGGAGCTGCTATAAGAGCGAGGAAAGAGAGCAAAGACACTACACCAATTAAATCGTCAGGATTCATATTTCATAGAAGCGATAAGAGCAACGAAAACAAACTGGTTAGGTTTCTTCGCTCTTAGCTTTGCTTGCAGCTTCGCACGACCTCGAAGCGCTGCTCTACTCTGCACCCCCTCATCTGCCTCCCTGTGTTTGTTTTCTTTGCTCTCTTTCCTCGCTCTTATCGCAGCTCCAGTCTGTAACGCGCAAAATAGTCTCCAAGAAAGGTTCTTTCGATTGTATAACAGCCCAGAGACTCTGGTCTTGATCTCTAGAATCGATCAAAGTTGCACAAAAAGCGATCAAATAGAATCAGGATCAAGAAGCAAAAATTATTACTGAATCAGTTTTCTAGTTGTGATATTATCCAGTCTTATCAATTTGTATTACGTCCGAATATGCTCATCCCAGTCCGTCAGAATCTTGTGGATTTTGTGAGAAATTTATGGGGTCCTTGTTCTGGCTTTAGACTCACGAGCATTGCGTGTAATACTCAGCGACAGGGTCAGAATGTAGAATAAGTTGAACCACCCTCGTTCATCTTTTCCAAAGTGAATTATTGAAAATTTTGAAATTGCCCATTGCAAAGTCCATTTCATTTGGAATGAACGAGTATGGGGAAACAACTTGATGGGATTCAATACACCGTAACCGAGTAAGAAAAGTATGCACTTACCAACTTTCCCTTCTGTATATTAACTATCGCGCATGTCGAATTTATCACCGGCAGAAATTTATAGGATAAAAAGGCCAGACATACTCATTTGCATTTCTCAAGGTATTGATACTTCAGTGGAAACCAAGAATGTCCCCACGTTTTGAATCAAGTGTAGAAACAACCAAACATCTCACTTCCCCATAAATGGAGAACACATCTCTACTAACCTGATTATATAAATTTTCAAACTATTTCAACAACGAATGCCAGCAACGAGGTAGCTAACTTAAATAACTTACTAACCCAACAGTTCGCCCAAGATGCATCCAGCGGCCCACATGTCTACTGATGTAGTTTGAGTTTTGGCCTGCAATAGAAGTTCTGGCGATCTGTACCAAAGAGTGACCACTCTAGGAGTCATAGGCTGTACAGGAAGTCCGAACCAACGAGCCAAACCAAAGTCAGCTAAAACATAACAACTATTAAGAATTTCGTTTTTGAAAATTAAGGAAATAGTAGATTCGTAAAGAATGTATAATTTGTATTTCTAAGCGAAAGCTATCAAGAAGAAACTACGATTGATTTCACAACAGCGCAGTCGAGATTAACTATTTGTGGCATACATCAATTTCCTGATGAGGTAGCAAACTGCTAGATGACAACTGGCAGCACCATAAGACCAAAAAAGGCATGTCTGATTGACAGTATTAGGGTTTATAATAGTGCAAGTGGTATTCTGCATAACTTACAGACCATGAGCGATTACAGTCGTAATAATGTTGAACAAAACTTGAAAAAAATAATTCTATGTACTCTCTGGGATCTGAACGTAAGTCTTCAATTTTAATTCGTTTTACTCCTGCTTGGGATTAAGACTGTGCAATTTAATGAAAAAGGATTTATAAACTAACTTTCCCAATAAAGCTGATAGAATACATTAATAAGTAGAAATGTATATCTATACTGTGAGGTCTAGTAAAGATTATAAGCTGAATGGTTGCTTTTAAATACCTATTTTAACGCATCCTTTATCGGTCATCAGTAAGTTGGAAACTTTGAGATCCCGATGAACAATGAAATTGTTGTGAAGATATTTCAAGCCTTTTAGAACTTGAATCATAATGCATTTGACCTGGGCTTCCGTGAACGGGGACTGCATGTTGTCCAAAAGGCTAGCAAGGTCTTGCTCGCAGTACTCCATAACTAAAAATATACTGAAAACAGATGAAATAAGATAGTAATAGGTTTCATTTGTGATAGGTTAAGATTGGGTTCAAAGGTTATTTAGAAATTAATTATAAAGCAGGGAAGTAACCTCTCCAAGCTTCTGCCGACTACAACTTCCTTCAGGTGTACAATGTTTTCGTGGGAACAGCTGAGAAGAACGGATATTTCCCTGAGTCCGCTCAAAGGTAAGCCATCCTTCTCGTGTTCCATCCTCACTTTCTTAAGGGCCACAATACTGTCAGTCTTTGTGTCTCTGGCTCTATCTAGAAGTCGATAACATAGTGCAGAATAAGTACATTTTTAGTTACTATAATGAGTTAATTACATAGAAGGCTAGGTTACAAAACCATAATAATGGAACATTCATATAAATTACAGATTTAGAGAGATTTTCAATCGAGGTGCTATCCATAACGTGTTCGGTGACTAAACCCAATTTCAATTCAAGTCGTAGGCGGTTCTGAACCATCCCCAACAATTGGACGAACAAACCTATTGTCACAAACGAAAGGAACTTGAATTCCATAGATTTAGCCCAATTACGTTTACTTTCATGATTAAAATACGAGCAGTTAATTCCTAGTTTTTCATACATGTTTGCCATTGAGATATTTTATTTTATTATGATCTAAATTAATAATAGCATGCAGGTATCCTCTTGGTGGAATGTAAATATAGAGGCAACTGCTGTCTATACATTCTGATGATTATAGGTATAACAAAACCAATATGAGGAAGAAATTTTAAAGCAAACAAGTATGCAAGTGAAGTGAGAGTGAGGAGCATTCTTGTTTTGAGAAATCGAAAGCGTCGATAGCGGCCCGATAACGGGTTAACAATTATCACTCAGGGATTTTTGAGGGTGACGAATGTATTATTGGATATAAACGTCGTCGTATCAACTATTGGTTGTAGTTTATGAAGAAATTTTCAAGTCAAGTGATACTGACTGGTATGTTCAGGAAGCCAAGCTTCATCTATTAAAGTGTCAGGAAAATAATTCAGACCTATACGTTGCGTTACTCCATCAAAAAAATGCACCCAGATGTAGATGTGTGAACTCTCAGGCCGGGGGTTTCGGGGCCCCAGCATGGAACCCTGTTGGCTTTCCTGAGAGTTTTGCATTTAATCAAGGAGATTCATCCCCTTCGCCCTTGAATAGTTGTTCGCTTTGAATAGACCTCTAGGGTTTGTGCCCCAAAGAGTTCAAATCTGCGAAAGGTGAGTTCTGGGCACTCAAATATTATGTGGGATGCCGATTCGTCAGTCTCCTCACAAAAGCTTCAAAGGGTTGAAATTTGTGTGACCCCAATGCGGTGTAGGTGAAAGCTTGGGGGTGCAAAGCCAGTTATAAGATATTAATGGTTGACCCACGTGTTGTTGGTCTTTCTGAAGGCGGTTTTTGGTATATCGACTGCCAGCTCAGGGCCTACAAATGGGATTTGGGAGCCCCTTCTTGCAAGCTCGGCAGCCTTCTCATTACCAGATATTCCTTTATGCTACGGCACCCACTCCAGGCGACCCTGGTAATGTTTGGCAAGGTTGGTGAGGGTTTGCACGCAGCACCAAACCACTCGTGATGAGAGTAATGGATGCCATTAATGCTTTTATTGACGCTTGACTGTCTGAGAAAATGTACCCAGAGGCTCATTGAGCTCTCCATTTCAGCAATTGATGAACCATAGAACAAAAACCCTGTTACCATTTACATCAGCGCTTCTCAAGCCTATAATTCAGGAAAATCTAACGAGCGAACTACAGGCTATCCAGGCTGGAAGCAATTACTACTTGAATCAGAGGATGAAAATTCCTCTGGACTGCAAGGAAGGAGAAAACTTCCTCTTCAGAATGGAAAGTAGGAATTGGCAGCCTGCTAAAATAATACGGAGAGGACCTCAGCCAGGATAATTTATATTAGAGGACCGAAATAGCAGGCAATAAAGGAGAAACACTTGGTTCTAGAGCCCCCCAAAGCCATCAGGTATTGAGAAGATCAACCAGGGTGGTGAATCCTCCAAGAAGGCTGGATGGATGGATTCCATACCTACCTACTACACCTACCTACTACAAGAACACTAACCCAAAAGTTGCGAACCAGATTATGTTATCATCTGTTCTCATTTGTTTTTACATTCACTGGTTCCAGAAACTACAAATTATTCCTTCTTGTGAATTGAACTCTGAAACGATTAATAAATACAATCTTCAAGTTCTTTTAATAATGTTAGTTATCATTTAATATCTTAAATTGTGAGAAATACTCACACACGATTCCATACGTTCCTTCTCCAATTCTATTTAATTTTTCGAATTCAGCGACAGATCTGCATCTTCCCATCTGAAAAGAGAAAAATTTCCCAATTGAAGAGGTAAATTCATAGGTAATAATTATGATAATGGCTACCGGAGTGAAAATTCAAGTTCATGTACAATGCTAAATTGTTATGGGATAGTTGCAATGACACGAAAAGAAAAAAAAATCGTAATTAAAGATGGAATTAATTGTTCCTAGAGATAAGATATTACCAACTTACAATGTCTTTTTCAGGAATCTCAAAAGGTTCTCCAGTAACAAGGGACATCAGAATCCCTTTGCGAATGGGTGCGCCATTTTCGTGGCCATCTTTACTAGGGTCTTTCTTGTCATTCGAAGATTTGAACTTCTTACTGGAGGGCTGCGACCCTGAACATTGAAGAAAAACATGTGTTGTAATTAATCCATTGACCCCGACAACCCCTCTTATTTTTAAGGACATCATTGGGTAAGCAACCAAAGGATAACTTCTAATCAACAGAGAAGATAAATTCTAGTCACTAAAGATTAATTTCTGCAGAGCAATACTTTCATTGTTTCATTTATATCAGCATAAGATAAACTGCTAGGTTATTCTCTGTAACTACGACAAATATGGATCAGGGGTGGCTACTGACAGGAACACAGGCGCATTAGCACCCCCTGGCCAAAATGTAAAAGATACCTAATAATAATAATATTATCACACTGTTTTCCAACTCTTCTCCATGAATCCTCTTTGAAGAGCAGAAGAGTTTCAAATCCACACGCCAAACAGAGCCTCTGGATGAGAGAGAGGATGGTGGAATCGTGAGTTTGGTGAGGGGGGGGCTCACTGTCAGAGCACCAGTCAGCAGTGCTCCTAAATGAGGCGCTTGGACGGAGAACACAGCGTTTGATTGTATCTGGGTTCAAAGAATGCACCAATGAGAGCTCCTGAAATACAATGCTTGAAGCTTCAGGAAGCACACCTAGTTGTCCGCTCACCAGCTAGAACACATGCATCTAAACACCAAAACAACTTCTATCATATTATCAGTTGATTGTCCCTGACCCTTGTGACTGAAGTGTGTTAGCTCTAAATACAGTAAGTGCTATGTTGAGTTCATTAAATTGTCGGTGGAGCATGCATTAAATTCATTATGCAGCATGCCAACGCCAGTATTAACAGAATTGCAACAATCCTCGGTTTCTGGTTGAAATTTGTACTTGGCTAGGAAAAGCACATTTTTGTATCACGTTCCGTGCATGATTGTCCCATAGTTTCAGGGCAGGAGCCGCCACTGTTATGGATGGAGGTTCATGAGTACCTCTAACAAGATGCAGAGCTTCAATCAACAATAGGCCTCGCAATCTCACTCCAATATCGCCCCATTTTATTCAAAATCTATAGCTAGGATTTTGATTAAAAATAATGTAGGTAAAATCATTGGTGAAGAATTCTATCAAAATTTCATAATAACGGCTGAAGTAGAGAATAGGGGGCCCCTTCTGATAAGAAGAATATATCGATGTGTACTAGGATCGATGTGTATAGAGGATAATAATATTATATCGATACCACTGCCATGTATTATGGAAAGATTTTCACGACCGTTATATCGATAGAATAATTATTAATACGCAGAAACACAAGTGTTAACACATTCTGATCTATTTGTCCAACTGATCTATACTTTACTAGAAGGATTGTCGTAGGATACGTTTTTGTTTTTGAGATGCGAGCATCCAGACCAGCGAACTAGACAGAACATATCGATAGGAGACATCGGGTTTTTCAATATGGCGGCGGTCTTATCGGGAAGGGGCCCCCTATTCTCGACTTCTACCATAATAACTATTGCCAAAGAGCATGAGGAAATGTGTAATTCATTTTGAAAGGCAAACTATTTGTGGACATTCGTACGAAGTTTTTACGAATGCTGAACTTTCTGTCATTTTACTTCTTGGTTAACGCAGGTGGTGTGTCGACCCTACGATACCTTCGTGAGCTTCAGTAGTGACACTACTTGCACTAAATAGAGGCTGTTTACAGCTAACAACCAGTTTTGAATAGTACTTTTTGCTTAAAAAAGTGATTTTGACGTACTTAATGTAGCCTACCTACCTAATATTACAGCTATAGCAAAAGATCTCATTATTTATTTTCCGTCTGAGAGAGTCATTTTATGACTGTGAACCAATGCGGACGATATGATATTCTGTAGTAAGTAGTTTTAGTTATTACAAAACTACAGTACAAACAACCAAGATTGGAAGCGTAGAGATGTGGCCACTAGAGTACACCAAAGATACCGAACATTCAGATACTAACTAAAACATTCGGTTTTTTCTTAAAGTTCCATGTAATACTTGCCTCTATCGAATTCGACATCCATCATAGTGAGAACACGGAAGAGATTGAGATTCTGCTTTGGACAAGCCGGGCCTATGCAAATAGGCTAATTGATGTTCGCCCGCAACTGTTTAATACTATTAGGAATTAAATTATCTAGGAAATTTCCTGGGTGTTAGGAATGGCAGATAGTTCAAATCAATCAGCTAGTGCGTGCCTAAAGATACACAATTATTGTTTCTTGTTTGCAGTGAGCATACCAGGCACTAAATGAATACAAATACACTAGTAACAATCATGAATTCACGCTACAGTCAGTTCAATCTGTAAATTGTACATGGAGTTGATGTAGCGTCCATGAGACTCATATGGATCTCTGTACTGGGATGGAACCATTGAGTTTCTGGATTCCATTGTGATTCGCTCACCAAAATGCTTCTGATCACATTAAACATTTCTCGATTTCACCAGATGGCAATTCAAGATTCGCATTTGAATCGAAATAAATTTAAACAACGCAACAAGGACACCTTCGTGTTTATTATTTGTGATAATGTAGATTCGAGGGCCACTCGCACCTCCTCCCATGAAACTCTGGCAGTGCACTGAGATCACCAAGGCCTATTGCAAAGAAGGGAGAGTTGCTCTTCTTTGCCAAATACAAATTTCAACTTGTCTCCTCCATACACCATTCAAAACTCCTAATACTAACCTATGCCAACACGTATTTACCCCTTAAACTCATGCGTAACGCAGTAGGTATCACCAGCCATTTTCTCTCTCAATAATATCCCATTTACACTGGATCCTCAACAAACACAAATCCCTTTCCCAGCTTGTCAGATATCTGCACAGCGTTAATATGCTCTCGAATGTTTGCAAACAGGGTTCCAAAATTCAGTTCAGCACATGTGGCAGCTCACACTGCTTGAGCATCTTCCTCACGATTGCCTGAGAACAACGTTTGCAAATAATTATTGTTTTGGGTAAACTGGCCTTGACGTTCATAAATAACTTCAAAAACGTAGAAATAAGAACACATCACAGAGAACATACAACCAACAGATGTAAGCTGAGTGGTCTCCTGGTGAGAAGTTGATATCCAAAACAAGGGAATGTTTCCCTTCTTGTACCACGTAGAAACACATTAATTAAGTAGGGTGACCCCCCCCCCATACAAACACTAGTTAACCAACAATGACTAATTATATATTTTTGTCATTATTTAAAAATAATATGTACGTACCTAAAAGACAAAGAATCTATAAGTATTACAGTTTTTAGAAGAAGGTGATTATCGCAACACCGTCAGATTAGTGAAGAACCTAGTACAGTGTCAAGCATCAATTTTTGAAGCTTAAGAAAAGGATGTTGAAATTTATATACCTATCAAGAAGTGTTCCAACCAGTTCAAAAAATATTTTTGTAAGATTTTTAAATAAATTATGTGCCAAGGATTTTTTGATTTGGGTCAACCACTTTTTAATTATGGTTGCCAGCAATATGCATGAAGAAACTTCTTTGATACAGATTATAGTATGTATAATTAAATTAATCATAACTGATTAAAATATCAAGTAACATGATAGTTTATATACCATCAAATTTCCACTGAGGCCTCCCTTTCTTTTTGGCTGTATTGTGGCTCCCTGGCTTGAAACCATCATCAATATTGGGCTTGTAGCTTTCATGGCTTCCACAGTTTCCCTCCTGGAGCCCAGTCCAAGTTGTCCACATCATACCTGGACGTAGTTGGAGGATTTGCTCAAACTGCTAGGTGTTGCTCTGCCTGAACGATGGGAGAAATTATAACGAAGGATGTGACCAAAATCAAAATTTAATCTTAAATATGGTTCTTAAGAACATCATAGTTGCAGTCATTCAAATCTTATTTCTTAATATATTTTTTTATGAGTTATTGGTGGGGATTATACTGTCAACTGCATTGCTCAATTTCACAGTTTAGTCTATTCATTCAATTCATTATTCTTTCTTGTTTACTGACATGGTTCCTAAGTAACGTTTTTGGATTTAGTTGAAAACTTCATGAACACAATTCCTTATGTGGTTCAACTCTTTTTATAGGATGCTTGTTTACGATATTCACAAGGTACTTCTTTTACCTGAAGTTCTTATGCTAAGTTTTCAGAAGCCGATGATCAAAGTACTTTGTACTGTACGTACAGAAGCACTCATTGGCTGAACAACTACAAAAATAAACAACAGGAGAGCAATTGTAGCGTAAAATGTCAACATTGGTCTGTCTTGTTGAACCCTCAAATCCATAGGCTATAAAAACGTTTTTCTCTTGTCTTAAGGATATTTGATTAATTTTGATACCTTGCAGAAAACTGCTAACAACTGGCTCACTTACAGTTAAATTGTACCAGCTCTTGTTTGACATTAATTCAATGGATCTGAGATAGTACAGGGCAGCACCAAAGGCCTAAGGCAAGGAAGAAGAAAGTTCAGATCATTAAGTGGTGCACAGAAATATTGTTAGAGATCCACAATAGTTAGCCCAAACAGTAGACTATGTAATTCAGGGTTTACTCGAAGGTATAAATACGAATGCAAAGACACAATGATACTGCCGCAGTATTGGATTCCTAACCAAAATTAAATTCGAAATAATATGATCAGGCTCTATGGATGACAATATCCTTGATTCCACGTAATTTGTGCTCATAAAATATACAAATTTAGAGAAGTGAGGAATGCACACACCAGGGTGATTACTAATTTAAAATACATTTTTAACAAGGTATCAACCGAAAATCAGCGGGTTAGAGAGAAAGGACAACTTACCAGAGGCCCGAAGCTTAGGTGACTTATGCGGACATGAATTTAGTGGTTTCACTAGAATATTGAAGTAGGTATATCTGATTCTCAATTAGTAGGTACTTCCATGGTTTAAGACAACGAAACATGGGATCAAAAAAGTTCAAACAAGCGATTCGTTTTATCCTAAAATACTATTTAATGAAATGCATGGATAAACAGTACGTACACATTTTCATAGCACCATAGCTGTGTGAACAAGATTGAATGCTGTCAGTTTTAGCAATATGGCAAATATTTTAGCTTTGATTCAACTCTTTTAGACGTTTCATAAGATCTTCCACGTCGCCAGCCCCAGAGACAGTCTCCGTGCTAATCTCATCTTCCACAGGTCTTGACGCGGATGGCTCTGTCTGAAGGCGGTCCCATTGGGATTTTAAGAGAGCGTCCTTATCCGTAGCGAGCTCTTCAGCTGGCGTTTCATCCACTAGTGAAATTCCCCAATCGTTATCTTCATGGACAACAGCAACTTCTTCTGCAGGCTGAACTACTTCTTTCGGGGGTCTGGCCTGGAACTCCTTTTGCCTTTGGCGACAAAACGGATCGTCACACGTAGGATTTGGTTTGAGTGTCATGGTAGGGAAAAAGTCTTTAAGAGCTATATATCCCAAGTAAGGCGTCACATCGCCGAATTTCAACAGCTTTTTAAGAGTGTTCTGTACCAGGAAACCTGCGATGATGCCCATTGTAGTTGGAAGACTCGCTGCACACACTCCTTCTTTTTTAATACTCTTTTCATCAATTCCAGATGCAACCATCAATGGAGGAGCGCATATGAAGCACGCAGTTTCTCCAGGAATTAGCAATTGGATATGTCCAGAAACTGCGTTTTCAGCAACTCCAGATTCGAACCATTCTATATTCAATTCATTGCATGCCGTGTTCACTGCCACTCGTGCTTCGTAGTTGTCAACACAACTTAGAACTATATCAACCATTCCACCATTTAGGCCACCGTTTTTCAATGTGTTCATGAATCCATCAAAATTCGTAACAGTAGTAATATCGTAGTTGTGACACTCGATGTCAACATCTGGATTGATAAGAGAAAGCGTGTTCGAAGCAGCCTCAACCTTGGACAAGCCAGCTTGATGGGGTTGAAAGAAAAGCCTGTTCATATTAGCTAATTCAACTTTATCGTAGTCGAAAAGGATCAATTTACCGATACCACACCGAGTCAGCATTTCAGCTGTGACGCTTCCGACGCCTCCAACACCTACGACTGCGACGGAAAATGTTCGGATTTTTTCGTAATCTTCGACGATGCCCATCCTTTTTAATGCCATGAGGCGACTGTAAGGATTACTATCAACCACTTCGCTAGTCATTACGGCAATTTTTGGTCTGGATGCATGATTCTTCAATCTCTCAGAAGCAAGCTCCTTTTCCAGGGATTCCACCAAAGCAGCGAGCTCTTCGACCGATTTGTCTCTCAAGTTAGTCATTATGGTGAATCAGTAATCCTACGACAGTATAACGATTAACTCACCAAAGGAGTCGCTTCAATCTGTAGCACTTCCGGTACTAACCCATCCAACCACCTGCTATACGTAAAACCAAATACAACGAAGAGTCTCTAATTCATTGATCGACAGCTAACATGAACCATATGGGCCAAAACACGAAGAAAGTCAGTTTGACAACTACTGCAGATGACAACTCACATCATAACCTTGGTTGATAAAACCTTCTCGTCGCCTGCTTCATTCATTTGAATCCAAGTCTGTCTCTTGGTTCATGGAGCCCGAATCTATAGCGACTCACGATGGAAGTCGGTCAATCCGCGTTTCGTTTTTTCCTAATTACATACCCAAATAGTGTACACTAAGAAATGGTCGATTCTCAGTTTCATACAAAGAGTTTATAAATTTACAGTCGGATCTTTGATTCTCCACTGCTATGAATACCCAGATAGCTTTATTTCGTGGTTTCCAATATTATTTTATTTTTCTACCATCTTCGATGCTAAATTATTTCACTAAATCATTGAGGAATTGAGAAATTTGTTCCTGACTCGACCCAGCTACCATGACTAGCTGGAGCAATGTTTCTCAGGCTTTGTCCTTTAATTCTGTTTGCTAACATTTTGGAAGCAATTTTCAATATTCAGTTCGTTGGAGATGTGAAAATTTCAACAAAAAAAGGAGTGGCACCTACAGGTGTTTTTGAGATACAGACAATGAATGTGTAAATTCATTAAAACCAATTCAGACAAAGCAAATAATCTAATGTAACAAACAGAGATCAGAAAACTCATTCATATTTTAGAATTGAACCCATGAGAACAATGGACCTGGAGTCCCATGTTGCAAAACTTGAAGATATTCTTTGTTCTTTTACCTGTGGATTTGAGCACACTGATGATGCTGCTTGCAATCTTCCAATTGACGTCTGAATTTGTTAGTTTATCCTTGCGGTAGTCCCTGGAGGCAAAAGAAAATTTTGATCGCTCTCTGAATTGGTAAAACGTTCCTATAAAATCATAGTAGGTTATTTTTAGTAATTTCAGTGTACCTGTCCAATTGCCAAGCATTTTGACATTTATGCTGAAAGTAAATAACTTGTACACCAATTTTCTGTCAGTGAGATATGCTAGGAATCCAGATTCAGATCAATGCTGTCCACTCTATAGATTTAACAAGTTGTACCTCATCATGATGATCGAGTACTCCTTACACACTATGGTTTTTTTTGCTCATAACTTTTGTGATCCCAACTACTTTAGAAGAAGCTACAGTGTTGTAAAGAATGAGTATTCGAAATCAATATGACAATGCCATTTACTCACAATGAGATTTTTCTGTTCACCAAGAAAAGGTATTGGGAAAGTTTTTCAGGTGGTATGAGTGTAATTCGATCCTGGATATTGTTGCTAAAGACCACAGTATGTACACAAACTTTATGTGTTTGCAAAGTTAATTTTGCATTGATGAATGTTTCCAATAATGGTAAACCATTATTTTATTTATCTGGAATCAGAGTAACAACGAACATGAAAAAGGAGCTTGGATCAGGGGAGGGATCAATGCATGATTGATTTCACAATACGTAGTCTCATCCACCATCCTGATTTCTCAAATAATGTTTTATGGATGCCATAAAATCCATGTACCCCCATAAAATAATATACATTACGCAAAATGAACACTCTTATGGATTCCTGAGTCATAAGTGTTGTAGGTATCCCAAATGTCCCCAGAGGTGCCGCCACTTGATGGTACTAAAGAATCTACTTTAACCAAATGCACCTTCAAGTGCTCCTGTATATTTGTACTTGTCAAATAGCTATGAAAATTATCTTGTTTGTATTTATGAATGTTTAGAACACACAAGTTACAGACACCATGCAACGACACAAAGCAGAACGATGAAATTTACTTAGAATGTGTGAGGCACAATTAATGAAAGCAGTTGACTAATTCTGGCGGCTGCATTGTTATAAAGCACTGAACGTGTTATCAGTTTAATGAAAATGCAGTTAAATTAGGAAACTGGCACAGACCAAGTTCACATACGACGTACTAACACACACGACGCAATCCTGTTTGATATCGACCATCAATCGATATGATAATTATCGATAATATCAACAAAAATCGATATCAGCAATACGAATGACTAACCAACTTGGGTAACGTGTTATCAGTTTAATGAAAATGCAGTTAAATTAGGAAACTGGCACCAACCAAGTTCACATACGACGTACTAACCAACTGCAGGTTGCAACTGAAACTACCAAATTCATTTCTAGCTCCATGCTCAGATCCATAATGCTGATAACAATGATAATTCATACACGTGCTGAATGTGGACGGTAAACAAGTAGTGATACTATGCACTAAGTATTTCATTGTACCTTTTAGTAATAATTAGTACTTGGTAAATATTGTATTACACTAAAACGCTCAGTAGTACTTCTCATTTATGCTGCTTTCGCTGCCCTTGTCTCTGAGATCTGTTGGTAACAGGTGTGTGGATTCGACGAGTCTATAAAATATAAAGTAAGTGTCGGCTGTGCAATCATATTTCCCTGGTACGGAGTATTATTATATTTTGGTGGTTGTTACTCAACGTTTGAGTTTTTAAATCTACCAGAACAACTCTCGTATAGTGCGAACCCCCAAAATACCCTCTCGAATGGGGAGAGATTTTTGAAGGAAGTTACTTGTCCTACCGGATCTTTATTGTTAATCCCGGTCATTACTTTGATAATCGTGATAATATTCAATAATGAGGTAGTGCATATTTTAATATTTTTACCTTCTATACTGAAGTACTACTCCAAAGACACCTGAAGTCAAACCACTTTTGTTTAATGAAATTGAATAAGATAGCCTGAAGCAGACGTCTGATTGTTGCACATTACTGCACAATTAAGGTATAGGAACTATAGCCGTCTTCTTCTTCTATTCATGATAAAGATGGTGCTGCAAGCCCATTTAGTTAGTTGCGATGTTTGACAACTTACAGTTCTTTTCAACTGAAGAATTATGTTGTTGAAGAGGGAAGCGGCTGGAAGGTGGGTAGTGGTAAGTGTCATGAATGTTTTTTCGTAATCACCCTAGTGAATATTCATGTATTCAACCTATAATGACGTGTAAAGCCTATCAATTAAGCAGTTACTCAGAGATGACTCCAGGCTGTTTGTGGGCTTCACAGCTGAGCAGATCTGAACTATTGGTGTAGAAAGCCAGTGCAATCTTGTTCCAAAAGACCATTCTCATTTTTAATTTGGTATCAATCGTACATAACGTCCCTAAGTGGATTCCTTTCAATTGTGTACCTACCTCTTAACTGTATGAAATTGATTATGATAATTCCATTTTGTAATGAGTGGAGCACTGTAGTATCCACTGCTGACAAGAACTAGGATCAAACTGGATGAAGCGTTGAGACCTTAACACAAGGTTTTATTCATAATTTGTTCTAACGTCTACTGGTTGTACAACTGTATTTTAGAGGTCATGTTTCCCGCACAATTCTGGAAGGGATGTTCAAACCATACAGTCGAAACTTCCCCAGAAAATATTTATAGAAATATTTTCTATAATGTTCTCAAAGTTGTATCTCTTTTCCAGATATTCCAGCCAATGAGTTCAAGAACTAATGAGCTGAAAGACTTTTAGAACTCATCCCTCCTTGTTTTTGAGTTTCGCATACAGTGTTTGTCATCTGATAATTCTCAACATTAGGTAAGTATTAAGAAGTATTCCTTAATTCGTAACACCTTATGGAATAATTATAATTACTCGGGTAATCTTAAAAATTGTAAAATTCTATCCCCAATTTAAAATTTGTATATTTTATATTTTAGCGAATTATGTTCTAGTGTTTGAATGATTACTACCTCAATTTTGGTTTTTATCAGGTTGTAGTTGACAAATCAGAAACAAAATAGGAACTAATTAGACAATTGTAATAGTTGATGAATGTTTGATCATCTTATGTTTCATACTCGAATAATTATAATTACTCGGGTAATCTTAAAAATTGTAAAATTCTATCCCCAATTTAAAATTTGTATATTTTATATTTTAGCGAATTATGTTCTAGTGTTTGAATGATTACTACCTCAATTTTGGTTTTTATCAGGTTATAGTAGACAAATCAGAAACAAAATAGGAACTAATAGAAAATCATCTATCTGTTGTAATAGTTGATGAATGTTTGATCATCTAATGTTTCATACTCGTATTACCAACAAATGCAAAGTGGCTCCTAGTTTTAGTCCCCCAAGAGAATCAATATAAAAATGAAAGTGTAGCCTTATCCATCAATTTGTAAGTCTGGTGAATTGGTTGTTTTCAGATAAAAATATGGATCCGCTCAAAGATAAAAGATTCTCTCACGTGACTTCTGATCCTCGGTTCAGGAAGTTACCGAAAAGTGAGAGAAAAGTTAAAATTGATAGTAGGTTCAAATCTATGTTCACCGATGATAAGTTCAAGCTGAAGTATGCTGTCGATAAAAGAGGGCGCCCTGTCGAACAGACTCAGGCCGATAACTTGAAGAAGTATTATGAGCTGACGAGTGGCTCGGAAGAGAGTTCTGCTGAAGAAGAAAATGAAGAATCCAACGAAGAAACTGATGAGGAAAGTGGAACGAATGGAGCTGACAGCTCACTCGCTGTCACTAACCAAGTTGTTGAAAAAGAACATCCCGAACTTGAAGCGGATGAACAAATAAGTGATTCGGATCATCTAAAATCTTCAACTCAGGAAGAAACATCAAAGAAATCTGATAAGAACGACGAACTACGAGCAAGATCCAAGTTGGTGGATAGTGTGCACAAAGACAGAATGAAAGAAGCGGTTTATGAAAGACTGAAAGACCTAACAGTTGATTACGCTAGAGGGATTGGCACCCTTGGTTCTGACGAAAGCTCCTCTGACGAATCTTCATCAGAAGGTACGAATAGCTTTATTAATCTATTTCCCTCGGTTGATTTACGATGTATTTCTTAACGTGTGTGTATATTATCGTGATTTGTATATTTGAGATTTGAAGCGAAGCTGTAAAAAAGTGCCTACAGAGGTCACCATGGGTCTATTTACGCACACGTGGTAACACCGAGTAATCTACGAAAACCCTTCCTTTCAAAGTCAGGTTACGCGTGTCTCTTATTATCCGTCCGTTCTCCGTCCGCCCAACAACCCGGCTTTTACGAACTGGTTAGTTTTTCCAGACTTTTCTTATGTTCGCCGGATTTTAACATTATTTATTGCGATGTTTCTTATTATTCCAAATATTGATTTCATGTCCTTCTAAAGGGAACAAGGTTATATTGTGTTTCGAACAGATGTGTTCTCAAAATTATTTAACCTCTCAAAATAGGAAAATTTTTCTTAATATATTTTGGAAACCTGGTTTCAGATATGTTTTTGTGATATAGCAAAGTGAATGCTTTGTTCAACCTAATTTGTTTCTTTCCAGCCTTCAATTTTGAACCTTTTTTGATAAATTTGGTTTGTGCAGCAATCTGTTCCCAGATGTTTCATCGTCTTTTTTTTCAAAAGAGTTTCTCTTGTAATTAATTTTTTTGCCCATTGAAATTACTTTCTAAGTGAGGTAATTTTTCTCTTTTACCTGAATTTTGCCTCAAAAAAATCGCATTTGTTTGTTGTTACACAAACGTTTGCGATACGATGTCACTCCTTCGCGTCTCTAATTACCCCACCTTCCCCTATTCCCCTATAGAAACCAGTTTCAGATATGTTTTTGTTTCAAAGTAATGCTGCTTTCCAGCCTATTAAATGCACTCGCATCTCAATCTGTCGATGTTTCATCGTCTTTTTCAAAGTTTCCTTGTAATTAATTTTTTTAAATTACTTTCTGTGAGGTAATGAAGGCCCAAGCATTTGTTTGTTGTTGGGATACGATGTCACAAAATTCCCTTCATGAAACTTGAACTTCGCTCCACTTTAGTGAACTTTTTAAAGATAAATTTCGCAATACCTACCAACGTTTGTGGTAGTAGGTATCTTATCTCATTTTACTCACCATTTTCCAGAAATCCTACAAGTATAAACAATGAACAATTTCCTGATAGCATTACATTTAACTCACGCACTTGCTTCATCAATTTGAAGTACATTAACTTTGACTTTCTCATGACACTGTGACGTTAGGACGTATTGCGGGACTATCTTTCACTTTTTGGGCAAATTAATAATCGTTTCTGGTTCCCAGTAGAAACATTTGTGATCTGTCTGCTTGTAATTTGTATTTCCCTCTTGGCCTACAAAGGTTACAAAATGTCAGTAGACAGGCAGGAACAATTTTTCATTTATGGGACCTCTTAAACTTAAATGCACATGGCTTTGATTTTTGCGAACTAATTTTGCCTACCTTTAGTGATCACAGGGCTCACTTGTCTCTTGAATACGCCGTGAGTAAGTAGATGGGTTATTTGGTGCTCTATCAGTTAACAAACTTTATTTTTTGTACAATTAGATTCGGACGAAGAAGAAATTTTTCATCCGTGGGGAGAGCTAGCCAATGATGCTGAAGAAACGGAAGAAATTACTTGTAGACTTGCTGCTTGTAACTTGGATTGGGACCGTATCACCTCCAAAGACCTGTTTGTTTTGTTTGCTTCATTCCTTCCTCCCGATGGCTTCATCAAAGAAGTAACTGTGGGTATTCAGATTTTCGATTAATTGCCTCTTTTGTACCTAGATTCATGACGTATCTTCAAATTTACTGCTGGAAAGTATAGATGCAGCTCATCCTTCAAAAGACCTAAAATATTGTTTTGCGTTTCTATTTTGCTAGATCTATCCATCTGAGTTTGGACTTCAAAGAATGAAGGAAGAAGAGCTGAAAGGTCCTAAAGAATTGTTTGAAAATCCAAAGTTTCAAGATTTCGACGAAGATGATTTCACAGATAAGGTGAGTTCCTAACCACAAAACTGATGTTAGTTTGTATACAGTCTTTGTGATTTATCTTGTATAAAATCTTTCGCTGTACTTTACAGCATGCAGAGGGTAGCCAATATTGTATGGAAAAACTACGTGAATACCAGTTGAATAGGTTGAGGTACTACTATGCTGTCATAACTTTCAACAACCCGGAAACTGCCAACAAAATCTATACTGAGTGTGATGGTATAGAATATGAAAGTTCTGCGACCAAGATGGATCTACGCTTCATTCCTGACGACATGGAGTTCGACGTAGTGAGTTTTCATGGCCCTATTAGACAAATATTGATCTAACTAACCTATTGACCTTGTAACTTGTCTGGGTAGGGCATTTGATATGTGAGAGTTAGTTAAAAATGTATAATCAGCTCGCAAAAGTACAAAGTGTGAATAATAGACAATAAATATGTATCAACATAAAGAAATCAAACTTTGTAACGAGAAGCAGTATCTAAAACGATAAGGCGCATCCATATTACAGTACATTTGAATATAGTCAAGCTTTGCCACTGGTCGAAATTAGTTACCTACACTTCTATTATACCTATAAGTTTGGGTTTCTTTGTTTAATTTGACAGGAACCGAAGGAAAGCTGCACGTCAATGCCAGACATTACAAAGTACAAGCCACGACTCTTTGTGAACTCGGCACTTCAGCAAGGAACGGTCCGTTTGACGTGGGATGAAACAGATTTGAACAGAGTTGAATTCACGAAAAAATTGGCTGGAGGAGAGAAGATAAATGACGATGATTTACATGCATACATTGCTGCATCATCCGATAGTAGTGAGGAAGGTAGTTGATATAAACCACGCTTCTATAGATGCTCACTAATTTTTTAAGAACACAATATGTTGCCCCACAAATTCTAGACTGACAAGTGTAGTGGACTTACAGGCTGCAACCAGTAAATGGGCAACATTTTAGGTTTTGGCACACCAAAGTTGCACGCCTGTTGACACTCGCTCTGGTGTGCTTTATTGTGACTCGCCTTTTTGTAAATTGTGTTGTTTATTGGTGAACTTCGTGACAACACTTTGAACTTGTGGTTGTTTTGTTTCGTGTCTTTCAGATGAAGGTAAAAGCGAAATGGAAAATGATGAATGCCAAACATCTAAAACAGAAGGCGGTGATGATCCAATTTCAAAATACAAAGCTTTGTTATCTTCAGTGACTGCAAGTAGTAAAAAACACAAATCTAACGTTGATATGGAAGTGTCTTGGGGTGTGGGGCTCGGCAATAAAGATTCAGAGAGCGAACCTGATGAGGTTGACAGCGATGGTGGCCAACAGAACAAGAAAGAAGTAAGATCCCTTCAGAAAAATTGCAGAAATGTTGAAGTTTTATTGAAATAGTGCACTTATTATTATTGCGCTAGCCAATTACATGACGGCTTACGTGGTGGCCAATTACAAGAAGCATACGTGAATGTTCACATTTTGAGATTTGCAACAAACAATGGAGTCAGTCTTGAAAAACAGAAAATTGGCTAATGTTGCTTTGTTATAATTGTTTCTTTATTACCGTTACAGCAATTGAAACAAGGAAAATCTAAAAACCGGAGCAAAACACATCTCAAATCAAAAACCCCTGAAGAAGATAAAAATGAGGTAACAACAAATATTCACTTGTTCTTACCTTATTGCTTTTCAAATGACATGATTCCGATAACTGTGACACGTACATTGGCGTATTTACTTCATTGTGTGTTTTATGTACATATCCACAGGCTGCTGAACTTCAATTACTGCTTGCTGATGATGCTGCCGAAGAAGGGACGAAAGCTCATTTCAATTTCAAAGATATTCAAAAAGAGGAGAGTCGCAAGAAGAAAAAGAGGAAACACCAGAAAAACATCAAAGATGACGCAGTTGAGGATAATTTTGAGGTGGGTTTTTTAAAGATGCCTTTGGTACATAATTATTAATGACCAACTATTGAGTACATAGTATTATCAATTTTATACAATTTGTTGCGTTCAATCTATAACTTTCGCAGTCGCAATAGCTTCCGACGGATCGATTTATTAAAAAAATCTGTGATCTACTTTAGTACGAGAAATAATTAATAAAAATATGAATTTCCTGAGCAACTTTCCAGAAATTTAATTTCTCAAGTAATTTTATTCCATGTCGATTTCTTTGTTATTAATGCTTATTTGCTACCAAGTTCCAATCACCATTTTGTTTTCATCTAACTTTTAATAAGTTAGTTTCATATTCAAGGTTAACTTACCCACGCACACTGTACATATTTAGTAGAAATTTACGAACCAGGTTTGCAAAATCTAGTTAGTTTGGTGCCTAGATTTAATGGTACATCTGTGTTATATTTTTGTTTTCAGATTGATGTCAAAGATTCCCGATTCTCAGCTCTTTACACCTCCCATCATTTCAACATTGACCCTGCAGATCCGCGTTTTGTAAGGACAGAAGCTGCAGAGAAAATCATTCAAGAAAAACAGAAGAGGAGAAAACTCGTGGACAAGGTAAAGTGGTTACCCCAGATTATGAAGTTGGCTGTCGATCCATTGAAATGGAGAGACAAATCTTTCCTATTTTTCTTTACTCTGTCAGTATCTTAAAGTAACTCATGATTTTACACCATGTGAATAAAATATGTGCGATACCAGCTTCTGAATCATTATTAAGACGAGTAACGACAGTGGGAGGCAGTTAGCTGCGTATGCTTAGGGACGCATACTCGGAATGTCGATACCTGGGTTGCTCGGTGTGCGCGTTGCGAGTACCGGCTTTCGCATGCCCCAGGTCTACAGGTATCGTTCTTGGTTCAGGTCACACAGGGCATCATCATCATGGAGAATGACGCGGTATTTGAAATCGTTAAATTGTACGAAACGAAACGTATTCCATGAGACTCAAGACATCCCAAATGTAATAAAAACAATAAAAAATAAATAAAATATAGGTGTCCTGAGATATCTTCAAGGAGCCTGTTACTGTATGCTGCTCTGTTTTGGTATATTTTTTGACCCAATAACGTGGTTTTCGTCCCTTTTTTGTTTGTTTTAATTTTAAAATCGTCCTTATCACTATACCAGCAGAGGCAGAATTTGTGCGTTTTCCGATATGACGGAGTCATGTTTACTGTCGACACCCCGTTTAAATTGGTGGTTCACGTGCTCGCATCGAGCATTCGTGGTTACAGTTGGACTGTGCAGCGCATGCCTCAACCTGAGGCAGATGTTCCGAAGCATTTGAATTGAGCTGCCTCGCACTGTCGATACAGGGCTTTAGAAGAGGGCCTTGACGTGAATAAAGCCCCTACTTGCTAGAATGCATTTTATATGTTTACCAGCTACATTGATTTCACTGTGCAATTTAAATTATTTGTATATATCACTAAATCTTTAATATTTGAGGATGCCTGATTCTATATTTGTTTCAGAGCCCTGACGTTTCCGCCCCAAACAATAAAAAAATGAACGCAGAACTAGCCAGCTTAGTGAAATCTATAAAAGGAAAGCAATCCGGAAGCTGATGAGTACTATACTGCCTTAACTCTGTACATAAAATAATTTAATATAATACAGTTAAATTTATTTTCTTATCGCGGAGGAAGTATGAATGATTCCTTACAGGATAACCTCCCACTCGACCTGGCTGACTTATCAAGCAATTTTGATTGAAAATTTGCCGCGTTTTTTGCAATTTATTACACTTTTGCAATACGGCCACACAGTTCTCTTCTCTTCACAGAGTTTGTTGGGTGAGTGGACACCTCGAGTGACTTCATAATTTTTATGCTCTTTCTAGAGTTCACCTTGATGGTTCCACTAACTGGGGTACCCTCTCAGCTTTTGAAGTTAGGGCTATTCCTGGTGACCAAGAGCTAGAACTGGGCTTTGTTCATGTAGACTAGGCACTGCTCGGTTCATGAAATTTCATCACTACGTACCTCAAAAGCTAGAGCAAACTCTGTGCCATCACCCTCAACCTTTTGTAATTTATAGAACGATGCAAGTTCTCTGGTATTCAGCACCAACAAAGTAAATAATAAGTCTTCGCAGTTATTTATAGGAAATGAAAAAGCTAAGATTCCTCTATTCAGTTACCCATCAATCAGTGAAAAGGTCCTGCGATAATAATTTCTGGAAGCTGTAATTCATCAATCATGTATTGAATTTATGACATTCTCTGCCTCTAATATTGCAACCAATAAGCAATTAAAATACAAAATCCATTCAAGGGACAGCATTCATTTGTTAAATCAACATATTAATATCTATTATTACACTATTTTTGAAGAAAATAATAATGACAGTGTTCGCTCTCGGATGTGGAAATGTAAGGTCGTGAAAAATAAAACATGCTGTTCTAATTTATTCATGTTGTTGAAGTAAGTACCTATCCCTAGTTTTTCATGATCTAACAAACAGTTTTATCAAGAGAAAATTAACAACGCGTTACGTGCTGGAGAAGACATCTGAGTAGAACAATTTTCGTTGAACCATAACATTGGTTTCATTAGCCATAACCATGAAACTATTGAGTGGTCCCTCACCATTTTACAAGTTTACATTTTGATGTTTCAAAAAGACAAACCAATAATCAACAAATTCAATTTAAATTTATTGGTTAAGTCGTAAGAATTTTAAGAGCAAGGTACTCCAGTCAGTAGAACTTAAGTACGTTCTTTAAAAATAAGTACACATTCGGACGATTGGTATCTTTGTAAATGATTTTTGAAAGGATATAAAGCACTGATTAGTGGGTTGTAGTGAAGTTGATATAGCCAATAGCTACAGCGCGCGTTAGGTACTCGTGATTTAAGAATGCAATTAAAAAGGAAAGGTATCTTGGAATATCCTTAAGCTACGTATTCAATAAAAAGCTATTTGCTGCTGCAAAATGTACCAACTGAAATACACAACTGTATGAAAGAGGTATATACAAGCTTAACCAGAAATGTATAAAACTGAAGCGGTAGAGAAATGTTCTATAAATTACTGCACAGAACAACATTTACGAAATAGGGAATTTTAACTACACTTTCCCACTAATCATGAACGAATATTTTGAATTCATTGAGATTATAAGAGTTCGTAAATAATTTTGTCGACTCAGTCTTTATTGCGAACGCAAGAACGATGAATGAAAATTATCAAAACTACACATCAATTAATTAACTTTGTTCCTCGTTTTGTTTGTGATCGAAAATTAATTCGGTGAATTGGTTTAGTGAGGGATAGGCTGTGTAACTGCTATCAACCAAGTATATTGAAAAATTTAAATGATTTTTAGGTTGTTTCCAGGAGTACTAAATTAAAAGTTTGTGTTTCTCTAGAATTTTATATATTATTACGAAACAACTACCATGAAACAACTAGGAAAAAAGTAATTCCTTCAAAGTGAGTACCTTTTCAAGGTTGAAGTAAAGGCCAAATTAAATATGCGATAATAACCAGGAATTGACATTATGCTTCTGCCTTGGATTGGCATTTTTCAATTACTGTAGTAACATAGAAAAGACCAATCAATTCAAATGAAACATAAAACCTCTTTTATTTTATTGAGGTTGGTTATAAGATAAACAAAACAACCAAAAGAGGTAATTACTCCTTTTTGAGAGTATCACAGCGAAAGTCACGAACACTTTAATGTAGTATTGTGGTTTGGGAAACCTCCCGAATAATAAAACGTAAATTATCATTGGGAAGGCTTGGTAAAGCTATACCCAGGTTGCGTCGCAGGCTTCAAGGTACTGGCAAATCACTTGCTCTATCAGGAGTCAAAGATCTTAGCACGTCAAGTCGTGCCAATTTCAACATTTCCAGTTCAGGCCGTTCATCTGTTAATTTAATTAATTAATGAATCAAAAAGAAAAAAAATTGATTCCGAAAAGGAAGCAAAGTAGGAATTGTGCACTTCATGTCTTGATGAAAAATGTAGTATGGATTTCAACGCAAAACCGACCAACATAGGATAGCCACGATTTGCAAAAGCCTTCGCCATCTTCAAAGAATTAGAAAGAGCTTGGTTCTGATAAAGAAATAATATTGGAAAACTGTTATCTACAATAAAATTTTCGATCTTCATTGTGTACAAAACCTAACACATAAAACAGTTATAAAGATGTAGAGGAGGCACACTATATATACATCGGTTCAGAATGTACATAAAATATAATGTTAGTTCTGTCTTTATGAGTAGGTACAATAATTTAAAGGTGAAAAACCACACAATTCAATTGTTTACAATAAGTAAATCAACAGTTTCAATTATTCTTATATATGTACAACAGTACAATTTTTCTTCATTCTCTTCGCCTCCACAATTTGTACTTGAGTTTATACAGCAGACGAGAACATCCACGCAAGCCATTACAAATATTTATGCAGAATATATCAATTATGATGGGTTTTCTTGTATGCATTTCCGATGCAGTTGGATAACATGCGAATGCGAGATCCTACCACTGATGTCGTCAGTCTCAATGTTCAATTCAGGGACCTCGAGAATTCTTTTTGGAGCCAGAATGACGCAAGAAAACCCTAATTCTTTCTAACAGTATCAACAAAGCTATCTTGCTGGAGTTAATAGGTAGGATTCCTTACATCTTGAAATAATGGGATCAGGAGAAAAAAAGTCAATGTACCTACGGGTTAAAGACTACTTAAGTCCTCATTGTAACTAATCAAAGAACGACGAGATTTATCACAGAAACAGTTGATCTTCACAAGATGTAGAGATGAAGGTATTGCTCCTCAAATATGCATGGCATCTCAAGATCGCATATGTTGTTCAACACAAAGCGGAGTCTTTTCCTATGCGATAAGGTGTTCTTCCCATCCCTACTCAATACAAAAGCGTCACAAACTTAACCCAAAGTAATATCAGTGTCCGTTTGCCATTGGGGTAGCATGATATGTTCAGATAATATTTGGAGAAAATTAGCAATTCGTTTGAAAACAAGCAGATCTCATGCTATACCTCGGAGATACCAACTTGTCCAGATTTTTTACCAACACGTAAGGGAAGTGAATTTCTGAAGTACCCACGAGTTAGTACACTTTTCGAATTCATTTTAATTTGTTGATTTTTGCCTTTGAACTATACACACCACAGTACTTCAAACTGAATTTACTTTATTCCACAAATTCCACATTTTCAAGAATTGCTGGTACAAGTTCATGTTGAATGAAGGGCGATGTATGAACATGTGTTTCAAGGAAAAATACAGTTTTCAGGAAAACAAAATTAACAAAACTGTCAAAAAATTCATGGAGTAGCTATCTATTTTTTTTTTTTTCAAAAGTTGTCAAAAACATTCCGATGTAACCAGTATAGTTGGTGACTTCAAAATAATCCAATACTCGAACGGAATTCAACAATGAATCCAGGTAGATACAAAAACCATAAAATTAATAAATATGTACCTGAAATAAAATGTCAGCAGCTAATACGAAACAATTTGGAGAATCATGTCCACCAAAATATATTATTTTTTCAACAGGGAAAAAAATTCAAAATGGGGGATTAATTCGAAACAATGATTTCAACGCAATGGCAGCACATAAGTATCAGGCCCACCCATAACACTTCTCCGCCATTCAATAAGTCAATGTCCGAAGAATGCGGAACTATTATCGAATAGGGGGCATATGTAAAGTGATGGGTTTGTAAGAAACTCAGATGCTGTTCACAGATTAACAATGTGGGTTCATAACACCTAAAATTGTACTATTGCGAGTTCAGTAAGCACATATTGGAGCTGTCGACAATTAAGGATAGAGTCCAACGTGTTGAACAATGGGAAAATACTATTCACTAATGTATTGAAATGGATCTCTTGCGCCTGAGACTCCTCTTTTGAGAAACGAATACCGATACAATACCATCATACACGTACAACATGTTTAGAATCTGTCATCCATGGCATTTTGCATTAGTGCTTGGTGATTATTGGTACCTACGCACTAGGTTTAAAAGCACTTTAAGTATTGTTTTTTTTTTTTACACTGCATAAAGCAATAAAATCCCAAAAAAGAGAATTGTTCTATGCTCCTCGAACGTAGACAACCAAACTGGCAAACAACGAAAAGTCGCGATAGAAAACCATCAACAAGCGTTCGAACAATCATCAACCGAAACATTCAAAACGTGAGCTATAACTGTACATAAATATAACCTCAGCCATTCAGCCGAATAAATGAACATAGCATTTTGCCAAGAACGTTTGCATTTCTTTCTTTCATTCTGTGGTGAATAGGCTTAATTTATTAGTTTTTAAAAATTGTAGATTGGCACAAAATTATGAAGATTTTTTTCATCTCAACCACAGTTTCAGCCTCAACGCGTCAACGCCGTTCAGGTAGTACCGAAACAGTCTTTTGTCCCTGACGAATCCGAGGTTTTCATAGAGCCGTAGGGCTGGTTTGTTGGTGATTTCAGTTTCAAGGACCACCTGAAAAGATAATTCAATTGTAAAAAATAATAAAAAATACCAATAACAACCTGATTATAAAAACAAATAACTTGATGTGTTTCCACCTGACTGTCAATGTCTTTTTTTTTGTTTTCGTTTGAAGAAGGCAGCGTATGTAGATGACTCTTACAATTCCCATCTAATTTTTGTGCTTTTTTTCGATTAAGAATTTGGTATGTTTTCAAAAGTACTTATTGAGTTTATAAGTGTGGTCATATAAAAACCAGACATGAATCCCCTTATTTTTCAAGGTATTTTAGGTACCTGCGTACAAGTTCTTTCAACCCAGTTTCAACCCCCCCCCCCTCCTCCTCCTCCTCATCGGCCTAAATGCTCAAGTTCTGCCTCCAGTTCGTCTTCATTGCAGAAGCGCCTTCCTCCAAGAGATTGCTTAAGCTGCGGGAATAGTTGAAAATCCCTGGGGTCTAGATCTTGAAAGTGCAGTGGATGGCTAAAAAGCGGGGCAGTAGACCTCTATGGTTATACAGCCAGATCATTTAAATGATTAATTTTACACATTAAGTACCGAAGATGAAAAATTGCCTATGCAACCTACAAATATGGGATAGGAGGGGAGCTAGTAAACAGAGATGAAAGTTACGGCTGGGGGGGGGGGGGGGGGGTTAACAAGGGTTTACGTGAGCGCATTGTGTTCATAAACGGTACTTACTAAGCCTAACCAACTCCCTAGAAAAATCTGTAGATTCAACCAGAGCACCAGAGAGAATAGTGCTCACCAAATTGACAGGTACACGAATGACCCCCCTTGGGCGGACGGAAAAGTGGTGATGCCGGGATAACAAAGGGCGGAAGGAGCCCACTGAAGGTTAGTTGAAGGAGTGTTGAGCGGGGGGGACTGTCGGGTCGGTACGGTCGCTTAGAACTGGATTGTACTCCTGTTAATCATTTAAACAATAAAACATCCCATCTGAATGACTTGAAAAGCTTTTGAGCTTCATGAGCACTGTGTGGACGAGCGTTGACGTAAAACAACAAAATTTTGCATGTCAACGTTTTTGGACATCCACAGTACCTTCCAGATCTCTCCCCTCCCCTTCCCTGACTTTCACCTATTCCCACAGGAATCTTGAAGGAAATAAAGACGAACTGAAGGCTGCAGTGTAGTGGCTAAAACTGCAAAAAAAACGTGTGCCCAGGTACCAAAAATGCCTAGAAAAAGACAGGGATTATGTTCAGAAGTGATCATGTATATACACATGTAAATACATTTTTTTCAATTCTTAAAACGTGTTTTTTTGTTTATTTTTATGATAGGGATCGTTACTTGAGACTCCCTTCGTATTACTTACCAATATGTTGTGTGGTATACAAACTGGCATACAAGATATCTAGGGGAAAATATATTCCAAGTTGCAAAACTAGGAAAATTATGAAATAGAAATAAGAGATGGAGCTAAATGGATAACACTGTTGGTATACTTATTGAGAGCCTGAGAAATATACGTTGAGCATACCACTCCTAATTGATTTGTTAGTAGTTGCTAATGTCCAAGAGGTAGAAAACTCACAATCAACAGACCTATTATGTGGAAGCTATTAAGACAAAGCGCTCAAATGAATGGATGACCTTTTTCCACCGTTTTCCAGTGACACTATTATCGATTAGACTCGAGCTGAACAAAAGTGAAGCTGGGAGACCTGGTTGAATGCAGGCTTTCCGGGACGGCTAAGGCGATGAAAATCAATGTTTTCATTTATAACAAATTAGATACGGCTAATTTCCAAGTCAAGACATTCACAAGATCTGTTAGTCAAATATATTTATACTTCACAGCATGAAAGTGAGAAGGTTTTTACTTTTAACTTTTGATGTAGGCATCAAATTAGCTGGCAGCAATACATGGTGCCTAATCGGCTGACATTCAAAGTTATTAACAACAGGGTATTTGACTTAAGATGGAGCCAGTCTGGGTGGGCAGTGAAGTAAAACTCAGGCTGGGAGGAGGATCGAAGGCAAATCAGTAAAGTGAGTCCATTTCTCAAGCCGTGTTTAAATTCATATGAAACTATAGAGGCTAAACCGCTAATACTTTGTAGTTATGTATCAATTGAAACATTAATTATTGCAATGGTTTAGTAGTGCCAGTGACAACGAACTGATAATTGGGCACTACCACCCCGAACTATTCTTGTTTAGCAAATTCAGGTTTGCGTATGAGGAAATATCGATGCGTCCTGACCACGCATTTAAGTTTGCCACACGCACTGATACGGACTAAGTCACTCGCGACGAAGTTGTGGAAACCCATTTCAAATAAAAACGGAGTAAGATGGAACGTTGTCTATATTTCCACGAAAGTAAAGAGTTACACTGTTAAATCGATTTCGACAGTTAGGTCATCATCAGCAACTGCCAGTTCATGTTTGTTACTGATGGTGACCTAACCGTCGAAAACGATTTAACAGTGTAACTCTTTACTGCAGGAGATGCTGTGGGATATCAATGAGCCCAATCATAATCAAATTCATTGCGAGCTAAATTGTGGTCCATTCCTATCTACTTATCTCACTATATACACAAATCTTCAGAAACAACTATTTATAGCTTTTCCTAAACGAAATAAAGGTTTTTCCAAAACAATTGAAGGTTTTCCGAAACATTATAAAGATTATCCATTTCAAAATAAAGGCTTTTTACTTTTTTTTACTGAAAGAATGCACGCGTGCGGCAGAAATCTCCCTAATCATGCTTCCAATAGTCTACATCAAACTCGATAAAGAATGGACAGGCAGGCTGTCCTTGTCTTGTTTTCATCAAGTGTTCGAGTCCGCTACAGTGACATACCTAACGATCTTTATTTTGAAATGAAAACCTTTGTTTTGTTTCGGAAAACCTTTAATTTGACTCGGAAAAGCTATATAATTAAAGATTTAAAAAGAGCTAAAACGGAAAAAATACGCACAGCCAACAATGTAGTGGAATGTTATTTAGAAAACTCATCAAACTAATTTTTGTCCATAACAATTAGGTAATCAGGTAGGTGATAATCTCAATTGACATATTGCCCATATCCTGTATTAAGTACTTAAATCGCCTAGTTCTTTTCTTCATTTTTGTTAGCAATACCGAGTTATTTCAGGAAGGCAAGATTATATTTTGAGAGGTGCAACCGTGACGCTGAGAAAGTACCCGCTTGCCACCGATTTCAGACCAGTTTATTATTATCAATCAACAATAGCTGTAGAGTTTATAAATAGGTTGTGTATTGCCTTGGGCACGCCTTATCTGATGCAATATGTCTCATTGATATTCCAATGTCGGGAACAGAGTTTTCAAAGGAAACATGCAAATGATAACAGAGAATAATAAATTACTCATTATAACAAGGAAATTAGCTTACTTCATCGGCGCCGTCGGCCACCATAGCCCGGATCGCTTTCAAAACCAAATTGGATCCTAAAATTAAACAGAATACGGGATTATAGCAGGAACGAGGTACGTTGTGGATACGTAATCGTAATAATTTAGCGTCACGGATCAATTAGATAATTTAAACTGTAACCTGTTGGGTCACTCACCTATTTTCCTTTTCCGATATTTTTCGTCCACTGCAAGCATTGCGATATAACCCCTTTTGACGACTTTCCTGTGCATGTCCAGTTTGCAGACTATGGCTCCAACGCACGACTTTCCGACCATAGCCTAGATAAATTTACGAACATGTTAGAAGCAGAAGGTTTTTATTTGTAGATGTCATGGTATGACAACACAAACGCCTTAACTAAAAAAAAATGAAAGACAAAATTTAAAATCAATATTAAAGAAATAAGAGATGCTGTAGAAATAATTAAGTGTACTTTTATAATACACCTGAACTTCTTCAATGGTTGCACTCGAATAAACATTGGAAGATGATTTAACAGGCTCGATCCAATTTGATTAGGACTACGGAGGCAAAATTTCGTACAGAAAGAGGGTAAAGATCGTCTATCGTTCTAATGGCATAAGCGAGGAAGTCTATATTCCTGGCAAACAAGCTCCAGCCAGTTTCTGACAAACATTGATCAGCTGGAGAAGTAACGCGTTAGGAGAGACAAAAAGTTCAGACTTCAGAAATGGAGACGCCATGATGCCATGGTACCAGTTTACTCGAATCTCTCGTTTCATTTCATCGATTCATTGCTCAAGAATTACGCTCCACTAATAAACAGCAATACATTCACATGGAAAATATATCAGCCTAAGAATCTCTGGAACCCAGCATTATCATGATGACTCTTCATAAAATCACAGTAGGTCAGCTTAGAAGAGATGGTCTACATGAGACTACCTCAGTGGACCCCAAGAAATTCACCGAATATTCCTGGTGACCATCAAGACGTTGAGTTTCACCAGGAGTTGAGTTGCATCTTTATCTGTGCCAAGGTGTTGCACCAATCCCAGATTGGTCAAAGTGATGGACTCGGTATTCATAAAAGTGGACTGGAACGAATTGCAGTCAGCAAACACCATAACGTGGACACTGTCTTGGACATTAGAATATAAATCGTTGGTAAAAAAAAAAAAACAAGCATAGCACGAGTATGAATCCCTTGTCTAGCACACGGAGCGTAAAGGATAGATTTGTGAGCAACAAAACTATAAGTAAACCCCACGTTTCCTGAAAATCTAATCATATTCTGGTGAAAACTGTAGAAATTAAGCTTATTAAATAAACCTGTAGTGTTTTGAAATTTTTTTTGTAACAAAACCCCCTCAAAGGCAAAGGAATCAGTTGATTAAGGATGGGAAAAAACATTGGGATGCCCACAGATACACAAACATGCTAACCAAGGACTAGAGGAAAATACTAAACGAGAGTGGAAAGTTTGATTTTGGAGATAACTTTTTTCATCTCTCTTAACAATGCTTCCACTCGGAAGTTAACAATTCAGTTCATGAATCGAGATGGTGGAAGGCGGGTGTGACATCACACTAGCTGTTATCTTGGACATGACAACAAATCCTTTCATATACACCCAGGATATAGGCGATTTAAGAACAGGTAAAGTAGACAACATTTTCAGGTTGAGGCTTTTCGTCCAACTGCCACTGGCTTAGCTGACAGGGAGGTCCGATACGACCAATCTGTCACGTCGCCAGTAATGACATGATACAAAATGAATCGAGGTAATGATAAAAGTAACCCTCCTTTGAATATAGTGATTTAAGAAGATCTTCTACCCGAAACGGGCTCTTTAACCTAGCGTTTTCCCCTCAAACAACAGTTATAGCGATTTGATTATTGTTGCTGCACTAGACCACATGAAACCGCCAAAAGCTTAACAATTTAAACAATCTACGTTTTTATTGTAGAATAACTATATAACAAACTTTGATGAGTCTTGTAAGCAGAGATATCCTTTGGAAAAAATATTTCCAATAATCATGTTCATCCAAAATTTCTGTCAACAGGATTTTCACTGACTTAACAAAGAAGGGAGGCCATGCATGCTTTCAATAATACAAATCCTCAAGAAACCCATTCCAAACTGAAAATTCCAAATTCCTAGAGTGAGTCCCCCAAACTCACTATTTGAAGTTACTAGCATTTAAGAAGATCCCAGGTTAGATGAAGTACCTACCTATATATCCATCTGTAATGGACAAATAGAATTTATAAAGTGGGCTGTGTATAAAGGGGGGAAGGTGTCTTAGCTAAAACGGATAAGGGGATTCAACAACCAGGCTCAGCTCCCTCTTTAAGTCACGAAAAACAAACTCTTCTGGTTTTATTCAGCAAACTACTATTTTGGAGCGTTTAGCCAATTTAAGCATTTTCACTGCAACTTTTGTCATAAACAAATTTTTGATGTTTTTGTCAAACAAACAAAGAGCATGATCATAGCAAAAGAGGAGGTCCAACACACTGGCCTGACAGTGGAGCAAGTTGGAACCATTAAATACCTAGGGGCAACACTGAGCGAGAATGGAAAAGTTAACAACGAACTCACCACTCGTAAGGGTAACAGCAGCAGGCTGTTCTATGAAATGAACCGTAGATTTCTAAGCAAAGCTGAAGTCTTTCCTGGAACCAACCCTGGCCTTATACAAATCAGTGTATGCTCCTGTTCTCACTCACAGTTCTGAATCTTGGGCACTCACTAAGAAAGAACATGAACGAATACAAGTATCCGGAATGTCTTGAGAAAGTGACCAGAAAAACGGGATGGGAGAGAGTGAGAAACAACGATAAGACCCATGGAACACATTGTCAAGGAGTCACAGTTGTGATGGTTAGGCCACGTGACCAGGATGCCGCCTCCCGAAGAAAGCCGTTGAAGCTCAATCAGCCAGAAGAAGATCGGTGTGGCTGGACAAAGTTCTAACTGCAGTCATAGAAAGAGGAGTCCGATGGGAGGGAGTGAAGATGTGCCAGAATCGGACTGAATGGCGTGGCGTTTGTCAATCCTCTACACCCTTTGAAGGTAGAAGAGGAAGTGAATAAGTTGTCAAACTAATCGGTGGCAAGCATTTACAAAACCAAACCGTTCAGTGAGGCAAGTATGATACCCAGCATACCTGTTTCATATCATATTTCTGGCACGGGAATGATGAAGCCTTCTCACTCTAGCAGTAGACAACCGAACCGTTTAGTGAGGAGAGTAGCTGGTTCTTTGTGTAAAGTTTCTGCAGTAATAGTAACAGCAACCAGTTTCCTGTTAAGTCATTTTCAATGTTTTTTTTCTACAGAATGAAGAAACAGCACACCGAAGAAGAACAATAGACTAAGCGTATGAGCGAAACCAGTGCAGGTTTACCTGTAGGTGTCTCTGAGCAGATACACTGTTTAGAAAACAACCTTTGGATTTATTGGAGGACTGTAAAGAATACACAGTGCTGCATCAATTTGCCATGGGGAGGTGTATTGTTTGATAAGCGAGAGAACTGACAGAGGGATGCACCAAGCCGCTAAAACCTCATAACCACATGCACGATACTCCGACCACCGCTCCGTTGGGGAAATGTTATTTTCAGTTACTTTTCGATAAGATTCATAACATTACCTAACATAATTCAACCTTCTCCATGTGCACTAGGCGGGGAGGATTATCCAGAGACCATTGGACATTTGAAGCCAACGTTAAACATCTTGTTTATACAATATAGATATCTTATTAATCATAATCAAGTGAGTAGTAAATGAGTCTAATGAATATAAATATTATTTATATAATCATATTTATTTATATACTTCGGTCTAAACTTCCTTCCAGACACGTAAAATTAACAAGGTAACGTAACATTTAGGAATGGGTACAATGTCAGCAGCTGTTCCGTGAAGAAGGCTGCACCCATACCTACCGTAGAAATTATATGCAGAATAGGTACAAAGCAGAAAGCCGTCTGCAAACCTTGTAAATCAATGTAGTAATTCTTAGGAGTAATAAGCAATATTATTAAAATTTCTACTAGTACCAGAAGATTCTATTTATACTTATAAGTATGTAGGTATGGCCCATTTTCAAAGAGAATGGACGTTATCAGTCGAAAGAAACTAAACATCGAAAAGGTGAGTTTAATCAATATTCTACTAGTACACACAAATGAGGAACTAGGTAATAGGAACTAGCTGATACGGAGGACTCACCAAGAAGCAAAGCTGGGGCCAGTTGTGTATGAAGTAGCGATACGTATATATGGAGTAAGGCTCAGATAAATCCTTCTGTATAAGGCTCATAATGTCAGGCATTTGAAGCTCGGAGACGTACGAAACGTACTGCACCTCGTCCGTCGGATCGACCTCCGTTCCGTCAGTCGGTATCCCATCCTGTATACTGGGAACCGACTCGCAGGGCAAAGCTGCGACATTTCCGACACCTTCTGTCGACCCCACACAGTCCTGGGGGACCACAACGGATTTCGTCGCACTTCCTTCATTCCCTTTCGCCCTTCCACAATGACTAGAACTATCTGTAACTCCACAATACTCACTAGAACAATAACTTAGGTCCTTAGAATCGACGTTTCCACTATCAACTCCGTTACATAAACCATTGGGGCTTTTCAAGCTCAGGTCCCTCAGGTTGGTCTCGCAATTTTGTAACAATTCTTTCTTGTTTAAAATCAATTCATCTTTCGAAGGGATAATAGTTATATTACGATTTGAGTCCTCTAAAGAAAGCTGAATTTCGTTTGTTTTATCGTTGATACACGTTTTGGTGACTTCGACGGAAGGTAAATGGTTTTCCAGTTTCTTTTCTTCGGCTTTTTCCATGTTACACCACTGCACCAAGAACACATTAAATACGCCCGAAGTCCACTTCAAACAAACGTCAAATAAATAGGCACATTATTGCAATAATATACCCGATCATGAACAAATTTTGCAAGAACGAAAACGACACCCCCACAGGGCCATATTGAATGGGCATTCCACGGCCTTATGAATCATTGATTTATTGAGTCATTTTCGTACATTCGAAAGATCAAAATATCGACTTCTCCTTTCATTCAACATGGAAGAAGAAGTTCCGTGTCCTGAGTTTAGTTTCAGTATTCGTAACTTCAAGTAAGAATATGAACCTTGCGGTGAAAAAATAAGACATGATACCATCTCAATTAAATCCATACAAGTAAATATGTGCAACTAATATGATAAAATGTCTTGTTTTTGTCAAAACGAGGTTTGTTAGATATTGTGAACGGTACACAATCTATGAGAATTTAGGTAAAAATGGGTTGGTATTAGATAGTGTCTGTACCTTCCAAAGGAACAATTTTATGTTTTAATAGAATTTTACCATCTATCATAGACACATTTAATGAAGATTGTTAAAAACCAAGAGTGTACACCTGTTCCGATGTTATTCCAAACTCTGAATTTGTGTAGAAAATGCTGATCCCCGAGATTTCAATGGTTCAGTGGTTCATTAAGAAGAAGAAGAAGAAGTGAAACAAGGACACTTATCAACGAAGGGTGATAGTCAGCTGATAACAATGATAAGAAACCGTGTGTTTTCAAAATTTTCGAGAGCTTGATAATAAGTCTAGTTATGATGCTTAGAAAACCAGTTCTGATTTATTATTGTGATAACTTTTTCTACAACTGGAATCAAGAACTACGTTTTTATTCACTCGACAATAGTTGTCCCGTGTTAGACTGTTGTGTATGAACATTGAAACAACTTAATCCCCATGCGTATCGTCAATGTCACCTTCCGACGTCAGGGAATTTTTCTAGTCACGAGGTTCCTTTTTTTATTATTGTTGCTCTAAAAGCGGTAGCTAAACTTGTATCTATAGTTTCAGTTGTTGAAGTTACCTACTCAATTAGATCATTCAAGAAGTTACCTACAGAATTGTGTTTGTAGCCAATTTGAATAATTAAGAGGTGCTGTATTGAAAATTCTTCATTCCGAATGATGTGATCTGTGAGGTGTCCTTCCGGCAGGATATCCCTTCCTTTTCCCAGCTCCTGATGACTGGTTAACGTAAGACATTCTTGAAGGCACTTTCACTATTCTTGGTAGAGGGGGCGACGGAGTCCTTGAAGCCTGACTGTCTTACAAAATGCATAGCCACCTTGTGAAGGAGGGATAAACTTTCTCCTTTTCTCTTTCAAAAAAGGCTGCCCGTTTTGTGCGTAATACAACGTCAGAGGCACTTGTTGGATTCGCGGAAGGAAGAATCAGCGGAGCACAGGGTAGGAAAAAAAAACATCTCCCCAGACGTTCGAATGGCTTCAACACCTTTGCGCTTGTTCTGTTTGGGCAGTAGATATTGTCGAAGTTACGAATCAATTTCTTGGTTGTGTGCTCATAGACAAAATGCATTATGCGTTCATGCTCGCAAAGTTTCATCTGTGGCCCCTGCCAAGCAAAATCAACGTCCGGATTGGAATAGAGCGGTATCGGAAGCGGAAAAGATTGTTGGATATCCCACATCCTTCCTGAGCCTTAGGTGGCTCCTCAGCGATGAGATAGCGAATGTTGCACTACATCTGCGGAAGCTTGTCGGATCCAATCACCCTCTACTGAAGACAGCCAAGTAATATTTTACTCATTACATATTTTTATTTCCTCCTTTAATTCATTGAGTCAAGAGATATAGCCATTATTCTGAAAATAAATTAACAACTCATTCAGGAAACATGGGCCCTACTCGAACTTTTTTTATAAGATTTTTTAATCTATCATACATAAAAAGGCATGCCATATATTATGCACATATAACATTCCTACTGGTTAAATGATAGAAAATGGAAAATAAAATCTATATTAAAAATCGTTTGATTAAATCATAGAAGGCACGCTACATAAACATATTCGATTACCAATATTTGATTACCTACCTGATATTACGCAAGGACTCTCACTTTTGAAAAATAACGTACCTTTACTTACAGGTTCGATTCATGAAATGATTGTGAGAAAAATACAGATACTTACCTCATTTTTATTAAATTATTATTCCATGTTATGAAGGCATATGGGAAGGCTTTTGCAAAGTAATGTTAATCTCATGATTCTTTACGTTGATTGAATTCTGATTCTCAGTATTTGTCTTTGGCTCTTGCCATGAACCTCATGGTACGGATTTTTGAACGATTTCAATAAGGTTACATTCTAAACGAAGAGAGACACTTTAATTCTTTAAAAACCGCCGCTATAAGTTGTTTTAGATTTCAAATTTTTTAATAAAATAAACTCCAGGGGACCATTCTTCAAAATTGGAAATCATTTACGTTTTCTTAATGAAATTTTTTCCTCGAAATTACGAGTGTTGTCATAAAAGTAAGAATCTTCGAAAATCCGATGGCATATTGGTAGTCGAAAAATAGTTCTCCGAAATTTTAGGAACGTCATACATGTTTCCAAAATGTGCTGAAATGGGTGAAAAGTCAAATTTGATCTGAAAAACCACCATGTAGCTTTTTTCGGAAACGACCTTGTATTTGATCAAACTGAGATTTCAGTAATTTCTGAAAGTTGTAACCAAAAAGGGTGGTGTTTGATTTAGTGTAATAGGGAGATTAAAGAAGGGATTTTACTAAAAATACTTTTACTTATTATTTTGAAAGTGGGAAAACGTGTAATAATGTAATTTTGACGGAATGTGACTGCTTACAGGTGCAAAACGTAAAATGTTGACATTTTAAAGTTAAAAAATAGGGCAGAAACGACGACGAAAACAATCGTTACCAACGAAAAACACAAATACTTATCGAAGCCTTTAAAGGATTCCATATCTTTCTGGGTTCGTGGAGGCGTTGAAAGTACTTTCCTTCAATCTAACCTTGTCTAGATTTTTTTTTTTAAATAACAAAAATTAAATCATCATTAATTGGCGTGAATAGACCGGTCATCCGGTAAGAATTATCGTTGATGCTACAAAGTCGATGCAAACAAAAAAATTATCGAATTTTAGTTGAAAACAATGCAAATTGTTTCATAAAGGTTTATTACTTTTAGCCCCCCCCCCCACACACACACACACACACACACACACACACACACACACACACACACACACACACACACACACACACACACACACACACGAGACGTTTCTTAAATGGCAAGTCGTCAAAACGGGAAAATTAAAAACAGCCGTTTTCAACATTTTCACCATTAAAAACGAGTATTTAAAAAAGTCAAATGAGCTCATCATATGGGATACGGTACATCCCAGTCGATTTTTCGTCGAAAATTACTAGTAAACGACACCCCACTTGCGTAGGGCAGCGAAAACCCCAAAAAAACAACGTTTTTGACCAGTTTTTGCCCTATACCATCTGCAGATCATGGGATCGGGTTCGGCTTGAAGTTAAAACCCACTAAGCCCCAAGTAGAGCACATGCGCTAAAGAAAGGATTTTTTTACGTCAATTCTAAGCCTTTTATGGCACGTACGGCGGATGGGTATTGCAGATTTTGAGTCTTTGACCCTTGAATCGTGAAGTGACAAATTTTGAGGGTGGTTATAAAAACACGATTATAAAGGCTTATCATTGAAGATGATGAATCAAAATTGAAATCCTGAAAATGTTACTTTGATTTGCCGCTTAATTATAAAACTTATGAACTATAATTACAATTATAAACTAGTGATTTAAATTATAAACAAATGCATAGTTGTTTCGATATGCAACTTAAAATGACGACCATGTAGGTGAATCGGCGTAGGAAGCATTCCGATTCGCCGTATCGCGGCAGGTAAAGGCGCTGTCAGTGTATTGCCTAATCGTGAAGGATGACCTCGCCATGGGTTGCCGCGCATTGCATCATAATGTTTCCCGCTCGGGAACTCGATCTTGACGGGTTCTCGAAACGCGTCTTTGCCTACTTCCTTGGACACAATCAAGATTTTTCTAATCTCAACGCGAGCGCCACGATATCTTGATGGTATTTAACGAAAAATTATAAGTTAAGGCACAACCGATACAGCAAATTACTGTTTTATAATAATGGGATTTTTGTCTTTTTAGTTTTTATTTTATTTTACTGCCTTCCAAAAAGATTTCCCCAGAGCTGGGGCTTCATCAGAGAGTTAAATGTATCATGTTGGGACAATAAATAAGTAAATAATACGAGGAGATAATGAATTTTGCAGAAATATGTATTGTTAGGAAATGCATTACATTGAAATGTTACTTGAAACGTACAAATCAAGGGAGAAGGAGGGTTGCAATGCACGCCATTGACATTAAACGAGATATTCAAATAAGATCGAGAAAAAACTGTTCTTTCATTCAGAATATTTTTGAGGTATTGGGTTTAAACTCTTTCAACATTTTAGCTCAGAATTTAACCCTTAGTGGTTGATGGTAATCGATGCAAAAGATTTCAGGTTGGTACGTAAGGAGCATTGTGTGGAAATTAGAATCCTAGTGGTCAACTTGTAAAATTCTAAGGTCCGTTGGGTTTATTCGAAAGACTTATACCAGGTTTTCATCAGGCACCATTATATTTTCGATTATGCACGAGTATACTGTACAAATGTCGGTTCAAGGAATCCAAATACCAAAACCACTTGGCAAATCTTTTTTCAAGTTTTTAGTTTTGGTTAATTTAGCTTGTGAAGAGATTTTAGCCAGAAAGAAATCTATGGAACAATGTTGTAAAATTTTGAAAAACGTGTGGTTTCAAAACAAACATTTTAAATTCCATGTACTTCTGGTAACGCGATTATGCAAATCATCCCTCATTTCAGCGTTTCACCTGTATTTAGACGAATTATTCCATAAACGCAACACGACTGACCCATTTCGAAGGAGAAATACTTAGATAAATATTTAAAATACTTAATTAACATGCTAATTTATTACTATTCCGTGGTTTGTACTATCGTGAAAGAATTTCCTACCATTTTAAACTGAATTAAGATCCGGAAGGAGTGCGACCAGATCTTTTTTTAAATGTTTATTTTAAGTTTTTAAATTTTATATTGGGATTTATTTTAATCTCTATTGTTTAAGAAGTTTCCGTGAGAGATTGGGAGTTTGTTTACACAGCTTTGTGCTCTTATAGTTACTGAATAGTACTTTAGTTCTCCCTGCAATATTCGTACTTGTATGAATCATTTTGCTTATTATTGAATGGAGGTAGAAATTGATCAAATAGCTCGTTTTCTTGTTGTCCTGACCGTTTTTCACCCTCTCCGAGCAAAAATCGTGTTTGTGAGGATGTTGAGGCGTAGTTTACCTGGCGACTGGCAACTAAGTATGCACGCCCAATCCTAGAGGTCCTTGAGTGATCGCTGGAAGAATCTTCTTCAAATACTAAGCAGGAATGTAGAGGTACCGCCGGCGTCCGTGAAACTGAAGGTTCATACAAATGCGAAGAATTGTTTCGTTCCACAACTGACTTACGTTTGTTGAAGTTCTACAGTGGAGACCACAATTCTGATGTCTTTCAAGTATACTAAAGACAGAACTAGTAAAGTAAGGACACGGCGAATGGCGAATGTCTGCTGTATTTTGAGGCCTGAGTTTCAGTGGAATTTTTGAGTATCACTTCGAATTTCATAGAAATCGGACGATAACTGTAGAAGTCATTGATGGCTCTAGGGTTTTAAAATGATCATTGCGCAGAGCCTAACTTGGTCCAAGAATAATGGATTCCAAACAGAGCACCTGCATTCGGATACCTCCAAATCCCTCAAAATGCCATCGGAATTGATATAATATAGACGATATCGATAGATTGATCTATCTATATAGATAATTTGATAGAATCTTGGAAATTATTATGCTCATTTACAATTTCGCTAGTACCGAGGTAAATAAATTCAGATTGATTTTAAAGGGAACTATTTTGGACCTAACTCGCGTAACCTTGAAGTTATCTACAAATTAAAATTATGATATTATGCGTGATGCCAGGATTCCAGATTCTGCGCATGCGCCATAGCTACTGTCTTGGTGTGAAAATCATTATCAAATTCATTCTCAATAATTGTCAAGATTTGTGTGAAAATGCAGATATTTATTGTCAGAAATTAACGTTTTGAGAATTCAGCCTTTTATATTCAAACTGATGGTCTAGCTTCATCAAAACTAATGGTAATTTTTATTTATTACAAAAAATGTCATTTCAGTGTGCTTAGGATCTGAGGACGTCGATTTACCGACTGATGTGGGTTTAAAATTACCCGGGAAATATTTTACTCTTGCAGCAAGAACAATAATTTTTTTGCATCGCCTAAAAGTGAAAAAATTCATTTTATTTTGTTCGAGTCCAAAGCTAATTGTAACAGTCATAGTTCTATGACTCAAAAATGAATATACCATCCTCATTATGTTGTGTTTATCAAGCCGTAATCTAAGCAATGTCAACTAACCTATTCTTCTTCAAATCCTTGTGTTGCAGAAGTCTGATTTACAATGGAAGAAACAACATGCAAGCTTGGGGCCTCATCGTACTGCTCATTTCGAAAGCAGCTGGACATTGCAAAGTAGATGACATCGAAGAGGATAAAGCGGCAGGCGTTCTATACAGGTCATTTGTTGAACCGTTTGTTTAGCGGACAAAGTCTCTAACGTATTTTCTTAAATTTTGTGCATATTCGTGTGTATTTAGTTTCATGTACTCTTGTTTTTAAAATGTATAGATATCGTTTCTTAGTCGTTAATTCTAAGTTAAGATATCTCCTTCAACACGCTAGCCTTTATCACCATGTTTTGTATGCATAATTTCCAGTCAGAGGGCCCTAGCGGAAGTGACTGAAATGATCAGGACCAGCCATTTAGTGCACAAAGGCCTAGTGAACATATACCCTAATGATTACGACTCAGCGGAACTCTCCGATATGTCGTTCGGCAATAAAATTGCCCTTTTGAGTGGTGACTATTTGCTGACAACATCTTGCATTGAGCTGGCAGCTCTGAGAAATAACGAGGTAAATTCTTAGATACAAACTTAGACTTTGTTTCTATCTTGGTATGTACATATGTTCCCAATAAAAGGCTAAACTGCCGGTTCAATTTTGCTGGCAGCGGTCGTAAAATTATCAGCGAGTCCCGGCACACTACATGGGCTAGAACCTCCAAAACATCTCTCTGCTTCTTAAACAGCTATCCTTTTCAGTCAATTTGTTTGGTTCCTGAACTTTTGTTATCGTGGTTCTTAACTGGCAGTTTGTTGGCTTAGGACAACCCTGACAACTGGAGGAGCCTTGACGGAATCTGATGTTCTGTCCCAAGCCTTGACAAGCTGCTAAGGGTTCTAGGTGAAGCTTGTGCCTCATTATTGATAGGTGATGGATGGGAATTTGAAATTTTGTGCGGAGCACGCGACGGAAAACCTATTTTTATGGCTCCCGAACATTCATTTTAAGATACATGCAGGATTAGAAAGTGTCTACCCGTTATTTTTTGCGTTTAATTAATCCAATAAGTTTATCCAGATCACCGAGTTTATTCCTTTTTAAACCTAACAACTCGCGAAATAATTGAACTTGACCTATCCCCGCCCGCAGCGCGATCTTGTTTCTATGTTTGTATCCTACTGGACAATTAAACTGCTGGGCTGATTTTGACGTGAGCGGTAAAGACGTGGATGCGTTAGTGATCGGTAATGGACAGAAATGTGGTATTTCTTGCAAAGCACGGGTTTTCTTCCAGTTGCTTTAAAAACTCAGAATAAAAACCATTTCAACGCATGAATTAAGGTTTAACGAACATCATTTGATATCTGTAGAGTTACAAGATTGGTGGATCCGTCACAAATGACGAATTAAGCTAAAACATAACTTGGGTTTATGAAAAATGAAGTTTCCAACTCACAGGAATGCTTACACCTGTCATTTCAAACGCAGTTCGAGCCCAGCGATTTAGTAACATTGATTACGACACATCTTTCGAGTAGCGATTTGCCCATTTATGAAGGTTTCAGGTTTTTTTTAAGAATTACATATCGCTGAATGATGGATCTTCTTACAAATTTATTGAATAGGGGGGGGGGGGGGGGTATTTCTTGTGGAAATTCAATATCAAAATATTAGTTTACTAGAAAAAAAGATGTAGGAATTTCTCAAAACTACTTGTTTACTGACTTAGTTTCTAACTGTTCAAACAAACATCATCATCATAGTATTCAGCCTAATTACAGTTGAGTAAAAATCCCATACACGTGCTCGGTAACCTTAGCAATAGCTTCCTGAGCCTATGTTAATGTAATGAGTATTCTTACAAGGAGTCATTTATATTTCACAGGTAATAGACCTGATAGCTAGCGCCGTACGAGATCAAGCGCTGAGCGAATTTGTTGGGAACCGAGACAAACAAAATAATCCTCTTCCGGGAAATAGCGAATCTAGCACGGCTGAAGAAGACTGGACGAGGCGGAACGTACTTTCGGCGGGAAGTCTCCTGGGGAACGCCTGTGAGGGGACCCTTCATTTGGCTGGACATTCGAAATCTGTACAGGAAGAAGGCCACAAGTTCGGAAAACATTTGGCTTTGGCTTGGCAGGTCAGTTGATGCTTTAGAAAACGATTCAATCATTACAAATTGACGCCTACTTCAAGACGTTCATGTTGTATGCTATGTTGGCTCTTTTTTTTCTTCAAACATATAATTATCTATAAGTTCGTCTCCATACGCGACCAACCACGTGTTGTTTCAGTGTTTTGGAATTATCAGGAGTATAATAATTAGTATATTAGTTCCACTAATTATTAGTATACGGTAATATTATGTTGCTGAACACCGATGCAAAACTCATGTCCAGATACCAAAGAACTTCCACATTATTATTGATAAAATAATAAACCCCTTTCCTAGAATTGGCAACGTTTTTGAAATATTGAGATGCTAATTTTGCTCTATATTGTTTTCGTTACTTTACATCGCCTACCCATTTCTCATCAATTTAATCTATAAGTTCAAGTTATATTAAATTCAAATGCTTAGTAGTTCATTCTCGAATATAAGTTATCAAAGTGTCTTCATTTTTTCAGGCATGCCTTGAATTAGAACCGTTTACCAACCTCCATTACACTCCCAATTCGACGTTCAATCTGACAAGCGCGCCAGTCATGTTTCATCTCGAAAGGGACCCTTCTCTTTACGCAGAAATCAATAAAGGCGCCGATAACATTTATGATGTCGATTATGCAAAGGTATGTTCGATTATATACAATACCGCCAATGGTAGAATCTTTGGTAGGTTGTCTAAGGTAGCCTATAATGCATTCAGGTCTTGCTTTTTATGTTGTTAGTGCATACCATTGTGTTGTATATTATCCGGGGTGTCTCAAAACGGACTCCCTCATTCCAAAATATAAAAAAAAAAATAAAAAAGCACAGAGCGATTTTCTTCAGTTTGTTATGGTGCAACAGTTATTTTTATTAACAGTTATTGTTACAAAACCTACTGGCTCTTATCAAGGTCGTATGAATCGCTGTTTCTAACTTCACACGGTAGGGTGCATTGTTGGCCGCCATTATTCCGTTGTGAGGGCCATTCTGCCTCCTTTTCAGCCCCATAACAACCCCTTAGAAATTGAGAGTAACCTCAATCTCCCATCCTGAACCACTCTGTAGTCTGGATCTATTTCTTGTACATCATACTGTCTTTATTTCTTTCCGAAATGTGTGATCAAATGATTCGAACATAATACAAGTATAATGTATATAGGAATTATGTTACTAATAACATTGAATGATATAAAGAATGTTGTTCTTTACAGGTGCACAGTGCAGTAGTTAATGGCCCTGGAATAGAGCTGACGAAGGAACTTCAAAGGGAACATTCGCAAAACGCCCTTGAAGCCCTCGAGAGCTTCCAGGCTGGAGACGCACGCACAGCTCTTGCCAACATAATTCTCGCCATGGGGCAGCTTTGATCAAATACTGTAAGTTATACTGGCCTCACCAACATTGACAAGTACGATTATTCTAGTAATAGCAATTTAAGGAGGAAGCCCCAGACTCCCAAACTAATTTGTACTTAAAAGGCACCCTTTTTCAAGCTGAATTTGAGTCCCACAGATGAAAAGGGCTGTTGGTTCTGCCAAAAATTCTCTAGAAAGTGAACTATTTTGAAATTTAGTTCAGAATTTTACCGATAGATTGAGATCTGAAGTCAGGTTGAATGACTTGTAGAATTAAACGACCAAAGTTCAATAATTACTGCAATTAGTTCTGGTACACACCTCCATCATACAACCTGTTATACATATTGCTCGTTCCTTCGAACTTTGTTGAAATACTTTTACCCAAAAGTAAAATGGGTGTAAAGACAACGGATAACTTTATAAAGCTCGGTGTTATTTCCTACCAAGTTTGCATATCTAAGGGAAATACGATAGGCAAAATGTTTAGTGCCAAAAAGTCCTAGATAAGTAATGATTTTTGGATGCAACGAGCACGCATTTCAGCAAAATGAACTAGTTTGTTCATAAGATGGAAGAATGAAAAATTTGATTGTAATGTCAAAGATATGGTCAGTGACACTGAGGAGAGTTGGATTTTGTGTGATCTGCAGCAACTTCTTAAATACCATCGAGGCGTTTAGGGATGCACACTAAATCTCTTGCGACAAAATTGTCTAAACTGTAGGTTGTCTTTTTCTCAAAATGTAAGAGTTATAATGTGATGCTGGCGTTTAGGGACTCTAATTCTGATGAGAAAGAATCTTGTAAGGACAGCCATTGTTGACTTGAATTCTTACCCGCATGCGTTGAGGATAAAATCTATTGATGTTACATAAAAAAAAGAAGCAAATTGGAAAGCCAATTTCCTTTGGTATGAGCAATTGCAAATCTTGCAGTGAGCTGATTGTGCCCTTTCATGACCCAACTTCCTAGGGGGCACCGAATAGGAATATGTAACCCCTGACTATTCTTGTCTTGCTGCTCAGTTTCGAAGATTGTGGTCTTGCGTGTGGGAGATGTGGGGTGATCTGTCCATCCACCCTTTTTTGGAGGACTTCCTGTCCCTTATGAACCTTGTGATGGATACGGTTAGCTGGCCCTTCCCAATTCTTGAATCTGTTGCCTCAGGAGATGAATCAGACGCCTCCAAGCGTCTGGGTCACCCCCCCAGCGTGGCGGGCATTACCCCATTAAGCTCAATGGAAGGGGGAACTTTACCATTCCATCGCCCTCACACGGTAGCAGAATTTAGTTACGACCAGTGGCCTTTTTAGTGTTACCTGTCTTGTCACTCCCAATTACTCGCATATCCTCTCATTTATCCTCCTACCTTTATTAATTCTCATGCCCCTGCCCTACTTATTGCGAGCCCCCCGCCTGTGAATGATAGTCGTTCCTCCATTCAGTCCCCCCCCCCCCCCCGTCTTTTCTCAGAGCCCTGGGAGTGTGACAAATGTGGTTAGTGGCCCTTCCTGATTCTTGAATCCGTCGCCTCAGGAGATGAATCAGACGCCTTCAAGCGTCTGGGTCATTCTCAAGCGTGGCGAGCATTATCGCATTCAGCTCAATGGAAGGGGCAACATCACCCTAACAACCTAGGGACACAACTTGGTGGGTGTACTTTCTCCCTAGGCTAGACCCAGTCCCTGTTGTTTCATCTGACAGTTACTGAGATTTATGTCTCAGACTGTGATATGTCTAGTCTATGACATATTTATATGCATCTAGTGCTACAGCTTTATTTCATTTAGCAATTGGGCACTTTGTAGACTACGATGGCAATCAGTTTAGCTACTGAGAGCCAACATCTGCCCTATCCGAGTTGCCTTAAGGCCTTATTGACAGGCATGTGTACATGGTTAACAGAAGTTTGGTATCCTCTACTGTTGTTGTGGCCCACTTATTCAAGAATTAAGGAAAAATCGAACTATCCCCATATAATGCCTAAATTCTTCAATACTAAGATAATTGTGAGTAACTAGATTGTTAACATATCACTTACTTAACTTATTCTTTGATTATTACAGATATTCGCCAAGGGTGTAGATTTGATGGCACCTACTCTTCACGTGTGCGTATTTCACTCCTTACCGGAGTACAATAAGTATTTAGAATGTGTCTTCCGATTTGAACAAACTGTTGAAACTGTTCAATTCCATTGATGCGCACGCAGACAATTTTTTACCAGCTGTTACCATTGTTTTAAATTGTGAGATAACTAAAAATCATAAATATCTGTCGTCTTGATATTTTTCACCACGAGGAATGTTTTTATGAAACCACGTTACTAACAGATATGTAGACGTAAAAACGTCAATGCGAGTCGTAGATTGTACTTCCGTTCACCAACGGTTCACGCCTGGAGTTTTTGATGTTGGTAGGTTTTGTTTCGAAAATGAATTCGAAATTTGCTGTTTGAATGACTCAATAGGGTTGTAGAGTAGAGCTTAGCGTTACTAACGAGTGGAGGTTCGTAACTTATTAAACGGTTTTTACTGAATGGATAGTCTATCAAGGAAATTCTGATGCTTTGTTGAATGTCAAGTAGGATTGTCCTGTAATTAGCGTAAAAAGCAATATAACTACTCAAATCACCGTGGATTTCGCAATGTATCTAGACTTATAGAGCTGTAGAGATTTTGTGGGTCTGTTTTGTGTCATGTCCTTCGAAACCACAAAATTACTGTTTCCATCCAAGTAACGAAATTAAATTCAATGAGATGCTTTAAAAGTTGAAATGGAAAATACTATTATTCAATACCGAAGATTAACATGAAATCTACTATCTGTAATGAATATCTTCTGCGGCGATATTAACATGTTTTTACCTGTCTAGAATATATATATCATCATCGATATTAGAAATTTTCGCCTTGGGATGAGCGGAGCGTGATAAACCGTATCACACCCTCATTTAATGAACTAACTGACATTTACGTGCGTTGTACACGTTGAAATTGGTTTTTGAAAGTACTTGTGGCTATAGAAGCACTTAATAACCTAGGGAAGCCTGTTTCGTTACCCACCTTATTTTCTAGGGTTTGTTAAAATTGTCAGCATTCGAATTAGGTGCCTGAATAATTGTTGATATTTCTAGAGATTACGTCACCGAAGATATTGTTGATCGACGAAGTGTACTTGTATCTGTTAATGTTCATGTTTCTGCAAAGCTCATTGTAGCGACAACTGTTGATGTTTACCACAATAAAATTATTTTTTTGGTTTACTTTCCTACCGTATTTTTCTCAGAAACTACCGAACCAAAGTTCAGGAAACTTGTTTCGAAAAGTCAGATGTGAGAGACTGAATTTTCGGCAACATCAACCCTACACGTAGAATTGAGGGGTTGAAACATTGAAAAATCCAAATTTCCCAAACTTTCAAAATACTTTTAGTGTTTTTTTTTTTTTTTTTAATTGATAGACTCAGTTACGAGAATCGATTATTCCAGCTCCTGGACTGCCATGTTCATCCATTTGCGCTCCCTAAGAGCTAGAACATTGACAGGGAAACTGTTGCATAGGCTTAACGATATGAGCTTTAAGCTCAATAAAGTCAGCGACTACTCGTCGGCAACGGGGCTCAAAATAAACGTAAAGAAAACGAAAGAAATAATAGTGAATGTTTCCTTGAATGACCAGTTGCAGGTTGAGGGAGAGGGCATTGAGCAGGTGGACTTCTTCCAGTACCTGGGAAGCGTTGTTGATGCCAATGGGGGTGCTGAGGAGGATATCAAGAGTAGGATACGCAAAGCAAATGGTGCTTTTGTGCAGCTCTATCCGATTTGGAGAAATAGGAATATTTCTCTTAGGACTAAGCTTTGCCTGTTCATACCAACGTGAAATCGGTGTTCCTGCATGCGTGTGAAACGTGGAAGGTGACCGTCTACCTGTCAAACAAACTCCAGCTGTTTGCCAACCGCTGCTCGCGGCAAATCCTCGGTGTGTGGTGGCCAGGCATCATCTCGAATGATGAGTTGCTAAGACGAATTCAACTGACGTCCGTGTCTGCTGAAGTAAAGAGAAGGAAATGGCAGTGGATAGGCCACACATTAAGGAAAGGAAATGGAGCAGTTGAGTGGAGGGCAATAAAGTGGAGCCCACAAGGATACCGAAGACGGGGCCGACCTAGAACGACATGGAGGCGATCGGTCGAGGCAGAGGCGCGAAGAGCTGGAAATTAGTGGCATCAGATCAAGGCTTTGACCAGGAACAGAGAGGGATGGCAGAACTTCGTCTCGGCCCTATGCTCCTCCTGAGGAGTAACAAGAAATAAGTAAGTATAAGCTGCGACTATAATCAGCTTATTACACAATTTCGATAAACGAATGACCAATAATTGTAATTTATATAACTTTTTCTACATATTTGCTGACGGGTGTATGCAATTGATTTTCACTATGTGGGTGCCTTTGTCTTGTCAGTTTATTTGTGTTAAGATGTACAATTGTACTTGGATATAAGTAGGTTTTTACGTACAGAGGGACTAGTAAAGTACAGACGTTTTGTTTCATTTTCCAATGTTGATGACAACGTATGGAATTGATTACAAAACTTCCAATTAGTTCTACTAGAAAATTTCATCGCCGTTGAACGTTACTATTGGTATTATAATGGGCAGGCTATTATAATGAGAATAATTGGTATTATAATGAGGTTTATTTGAAATACGGATTATGTGAAAATATCATTCAAGTTGTGAATTTTCACATTTAATTGTGTGATCGTCTATGTTAAATTACTGGAGAAGTTATGCTTTTCACATTCGTTGCCTTATCATATGACTTCACGCCTCATTCAACCGATTACGAAAAACACCCCATTTCGAAGCAAATAAGTGAAAGTTGGATTAGCATATCAGTTTCTCTAACTTCCTGATCGGCCACACGTTCACCATAAGGTACTTCGGAATCGCTCTACTCCGAACGTCTGATTCAGGAGCAGTATTACTTCAACTACCTCAACAATGGAAAGTAAGTCTCCATTTGATGCGAAGACAATATTCTATCATGTCCTCAAGTGATGAAGAAAGAATGTTACTCAGATATCTTATATCTCAGGCTGATTTACATGTATGAGTGGAAAATTCCTATCGATGGTATACCTATCTACCCTCTTGTCTCCAAGAGCCTTTATTTTGATTTTGTAAGAAAAAAGGATCAAAAGGAAGAAATGTTCAGTTTCTTCAACTTTAACGTCTTAAAATTTCTCGAGGCTGTAGTGTGAAGCCTCGTAGAAGTTTCAAAAGCGTACCTACCTGAAAGTGAAAGAATAGTTAGGCTCAAGAGTACATTACATTAAGTTAATGTTGTTTTAAAATAAATAAAAAAGCAGATTACCTCATAAGTTTACTTCAGACCTGCTTAAAATCAAAATAGAAAATTACATACTGTCGGTACCTGTGTTCTTCATAAACGGCAAAAATATGAAGCTGCACATTTTGTGGAGTTCCATGTAGTTTAACGAGGCTAAGCCTGTACAGTGTTATGACTTGAAAATAAGGAAACAATTGTATTCTTGCAATTTATTTTTTGTTTTCTGTTTCAGGATCACGGCTCACACTGGTTGCCACAATACTTTTAGTTCTTGGTTTAACTTCAACTGCGGTTGTCAGAAAATACCGTCGTTTAAGGGACCAGATTGTTTTTAATCGTGCTTTAGACAGGTTCACAGTAATAAACAATTTTCAAAGAGGAAGAATGAGCGCACTAGATGTACATGGATATAGAACATCATTCAGCCGGTTGGGAAAAGTGGAACTAAATGGAATGGAAAGCTTAGGGGAGAAGATTGAAGAAAAAGGAGCAAATTCAACGTTGTGTACAATGATCCGACGAAGTATCATCAGAGAAGGAGTAAGAAAAAAATACAGCATTTCAAATAAAGTAAATCGTCGGATGAATAGAAAAGCTAGAAGAATCATAAAAAGAGGAGAGGTTCACGACGCAGGACCCGAAAAACATCCTATTTTACAACACAAAGAGAAAAACTCAAGTAACAGTAAGTCTATCATTACTAATTACATTTTAGAACATTCTAAACTCAAAACTGTAAGAAAATTTAATTTCTATAAACTTATTGAATATGTTGTTAAAAGGTGTATTTCGCGAAGACGTGCAGAATATGCTGTGTTTACTCCAATCAGCTCTCATACGATGGGAGGATATATAGCGAACACTAAAAGTGTCTTTAATAAGAATATACACAAATTTTACAATGAATCAAGAATTTATATTTCTCAAAAGAAAACTATTTCGAGGTGTATTTATACAGCAGGGCGAGAAGTGTTAATTTCAAATGAAGCTCGGCACGAAATGATCTCCATGGAGTGGAATAACACGAACTGTCGTTATTCTAGGGTTGGAGATCATTCAAGAATTTTGAACAAGGCGATCCCCCATTCGGAAGCACCTATTACTGGAGATGAAGGAATCTTCTGTCCAATAAGAATGCTTATTCGTGGACACAATGACATGGGACATCCGCTTTACCGATTAAATCGTAAGAAGAGAGCTAGTGGATGGGGTACAAGGTATAAACAAAGGAAAACTATCCGAAATGGGGACGGAAATTCCAAACACATCAGATTAACAAAACATGGCTCAGCTGGAACTAGTACTTACACCCGTAAGAAAAAATCGAGAATAAAGAAAACGCGTAAGGAATTACATCAAGATAAAGATAGGCTGCCGAGAAACAATTCTCACAACAGAAATATCCCCAAGACGAAACCTGAGAATATTTCGAAGAGGAGGAGTTCTAGTAAAAACCGAGATTCAAAAAATAATGAGCGAGATTTTAAACACACTGGACCTAAGAAGTTTAGTTCAACTAAGAGAACTCATACCAAAAATTACCATTCAGTAACAGAGGGTAGATCTACTAGTAAGACCATTAAGAAAACATCATGTGAATCAAAATCAAGAAAGAAGAACACAGCTAACAAAAAGTGCCATAATTTAGATGAAAGATCCACGAAAAGAAACTCGTACAAGAATAAGTATGCTGAGGGTAGGAACAGTCCTAAACATGGTGAAAATCGGAAGTATAATGGTACAAAAAACTACAAGAACAAAAATCGACGAAAAATGCGTAAGACAAAGAAGAAACGCGAGAATCTGTCGAAAAAGAAGAGTTCTGATTACAAGCGAAATGAGGAACGGAACCGAAATTCTAAACATGGAACTCAAACAAAAAAAATTGGTTCGACCAAAAGGAATGATGCCACGAAATACCATTTAAAAAAGGGCAAATCAAGGAGTAGGAGTAATAAAAAAACTTCAAGTGAAAGAAAATCAAGAAGGAAGACAGAAATTAGCAAGAATAAAAGATCTAATAAAAATTATTCTCACCAGGGTAAGCAAGTTGAGGGTAGGGATAGTTCCAAACTTGGCAAGAATAGAAAATATAAAGGTACGAAAAACGACAAGAAGAAAAATAATCGAGATTCATCCAGTAAAAGGAAACGACCTGAGAATGTGTTGAACATGAAGAATTCTACCAGACACCGAGTTTCAAAAAAGAACAAGCGAAATCAGAAAGTAGATCGAAACCCTGAACATGGTACCAGCTCAAAACCCTCGTTGAAGATAAGGCGTAGAAGCCAAAACAGTAAGAAAACTTCACGTGAAGGAACATCAAGGAAGAAGAAGAAAGTGCACAGTTTGGATGTATTTGGAAATAAGTCGAAGACTCCAAAAAGTAGGAGTAAGAAGCCGAATGGTAGGAAAAACAACGAAAAGAAAAATCGTCGGAAAATGCCCAAGTCCACAAAACATGTTTCAAACAAGAAGAGTTCTGCTAAACGCCGAGTTCCTAAGAAGAAGCAATATCGAAATCCTAATCATACCAGCAGGAAGAATGATAATTCGAGCAAGAGGAAACATTCAATAAAAAACAACTCTAGTAGTAAGAATCACAACAAGAAAACCTCACCTGAAACAGATTCAAGAAACAGGAATACTTTCCATAATTTGGGTAAAAGAACACGTACAAATAACTCTCACAAGAATAAGCGTTTTAAGGGTATGAAGAAACAGAATTTAAATGATGAACATAGGACACAGAATGATAAGAAAAATATCAAGAAGAAAAATCATCAAAAAATTCACAAAACAAAGAAACAACATGAGGATGTCTCGAAGAAGAAGAGTTCTACTAAACACCAAGTTTCGAAAAAGTCTAAGCAAAATAAACAAGATCGACCATCTAAACCTGCCAGTAGAAAGGAGAATGGCTCAACCAAGAAGAGACAATCCACGGAGTACCATTCAGTAAAGGACAGGCCTAGGGGTAAGAATCCTAAGAAAAAAACTCCAAGAGGGAGAGAATCAAGAAAGAAGAAGGACGACCATAATTTTGATGAAAAACCGCATAAAAGTAACTCACAGAAGAATAGGCATATTAGGGGTGGGAAGAATTCTAAACATGGTAAGGACAGAAAACAGAAAGGTAGGAAAAACGTCAAGAAGAGGATCGTAAAAAAATTCACAAGATGAAGAAACAACATGGGGATGTCTCGAACACGAAGAGTTCTACTAAACACCATGTTTCAAAGAAGTCCAAGCAAAATAAACAGGATCGACCATCTAAGCTTGCCAGTAGAAAGAAGAATGGCTCAACTAAGAAGAGACAATCCAAGAAGTACCATTCAGTGAAGGGCAGGCCTAGTGGTAAGAACCATAAGAAGACATCGTCAGGAGGCAGAAAATCAAGAAAAAAGAATAATTCTGAACATGGTACAGAGAAGAAGCATAATGGTAGAAAGAAGGTCAAGAAGAAATATCGTCCACAAATGGAACAGACCAAGAAACGACATGGCGATGTCTCAAGCAGAAAGAGTTCTAAACCCCCAGTTTCAAAAATGTCCAAGCAAAATAAATATTGGCCATTTAAACATATCCGTAGAATGAAGAGTGGTTCAAACAAGAAGACAAAGTCCAAGAAGTACCCCAGGAAGAAGGACGCCCATAATTTGGATAAAAACTCACAGAAAAGTAAGAATGGCTCAACTAAGAAGACACAATCCAAGTCCAAGAAGCCCCATTCAGTAAAGGACATCCCCAGTAGCAAGAATCGTGAGAAGAAAACTCCGAAAGGGGGGAAATCAAGAAAGAAGAAGAAAACGAAGAAGAAGGACGCCCATAATTTGCATAATGGCTCACATAAAAGTAACCCTCAGAAGAAAAAGCATATTAAGAGTGGGCAGAATCCTAAACATGGTAAGGATAAGAAACAGAAAGGTAGAAAAAACGTCAAGAAGAAAAATCGTCAAACGATTTCCAAGACGAAGGAACAACATGGGGATGTCTCAAACAAGAAAAGTTCTATTAACCACAATTTTTCGAAGAAGTCAAAGCAAAATAAACAAGATCGACAATCTAAGCATACCAGTAGAAAGAAGAATGGCTCAACTAAGAAGACACAATCCAAGAAGAACCATTCAGTAAAGGATACGCCAAGTAGTAAGAACCATAATAAGTCATCTTCAAGAGGGAGAAAATCAGGAAAGACGAAGAAAATAAGGAAGAAGGACTCGCGGAAAAGTAACTCTCAGAAGAGTAAGCATGTTAAGAGTGGGAAGAATTCTAAACATGGGAAGAAGAGTCGTAGTAATAAAAAAGATGTCAAGAAGAAAAATCGTCCAAAAAATGACAAACAACATACAGGTGTCTCAAACAAGAAGAATTCTGGAAATCTCAAAGTTTCCAAAAAGTCCAAGCATAATAAACAAGATCGACAGTCTAAACTTAACAGTAGAAAGAAGAATGGTTCAACAAAGAATACTCATTCCAAGAAGAACCATTCAAAAAAGGCCACGTCAAGTAGTTCAAACCATAAGAAGAAACCTTCAAGAGGGAGAAAATCAAGAAAGAAGAAGAAAATGAAGAATTCCAATCATGCTAAACAGACGAAGCAAAATGGTAGAAAGAACTTCAAGAATAAAAATCCTCGCAAAATGCACGAGACCAAGAAACAACGTGTGCATGTATCAACAAGAAGAATTCTGTTAAACACAAAGATTTGAAAAAGAACAAGAAAGACAAGAAACGTGTTACCAATTGGAATCATACTAGCGCAAAGAAGAATGGTTCAACCAGAAGGACTCAGGCCAAGAAGTCAAATTCTATACAGAAAAGGCCAGGCACAACGAGTCAAAAGAAAACTGGCAGTAGACCGAACATGAAACTTAGAAAGCAAAAGTTTAATAATGTACGGAGCAAGCCGATTGTACGCTCAAATGCTTGGTCTGGCGTGGGCCATGGACGCCTGATAACTGGAGGTTCAGCGAGTGTGGGTCGAGGCGTCCAGGTTAAGACGGATTTGAAAGGAGCTATTGCATCCGCTTCATTATTTTAATACAGGGCACACAGAGTGTTAAACTTTAGTACCTGCTATAGACCAGAGACCTATTTTACAATCAATGTTCAACAAAAGTTGCCGTACAAACCTTTTTTTTTTCAATCCACTCTGCTTGAAGTCCATGTTTTTTCTCCTAATATTTTTTCTCTCTCTGGATACCGGCCATAACTCACTAATACTGGCATCACTCCGTTAATTACCCGAGGAATTTCTTTACAATTTAGTACTCGGTTTTTAAATAAATAGTTCAATAGATGAAAAACCTTTTTATTAAAAAAATTGAGCAGATAGAGTTTGACAGAAGATTTTGCTGGTGACCCTCTCGTTCTTCTTCGGCCCGAAATTAAGACAAATGAGTTGTCCGGGTCAGAAGGGCTGAATCAACAGTTGATCATTACAATGAATAATATATTATTTGCTGGGAACTTTCGACCAGAGGAAAGGGTCTGAAAATCCTTAATTTGTTGAGCGATTTGAAGGTCTCAAAAATTCCCTTTTCAGATTGTGTTTTCACCAACTGAACCATCTTGAAAAAAACTTTTGTAGGGCAGTAGGTTGATGAGAAATTCAACTCTCTTTACAACGGTATAGTCAAATACGAATTTGTTTCTTTTAATGATTTAATGTAAAAATAAAACAAACTTGAAAGGGAAAAAGAAAAAAAAACACAAATTTTAAGCGGAGTTGAAAAAAATTGTTGGAGTCGATAGTTGAAAAAAGCAACTTTTGTCAACAATTAGTTTTACAATCTGTGGCCTGTGATCCGTACCAACACCCACTATACAACCATAACTCTAATTTTAATTTGCCTTTTGAGCGAGCAGTAAACTGGAGCTCACAATAGTTTATGGCTGTCATGGATAAAATACTCACTCTGATTTTTGTAGTTTTTAAAAATTTTAAAGTTTTAGACTTCCACGTTTTATTGTCAGGCAATGGCAGCTTCTGTAAGACTGATTGGATTTTTCAATAATGCCCTATTACAGGAAACATTTCCTTTCGCTCATTAAATGTTAATAATCAAGATTAATAAATTTCAAAATTTTTGAACTTACCTGCTGTTATTCCTATGTCGAAGGTCTCCGGGCAGGTCGCCCAATTATCTGTAACCGAGTGAAATTTGGCTTTGTTTTGGGTTAAGTCTCCTCCATGTACCATTTTTTAAATGTTAAATTTGCAATGGCGAAAACCACGTGTTTTAACTTGTTCATCTCGAAAATTTCCCTGAACTTTAATGAAACATTGACTAATTCCGTTATTCAAAGAACCTAATGAAATCAAGAATTTCATTGAAGCCGGACTGCTATGAAACCTTGTATGATTATTACAAATCTTCGAAATCACAATAATTATGGCGGACCTAGGCATTAATTTATCGTCCTACGTTAGTTACCTATATATCTCTGAGTCTGCTAAATTTGCAGAAGCTATTTTTCTTCTACATTCCAATCCATGATATCTGCATACTGCATATGAATACATATCCGGAATCGGTCTATTCTTGTCGATTTGCTGGGCTTTGGAATATTTCACATTTATTTGTCAAAGGCTACATTGCTATACGGCCGGGACACACCTTTCCTACGCTATTCCGATCCAGCTCTAGTCCGATTTTACCCGGAAAATCGGACCGGTGCGGGATCGGAAAGGGATGGGAACACTTGTTCCGCCTCGCCGCGTCCAGCATCCCTCCGACCGCCAGTCGCCTCTCAAATGTTCAACAGTGTCCTGTGACTGTGAAGGAAAATGTTTAATAATTTTAGCAACAGGGATGTGGCCATGGTGGCACTTGCTCTCGATGATGAAGATGAAGAGAATGGTAGGTGTTTGGTGACGAAGAACCAAAATAAACGCAGATTCTGGGTGCACGCTGCTTGGAAAAGCAGACCTGAAGAAGGAGAGTTTTCAACGTTCCTACCTCATCTTTTGAAACCAAGTTCTATCAATATTTTAGAATGTAGAATAGAACTCCAAGAGAAATTGATTAAGCAATCCCACCACCAAGACACCGTTTGGCAATCTTTTAGCACTCAATTAGCTCCTCCGGTTTGATAGACATTGTTATTTTATTTTAGTTTGAAAAAACCACCACAAAACAGCACGAACAAATTAACTATAGCTTGGAAAATGAGAGCACGGCCATCCTGCATCCTTCCCGCAAGCTGGACAACGAATAGAATCCGATTCCGGTGCGGGATCGGAAGCGAATTCGGAGTCGGACGGGAGTGAGATCGGCCACGTGCCGGAAAAGTGTGAACCACAGGGTTTCAAGTTCGAATACATTGCCCTCTCCGACGCCCATCCGACTGCATGATCGGAGCTGCAGGACAGGTGTGTCCCGGCCTTTAATCGTATAGAATGAAATTCCGGGGGCACCTCCTAGTAATCTACATCGCTTCTTGACGTTGATATGAAATCGACAGTTTGTTTATAATGCTGTCATATTTTACGGTGTCGTACACCTGCGTAATGTTTAGGCTAAATAGCTTCTTAAAAGTTTGACGGTAATCTTCTTTCATGGGAATACACTCTAAATATCTCAGCAAATGTTATGAAAGGACAATGACGGATATCTACGCAAGGAGACTGCGTAGCCTGATGAGAATGGGACAGAATTATCTAGCAACATCGTTCTAAAACGCAGGAGCGAGTTTGACAAATAAGATATTGACTCTTGATTAGAAAAAATACTACATTATTAAAAACAAGTATCCGGGGATATTTAACTGGCGTTCGATTTAAACGCAGGGCACTGGATACTACATTTTAAGGTTGTTTTATGTACGAGTAAATGTCCACATGTTCCGGTACAAAAATATATTGATAATATCGAAGACTTAGGACTAGATTTTTATCTAACTTCAATTAAGTATAAAATCAACTTTGGCAACATTTGTGGTACATTGCAAAAATCAACTATTAATAACATACTTGTATCATATATTATATAGGTAATATCTTTTTACGAATCAACAATGAATCCATTAAAATTTCCTTCATGCTAACGTTAAAAGAATTATGTAATTAAATAATCGTAACATAGAGAATGCTTTTTACAACCTACGATTTACAAACCCTACTAAGATACTAGTAAAAAGTGGTACCTATTTGAGATATTTACAGAATGTTTATTTACAAATTTTTGACTCACATAAATAACGATTTTCAGGTAATACGTACCAGTTCCTGACAATATTATTTATAATTTTTAGAATATAAAATTACACACTACATTCATCTATGGATTTTTTTTTACAACACACGAATAGTTCTCCAATGTACACATGACAGTTGTGTGCAAATTATTGTTGGTCTGGTTTCCAAATTATTGACAAGTAGATGCGGTGTGGAGAGTAAAGTTGGTATGGGATGCACTTTGTAGTTCTAATTTTATGGATATAATTTAAAACAAGGGACACAGGGAAAAACGGATGGATCGTAAATGGAACTAGTTCGTACACGTAAGTGACTGAGTTTATGTTGACCAATAGAAATTCTCTTTGTAAAAGTAGTTAGTAATGCGATAGCAAATTCCTAAATGATATGGCGAATAGGAACCTTAGTAAACCATGGAAATACGACCAGTATCCTCAACTCATAACGTGCTAAATAACATTTCATCCGCAACCAGTTCATGTTTATTGTGTTTTTACAACTCAACACGATTAAAACCGGCTAACCTTTAATGGTAGGTAATAAATAGTATAAAAAGAAACTGATTAAATGAAAGTTGGATTATTGGGTAATCGGTACTATTGGAATATCATTTGGTTCAATCGATTGATGATTGGATTATTTAAAAATTTTTCATAGTTTTCAGATCAGCCTTAGTGTGTTGTAGCTTCACCGAAATGAAATTTGAAAAATTCGTTGGGTTCATTTTGAACAATTTTGATTTTCCAATACCGAATTTTTAGATGCAGTTAGTCGAATAACTGCCACATTTATTATGCGTTTTGGAAGAGGGGGAGGAAGAGCGATTCTTTTGATTGCTAAATTGTCTTGACCTTTTTGGATTGGATCCTGTAGTTGTTTTGAGGTGCCAAAGCAAATTTGGAATGGCAGTCATTATTGGAGCAATAGCAATGTGAGGCAATCTGCACTTTGGGCAAACAAAACGTACGTTGGATGGTGGTAGATTTATAAATTAAGAGGATACATTCAAAATTTTGAAAGAGAAGTAGCGATGTAACGAGAACACATTATAACAGGGTGTAAAGTATTCCACACATGCATAGGACCAGACATTTCAAACTTTCTTAGGCACTGCATCACATTGTTTTATGCTTGATTGGTTAAATGTTTGATATTTTCAACCACTGAGATCACAAATTGTCTTTTCCTATTCTTCTGGAGAATACAAATGAAACTAATATGTACATTCAATCAAATTGCTCACAGAATCACAAAAGGAAAACACCCAACGCATTAATTTATCCTTAGGTGCTACAGGTAGTAATGCATATACCCCAGGGCAGATGGTTGATGGTTGATGGATGACAAGATCGCTTCAAAAGCCATCATACATGGCACGAACCCTCAGTGAAATGATTCAGAGGTTACAACAGCCATAAATAATATCGTAGTTACAAATAAAAGTATTCAGAGGTTTAAACTAAAATGTTAAAATTATTCGATTTCCCCCTGCGTGATTAGATCTGCATTATGCGAAAATGTTCTCAGAGGTGCCGGTCCGCGAAATCGGGAAGATCGCTGCAACGCACAGGTGTGAGGGCAATAGATACTTGAGACACCATTGTTCTACTATCTTCCCTGGATTTTCCTGTGGGTAACATTTTGAACTAAACATTAACAATTATTGCATTTGTAATTGTTACCAGTATAAATTTAAACGAAGTACTGCCATTACACAATAAAACAATTTAAGAACTATTCACAAACGACGAAGATCCAAGTTTTTCCAAAATCATTCTGATGACCATGCTTGTATTCATCATGCCATTCTCGATATGAATGCACAGAAATGCATTGGAGGAAATTCCTTTGTTGCTGGTGCTTGATAAGAATCGATAAATTCGACTGATTTAAAAGAATAGAACAGTTAACATTTCAGATGCACTCCAAAACTGTTTTCATTCTCGTTCAATACCTTTGGTATCGTAATAGTTATGTACCGATGTTACTGACCGATGTTCGAGGGACGACATCAGTTCAAAAAAGTTCTATAAAACAAGCGTGATCAGGTTAAGAGTCATTTACGAAATGGTAAATTGATTGTTTTTGTTCGTGATAGATGAGGACATTATGCAATCGGCCGTACACCAAAACGTTTAAATGGTGTCTTCACACAGCTGGAGGTAGTAGATATATGATGTAAATGAACATTCCAAGCTGATTAATCTGGTTTTGGAGAAATAGGAACAATTATTATGATAGCAAATTCGTGATAATGTAGTTGATAAAATGTCTTCGAAATATGAAGAACATATTGGTGGGTATATCAGGGGTGGGTGCTGAGCAGAGCACAGACGGATCTGCACACACTGGCCAAAATGAAAAAGATACCTGATAATAATAATATTATAAGCATAATATTATCATTCTGTTTTAAAACTTTCCCTCATGAATTCTCATTGAAGAGCAGAAGAGTTTCAAACCTTCGCGCCAAACAGAGCCTCAGGATAGGTGAGAGGATAGTGGAGTCATGAGTTCGGTAAGGGGGGTTACAGGTTCACCGTCCAAGAGCAAAACCCCGTCTGTGCTCTGAATGGAAGGGGGACACAGTGTTGATTGGATCTGGGTCCAAAGAATGAACCCGGGTCCAATGAGAAGGCCCAAAATAAAGCAAGCATACACAGGAGCGCACGTAGATGTCCACTCACCCGCTAGAGTGTGCTGGAATCACCGAAACACACTCTTATCATATTATCATTTGATTGTCCCCAACCCTTGTACTGAACTGTTAGCTGTAAATACACGATGAATACAGTAAGTGCCATAAAACGTGAGTTTACTAAATTGTCGGTGGAGCAAATAGTGATTATTCACGATGCAGGCCCCCAATGCCAGTATTAGCAGGGCAGCAACAAACCTCAAAGGCAACCATAATTTGTTCCACGATTCGCAAGTTCAACCCTCATTATCCTCTGGGGGTGTTAGGCAAGTAATACACTTTTCTGCTTCCCTTGTCTTCTTAACTGCGATAATAGGAATGAAGCTTGGGTTAAAGATAGAATTGGGCTTTCATCTCCACGATGGTCCTTGCTTGGCAGATATGAATTTCACAGTTGCAAAACACGGTTTCCTGAAGTTGTACAACCATTTCAAAATTTTCATTTTTTTCAGGTACTTACATACCTACTAGTGAATTTTTTTAAAGGTACTTAGGTCTAACTCTGATATTTTGAAGTTTTTTTATATTACAAATCAATAAATACGTAAATCAGTAGTGACACTAATTCCTTGTGATGTCCTTAAGCAACCATTGAGCTACATTTGGTAAGTCATGTACATATATAATAAACGAATATAGCAACTCATAGTCGAGAGTTTTAAAATGTATGTATGCACTTGAAAATATGCACTAAGAAAGTACGTAGGAAAGAAACAGGTATATGCAGTTTCAGTTCATGCTACACTCACGTTGTCATACAGCGTTGTTTGGTAACTGACCTCCGTAGCTCGAACCGGCCGGGGTGAGTGACAAAAGCCGTGGTCTTTTGCAGAGGAGGATGGTTTTATAGGCTTGACGATACTGGTTATTCATAATGACGTAAATTATGGGGTTGATGCAAGCCGACAAATACAGAAGAAGGTACGCCATAACGTGAAGAACTGAAATATATAAAAAAATAACATCTAGAACAGGTATGCTGAAACAAGAAATGTGAGAGTCACATGAACTAAGAAAACAAGAATCTAAAAGCTAGTACTTAGATGAAGCCATCCGTTTCTGAATGCGAATTACAATCCAAACAATAACTACTGATGACAATAAAACACCAATGAACGTTTTATAATTTTTGAAAGAAAATGGTAATTAAAAAAAGGAAAAAATCACAAAATTATTATAATTTATCCGACCTTAACTAAATTTTATTTCCTGGTTTATGTAACCAGAGACGAGTAACTTATAATGTATTAATAATAATGAAAGAAAAACGTGCCCTCGTTTACAATGATTTTGATCTGATGTAGATGATCAACTTTTTGAAAGCTCAGTATTGTTTAGTTCCTTCTGTTGTAAGTTCAATATCAAGAAACCCGGCGTATCACTGTATGAAATATTATATAGGTGTACAAATAGATAGATCTTCATGTATATAAAAAAAGCATACCTGGATACTGGACGTTGCTATCGTAAACTTTGATTATGGTGATCGGCAGGTAACACATAAGGAAAGACAAGAAAATGGCCAGCACCATTTTCGTTATTCTCCATTCGTTTCTTTTCGATTTCAATTCTTTCTTATCTTTGCCGGATCCAGCCGAAGCGTGTTGGCGCATGCGACTCTCCGAACTGAAAATACACAAATAGCAGAATATAGGAATTTAATTCTGTAAAGTTTAACCGCAATAAATAACATGCTAGCGTAAACTATAAAATTCAAAGTAAGTATTTAAAACAACATTATTCTCAAAATTCTCAGAACCACACCTGTGAACAACCCAGAATATCCTGGCGTAGCAGCAGACGATGATCATGCAAGGTATGACAAAGGCGATCATAAATAGGGCGGTTTTTGATGACCTCCCCCATCTATCCTTCATTATGGAACATGTCCTCAGGTTGTGATCGTAGGAATACGTTCCTAAACAATAAGGATGCAATTAAGTTTCAAGTACCATCGTTAGGTGTCTCGTTAATGAGATAGGCAAGAGTGCAGTTGAATTGAATTAGGGGAATAATTAAGGAGCTTTAATCTAAAGCTGCACGTGATCGAGCTTCTGTAATGTTGCAGATCGATTGTCATAGACGAACAATGAATCACTTAATTCAGGTTACAAAACAATGGATGCTTCTTGATGTTCAGATGTACATAGACAAAATACTCATTGAATGTCTGTTTACTTCTGTTCAATGGCGAAGGAGGGAAACCATTAAGAAAATAATGAAGTAAAAACCTAATAAACTAAATTTAAAAGTCAGGAGGACGGACAGGCTTACCAGATGCCACTTTAGGGATTTAGGAATTGAGGGAGATGGAGGAACGATGTCAGGAAATTAATAATTTACTACAATGCGACTAGGACGCGGGTGGCGATACAACGAAGCACTCCCGACAAGGTGGCCTCACTCTGTGGCACTTTTCCCGCAGCGTACTCCCCGCCATTCCAGAGTCGCAGTCATAACCTTGTTTTTATTAGTCACCAATTTTCTAGTTCACATACACTTGCTGCAATTGATTTGTATCAAATTTACTATCTTAGCCCGCCAGGTCTGCTGGCAGTTAACTGCTCGATCTGCGTAGGACCCAGCCGGGCTCAAGAAACCGTCCATCACCTGTGCCACAGGGTTAGTACTGCGGACCAACTCATGGTGTAAGTAGTTTGTTCATACCCATTCCCAATGCGAATTTCGACAAGGTTTTTATTACTACTTCAATATTTTCAATAACCATTGTTTCATGTATTTGATAAAGAAAACAATTCCTTCTTTAAGTTCAAAACCAATTTACATAACAAAATAAGTGGTGAAAAAAATTGCACTTAAATGACTTCACTTTTAATTTTTGTTCTTTAAACACTTAAATTATCTACCCGCAGATCTCAAAAATCGTAATTTGTAATTGTTGTGTAAACTTCCCATAACATTTTATTCGAAACGGTGGAATTTCTTGGTGACTTGGGAAACACTAATTTCAATCAGTTGCATACCTAACGGTTTTAAAATTTGATCAACATTAATATGGGTATATTTAAAATGAATGTGCAGGTATTTATTAATGTAAAACAATAAATTTTATATCAACAATAAAGATTGGTCTACTAATGCCGATTAGGTCTAAATGAACTTGATTGAAAAAGATTCTGAAACGAAGGGTTATATAAAAGACTTACCCCAATAGCCAAGGAAGGTAGGAACTTGCATTCCAAAGCTGAGTGACCAGCAGAAAATTATCATGCAAGCTATCCAAAACGGTCTGTATATTTTGGTATACATTCCATAGTGAGCTATCATGATGTATCTGGAAGTAAGCGAAATGATTAAATGAATGGAATAATTGTATTCAAATGAAGAATTTCGCTATTTTAAGCGTAATGTTGAGGTTACAAGGATGGGAGGATGCTAAGTATTGGATAATACAGTTTACATAGAAATGGAGTGTCTCGCGAATTCCGACGTAAGTTCGTTATTTTTTTTTATTAAAAAAAAACGAAGAGAATTTTCCGTTGGTTCACTGATGAACAGATTTTATGATTCACGATCGTGTTGACAAATTCCTAAAATCTTAATTTCAAATTAGAGTGCATATGGGCTCTCAGACGGCTCATTGTGGTGACATTTATCAAATATTTATCAAAATAACCATTTGATTGAATGTTGCAGTTAGTCTTGATGTCAACCCTCAAATCTGACCCTTTCGGGTGTATTGCCAGCCGTTAAACGATTTTCAAGAAATATTGCACGAATTTCGATTTCGTAGCTCATCACGGACAAACGGTTGGTTTATCCGATTTTTAGAATACATACTTAATAGATGAAGGATTGACGTTGATTAATATTATTTTAACATTAACTCTAAACTTGTTGAGGCGGGGAAGAAAAACGAGCCGTATCACTCTGTCGAAACTATTGAGCTATGCGGAAAGCCTAGGTTAAAACAAATATTTCATAAATTCTCCATATGAACTCCCATCAACTGTCTTCTTAATCCAAATTCCTTGCTGCATTCTTAGCTTCGTGCATCATTGTTGGGGAATGTAAAATGTGTCCTTGTTTGTTCTAATACACCACTTGTGGTATTCCTTAGATACTAAGTTATGAATTTATTTAGTGTATCGTTTACCTATTGATGGTGATCATAGCGATACACAGTAAGGACACTCCAACATTGCCGTATCTCACGAGAGGCACCACCTTGCAAAGGAAATCCCCGTGCGTCCAGGTGTCCGTGATGAATCTTGAGGCGGCAAATGGCAGAACAACGGCGCAGAACAGAAAGTCAGCTATGCACAAACTGAAATATGAAGAACACAATTTACAAACGGTAGCAGCTATTCAATAATTTTGTGATGGATACGGATAGTTTCTCTTTCTTGTTTTTCTAAACTGCATAAAGCTTTTTAGCTTCAGGCTTAACCACTGTGTGCTGCAAGCATTTAGCCTTATCCCTTCCAACATGCAACTAGTCCATTCCCTCAGATCCTTGTTTTCGACTAATAAAATCCAAATCTTGAGGCACATTAGAAGAGAAAAATGATAATGAAATATGTATATTATATCAACCAGAACTATTACGCACACATTTTACTATGTTCCCATCGAATTAATACCAGTTGCTTATACTAAGCTGTTATAATCAAGATTCCCCTATTATGAACTGGGTGTACCTGCCTATCAACGAGAACATCCCATTGGTAGTCTGTATCATCCGCTCTCTTTTTCTTAAAGATTTAAATTAAATTTTGTCAGAAAGTGATCAATCTAATGCTCGGTAATCCTTTCATTCAACCACTGCGTGGTTGGTCCGTGGTTTATCTGAGTGAGCTAGATCTCCTATCGTACGCAAGAGTTTGAAGTCGAACAACAAACTTTCATTAGTCGAAAGTCTTCTTCTTTTATCAACTGCACCTTTTCAGCCCTTTGATACTAAAAGCTTTGCGAACGGAGTTGAAGATTCAATTCATGATTCCACACAAGTAGATAAACTTAGATCATGAATAAGTACAGTTGATTCAATTGACTTTTTCTCTTCTCACATCAAAGCACAACTCGCTTGGAAAAGATGCAACAAATAATCCAGTTTAAAGAAACGTATAATATGTAAATAATCAGGAGGAGATAAATCTATGCAATATTTTCCCAAGTTCTTCATATCCATACATAGAAAATATATCAAATTACAAATTATCCCAAAGAATACGACGACGATGTGAGATTGTGGTTCTTGAAATTGAAAGTAGAGAGAACGGTAACTTTAATTTGGAATCAATTAACCCCTTCAGGTCGTTGGGGAGATCCAGAGAAACCATGAACATTTGAATGTAATCGATTGAAAACTGTCGGCGTTCGTCAAAAGAATCTCAAGTGCACTCATCTGCAGAAGGGAGTTCTGATTTAGCTTCGAAGAGTTTCTCAAAACCTTGAGAGTTTTTTGTTATTTGGATGAAAACTCTGGTGTGGGAAACCGCATCCGATATGTATAGTTAAGCTCGCCCTGGCGAAGGTAGCACACCGAGGACATTAACGACGGATTTTCCCTGGAGGTAAAGGGTTGTTACCCGCTGAAAGGAACTCCGTCCTTTCAGGAGGGAGTTTAAGTCAGTACCGGTGGAAACTCGAGCCAGTTACATACTCGTTTTTCTTCCTAGACAAAACCCCTTCCAAGATAGATAGCTAAATACTTAGGGTATTGAACTAACTATAAGGTCGGTACCAACTCTCTCTAAAAACCTATCAAATTCAGCTACTGCGGCAGAGTACGTGTCTGGGACCAACGGTGAATCACCTCCTTAAATCTCCTTACCTAAATTTACCTAGTGGAGCGGACGCTTGCGTCTCGGACAAACGGTAAATTACGTTTACCTTCTACCGCGCTCGGAATCTCCTGCTGGGGCAGATGGATGCATCTGGGACCAACATTTGAATCCTGACGCAGCCTCCTTATCTTTGAAGTGTTGGGGCAAATGTATTACTGAGACAATCAATTCGAACATTCCTAATACATCTATTAAATTCAGTTGGTGGGGGAGGACGCACGCACCTGTTGTCTAAGCCTAATCCGACGGCAGGATTTTATCTTCCTGTATTCAACAACCTTTATTCTTAGACCGAAAAAAGCCAGTACCGCGCATCCTTCAGATCGAATAAAGTTAAATCGTAGGACCAGTAAAATATTGACTCTTCCAACTGAATTTTAGGACTGTACTAAATTTTTTTAAATGCCATTTCAGAATGCTGGCCTCTGCCCAGAATCATAACCATGTTACAAGTTCGCTAACAACGTCATTATGATTTGACTTTGTACTCCAGATCTTCAGTCCTACCCTGCTAGTACCATATGTTTTCCACCTAATTGTCGGATCTATTTGGTAGATGCATTGCATGATGTACCATGCTTTCATCATCTCATCTTCAAGGTTCACTACATTGAAAGGTTTTGACACTAATGATCGCATTGTACCTGATGATGAATGCTGCGGCAACGTTTCTAACTCTGGGACACCTCAAAAGCGCAATCACCGTGAGCAGGTTGCCGACGAGACCGACGACCATGATGGTGATGGTCGAGGCCGCTGCGAAAGTGAGCAAGGGCTGGGAATAACTGAAACACAAACACAAAAGATAAATTGCTAGAGTGCAAAGGTTGATAGCTAACCTTATGTGCAAAACATGAATAGATGAGAATCTATTGTTAAAATCAAATGTCTGTGATTAAATGAACTTCATTACTATCTTAGAATGTGAAAGCTGTTACGTCTAACAAATGCGCCATAGTCCCAAAGACATTGAGTAATCCAAGTAAGGTTTATATGGTTCATATCTTCATACATATTTTTGTGTGAACACGATTTTGTTATTCTCACTAGTTATTCAGCGTATTCATAATGTTAATCAAAGAAGCTGCACTAACATAAGGGAGTTAGGTCTCATGAAAAGTGTTGTTTAAACTGTACTACTTAAGGAATTGATTCATAGAAGTCATTCTTCAACCTCAACAGGTTCTTTAAATGGCACAATCTCTTGAGCAGCCACATAGTGTACTCTTCGAAACACCGAGACCAAGCAGATTAATTTGGGAACATAAATTAGTTGGTATATTTGAATTTCAAATAGAATTTATAATTAACCAATAGACGCACTAAATCATTCGTGACGAAATTGTAGAAACCCAGGCCAAGGAAAACCACAGTGGTCAGTTTTTCTAAAACTTAAGAGTTATACCTATTAAAGAGTTATAGCTACATGTTGAAACTATTTCATCATCATCAGAAACAAAACCCTTCAATTTTGTGGGAATGAACTAAGTTTTTTCTAAAAACTCTATGTTTTTTATTAACCAATAAAATTGTAGTTGGCGAAATCGCGGAAAGGGATGCGTCTGTAAGTTTTTAAAAATCACCAATATGCACAATTGCAAATGAGTTTCATATTAAAATTTGACATGGATGTTTCATGTGTTGAATCTACCAAAAAAATGAGACGTCTAATATAATTTTCCCGACGAAATTCAACATTTTCTCGACAGCTCGAAATACCGACTTTTCCCTATCGAAACATAAAACATTAATAAACATACTATTTAATGATGGTAATCAGTAAAGATAGGGAGGGATGATAAAATAATTTATTAAACCAAAGAATTCTTGTCTTGTCTGTGATTAGTTTGAAAGAAAACTGATGGCATTAGTATGAGAGATCTTTAATTTATTTAACCTACCTAAACAGGAATCAACGTTTTAAAAAGTCTGCAAAGTTGGGTGTGACTTTCAGCTTCCTCGGAAATTAACAAACAGATCATTAATTTATTTTTAATATTAAAAGATTTCGAATATAAATGACCTATTGTTATGTCCTCATGGAAATTAACACCTTTTAACGGATGTATTTCTGCGATAATTCTAGAGCATGGACTGCAATGACGCGATAAATGAAATTTAAGAGCTTTCCGATTTGAGCAAGATCATCTGATTTCGAGGAAAGAAAGTGATGCTAAATCGATATTATGTTTGCGCACGTATACAGCGAATTAGTGGTCTACGAACAATCAAATTCATGGACAATTATTCAGCCGCACATTTCCTAAAAAATTTCATTGAAATCGAATAAAAACTGTTGAAAATAAACTTGTTGGAATGATTTGTGGAGCACGACAAACACTCTGACAGGCAGAGACGAAAAGAAAGTTGCTCAGAACAAGTGCTGTTTTCGCCTTTAGGGGATAATACTTTCGTCTTCTGAAAGTAAAAACCGCTACCTACAAATAGAATCGGAAAAGAAATATAGGCAGAAGACCTGGGATAAATTGGTCTCTTCATGAATGATTTAGCACGAAATTTGTTTCCAGTATCTCTTTGCCTATTACTGTGTACTGCACTTGACTGAGATCTATGTGAGAAATGAATTATGGTTACTGCCCATACTCATACAATCGAGGTTCCGAGACTCCCATCGGAAGGAGATAAGCTAGCATAAATTGAGAAACTAAATGAGAAATGTGGGGGTCACCGTCCCAATAAAGATTACCCACGCGTCCTTTATCATCTGTAAATATACCGTTTCCTTTCAGTTCAAGTTTGCTATCAATTAAAACGTTAATAATGATAACCCTCAGATTCATAATTTCGTTCATACCTACTACGGACGGAAACACCCGCTATCTGTCACATTTCGGCAGGCGCTGTTACTTCAAATCATTGGTTAGATACTGTTATGATCTCTTTTCTTATGACGACTCTTTTCACCAGAATCCAGTAACTAAGACTAAGAATTGCTGGTAACGGAAGTTCAGAATGAGACCGAGAATGAAAACCTATTCGTAATAGGGGGATATTTATTAAAAATATACTGAAAAAATGCCGAAATTGCATACACTTGCATACAATTGTTTACAGGAATTTTGGAGCAATTTATAGTTTTTTCGGATCAGACTGATAGTAAGTCAATAATTGGAGAGTCATGTGATCCATTCAAACAACTAATCTGTTTGGTTCCAATCTCTGCGACTAGAGATATTATACTGTTTAGTCCGAACATTTACTACTAGAGTGAGTTGGCATTGATCATCACTCATTCTAGCTGTGCCTCGAACTAAGGTAGGTGGGTGGGGGAATTGGGGAGTCAGTTGATCAAATTATTATCAAATTAATTAGACACTTATAAAATTAGGGATAACAAATCATTCCGAGTAGTAATAAGAGGTCTTTATCACACAACCGACAACAAGCTGGTGATGGAAGAACTAAAAACAATAACTAACTCAAATTATTTGAGTTAAGTGTGAGATTTCCATCAGTAGAATTTGTTACTGCCTTATTGAGTTGACGTAAAATCATCTCAACCGACGACTTCTTCTCGGATAGGTAGATGTAAAAGAATATGAAGAATATCATTGTGGGTGGGGAAGATCCCTGACACACTACATCGAGATAATGAATCCAATCAGAAATATTTTGACTGCCGTCTTCCGCGAAATGATATCACAGTCACGTACTCCTATACTCGTATCTAGGAGGAAACGGCGAAGGTTCATCTCTCAAGTGGCAGCTTTTTGGCTTTCCTATTACAATTATTAGTATTTTGAGCCAGAACTTGGCATTTTGGCATAAAATACAAGAAAATACCAACATAAGACGCATACTGCATTTTACTATTTAAGAATGTCGCACACTTGATCATAAATTTCAACCAAACGGTATCATTGTCCTCGTGGGAAGCCTTAATTTTACACCTTGACAAACTAGCCTTTAGAAGCTAACTGTTCTGGAATGCTTGAACGATCTTTTGGGCGAACGAACGGATTTTTAAAAACTGGATGAGTTCAAAAGTTCTTTATTGGCGTATAATCGCCAAAATACAAAATTCTACCTGAATAATATGTAAAAGGCAAACAAAGGATGCCCATTATACGAAAAAGTGTTTAAAATAATCAGGAAATAATAAAATACTTTTACAGGCTGTACCCATTAAATGGTTCGATAATCAAGGTTGATTCGTACGTGCAAATTAAAACCATTCGGATCAGACTCGTGAAGATGGGTACAACTATTCTCTAAGTAGGGAAATGGTTATGATTTGAACAAACGTAGAACGTACTTTTGGTGTATTAACAAGTACTTTTTTACTTATTTGCGTTAAATAACAATTTTAAAACTTGAAGATTCAAATTGGCCGTATTGAAACTTGATTTACGTCGAAAAATTGATTTTCTTCGTAGGCAGAGTGTAAAATACATAAATAAAATAATTATTCACATTTCTAGTCACACTTTTTGTTTTTATTCCTTGTCAAAGTGTGAAGTGAGAAAGTATTAAATTCTTGAGAGTCACTTAACTTGACTGCAATTACGATTAGGATTGGGTAAATAGCAATTATAGAAACTAGGATTGCGTTTACTAGAGAAAGAGGAGGAGAGAAAGAGATATTGTAAATCAATTGGGGAATTTTTGATTAGGAAGTTAACTTCTTTCCAATATCAAAAATGAAATTGAAGAAATGGCAGAATCGGCGCCGTAGGCATTATACAAACTACTGAGCGATTAAGGGGGATGTCACCCTTTAGATATAGCAATTTTCCTAGTGTGTAATATAATCAACGTAATCGTATATTCATGTTTGAGGCATGATTTCAAGTTATTATTGTAACTATTTTGTTCTTAAAAGGCTCTTAAATGAATTTAAAAAAAACTACACTCAATGGCTGGTTAATGAGTGTAAGAAGCTCAAAAATGAAGAAAACATGCTCGTACACTCTGACTAAAACGTGACCCGCAATTGTACAGAAAGCCTATTCTTTATATAGATTGTCTGCATTATATAAATTGATCAAAACATTTTTATAAATACGCGTCAAATTACAGGAAACGATATTTTTCAATTCCAAATTTTTGGTGTCATCCGAATACCTATATTTACTACGAAAATTCACTAACAGCGATATAATACACAAACGAGATCAATGAAGATGCATTTATCCACTCACTCTCCTGGAGGAAGCATGACGAGTTCGAAAGGGATCGCGTCAACAGCATTGCGTGCCAGCTCCTAACTCGCGGGCCCCCTCAAACCCCTCGACACCAGACGCTCCTCAATTAGTGGAAGCTACTGAAGAAGATTAGAAGGATCCAAGTCTGACATCATAGGGCTCCCAGCTCTCCCACCCGGACCCCAGACTCCAGCCTGCCAACCGCCACTTTCCAGGACCATATGCGGCAATTAATCAATTAATGCAGCCGAAAAACGTTAACTGGCTGACGCAGCTCATCGGCCGATGGTTGGATTTTTATCTCGAAGGATACAGAAATGATAACGAATCAAAGGGGATCCAAACCATTCAAGTCGTGGAATTAGATTATTTTGATACACAACTTACCAGAATCAACCTATAGTTATACTATCAGCAAACAATAATTTTGAATTGTTCCAGTGATTTTGTTTAAAATGATCATCGTAATTCTGTAAATTACGTATATGTTAAATTGTTTTAAAATTTGACCCTTTGGATGAAAAGCAATTGTTAATTAAACATATTTTGTCTATCAAGTTGTTCTGGATGGTACTAATTTTCACAAACAAATGTTTGGATCCTTCTATATTTGTGGAGTTTTAATTCATTTTTGTTAGAACACTCGACAAAAAAAGTTAGAACAAGTTCAATAGGCTCTGGCACTGTTTTAAAGAACTTACTATTTCTTTTGGATTGTTGGGTTTAATGGTGAAAGGACTGATTTTAATTTTTATTTAACCCCTAAAGGGAAGCCGATATTAAGGAAAGCCACACATATTTTTCTCCGAAACGAAACGCTCATCAAAAGCGAAGGGGGTTTACCTTAGGAAAATCTTAATTAAAAATAAAGGAGGATACCCTAGTTACGAGGTTATGACTTAGGTTCCAAAAAAAATGACGAGACGGCATTCAAAAATATATTCCATCACTAGATGAAACGTAAATAATAATGAACCTAGTAATTAAACTAAATATGGTTTGTCTTTCTATCTGAAAATGTATGAATGGCAATGACAGTGCTCGAATATTATCCTTGAGTAAAGAATCTCAAGGAACATACATTTCTCTATTGCCGACTGGGTTTGAATTTGTTCTATACCTATATAAATCTCCTTTTAGTTTTAGATGAAATAAGAGGTCATCATTTGTTTGGGGAAAGCGACAGAGGCCATAGGGATTTGGAAGTTGCAGAAAGTGGAGGAGGGAGAGAGTGGATGAGAGAGCTTAAAATGAAAAATCAAACGGGGTGGTGACACTACGGAGAAACGACGAGATGCTAGTAATGAGAACATCCAAAGAGGTTTGAGGCTGGAATCAGTATTCCGTGAGTTGACATGAGTTGTGTTGAAAGTTTGTTTTGTTATTGTTTTTGACAGATTTTAAAAATTGATTGATTCGATCTCCAAAGGGGAAGTCAGTGACATGGGAAATGACGTCAACACGAGTATGAATGAGAAAGTGTAATGTTATTGGTGAATATTGAACACACATGTGGTACAAGAATGTGGATAAGTCTATACACAAGTGAACGAATGTGCATGAGACACCTTGCTGTTCGGAATTTTGATTATGGGCTCAATAAGCTGTAAGATGAACAACTCCGAAGGCTTACACACTTCAGACACATCTGGCGATGAATAGCTAATAATGGTAACGCTAACTACTTACCTACGTACGTGTGTTGTAGGAGCTACGTGATCTTTCACGACTGGGTAAGAACTAGCGTTCAAGTAGTCTCTCTCTCACTTGAAGCGAAGAATCTACATAATCGAGGGAGGAACTGTAATCTACACTACTGTAAACCGTACGATAACTCAAGATAGCTATGAGCCACAACAAAGTTGAAAATCTGTTTAAATACTTATATAAGTTTTCAACTATACGTGGACTCATTGCCGACAATTATTCAATTTAAATCAAGACTGTGTAGGGATTTATCCTATTTTTTTTTTCAAAATTGTCCAATTTCTATTTTTTTTTTAAAGTTCTCAATTGGAGATTCATCCATCTTAAGAGAATTTATTTTATAATAAATGTTAGTACTTACTTTGAATTTGCCGAATTCATTTTAGCCACTCCCCATTTCACATTCTGACTACAATGGAAAATATTTAAATTATCAAAAGTAGATGCTCACAATTTTTATCGACAAGACCACTACAGCGACGCCGAAAATCACGGCTACGACACGGCAGAAATAGACCCACAAATCAGAATCCATCGTACAAGCACTACTTCCTGCAGCTTTGTAAAGAAGAATAAAGATGTTTTGGATAGTAAAAACCAGTAGGAACCCTGAATGGAGTCACCATCTAATGGGAGACAAGAGCAGTAATTAGAACTGATCAAGTGAAGCTGCCGGGGGTTCATTATGAGGCAAGCTGCAACGTGGTGGTAGTAATAAGTCTCGTTAATTTTCTCAGAAGTTTTATTGGTTCGTGCAAGTTGATGGATGATTCACCGTCCAACTGTACTGCTCGTATTTTATGCAGCATGTAACTTGTTTACTATTATTTGGTATAAATTAATTAATAGATCCTCCCCCATGTCTATACTCGTATCTACTTGCGATTCCCGCTCATCGATTTCAGGAAATGAATTCAGCTAATGTTTATGCATCCGAAATGACATGGTTCTATAATTAACAGAATTCAAAAATGACACGAAATGCTTTGTTCCACTGTCATCATAAATCTTGATTCCCCAGCAACGTACAAACTGAGTAAATTCCAGAAATGTCTTCCCATGAGCTAATTGTGTTGGTTTGTTAACTCACTACACTCTCTAAACCAAAAGATCTAACGATATAGGTGAATTACTGAGTTTTTAGCAAAAAACGCTGCAAATTCTTTCACTGGGGTTTATTCTTCAATTGGCTTGCGTTCATGATTTGAATTTATACTAAGCTTTGGAGTGTGTGTTTCACAGGTGGTAGAGCGATTATTGAATTTCAGGAGATATGCATAGAGTACGTAAATCTGTTCTCAACCAAAATACCTATTTGGATTGTTCAGTTGATCATATTTGTGTGCCTCCTGAAATTCAATAATCACTCTATCACCTGTGAAACACGCACACTCCAAAGCTTAGTAGAAATTCAAATACTGAACGCAAGCCAATTGAATAATAAACCCCAGTGAAACAATTTGCAGCGTTTTGTTTTATGGTTATCAGAATGCTTCAACCCGTGTATCAGCTACAAAGCCTTTTAGGAGTTCACTCCAGTTTCCACATTACAACATCACTACATCACTACGTCACTAGGTTACTGCTACCAAAACAAAAACAATTATACACCAAAACCCCAGTGAAAGAATTTGCAGCGTTTCATGCATATCAGTATGCTTCAACCCGTGTATCGACTACAAAGCCTTTTAGGAGTTCACTCCAGTATCCGCATTACTACATCACTACGTCACTAGGTTACTGATATCAAAACAAAAACAATAATAAACCAAAATAACGCAAATGTTGGCACTATAAATCGGGCCATACATCGGGAATGGTTTGACCTACGGACCTGGGGAGGGGCTCATTCGATTCCTCGTGGAAAGTTCTTCAAAATGAGTTTAAATTTGAATAATAAACCAAAATGAATAATAATTTCATAAAAATTGTTAGGTATTTTGTTAACGTGATTTTATTGCTAAATGTACTTCAGAAATTTATGTTTGCATGAACGTGAACGGGAATATTAGAACTACCGAAAAATGTGCTCCAATCTTTGCTAAATATGCTGAAATTTGAGAAGTTAGCTTGAGACTAAAGGGGACGAGTGCGAGAAAGAGTGGTAAGTAGAGACAGGAACATTATTAGTTTTCCTTGGCTGTCCCCTCAACCAATAGAATCACTTCAAACCACGAATTGGATTTTTTTGCTTAAAACATCTAGCACGCATATTTTCTCAGATGTCTCGCAAAAGTAGAAACCATCGGAATTAAAAAATAATAAGAATTTTCAACGAAAAGAGAGAGGAGAGGAAAAAAAACAAGGGGAATGTGTAAAAGCCGTGTAATTTTTTAATATAATATATTCAAGGGCAGCACTGCATTTAAAAAATACATATTATATAAATTTAAAATGCAGAACTGCGCGTTTTCTGTAGACAGAGAGTTTCTAAAGTGACAATGTCATATGTGCTGTTCTACGAAGAAATTTCACTGCTTACAAAATAGAAAAGCTGAGACATTGAAAATGTCTTTTTCTGAAACTGAAAGCCTTTGACCGAAATTCCAAAAAGGTTTTAACATCAATAAAAAGTTCGAAACAGAAAATCTTAATTTTTTTGTGTTCCTGGGCCGAAACTGCTATTATCTGCGTATTTTGATATTTAATTTGAAATGTTTTTCGGATTACCGTTGGTATAATTTGATTTTCTTAAACAAATTGTGACCTTTGCGTAAAATTAATTAGATTATATATGTATTGAATGAAAATGTGAATGTAATAACTAGAACATTAAGAAATTCTCCTATCTAAAAGAATGACTCCCCTCGTAGGCCTCTTAGTTATTTATGTCTGATAATTTTGCACAAAACAGTGCTAGAAATATATTTGAATGTAATTATAATGATGTGAGGTACTGATAGTCACATGCAAACTCTACAAAATCACAAAAATAATAAAATTTGCTTGTTAGGAAAAGTGTTTTCTTAAAGTAAAAAAGTTGGTTCTTGCGCAAATAATGCTCTAATTTTGAATCAATTTAGCATAAAGATAGTAGTAGAATTCTCTTATATGGTCATGCTACATAACTGGAACTTTATAAGTTAGAGGGTCGACGTCTTTTGGAGGCTTATGTACAACATAATATACGACATCGTAGGTAGACAGTTACCGCAATAATGTCTCCTACTAGATTACGGATAAACCCGTTGAAGTTATGTGACACGCTTTCCTTAGTCAAGCAATATCGTTTCATGAATATTAATCCAGGGATGAGATGTATTATTGCATCCCTTCACCCCTCGCAGAGCTTCATTGTAGGGTGACTTCCGGGACACGACATCCAATATCAAAGTTTCTAATACAGCAATAGTTGTAAGTGTGTCAATGTGTCACCCGTTAAATTCGTTGTAGGGATCAAAAAGTTGATAATACAAAGGTTTTTTTCCCCACATTAGATTGCGCAAATCTAATGGAATACCCCATCAATCAGGTTGCATCCATCACCATACTTTTGCTTCTGAATTTAGCTATTAGTATTCAGCGGTAGCTTTGTTTCCATTCTATTCAGATGACTTTTTGTCTCTAAAATCAACATTTCCGTTTACACTTCATGTCCTAGACCATTCTGAACAACATTCGTTTCGTATCTGTCTGCCAGTAAAAGGGTCTGTCCGTGTGCCCGTACATCCTAGTAACAATCTCTATTGCAGCAATTTTCAACCAATTTGGATGCAGTTTTTAGGGAATCTCTCTCCCTTGAGAACCTCGATCTTCATTCATTCTTCAGTTTTCTTCTACATGCAACTATTGGAGAAATCTCAACTTTGAACAACTGAGGAAGTGAACTTTTGCAGCACATCATGCACGTAGCATTATGTATACAACAAAATCTTTTATCACAACATTGATGTCAGCTTTGGCGATGTGGGCACCAAAAGCCAACCAGAAGGGAATACGAGTATCTTTCACTCATCAATCTACATAAAATAAAAGCTGTAATATTCTCAACAGGATAATTCTAGGACATTTATAATTTGATTTTTTTAAATTACAATTCTGTGGCCTACCTACAAGTTTTGGAGTTTTGTAATTGACTGCATTTGATTACTGACTATCACTGTTCCAGCAGCTAAGTTGCACTTGAGTCACTACCTGCAATAATTTAGTGGCTGAATATGTTCAACATCAAAAGCTATAGTACAGGGATGAGGTCAAAGTGTTAAGGATTGCTCATAAACGATCAGGTATAAACATTGCGCAAGTGAGAGCATAAAACTCGTTGGATCCAAAAAGCTGAAGACAGTCAGCAGATTGAGGAAATTTCCTTCAGGTTACCTTCAAAGAAACCGTTAGATACAGTACTGAGCTCCCCACTTGACTTAAAGTTATTAAAAAAACGAAAATTCTTTGGAATTTTCAGTGTTTGAGAAAACGATCAGTGGAAATTCCGAGAAAAACGCCAAATAGATATTCAGGGAAGTTCACTATTGCTAAATGATACATACACCCACACATTACTGAAACCGAGGATATTAAATTTATACGATGATTTAAATGATTTATTTAATATTGAATAAATACAATAGGTATACGGTAAATTATTGATGCCCGGCAAGTCAAATCTTGCGGATATCTTCTTCCCGAGCTACCTGCCATTTTAAACGGCAAGAAATGGCCAGCGATTCTCACGCATTGTTACGCGGAATGAGAACGTGGTATCATGTTCAAACAAACAACTAGGAATAGGGGGAACGTCAACACGCGATAAGGAACTTAATTATTACGGTAAACTGTCTGCTTTCGAATCTTAATTATTCGAAGTTCCTTTAGCCAGAAAAATGCGTAGGTACACATGAAGAGAGTTCAATTACTACGTGTCTGCAGGTCATGACAAGTTAATTTTGATCCTTTGTAAAACCAAGTTGACGGAGCCTTAAATGCTTTGGATAAATTAGGTTGGAAACAAACGATGTGCAACTCTCAAAAATCGAAATTTCCCGCGAGTTTGTGCTTTAGCACAATCTGAACAATTCTCTACCGTCTGTTAGTGTTCTTAAATCCTTAAGATTTCTTACGGCTTTTTAGGACACAAATATTGTTGCGGAAGCCTTGGATGATCCAGTATGTAATCACATTTGGATTATTCTTGGTGTCCTCGAAAATAAAAATGTGAAATTCATGGCATATGCAGAAATTGTCCTACGATTTTCACTGTTGGCTGAACATTGGTTAGCTCTCATTTGTGAAATGCATATCTAACGCATCGTGGAACGTTCAACAAGTTTCAAGTGAGTTCTTTCGTTTCGAAATCGATGATATTAGGCCCGACTGGTGTGTAAACGCCGAACTCCTGTATCATGTAAGCATGTTAGAAAACGAAATTCTCTGAATATTTGCATACATACAGTGCGAAGAATTTTGCTCAAGTTGTACTGCAGATTGAAACTGATGAGCACCAGCTTATTATAATCATTGCGGCTACTTTTGATCTCCATGGAAGTTTAAACGTCGCATTTCAAACATTGTTGGTTCTCAGTCTTCCGGCACGGTTCTTTTGGCGTAATAAATCCTAAAGAAGTTCCTATTAGTCTTAAGAATTTAATCGTTTCAGAATCCTGGTTACGGTTACGCTCAATCTATTCCTGGAACACTACTAACTGACGGGCCATTTCATGATTACGGATTCACACTTTGTGATTCCCATCTCGCATTTCACTTTCGAAACAACGACACGAAGAAAGACTCGGGTGGTCGGTGCGTGATGCAGAGCGGAACACCGTTAACCCGAGAGAATTCGGTCAGTTCTATAACAAACACTGCGTGGAGAAACCAAGGGTCAGGCTTTCATCGAAGAAAACTGATTTAAAAAAAGGAAGAAATTACCGGATGCTTCCATAGGAGGGTTCGAAATCGAAAAAATGCGATTCGAAACCGGAGCTCACTGTGTAATTTGATTGTTAAGCGAAAGTTATGGAGAATTAACCGAATCCGCTGACACTTTTGTAAAAGTACGAGTCCTTACTAATCTGAATTTAAATTAATTTATTAAAAAGTGGAGGATAACAAGGAAAAAATGAAGTTTATCGAAAAATTGTAATTATATTTTCTGTATCCCAAGGTGTGGTTGTATTGCAATTTCAACAATAGTAAACTTTTGGAGTTTTTTTTTAATATTTCAGAAGACTCCTTGGTTCGGTCCTCCAACAATAATGAAAGTTAAACGAAAACCCAGCGGTTAACGAAGCTTGAAGTCGAGACAATGAAACAAATCACGTGCTGGGCGCCCAGGGCCACTGGCCTCTAGTATGAACCATAGTGACTCACTATGGGCAAAGAATCCCATTAACCCGGAGAAAGTGTGAGCTCTATGGAGGTTCCTCCGCAGTAAGGAATGCAGACTGCAATACTTGTTCCCCCTCAACCTATTAGACGAGGTATTTTATTTGGAGGTTTTTTTTTCTCCTCGCGAGTTTTCCGGAGCGATTCTTTTTTTGGTGAATTTAGTCACGTTCGAGGGGATCCCTTCGCAGTTTTCTTCGAGAGCATTTTCAGAACAGGGTCTGAGCGGTTTTTCCTTTACCCGACACTGAACTGTTATTGGCGTGAGTCCGTCCATTCTTATACATAATCAGGCGCGAATAAGGTAAGAACAGCTTGTTTGGAGATTCGCTAAACAAGCCGCCCTGCTAATATAACCGCATTGCAGCTTTGATTTTGGAGATGACGTTTTTTTTAAAAGAATCCATGAAAATACGGATCAAGTTTTTACTTTTTCAATATCCTGACTCGATTAAGAGGTGCCTCAAGTAATCGAAAGGCCATTTTTTTCGAGACTTCCTCATTTCATGGGATCGGATTCAACCTTGTAACTTATCATCAGAAAAGCCAATATGCGGTTAAAATTCCGATTTTTATATTACCTACTAACGTTTTCAGATACAGAGATAGATAGATAGTGTATCTATACATCATTTTACAAGTTACATTCTGTAACTGAATAATAACCGACGACCAAGCTGGATAGTGTAATTCTGTGACCTAGCCCAGAGTTGGTTCTTACCTCTAATTTTTATAAGGTACCCATAGCACTATATTTTCACCACATTAATTATTAACATTTAGATTCCACCACCATGGAATGATGTACTTAGTAGATACGCAATTTATATAGCTGCTAATGTTATAAAATCATTAATTTTCGTTTATAAAGTACTCATACGGGTTATCTGTTATTAGTTTACAAGTTTTTTTGAATAGCTGTTCACTATTTATCTTCATTAGATTTCTAATTTTGTCTAAATCTTTGTTGGCCTCCGCATGCCTCTGTATTTTGTCATAATTTTTACTCTCAGCAACTTGAGTCTGTACGATTTTTATTGCCGCTGTTTCACATCAGCAAAATATATACTGGAATGTTTACGAATTACTTTCAGCATATTCAGTGTGTACAATCGGTGGACAGAGTACAGATTCAAATCATGAAGTAATTTATCGCTGGCATGGCGCCTGGGCTTATTGAACAATGCCCTTAATGCCATTTTTTGAATCTTAAAAATTTCATCAATTAAGTATTTGATAATACTTTTCCATATTACAATGGCATACTGTAAAATTGACTCAAACAGCGCTTCATAAATTTTGATCTTCAGTTCTTTCGATAGAAATTTGATTCTATACAGGGTATAAGCACATTTTCTTAGCTTTTGACACAAAATTTGAATGTGGTGAGCCCATTTCATTTGAGAATCAAACGTCACGCCTAAATAAACTAAGGTATTCACTATTTTGATTTCCGAACAGTCACACGGTAAGTCATTGCAGCTGTGTAATGTCTAAGAGTCACTCGATGTTGATTGTGGTTCGGTTTTTCTTGCTATATCCACGAAAACCGATTTCATAGCGTTGATGGTAAGCTTGAGGGTGTTCATCCATTGTCCAATCGCCCTCGAATCTTCTTCGGCATTTTGATGAACCTCCTGCCATGTTTGTCCGACATGGTCAGCAAACCGGTAGATTTTCCCAGAATATTTTTGTGGAGCAAGTTCACTCACATATAGCGAAAAAGTAATCGGCCCAATTGAAGTGCCTTCTAAACAGCCGTATTCGCGGATTGAAGCAGTTTCGCTTTTCGCTTTGCCAATGAGGACTGCTTGTTCTCTGTCACTATCATATGATTTGAATTTTTTTAATGCTAGTCCTTGAATGCCTGATGCAACCAACAAAACATGTTGTGCCGTTCACAATTCATTTATTGTACTTATTTAATCGATTCATGATGAATTCTAGTTTCTACAGGCCTTTTTTTCACAGAATATATAGGTATCTTCTCATTGTGCGAATAAGACAAAGAATATAAATTAACCGTTGGTGAAAGAGTTGTTGAAGAACTAATAACGTTGTTGTGGAACATCGTTAGACTTTTTCGGCTGAAGCCTCGTTCAGCTTTCGTTTAGCCTCAGAACTCATTTAGAATTGAGCTGTTCGTTTATTTTGTATGAATCATTTCATTATTTACAGTTGAGCACAAATTCAATCAGTTCTCGCAATTGACCGCTTGGACAGTTGGGGATAAAATTTGCTTCCCCGTCATCGTCTAGTCGATTCAATTTCTTATGCCATTATTACTATTTAACTTATTTTATCCCGTTATTCATGTAGATTTGAATGTCTTAATTAATTTTAATGCGAGAACAGAAGTTATTCGATAGGTTTGCAATGGAGGTTATCAATTCCGAACAATCATGAAACGTTAGGCTAAAAGTTCCAAACTGATCCCATCTCTACCCTTACAATGTAGTACAAATCTAAATTATTTTTTTCCTACTACAACCAGTGCATTTTAGGCCACTCCACAAAGTTTTGCACTACATTGTCATATTCGATTTTGTAATTACGAGATTTTCAATGAGAATAAATGCCAAAGATCATGTACCACATTATGGACGCTTGACAAATCAGTCCTTAAACATTAGCTACAACCACAACTGTCATGTAGCTTAGTAGGATATCAGATTGCTTAGTGTTTTGATTCCAAAATAATTCATGATTGAGTAAAAAGTACCTAGACATTGAACAAATGAAAACGAAATTAGTTTTTTCACAGGCGTCCGGAATTAAAGATACTGTCCATAACAAAGATTTCCCTTGAGGTCCTAGCCCTGAAAATGATTAAGGCGACGCTAGGAAGAAATGTATCGCTGCTTGTGAATAAGAAGAGATAAGGAATCATCAAGAGACAAGCAATTTAGGAAAATATTCATAAGTTTGACTCACTGAGGAACCGTGCCATTGTCGTCCGGGATAGGAATAGTTTGAACATCATCATCCATGAACATCAATTCTGTTGACATATCGATCTACAAAAAAAAAAAAAAAAATTCTTTGATGAACATGATTTTTCGGGTAATATTTCATTGTTATCAGATCAAAAGTAAAGTCTAACGCATGCATAGATACAAAAATCGCTGTTTCCTTTCTTTTATTTTCTATACTGGTTGTCCCGCAACAAGTTTATCAAACTTCAAGGATCCATTCTGGAGAATATAGGATTTGATGCCAAGATATTAGCTTGAAAGAATTTTTCGGTTTTTCCAGTTTTAAGTCAGCAAAATGGCCATAACTCTCTTACACTTCTCTCTCTAATCCATTTTGAGGATAAATTGTCTCCTTTTTGTTAAATAAGAAATTTTCAAGATGAGCTAGAACGTGAAAAATTAGTCCGAACGTCAAACTTTGAGGATTATGAAAAAATTACTTCTTCTTAATGTTGTCTCTTGCTCATAAGCTTTCGAAAGGTATGAAAAGAAAGAAGATATCATCCAATTTTTTGAAGAAAAATACATTTGAATGTGGAAAAACGAGAGGTTACTCCTTGAAATCGACGATTTCCACCCAAAATCTACTTGCTACAGAAGAATGTGTATGTCATCGAATATTATGTATATTTTTTCGTTAAGTCGAATGGTGACTCTTTCGAGCCTCCACACTCATCGAATATGCGATCAATCATAAGTTAACATTTTCAATCGATAAGATACTATTCGCTCAGAATTTGTGTGGCCTGTGATTCAAACCTTCCGGCCACGGAAAAAAACCTAAAAATCTCTTGTTGATTGAACGAGGAGCTCGAGGGAGTCACCACTCCCGTATACAAACTCCATTTTCCCCAAAAAAATTTAGAGTTGAAAAAATATTTTTTCTAAAACCGTCAGGAAGTTGAAATTTTGGGGAAGTTTGTCCTGGAAAATGGGAGTTACAAAACCTGTTTAATATAAGCAATATAAAACATGGAAAAAGTAGTTTTTCTTAAAAAATTCTCAAAATTTAATCTTCGGATTTATTTGTCACGTTCTAAGTCAAGTTAAAAATTTATCATTTTGCCCTAAGAAATCAGGAAATTAAAAGCTCTTTCCAACACTGTCAACAAATTTGATTTTAGATTCCAGAGTTCCAGGGAGTTATGGGATTTTTAGTGACTTAAGACCCCGAACATGTAAGGAAATCTTAAGGGTGAAATATCGCGGAAACGAAGAGTATAAATGAAAAAATCTGAAGAGTCACTTTTTGTTGAAAGTGAATTTTAGAATTGATTTTTGATGTCTAAAGAACTTGTTCCAGGACTGCTTTCCATATAATATTTTGTTTCTTCAGGTCTGAATCACATATCATTGACTACATTTTTCAACATCTATCTTTACAATATATTATTGAACATTTTGATCATCAATAAAATAATTCTCGAATTAGAAGAAGAGTTTTGTTTACAACGTAGAACGTTGATACAGATATGTTAGATGAGGAAGTATGGTGATAGCAGAAAGATGTTATAAAACTATAAACCGGTGCCTATTATCTCTCCTAGTTAGATATTCAATATATGAGGTAGTAGATGTTATCAAACATTTCTTATTGAGCAGCTCCTAATAACAATTTCCTGCAGACGTCAGTTGTATACAGGTAGAACTACCGAGATTTGTCATTGTTGATATCCGAACATATTATAAATATCGTTGTTTATCCGATCTAGGTCGAGCATTGTTGGTCTTTGTCGGCATCGGACTCCCGATAGGTTCGATAGAACGAAGGGAGCTAGGGAGGATCGGACGGGCAGCGCTAGGCCGTGTAATTGCGGAGCCCCCAGCTGTGGATGCTAATATTCTGATGTCATTGTGCCTCAGATGGGCGACATCCTTGCATGTTAACTAGCGAGCATGAAGTGGACTCCCCCTCTACCCACGTCAATCTATTTTCATGTTTCATTAACCGATTCATCAGCCCCTTCGTTGAACGCAGCTTTACTCGTGTCATCATTTTTCGGTCACTAATAATTAACATAACGAATTATTCAAATTATTTTTACAGAGAAAACTGGTTTAAAAATGAAGGTCCATCATGACCAATTGACGAGAGAGCACCCTTTTTTTTAGGTACTATGGTACAACATTATTCCTATTGTCATTGCCTGCCACCATGATCCAACAGTAACAAAATAAATAACTGCCGAAAGAAAATTGATTTTTGGATTAAAATTAAACATCAACTACAAAACTCTACAATAACAGATAATATACTGTTAAAAAAAATTTAATGCATATTTTTCAAACGCTGAAAATTTAACAAATGGGTTGATTATTTTGGTTTATTATTTTCAATAACAAGCCTTTGTAAACGTAAAACAAACATTTTTTTAACCCCCTCAAACTTCGTCATATTACGGTTCGATGTGCGTAGATTCAACATTTTCAATGTCCGTGGTACGGCACATGTCCGGCTCATGTCAGACCTTAAAATTGATGTAAAAAATTTGTTTCTTTCGCCCATGGACTCCACTGTGGGTCTAGTTGGCTCTAATTAATCGCTAATCCGATCGACTATGCCCCAAAAACTGATCCGAAACATGGTTTTTCGGGGTTTTAGCGGACACTGTCAAGTGGGCTGTCATTTCCTAGAAATTTCGGACGGAAAATCGACTGGGACAAGTTCAAGATCCCTATAATCTGGCGTCCACAATAACATACAAGTAATTGTAATAGAATACAAGTCGAATTGAGAATTGGAAATTAAATAAGTGTTTTTTCAATTAATTGATTTCTTATTTGTGGTAATTATACACCGTTGAATAATGTTAAATGATAAAAAGTAGATTCAATTCATCATAGGAAATAAAAAATCATCAAATTAGCTACCCGTCTGCAATTAAATTCAAAGCTTAAGAGATTTGTTTTGTCCTTCCTACGAGCACAATCGGAAAAACAATTTCGTGACTGAAAACGAACACAACGTCAAGCCCTCAAAGCCGGCAAGAAATTGAGAAAGATATCTAGTAAAACGATTGAAAACGGTCAATTCATGTTCAAGCAGAATTGCGTTGATCTCGAGAAAGTAATAGCGTCAACCAAATCTGTCGCGACGTTGTTCACAATGACTTCAAAACTGAGTTGTGGTTTACCACTGGGTCTGGAATTTTCAGGGTACGTTTCGCAATACCTGCACATCTCTTTACAGCCAGATGTTAGATGAAGGTAGATGATATTGAGAACATTTGAAACAGAAACATTTCTAGATATTTCGACATACCAACCAATAACGTGATTTTCACCTCCATAAATTCAATGTACGTTTAAATACGTCTAGAGAAAAATGGGTACAATTAGCATTTTTGAATTTCACCAGGATCTCTATAAAATTAGAGCAAAATTTATGTTATCAGCATTAATGCAATAAGATGGGAGAACATCAATAGAACTTGTATTAAATAAGATTTCATGCAGAAAACCGCTATGGCCAAAAAATTGGGTTTTGAACTACTTTGATTTTGGAGTTTTTCCAGTGCAGCTTACAGCAGACGGACGTTGCAGATTTGGAATCTAAGCCCCTTGAAAGGAAATTGACAACATTTGAGGGGGTTATAAAAAATATATCCATGCGATAACAAAGGCTCATTATTGAAAATAATAAACCAAATCAAATTAATAAAGTAGTTTTACAGAAACAGAAGTACAACATTGATTACCCAATCCTCCATGTTGTCAATAAGTAGCAGTTATTCGAATGTTTTTCAATTCCTATCATTCCTAATATTTATTTATGTTATTTTTAACGGTTTTCCTCCAAACTAAGACACAATTTTAAGAAATGTGGCTGAAAAACATTAAAATTGGCATACAATGGTCCGAAAATCTCGGCTTCGGTTTCTGCAATGAGTGAATTTCAAGGATTGATTAATTTCGATTTCTCACTCGTTTCATCAAATGTCAGAACAACTTTGGCTTATGTTTGATTCATCATTAGGTGTTCACTAGATTATTAGCTGGATGTAAAAAGGTAGTTAGTGACCAAGTACTATAGTACAATCCATCATCAAAAAATAAGTAATTAGGTAGCAAAGAATTCACCTAGTGTTATATTAGGCAAGCTTCACAATTCATAGAAACATGTCCGAGCATGTGCGACAAGGCAAGCATTACCTACCTCAACCATTTCCGATGTTATACACTTGTGCGACTTCACGTTTGTAATACTATAGCCTTGGTAGCTAAATACTTGCTACTAATTAGCAGTTGTTGTTTTTTTGCCACTAGTTATCGAAGTAACAGCTTATCTAAATGTAATAAGTTTAACATGTAGTTAACCGTTGAAGGTTGTAACTAATACGTAATTCAGTTCACTTCCTGATTAACTCTGACATCGCGGACACTTCTTAAAAGTATTGTTATTTAGAATATAAGTAGGAGTATCGATACTATAATTCACTCTCATCTTGTTTAGAAGTAGTAAACCCCACTTAGTGGTAATAGGAGCCGCGACCACTGAAAGTCGTACTTACGAATAGAATCTTACTTTCTCCAAAGTACCTACCTACCGGGGAACTCCGAGTGACTAAGATGGGGGAAACCAATTGACCCCAATATAAAAGGGCGAGAGTGGGCTAATTGAGGCGGACCCTTTTCCTTGCTTATTGCTTCCATCATTTAAATGGTAAAAGGTGGCCAGGGGACCAGTTGTTGACTTCTAGGTGCTCCTTCCCACATACTCCCCCGCAGCGAAGCCCGTTTTAATTTGGACCACGTGTATGGCTCCCCCATGCACCAGAAGAATAGTTTAGAATGGGATGATGCGCCGGTAAATAGCTTTACTTCGGTTCATTGAACCGTGTAGTTATTCTCTATTACAGCTGGAGCTGTATTAACTATCTTACGCCACCAGGATCGATACCATAAAATGGTTGTCTACCAACAGTATTTTCCTCTTTGGATTATGTTGAAAAATATTAAAACGTATACCACTTTGGAAATCACACACAGCTTCCTCATGTTGATAACGTGCTTGTACTGATCATCGAAATGTTGTATATAAAAATTTTTAATCTTGAAAGATCTAGCATTTAAGCTTGATACCAAATGCCGCGACACTCATTGCGAGACTGTCGGTCTAATCCTATAACGTGTAAAATAATGATACCACCAAGTTGAAATTGATATGAAATAATTAAAACGCCTTTATCCATCTATTCTCAAAATTTTAGCAAGATCCAACTACTAGAACCTGAGAAAACATGCTTGGTGGATTTTACGATTGCTAATGCGCAGAGAATGACAGAGTTGATTGCTGACCGATGACATTTTAAAGGGACTCTCTGTACCCTGATATGAAAACTCAAGGTATAAATCTTGTGACAAGGATTTGCCGACACAAAGCTGAAAAATAGAAACTGACAGACAAGAAATTAACGTTGTTCAGAATTGTCTAAAACACAGAACGGGAGAGGAAAATTTGATTTTGGAGAGAAAAAAAATTGCCATCTCCAGAAAGTGGAAACGAAGATTCCTCTACCTGTAGGTAGACCCAGAAGCAAAATTAATTACCGAAGGAACATACCAGCATGGCTGCTGAACGAGCTTATCATAAAATCTCGATGTGCTTTGTTGCTGTGTGTGGGCTTTCGGCATACTTGAACCGTATTTCAGAATGATGGATCCACCAAATGACTTTTACAAAACAAAGGTTGCAGTCAAACAATAACATAATATGTAAGAAGGATATTATCCTTCTATCCTTCAGAAAGAAACCGGAATCATCTAGTTGAGTGGAAAACAGTAGTCACGACGCTTTCCAATGTGACGTCTCTTGGCATACCTAATGTCCACTTCCTGCACCAAGAAGTTTGGTTGGTTACTTCATATGATATTTCTAGATAAAATAATTAGTTGTTGCTCATAAAATAAATAAAAAACAACCAAAAATAATAACAAACTGTAGCCGAAACACCAGCACACGCGAAAAGTACGACAGGTTTATTTGTCCACAGTAACATTCATGAAGTCGTAAGACATTCTCGCAAATATTGCTAGGGTTAGTGTGTTATGTATTCTAATATGTTGCCTCGTTTCATAAAATTTGAATTTCATTTTGCCAAACCATTTGGAGTAGGTAGGAGTACTTATTATAATGAAAATATGCTATTTGAAAGAAATCTATTTAGCTCAAGTTTTCGTTTGCCAGGTAATATTGTATATTGTTAGTTTAGTAAGCCGAGTAATCACATACTAAACACTCATCTGCTGAGAAACGTCTTTACACATTCTTTTTGCATAATGTATTTGTGCCAGAAGAGTGACATAATATGCAATATCGATTACAATGGCACAAGGAAATAATAGGATGTCCGTTCTTTCTTCAGGAAATACCAATAAGTATGCACTCCTCTGCCCTCTAAGAAAGTATTTGAATAATATAGGCATTCTCACGCACTCTTGACCCCCAACCGCTCACACAATTCTTTCACTGTCAGTAGACCAGAGGATTGTCTAGTTTCTAGAGTAAGTAAAGATAAGACATAGAAGAATACGAAATGTCAACTATACATTTTCATAATGAAGTTAAATTTGGATACATTTCCTTGAATCGGGGGTGCGTATCATTTGCAACATTCATACTTGATTGTTGATTAAAATTTTGTAATATGGAATTCCTTTTCTGGTGGATTAGATCCATTCAAATTAAATAAAATGTATCTTCATTGTATTCATTAAACAAAAATATCAATATTCGTTAATTAAAGTTTTAGTAGTAATTCAAAAATAATATAAAATGCAAAATTTACCATTGAGACATCAGTAGTGATGCCTATCAAGTTTATCAGGTTAAAAAAAATATGGGTTCTGGGAGCTCTCAAATCAGTTAAAACAACGGTTTTTCAAGATTTCATTCAGAACAAATCCATTGGCACCAAAAACCAAGATGAATAGACTTTGGAAAGTACTGTGGAGCCTCGCACGAGTGGTTCTTATTATTGTTTTTGTATTTTTCTCACTAACTGCAGATGTCATAAATGAACACTTCAGAGTTATGGAAAAAGAGAGATTAGTTCGAATTGTAGTGCTCATCCACCGTTTGCTAATATATTGAACGTAGTTTGGAAATGGGATATAAAATAACATTACACACAGCATTGCATTGAACAGATAGATTTATTTGTTCGAAATATCATATTATAGGTTCGTTCGTTAAGCTGGGTCACAAAACCAGAAAAATTGATGGTGATATCAACGGATATTTGAAATATTGATGCTCCTTATCGAGATACGATAGTATGATGAAACGAAAAACACGAGAGGGATTGAAATATAGTTCTTTGTGCGATTGTAAAGGATGACAGCCCTAAATAATGATCATATTAAGGCTGTAAATATATCTTACGGGAATACAAAGAATAACGAAAGATTTCTGGTGGACCGAGCACAAGGGCGGACATTGTTTTGAAACTGACCTGCAGGACCTTCCCTCACAGTAATATTCCTTGAGAACCAGTTTCATCGTTTTACGAACAGCAATTCATTTTCGTTTTTCCAGATCCAATAAAAGTCAGAAAGGAAGACGAGTTTCAATCAGCGATTCATTAAATCAAAGAAGTTTCAGACGTCAAACGTCGTCTATAGTTGGATCTTCTTTCAGTTATTATATTCGAAGAAGAAAAAAATGTTCTAAATGAATTCTTTTGAAGTTAGAGACTGAATTTGGACCGGAAGACTTCTGATTGACGCAGTTGTACAAATGATTTCTTCTCAGAATCTCCCCATGAATGAGCATACCTGTATCGTTAATTGGCTTCATTCATCAATTACTTCTTCATTCTCAAATGAAAACATATAACTTTACTTCTGAATTGATGGCATTTTAGGTGATACAGGCTCAGTTATTCACCTTGAAACCGTGATTAAGGTCCAGGTGTACTTCAAGCACCACATCAAACAAATAAATAAAATACACTGTTTTTTTTTTTTTTTTTTATTCGTTCTGAACAACTCATTCATGCCCAATGGCAAAGGCAATCAACGAAAATACTAGAAGGAAATTTTTCTCGAGATTTATTTATTGTTTCATAGAAGGCTTAAAATTGCTGACTAGGTTAAGACGATAGGACACTAGAGTGAAATGTGTAAAAAAAAGTTGAACTAAACGAGGTGCCAACCAAAATCGCAGTTTAGCACACCATGGGTCATTCCATATCCTTTAACATGTTCCGATTGCAGATGCTCAAACTGAGCCAACATTCAAATTTCAGCTTTCTAAGTTGACGATCACAGAATATAATCCTAGGGCTGACTGAACTATCCTAGAGCGCCTTCATTAGATTTTTATCCAATTTTCAAATTCTATACATCTTAAAACAGCAAAATTTGAAGGGGCGGTTAAAATTGTTTATTTTCTTGGTCGATAACCAAAATTTATGATAGAAATTAATAAACCAAAAACGGGAATTATTCATATCCATCACATTTGCTTGGCAATAGAAATATTTACAAGGTATTGCCCCATTTCGCTTAGGGGGTAGTGTGGTATCGTAGTATAGTGTGGTATAGTAGTGGTATCGTAGGGGGTAGTATTGAGGGGTCGGGCAGTCAGGACAGTCAACAGTAGAGGGTGTGTGATTCTTAAACACGCTCTGCTACCATATGGCATGGAGACGGTGGAATGGTGTTATCTGTTCCAAGGGCTGTTATGACATGCTTGCAATCCAGAGGTAAACCTCTTTCAGGTCTATGCTCAGGAGGAGCAGTTTCAAGAAATGGGAGCAGTTAACTATCCATATTCATCATGAAGTACAGTAAAGAATGAACGTTCGACTTTACCGTAGTTCGCAGGGTGGATGCACTCCCCCGGTGGAGACTGGGTCTTCCACTCTCTTCCTCTTAAAAACAAACTATTTGAAGAAGTGTGTTAAAGTGGAGTTAAAGTTGAGAGTGTTGAGTGTGTTAAATGTGGACGGAAATTAGTATAGATTTCAATCTAGGAATCACAACTGTTAGCTTCTCACTTAGTTCATTGCCTTCCTTCGTAAAGGTGCAACTAAAATAGTCTTACTGGGACAGAACAAATGCTTCTTTGCATTGCTAGTGGGAATGTCGAAATTGAAAGCTGTGTGGAATGTCAATGACTCTAGTTCGAGGAATGCCACCTGACACTCATTAGGCTATTAACCACCAATCGGATATTGGACGAACAGTTTGATAACAAGATGAGCTACTGAATCTGTCCGTGTTCAACTACTAGCTACAAATCCATTGTATGCTGTTTGGTACTCCAGACGTGAAGAGAATAACGCAATAGAAATCCTCCATTGTCTCCGAACCATAATCTTGCCATCGTAAGTAACTATTGTTCCAAGTATGTCAACTCATCGGCCTGTCTTCCCTCTTGTTTGTTCGTTAGTTTACATTACGTCAATGAGCATTTACAGGAAAACCACAAAGAAGGCTCCCAAACAGTCTCCACAAAAGGGTCGTTTCATATTACCACCATTGAAAAGTTAGCGGCAAAGGCAAACGCTTTTGCTTTCTCACTATTTAAGGAAGCTTTGTGTTTGACACAGAAGCAGATGCAAATCCCTTTGATCCGGACGGAGGACTTTCGGATTTATAACCACCATTTTTTTTTTAATGTTTCATTTTTAAATCTACTCAAATTTAAACGAGAAGGACACCTGTTGGAATTGATCCAGGGAGTGTGGGACAACTCAAATTTGCAAAAAATAATAATAACTGCATAAAAATCCGTTATTTTTACAAATTTCTCTCCAGTTGTGGAGAACCCCTGAAATTTCAACTTCTCGAAGGAATTAAGGAATTGGAGGGGGTAATGCAACACAAAAAAACATGTTATGTTGCAACAAATTTGTTATTTCGGGATAAACAGGCTGCAACACAATACTCAACCGATTTTCATGATTCCTACTTCGTTCGATACCAATTTAGTGTAGTTATGCATCGAATCTTGGAATATTTGATTTGATGGCAGGAGGGGAATGGAGGATGTAATAGCCAATCCTGTCCGTCGCTGCTGAAGCGAGAATTCTCGACTTAAAATTTTCGTTTAGTATTTAAAAATGTTTCAGCTCATTCAATTTTCATTGAGAAAAGAGGAATGGAAGGGGTCATGGTTATAAAACTTTTCTTCACTATTTTCATTTGATGTTATTAATTTAAGGAAATTGTCTTTTTTTGTTCGACCCTAATTCTGTTTAGTTATGCAAAAAACACCGGATATTTTGGAGTTTTTGTTGAGGGGGGGGGGGACTGAAGAATAGGAGAGACCAATACTCAAGCACATTGAGGGTATCGTTGGAGTCACTTCCTTTGTTGAGAAGTGGGAGACCACAAATGGAACACGCATGAAAGGGGTATACCAGTTGCACGATACCTGCTCGAAAGGTCTCCAGCCTCCCGTCTCTGTCCAGTCCTCTATAGTTTTCGTAGAGATGGCCGGTTAGATACCTACGAAATTTGAGTTGTGAACAATATTTACCCCAAAGTGATTAGGATTCTTCCTTCCTCTGAAACACATTCTCGCAGCTGTGTATTCCTCTACTTAATGGACGGGGAAGCCACCTCTATCAACTGCATGTATCCTTCTTTCGACGTACGGTAGAAGGCAATAAACTTCGAATCAGTCACTTCCAGCTCCTTCGCACCAACCAACAACCTGCAGTTCAGGTTCCTTTCAATGAAAGGATGCCGCCACAGTCTGGTCATTTTCTTTCTCCTGTAGAAGTTACAGAACACACCCATCTCTTCATCACTGGTCGAATCCGTGATCGACATCTCCAATTGAAACTGTGAACTGACTTTCAAACAAGACTCTAATCGCTCCAAGGTTTCATGATTTGTGAAGAAAGAAGTATCTTCCTCGTATCATACACCAGCGCAACTCAGGTTGACGATACTAGAGTATCGGTCTCGTCTCTTCGTAGTTGCCTAGTGTGAAGTTGGCCCAAACTGCAAATTTTCCTGATTCTGTTTGGTTCGATTAAAAACTTTGGTCGTGCTTTGAAACATATTTTAATTCTTTCTAATTTAGTTAAGGGAGGGGGTGAATGGAGGTGGTAGCAGTAATAAATCGTTGTGTTCACTATTACATTGTCTATTTTCCTTTTGTGGAACAAACCTCTCTTGAGCAAGAAATCCTAGACATTTTGAATTTGATGGGATAATGCATGCATTAATTACCAATACTTTTTTCTGGTGGACAACAAAAGTCCATTGTTGAACATACCTAATAAACCAAAAATTATGCCACTCAATTTCTGAAACTTTTTGTTACGATAGGCTGAGGGGAGTAGAAATTTGGAAACTTATTTCACATTTTTAAGTGTCAACTATTAGATTTACAGGAGTCTTAGGAGACTTCTGATCAGAAGAGCTTTCGGGTGAGTTGTTCATGAATGTGTTACATGGTGCAAATTAGCTGGCTTCAGCAAGGTACTGTGAGGAGTTGAAATATCTGGTATCTGAGTTTACCTCGAATTGATCAAGAATTACGAGTTATAACTATACTATTCTTTAGCCTTTACCAATAAGCACACTGTTATTAAGAAACAAAAACAAAAAAATCAGCTCGTGGATTAGTTACAGATTTCTGGCAGACGGGCTCACAGCCATATCATGTGAATTATATATTTGTTATGCAATTTATTTTTCAAATATATACGTTTTTCGTTCATTCATTCATTCCTGGAGACTCAGGAGAATATCCCGTTTTACGTCGCATGCTCGATTGAATATCTATCCCACCGTCACATACACCATCAAAATTGCGGAATAGACGTTTCCAATAACGTACAACCCATGTGTGATTGAATTCACATCTCCCGGTTTTTCCAAGATCGTTTGCGGGGAAGGACGCCGAGACTCGGGGAGGGTTATTGCTCCCTTTTAAGCCCCACGAAGGGCAGAGAAGGGCAATAATTGCAGGGTCTGGCGAGGATCATCTGCCCTATCGAGCGGCCCTTCACTATCGGATCTATTCGAATGAATTGGAAACCCCCATTCGAGTGCTTTATGGTCCCCGGTACGGGAGTGGGCATAACGGATAGAGATAAGTAGGTACCGAAAGGTACTCGAACTATGACCGATCCGCATAGCTTAATCTCGATGACCGCCTATTTGGGCTAAGAGGTTTCTCGGAATAGAAAGGAGTAGATCTATAATTAGGTACCACTGTTACTGACTTTCATTTGACCATACCAACTATAAACGCTAATAATAAACGCTATAAAATAAATTATAATATAACGGTAAGGTTAGTCGCAGCTAGTCTTTCACGCAATACAACCAGTATATTCACAATCATATTTCCCTTTAGCTTACGTAACATACATTAACAGCTCAAACCAGTAAACAAAATGGAACTTACGAATCAGCTAAGGCACAACAGCTAACTCGTACCCTGTGTCACTAAGCCAATTTCCGATACCCAATCGTCTTTTTTCATTAAACTTCAATCTCTGAGTAGCAAATGGCCTAAGGGTCTTACATTCTGATGAACCACTTTCTTAGAGATCAGCCCTAACTACGTAGACAGAAAGGTAACTATTTTACTCAATTCTTTCATTGTAGTTGCCTACTGTACCTAGTTGTATTTATATAATTAACCATTGACTTCATTTAATAGTTGTAAGCTAATCCATTTATTACAAACCGTTGCACAATAATTGGTGGCATTTAAGGATCCCGAAACGTAAAATAAAACTAATTTTTAGAAGGGTTGAAATATTTATACATTCATTTGGTCGATACACAAATGTGGAGTTAGCAGACTTCTTCTTTTTATTCGTATCTACTATGTACAAAAACTGGCGACAACCCATTTTAGTTTCGTGCAGGCTACAAGTGTGGTATAAGGCCTTCCGATCATACCTTACTTCAAACAGTCCTTTTAGAATAGGTGATTTCAGCTGGAGTAAGATGACGACCACTGTCAGTTAGTCTTTGAGTGGAACATTTTTTCTACAGAATTTCTGTAGTCCAAAGTAGTATTGACCTACCTACACTTCAAACAAGCGGATAAAAATCCATCCATAACCTTCTGCATTGGTACTTGCGTTCCGTTGGCTCTTCTTTACAATCATTTCGTTATTTATCTTGTTGCAGACGGAAGGGACTGCGGCATGAATCACCAGAGTGGTAGCGTTCTTCGAAACTCTCAGACTCGTATGGACGAAAATACAGACATGAATCATCATCATGAAAGGTGCCTTATGATTCCGTTAAGCACGTCCACTTTCTACCACAAGGTGAGTCTTTTAGGAGTTAATCTTCAGAAAATTTCCATAATTTGGGCAGAAAGACGTTTCTTCGCTTCTGACAACAAATTTTACAGTAATGCTTTCTTTGTGACCTTTGTTGATAAAATACAATAAATATTCAGTTTAGATTGATAGATAAGACTAAAATTCGCTGAAGAAAGGAAGAAGATTAATTCCATATATATGAAAGGAGTGCCTAGGTCTTGTAAAATAGATAGTTGCGTTCAGTCCCACTTCGCTCCGTTAGTTCTACTCAGTAAACGGTACAGCATTATATTTAATGTTGGCTTACTAACCGTCAAAATCGATTTAACATTGTAGCTAAATCATTTCGTGGAAATAGAGAACATTCTTCATTCGGTTTCCGGTTTTTGCTTACGTTGGTTTGTGATTCACCAGTGACGCATTCAATTCATATCCAGCTGTGAATGACTCTGAATACAATTAATCTTTGGTTGACGAGACTCGTGCGCCCGCATCTTGGCGTGTTGGCTCTGTAATGATTGTCTCTATAAGGTATAACGTTTCTGTACCTCACGATTGTTAGGTTTAGTTAGACTTCATTTCTAAGTGAAAGAAGCCTGGATATAAAAACTGTAATGGTACTACCCGAACACATATTCAACCAATATGCATCAAGAATTGGTAAAAATACGGACTGTGTTAGTGACTTTACGAAATCCAAGTCGTCTTTAAAAATATTTCACTGAATCTACCTGGCGTATTTTAATTATCTACTAATTACCATATTTATTTGTAATTCTAATTCAATCAAAACCATTGTTAATAGACCGAGAAAAAAATCATTTAATCCCCCTCCCGTCCAAAAATGTATAATCCCCATAGCACCTGGCTCCTATCGCCGTCTTTGAGAAAGTTTTTAATAACTTTTATATAGGTATTTGCGAACAAGTGAAGCTTCGATAGATTTTTTCATATTCTTTTTAATCAAATTTCAGTTGTTCTAGTCGATAATTTCTATTAAAAGCCGATGTACATTATATTACCCCATGGCAGGTATTCCGATATCGGCTTTTGTTAGATTTCTAAATGTTCCAAGTGAACCTAGGAAGCGTTGTGTCTTGTTGTACAGTCCAGTTCTAATAGACCGATGATCAACGCAGAAGAATTATCTAGTACAGAAATAAAAAACCTTAGAGGGATAATTTGAAACGTTTAAATGCGAGATGCGTTATCATGGATGTGACAGGTACGCGATAGTAATTGATTTGATCGTCAAACCGACTAATTGCTTGTAGCTTGAAATTTATGAGCAATCTATTTAAGTACTTGTTTATGCATACTTTCCCAACACAATTTTCTGGGGACTCCTCATTATAACTTGCTGATACGATATTATCATCATCTTAGAAATTTGGGTACACTTCGCTCCATGTTGGCAACGGTCAACCAAGCGTCATGTTAGCATTTGAGAGTTCAGTGATTAATCACTGGGCAAATATTGGACGCAGTTTCATTTTCGTCTAAATTCACCAGTTACCTACTTTGTTTCGGATTTAGACACGGTATTGAGTCATCAAGGAGTCAACTGTTCATCAAATATCGCAATGCAGCATTCGTCGAAGTCAGTTGTTTGAGTTCACACGAAAAACGCGCGTCACTGCATTTTCTTCATAAGGAATACTTCGAATCAGTTGCGTGAAACACGACCTTCAAAGCTCCTCCGAGAAACAAAGCTTCGTCCCGTACTGAGAAACTCGTGAGAAAGAACACCAGTTCGTTCCGATAACAAGTGCCCGCTGCAAGTGGGATGAGAACTCAATTTTTATTATCCACGGACAAATATTCAGTGCAAACAGAGGGAATGTCCACGCTCGCATAGAGAGAAGAAAGAAAACGTATATAATGGGTCAACACCAGCGGTTTTGGTCTTTTGTGTACTGCTGGTATTCTAAGTGTACACCAATTACAGATTGAGCATTACAGTTTCAATGATGCGTTGTTTGATTAATTAAAACATACTGCTAATGGAAGCATTACAGGGACTAATAGGGAGCATTATAGGGTTTTCACTTCAGGTAGCATTGATCAAATGAAGATTTCACCTTTCCAACGGTCTAGTCAATTTTGTCCTTAAAAAATTTTCCTGGGGAGGAAATTGAGTTTGAATGCTGAAAAACATGAGCTTGAAAAAGTCAAATAAAATCACAATATTTAGAGGCGCGGATTTTGATAGATTAATCCCTAAATATAATCTCTTAGGGTTTATCGATTAAGATGCCGCGATTACTGGCAAATCCCGGATCAATGTTGGACTTTTGAGCCAAAGTTCGTAAACTTTGGTCCAGTACTTTCGGAGAAAGGCTTCGGACGGCGAACGGACGGATTTAGGTTTAAAATTTTCAATAATGAAACCTTGTGATCGACCAAGAAGAAAAGGTTTGAACTTGTTGCTTCCAGATCGATTTTCCGGAGGTGAAGGAGAAAAATTGCAAGTAGACAGAAAGATTTTGGTTTTTGCCTGTTTTACTACCAATCCTGGACGCAAAAAGCGAACATTGAATAATTATAGTTAGAAATTTGAACGTTAATTACAGTTTTTATTCAATTTGATGAACTTCTCAAATATTTTATGTGATGAACTCCTATGAAATGAAACACAGCCAATGGTCACCTCTTGGGTTCTGCAAATGTTATATCCTTGAAACAATCCTGAACAGTTCATTAAATTTTGATAAACTTTTCAGGGTCTAGGTTGGTGCCGATGAATTTCATATCTGCCGAAATAAGGTAGTGCAAAAATGCTTATTGAAAATCATATAACACACAGGTTTTATCCAATTACGTTAATTTTTAATCATTCCGTTAAGAGGACGTATCTACGTATGGGGTTCGCTGAAGTCCCTAGTGTACGCAGAAGCTGTGGGCACGAGGGAAACCCTAATCAGAAGCTGAGCGGGTTTCAAGAAATAAAATTTTATATTTGTGTGGGTGTCTGATTCTGCTGCTACTTAAACAACTACTAAAACTAATGAATTCTGTTTTGTTCCAGAGTGCAGTGATGTGCCGGAAATATTAAGAAATCCTCGTCAAATTTAGGGGTGTCACGAGGAACGTACATGAAAGATTGCCGCCTCAATTTATTGTAAAACCATCTCTAGCCGCCATGTTTTTTATAAACTGAAACCATTTAATTTATGAGATTCCAAAAAACGAGTTTCTTCTTAATCATGGAGGTTTGGAGTGTAAATATTCGATTCAGCGTCAACGAATTCTTAAATTGCGATATCGAACTCATTTTCATGAAGGAAGTCGGGATTTGGGGAAAACGTTGATTTTCATCTCGAAAGCAACGTTTTTCAGGATACAAAAGTAATGTTCCTCCTCCAAATTTCAATGTAAATATCATTATAACTACCATTTTTTAATGTTATACCTCTAAAGCTGAGATTTTCAGCAAGTTTTTCCTTATGAATGCAAGCCGAAAAACACATAAACAATGGGAAAAACAAAACACAAAAGGGAGATTTTAATGAAATCTTCAAAATTTGGACTTTGGTCATTTTTTTAAACCATCAGGATTGAATAAAAAAATTGGATTTCGTAACAGAGAGATTTAATAATAGATATAATAGAATTGACCGCTTAGTCCAGCGGTATCCTCAAATTTTGTTTTACGTAGTAATTTAAGAGACATAAGCTTAAAAACAAGAACAAAATCTTACAAGTGAAATAACACGAAAACAAAGCTTCTAATAAAAAAACTGTACGAAGCACTTTCTGTTGCAAATGAGCTGTAAAATTGATCCCCTGGGTTTGTCCTGTAATTATCCTAGACACCCTGTATAGAGAGATTCCTCGCCTGAAATGATTTCAAGATCTGTAACGAAGGAAGGAAATCGCCATTGAAAGATCGACAATTTCCATAACAATGTGCCATTTACGTTCGATCAATACGAGTTACCGAATTACACGACTCACTAGCTCTCAAGCCCTTCCTATCTGATTATCTGGTCACCGCTTGCTCCTTCCGGTCTGTGTTGGTTCCCTCGACAAATTGACTCTTGCCACTGCACCTTTCGTGGCAGCTGTAAACTAGTTTTGATAACATTCTAACCGTTTCCAACAATTCGAACACTCTCCTCGTCAAATGAAATCAGTCGTTCTATGCAAATAATGGAGGATCTGTTCAACGTAACGTTAGGTACCGATATAGTAGTGTTACCAATGTCTGCTCTAAAATCAGATCAAATCGTTTATATTAATGTGGAATACAGTTGAAATAATCAGGTATCCCGCTTTAACATAGAATTACCATAAGTTGAAATATTAGTTTTGGAATAAAATTTGTAATTATTCATTTTTAATGCCAAGTGGCTTAGGAATTTTTTCGATGCGAACTGGTACAGATTGAGAAACAAAGTGTTACATTATCACTACTAACAGATTCACACCAATATAATACCGGGAGAAATAAATAAAGCTCTTAATCTTGGACTTTCTACACTCAATAATTTAAAATATTATCATTTAATTTTTTTTGTACATTTGTAATTACGGGGCTTCCGAAAAAAAAAGAAAAATAGTAAGTACAGTTGATGAAACAATATTTCCCGTTAGCATTTCCAACAATTGGGGAAACCAATAATTCTATTGTGAGTTCGGAGAAAAAGCTCTTAATGTTAGAGCGTATATGTATCAAACAAAAATAGCATACCGAGCAAGCAGTAACTCTATCTGAGACTGTCTCTATCGGTATAGTATCACGTTCACGGTAATTCGATTCATTATCAGCCAAATATTGATTTCTATCGGACATGAAAATAAAAAAACGTGTCAAGTTCACGGTACATTAGAGCGATTATTGAATTTCATTATCAGACAAATATTGATTTGAGATAAGTGTGCTTGTTCATCACGGAAATGAAAATAAAAAATGACCAGGAGTATTCGATTACAGTTCATTCACGATGCTGAACAATCCATCTACTCTAAGCATATTTTGTGGTTCATTTTTCGTTCTCCCTTGTAAAACTAAATGCAAGTGATGATATACAACGATATCAGTCATTACTGTAGGAGAACAACAAAGTTTCTTCACAATAACCAAAAATTTTCCTATCAACTTGAATTTCTAAAATTTTTGAGACAAATTAGGCCTTTTGTCTCTCTAACTCACAAGCGATTTCCTCATTTGTCAATAATTTTGACAGGGCTGATCGGTAAGTAGCCCTAGCAATTTAATAACCATTGCGTTACACCAATATAAATATGTGCTCATGGAATTAGTTTTGTGCCACCTTCTAGTATCTGAAAATATCCGGGCCTTATATGGTTTCTACATGAGTTTCATCATCCGGTTCATTTTATTTACTACCATTACCATTTTTTATATTAATATCAATCAATATATCAAATCAATAATCCAGCAGCAACGTCCTTCTTCGGTAACATTCTTGTCGAGAAGCAAGGTGGGAATTGATATCCTTGGTAGAATGTCTATGTTACCGTAAAAGCCCGAAGTGCGGTACATGTTAAGATTTACCAGAAAATCCTTGCACTTTCCAATATTGTCGGTGAAAACCGAAATCTATATGAAAAAAGGGCATTTACCGCTTGGCAGTTGGTTAATCTTAGGATTGACTGACCAATTTGTTGAATGACCAAAAACCCTTGTGTGAATGAGGCATATCGAACAATCTATCTTGGCAAATGTGTGGATTTTCCCCGACTTGTTGGGATAGCTGTTGGTAAAAGCCCGTAGTAAAATCAACTAAAATGAGAGCAAGGAAACTGCAATAAATTATCAGTTGGAACAAGACAAAGAATTATGGTACTCAAGTTGCATTTCATATTCGCAAATGCGGCTGTCCTTCATGGGTCTGCGCCAAAAAGAGCAACGTCTAAATCATCCAAACAGTCCAAAACAAAATTCTGAGAAGCATAGTAAATGCCCCATGGTATATTCGAACAAATGATCTGCATCGCGATCTCAAGGTTGTGATGGTCGACGAGGTTATAAGAAAAAGAGCTGTGGATCACAAAAATCCACTCCACAATCACATCAACGTGAAAGCCATTTCACTTCTGGACAACACCGATGAGGTGCGACTACTGGGAAGGACTAGTTACAAACTGCTAGCAGTAGTGAACTTCTCCGTGGAGGTAGATAGTGATTTATGAACCACCAAAAGTGAACGAAGTTTCTTATAGTTTCTTATTATATTTTTTACAGTTGTAACAGTACAAAAAATTTCATTATTGGCAAAAAATGTTTTCAAAAGAATATAGTTCTGAGTATATAAATTGTGTTTTCTACAGGTTTGCAGTAAATTGACGACCTTAAAGTATATTTTTAGGCACAATTTCGCAAAATGTTCCAATCGACAGTAGATTCAATTCTTATGGATAACATTCTTTTAAAAATATAAATCAATGGATTTTTAACCGGATTGTGTAACATATTTTCATAAATTTGAGAATTTACTACGAGGTCCTACGAATTCATCCTTTTTTTGTATATAAGGATTTTACGTTTTGGAATCCACTACGGCTATTCTGAAATAATGCAATCCATGGAGAGCAATACAAACTAAGTTTCTTCAAACGAATACGGAGCTAAATTCATTCGGCGTTATTCAAAAAATTTTGGGATTCGGTTTTTGGATCTGAAATTTGGAATTATTAAAATTGTTAGCCAGGGAGTTTTAGCAAAACCTGAAGGAGGCCGTGCTATACGTAGTTCGCTGTCAAGTGCCTTTCAACGCCTCCCGTCTCCGATACCTTCCGCGTTATCTAAGAGATTCTTCGGTGATTCAGACACCTGCAGGCTCGTCAGAAGGCGTGACTCAAACCTAGAGGCCAAGGGGAGTTTGACGACAGGTCCGCGCTTCGAGGAAACATGACGAACCGCGAGGTCACCGGATCGTCTTTCACGATCTAATGACTGACTCTCATCGCGAACTGAATATCATCAGCGTACAATTGTGTAACAGACTAACGACACAGAACGAATGCCATTGTCGAGGTCGAGAACTACTTCGAAACCAATATAAATTGAATAACCGAGTTCTTTTCTCTCTGAAATACGGGTTCCTTCTCGGGTGTAGCCGATCTTGTTCGATCCATATTTGAAACTAGGAAACCTTTTATAATTGATTAAAAATATGAATTTTATTAATGTATGCTAACCAAGTCAGAATAGTCAGCCTCACTTAATATAATTCATGAAGGAAGCCACTTCCACCCAGAAAGCAACCATGTTAATTATTAAAGTCTAATAACAGACCTCAATATCAATTAGAAATCAGCTAAAAAAACGTGTGCCAAGTTGGGTATGTCATATAGGTTCCTCGTTTAGGTAACACCACTACATAGAGCATTGAAATGTTTCTATTACTCTTGGACGATGTACAATCCGAATAAGATTCATGGGACTTGTTATGAGGACCTGCGGACATAAGGACAGACACACAAACAGGAAACGAAAGTTGTTCGGAAGGCCAACAACGCAAAATGAGAGTAGAAATTTTGATTTTGGAGAAAAAAATTATCATCTCTGCATAGTGAAAACAATACTTTTATATATACATAGAGTTGGCAGCAAAGTAACGAAACCAAATTCATTTAAACCAGGAGGAGGGCATTTCGAAAACGTACTGTAGATCTCCAGTGAATTAGATATCTAAAAAAAATCCCCCCCCCCCCCAATTGGGATGGCATGTCGATTCAGCGTAAAAGTGAGCAAAAATTGCGATGTCGAACTAATTGTAATGGTGCTAATCGGTTTTTGATGGAAAACGTTTATTTTCACTTAAGAACCCACATTTTTTGGGACTCAAACGTGATTTTCTCAACCAAATCAATGAAAATGTTTTTTCTTAAACCGTTTGAAAGCTGAGATTCTGAAGGAATTTCCACCGACGGGTGCCCGAAGAGTGACCTCCGTTATAGCAAAGACGATTGCAGAAGAAAAAACGGTTATTTTGACAAAATGTTCAAATTTCAATGTTCCCCATTTTTTTACCGGCAAAACCAGGCTAAAAAAGCCTGGCTAATAAGAAATTTGACGTTCTTTCCAACCGTATCCCCAGATTTCATTTTCCTTGAAAATTATATGGAGTTGATTACGTTTTACCAAAGTAAGGTCGAGAAGAAGAAAAATACTTTGATAGTGAAAAAAGAAGGATTTCTAGTTGAGTAACAAAAAATCTTCATGAGGCATTTTTTGTTGGAAATGACCTGTACAATCGTCTCCTTGAGTTTGACTCGTAGTTAGTGTAGTTACACCCTTTATATAGGTATCTCAAAGAAAACTAATGAAAGGTGATCGAGAAAAGCCAAGTTAGGGATTGTGTATCACATTCCGTGATCATTGCTTCGCTACAGTGAATCAGTTTTTCACTAATGTTGACATGTATGTCGACTTATCGATTAATATAAATATTATAGGGTTATATATTGTGATTTCATTTGCAATCGAGTTAATTATTCAATCGGAACACTATATTGTATGGAAAAAACTTTCCCTTCGAATTTTTGTACTAAATTAAGGTATTACAAAAGTTGTTTTTTCTTTCGAGGAGTGGTTAAATTCAAATAAAATTTTCTGTGTCACTCTGTGTGTATGAGCTGTTACCTCTCCCAAAACAATTTGTTCCGATGAATTCAGAGGGAAACTATACAATTAGTTTTATAGTATCTACCCAACAACCTACCCGTCAAAATATGTTCGCGATTCAACAAAATAATCTATTTATTGAATATAAATTATTTATTCTAGGTATATAAAAACAATTCTAATATAAAAACATTAGAATGGTTTTCATTGTTATCGGATAAAAATGATCTGACACCAAGGTGTGGGTTCCTTCGTTTTCTAGTCACATAGTTTATTGGTTCTTGAATCAGGAGCGGACACACATGAAGGAACCGGAATGAACAATAGGTCATCAAGCACGTCGTCGGCGATTACCAAAGCGATAGGTAGATGGGAAAGGAACCAGGAACCAGAAATTCAACGCAGTGAAAGCTTGTAACGCTTCAAAATCACGATAATCTCGGAACGGAGCTATTATGGCATTTTCCAACCGATTGTAGCGCAGCTCCTATATTTACAAACGTTGGGAAATGAAGTGACATGTTTATCCTTGGTTAATGAGTGTTGACCTCATCCAACGTGGGCCAAACACTAAGTTCGTCAACCTCTCACTGCTGAATCCTAAAAACTAACACCGACAAAGAACAGTATTTTAGAGATTTATAGATATTGTATTTTAGAGATAGGTTTTATGTAAGATACCAACCTTCTCCCACTAACAACATTAAAACCAAGTAAATTATCTAGATAGATTTACAACTTTCCAATTCAAGGCTGGCTGGTTCAGAGATTCGGGTTGGAATTACGAAATATGATTAGCTAAAAAACAGGCCAGCTATGACAGAATAGCTAAACAGTTCTTTAAAAAATATATTTTGTATTGATTGTGAGTTTTAAAACATATTTTGTGTGCTAAAGTAATGATCGGGTTATGACCATTGATGTCTCGTATGAAATCTGGGCTGAAATTGTACACATTCTCTGAACAGCCACTAAAGGGAGTTGTCCATGCTGTTTGCTACCCTTGTTAAGAATCATTACTATGAAGGTGTAATATAAGGAGAATATGGAGGAGGAAGAACAATCCTGGAGAATACAGATACAAAACTGAAACATGCAATCTTTCTTCACCTTGGACAAAAGCGTAATATCTTATTTGGACGGTGTGGCAATTTGATGTAGGTGAACCATACCCTGAACTGCATGAAAGAAGAGCAGTGCTACAATACTGAACCAGTATTACTTCATCAACTACTAAAACTACTTAAAAGCCGTAACTGAGACTGGCAGTTTGGTAGCTCCTAGCAAAGTATTATGAGAGCATGGTGAGGTGGTAGTACCAGTACTATACACTAAATTCTTTAATATTGCTCGGCCTTATGTATTGTAATGGTTTGCACTTATTAGGATTGTCACCTTAAAGGCAGCTGAAAATAAAGCTGTTTTACCAGCAGGGATAAAACCGCTGCTCCCGTCAGTATAACGAGTTGAAAATGGTCCCTGACATCATCCGAGCAAAAATTAGTTCGCTGGTATCTGCTGAGTCACAATTCGAATCGATGGGTGACCTGTGACCAAAAACGGACACTCGATTTTATCGAGTCCAAAATGAATCTAGCCTGAGTCCAAAATTGAGCACTTATCAATCGAAGGACAATATTAGCCACCGTGATGTCTTATATTAGCCGTCTTTAGTCATCGTTTTGTATATCAGCATTTTTTAATGAGCACATTCAAGTCCACAAAGTAATCACAAATGATCAACTACGATCTTGGGATAAGCGATCATGCTTACAATACTTATGATTGAAGATTATGTTTGTGCGAAACAATTTAACGAGTTGTTTTTCGCGTTCCGAAAATGACTCGCAGGATTTGATGCGAGTTGTTGTGTCTTCTACGATGGCAGGGGACATTGTTACTCGCATCAAAACTTCTGCCGAACGTGCCCTCCATTAGGAAAATAGATCCATTTGGAAAGCCGGAGTAAAGCGTTCCCAAGAACCTATTAGGCACGTTTAAAACCCATCGAATATTATCAGAAGGCTAATTCCAACTCGACGGTCATCGAGAAACGGCGACATAAACACAGGACTCTTCAAAGCGAGAAAGGGATATTTTTTCGATTTGCTAGGTCGACCATCCTAGTAGCTTGAAAACATTGGCAAAACGCAGCTAATTCTTACGTATGGGTTTATATTCAGATAGTAATTTTGGGCAAATCATCTAATTGTAGATTATAAAAGGAGTGCATGGTCATTATCTAAATACGCCAACTACAAAGGAATGGACACAAGTGTTGAATGTGTCAAAAGCTAACTAAAAACGTAGTCAATGGAACAGTATCCCAACTCGGTTCTTAGCACTTACATATTTTGCCTTCTCCACTCTAGATTCCATAAAAGCAGCACCATATTAATTGTAGCACGTTGGATCGATAGGGAACAAAATTGGCCATAAGGGATTTTCCGCTGGTCACTGAGTTGTAGGTGTCTGTCAAGTAGCCAGGCTTTCACCTGCCTTTCATTTTCCAACCCTATTTTTAGCAGTGAGGCATTCCTACCCCTTCAAAGCCACCCCTAACCTCCGGTGAACCCAGATTATCCCTACCATCCCTTTACCTCCAGCCCCTATTGGCATACAACTTACGACTTGTACAGTTTGTTGTCTCCTTACGTGCAGAAATGCCTGTACTCAATAAAGCCACATTTCAATTTGACCGAGTGTATTGTAAACATTCTTAACGTTCTTAGTGACGCGATTTGCCAAACATGTATTAGTGACTCTGGACTGTAAATTGACTATAAACGGATTGTGATATTAAACGTTGGAAAATCGGATCAAAAACGTCGTTTCATTTTTAATTACCCTTATGTTCAGGCTATCAAACCAAAGACAGCTACATGACTTTGTGTTAAATGTAACTCCGTGAACACCACCCGTTACTAGCCCCTTCAATCGAAACAGATATCAAAAGTTGCAGCTCATGAAACTATGAACGAGAGACCATGGGTATTCCGTAGCTTTTAACATCTTCTGTTAGAGGGAACTCGATTTACCACAAACCATCATGGCATTATTCAAATTTCAGCCTTCTAGGTTTATGACAGAAAATAGCATTTACAGTTTTGACGGACGCATGACATGTTACAGCCAAATTTCATTGATTTTGAGTCAGTAATTCCGGAGAAAAGCTCAGGACGGCGGACGGAACGGATTTTCTCAAATTCGATACTTGGATTCAACAGATCTTGAAAAGCAAAACAGTGAATTTTTAAGCGGAGTTAATACGTTTTTTCTTGATAGATTACGAAGGTACATTATTGAAAACAATAACACAAAAACAACTTCATCCGACTCTGAGTTGCTCTGTGGTTTACTGAAAGAGTTACTTACTTTATAGCGAATTTTCGATGGAAATTAAGCTATTAGAATAACTAAAATATTTTTAAAGACACTTTCCCAAAAATTTCTTCGTGGAAATTCGTTTCGAGTCATTCTAAGCAATTCCGAGATTTTAAATTTTCTTTTTCTATTAACTTTAAATTGCAACCGTTGCAGAGCTCCATTTTCAAATTCGCGAAAATAAACCTTGGAACAAAACTTGAGGTTCAGGATATTACTATTTAGTATTTATTGATGTGACTTCTAAGAGAGTTCTTCCTAATAATTTGGGAAGTTTAGACGTATCAAAACCGTTTACCGTATTATAATCCTTGTAATCAGAGATCTGATTGTTAGTAGCAGGTTGTTGGCATGGGCGAGGAAGTCCGTGCTAAACTGGCTCTCGCTACAGCGGATGTGCAGTCCCTTCCTTTGTCGACCTAGTGAATGTCAATTGCTTTTCAACGCCTTGACGTAGTTCTTCCGACCCGAGATAATAGAACGCTATCACAATACTCCGTTCATTGACAGTTTAACGATCAATTGTTTTCTTTCTCATTTATATTCAGGTACTCGTACTTAGAGAGAGTCATCAGGTTGTGGATTCGTCTGCAAAAAAGTGAGGGCGTTTCGCTCAGCTTGCTTGATCAGTTCAAAAGACCGATTGGATACCGACGATTACATACATAGCAAATTTGTGCATTCTTGCACCACAGAGGCATGAAGTATCAGAGGGTTTCTGCATTTACCTTTTGCCATTTTGCAAAAACAACACTTTTACAGTTGAACCGTCGAATTCGGATTTATCATCCCACAAAACTCCTACTAAAATCTCAAAGTTATACTAATGGTTTTAGACTATCACCGTCCGAAAAGAGCCAATGACTGGTAAACTATGAAGACCTTTTGAAATTCCTGAATTAAATTGATACCCTAGTTCATGTCCGTTCACTATATACCTCTTATATCAACTTCAGGAAAGTTTTCCCAAATCCACTTCACTTAAAAACGCTGCAAATTCTTTCACGGGTTTATTATTCAATTGGCTTGCGTTCATGATTTGAATTTCTACTAAGCTTTGGAGTGTGCGTGTTTCACAGGTGATGGAGCGATTATTGAATTTCAGGAGATTCGTATAGAGCACGTAAATCTGTTCTCAACCAAAATATCTATTTGGATTGTTCAGTTGATCATATTTGTGTGCCTCCTGAAATTCAATAATCACTCTATCACCTGTGAAACACGCAGACTCCAAAGCTTAGTATAAATTCAAATTATGAACGCAAGCCAATTGAATAATAAAAACAAGTGAAAGAATTTGCAGCATTTCATGCGTATCAGAATGCTTCAACCCGTGTATCGGCTACAAAGCCTTTTAGGAGTACACTCCAGTATCCACATCACTACATCACTACGTTCCTGATATCAAAACAAAAACATAATAAACCAAAATGAGGAATGGTTTGAGCTACGAACCTGGGGAGGGGCTCATTCGATTCTTCATGGAAAGTTCTTCAAAAAAATCCAAATTTAGGCCGCCTTGACTTTTTTTTTGAGGTTTTTAGGGATTTTTCAAAACTTTGACAACCCTTAAAGGGCACTTTAAATTAAGTGAGAGAGCTGGTTCAAGAATTGGGGCGTCTTCGGACCAACACTGATTTTTCCTGAAAATTTCAGCTTTTTTGCTTCAGCCGTTTGGGAGAAATCGTGTGTACGGCGGACGGATGGAAAAATCTTTATTGCAGATTCGGATTCTACACCCTTTAAAACGTAAACCATGAAATTTTCGGGGGGGGGGGGGGGTTTTTCCAGAGCCATTACAATGGTTTATTATTGAATAATAAACCAATAATAAGTCAATTGTTGTTTATGCATAAAACCGCCATTGATTGAACTCACTTAATTTCATGAGGGGTGCCTGTAAGAATAGTGGAGATTCTTGGCAATGATTCATAATTTGCACTATTTCTAATTGTATTTCTAATGGATTTTTCAAGATTCGAAGTGGTACATCATTATTTTCGGTTCATTACTCTAAAGGCAGAGCCTAATATTCAAAAACCTCAATGCATAAATCATTGAAATGTTTTAAAAAATCTTAAAAGATTCCATATCCGGGTTTCTCTGATTGGGATTTAAAAAAAAAAACGTATGATGATGATTGTATAGATGCATTAGTATACCGGTTTTTAGTTCGATGAGGACTGTTCAACTTACTGGAGCCTAATCGCCGTAAAGTTACTCGTAACACCAATAAGGACGACTAGGAATTCCCTTTCGCCTTACGAGCTTCCACTGCCTCCCAACGAGCGTTCATGCGATGGAATTTCTATTAGATCCGTTCTTCGATAAAGGAGGAATCGAATTAACTGTGTTTCTTGATGTGAGTATAATATCATTATCGGGTTGAAATTGTCGATGCCTTTCCCTGCCGAGCGCTCTTCTCCCCGTTTCCTCGTTCGCGAACTTATATTTTCCGCATTACCACCCGACCGAGCGAGAGGAATTCTCAGATCCAAGGATTCGACGAAAAGGTAAGTCGTAAGATCCCCGATCAATAATGTAGGTAGTGAAAGTCGTTTTTCAATGCATCAGATGTTCTGAAAGAATTGCAAGGGATAGTGTGTAAGTTATTTGTGGATCGGTTGTCATGTCACAAGTACAAAGGGAAATTAAGAGAAGGCAAGCTTGTCCAACTTCTGGAACTGGCTTCTTGTCCCTTTCAAAGGCTGAGATGTCTGTACCACCCCAAGGATACAAGAGGAGAGTGAATGGAAGGATCGATGTACGATGTGCACCCCTTGTCACATGAATAAATATTAAAAACCATACTTTCCTTTTCAATTTATCTTGGTCGTTCTTTCCTATTTTAGGGGAACTTTGGAAGGAAAACTTTTGATGGGAGGCTTCACACAAGTTATTATTGACGCTGGTGCTGTTCCGTCTGGATATCCTAATTTTCGTTGTACATTTGCGCGTTTTCTGCTTGTGAATCACGTTTCCTCTCGTTAGAAAGAAGCCGCACATATCACATGTCTAACATGGGAATTATTACGATGATGCAATATGTAGTTAAAGAAATCAAACAGATAAGTGGGTTGAGTAGAGAGATTAGTGTATTTCCATCAAAACCAAGTTTCTATTCCAAGAAACAATGAAAGAAATGCTTGCTTTACCATGCGTAGACGGGGTAATTTCTTTATCCAATTTCAAAAGAAAAACTATCTCGCAAATGGGTCTCCAATTCCTGAAGCGCGGGTAAATCGTAGCAAATCGTAGTAAATCGTAAAGCGCGGTACCATTATCACTAGCTTCTTGAAAAAAATCTGTTTGGAAACTTAATCCCAGACAGTATTTGAAATGTGAAGATAGCGTTCTTGCCTCCTTCACCCCTTTCCACACACCAAAACTAATGATCTTCGCTGATATAGGTATTTCAAAACAATTTTAGATAGGCCGGAAAGAAATTTGGAATCAGAGCCAAAATAGGCACGATTCAAACAATTTTTTGTGTATGTTAGATCCGGGATAAATAATTTCCACTTCACTTAGCATAAATTGGTGTATTAATCTAAAAAAGCGATATAATATAAACTGTACAAGGATACGTTTTTCACAACTGATCTGTAAAATACGGTATAGGTATATGAAATGTTTCTTAACTGAACGCGGGACTCGGAATGTTTTGGAAGGGTTCATGACCACGGTTTTTAACGATTCGGGGTGGTTTGGACTAGCGGGTAACGGGATAGAAGGACAATAGCAGGATCAATGAAGGGGAAGGATAAACCAGCAACGGAAAAATTCTCATGTTATTGAACCTGGCATGCAAGGCGCACAGTTACCAATTAGAGAAAACTGAGTTAGAGTGTAGGCCTATAACGTACGAATGAACAGTGTGGTTTTCAACATAGGTTGTTGATACTGGTATATGATTTGAAATATGTAGGTAGAATTTGTTGGTTCAATCATAAATTATCTGCCAAATTTTCATGAAAATTCATTCTTACAGCCTTGCTGATTGACGAGTACTTTCTCTTCACTTTTTACAACTCTTGTTAGGGAGATGAAATCGGACTACTAAAGCTTAGAAAAATGTGCTGATTTTATCTAAAAGTGTAATACCGCTGTACATAAGTTCAGATGAATTAGTGTGAATCTACGGACGGGTTACTGAAACGTAAATAAGTTGATTTATTTCAGCTATTCGATCTGTGTACAAGGCTAATCATGTAAGTAATGAAATACTGAACATTAGTGAAATAATTTGTAGGATTCAATTTTTAGGAAGGACGTGGTATGTGAAAGTCAAGTTAAGAATATTAGTTAAACAGTACGGAAATGATTGTCGTCGTCAGGAAGCCGTGATGGGAGAATATACTATCCATTAAATTGATTTCGCAATTCGACAACGTTGATATAGTCAATGGCGGTGTCTCGCAAGGTCAAGGAATAGGTCACCGGTTTCGTAACCGCTGGGAAAGAGTAGGATTAGTCGGCTTATAGATAAAAGACTCGGCTATCCCGAGAGAGTAATAGCTTCTACGCGATAATGGCGAGAATAAATCGAAAAACAGGCAATTAATAGAAGCGTCCTCGCGTCCATAGGCCCATAACGAAAGGACGGCGGTTAGAATGATAGATCTAACTAGGAAATAATGGTCCCGTTATGGTGAATTTATAGCATTGTCTGCGTCCGTGGTAGTATATCATCTAAGATTCAATGGGGAAATAAACCCACATAAATCTACTCGTTCAGGATGGACTTAGCCGAAAGAAAAATGGGCCTCACATTCTAATATGACGCGTAAAACTGTTGGTTTATTAATATCAAATCCTTTAAAATCGAATTATTTTAATTTATGGTTTTAACATACTAGATTGGGTAATGATTAACTTGATTAGATCGTTCCAATGTTGTGGTTTATAAGGGGATTTTAAGTGTGATTGCGCATAATTTGATTCTCAGTCGAGTTACGTTCTTCTTAAGCCATAGGTCTTGGGTACCATTTCTAGGCTCCTAGAAAAGCAGAGCAGATCTGGGTGGTATTTTTCAACTACTGTCATTAGTAACCTAAAAAAAAGTTTATCAAGTTGGGTGTGGTGATGCCGTTGAACTGTTTTTAGTAATGTAGGAAGTTTCTTGATCTTAAAAGATGTAAAACTTGAACATCAGATGGCATATTCCATCAGATATCAACCCCTTCAAGGGTTAAGTCGATTTGTTTTGCAGGTCTCCGCCGCTAATTCTGCACAGCGCACTATAAAAGGCTGAAAAGATCGTGTTGAAATTAATATAAAATCATTAAACCTTCCTTCCTCAACTACCTCCCCGCAAGATCGGACTATCAGGAAGATAGAATGTGACGCATAATGGATTTTTCTTTAACAGGCGCATATAGCAAAACTAATGTGGAACCATTTAAACCCTTAGCTACAGATTTCCTGAAAATATCAAAATTAGATGGTGACTGGCAATTAAGCTTATTACAAGGATTTGTGGGAACAGAAAGACTCAAAACGAAAGTTGTTGGAATTGTCCAATACGAAAAATGCGAGTGCGAATTTTGGTGAAAACCTTGCTTTCCCTACCTAAAGGTTTACTCAAAAGCCAATTAGTTTCTTATTTTGAAGGCAGTAGGACAATTTGAATTCAATATTTGCTGTAAATTCAGTACCTTTTGGATTATTATTCAATAATTAACCATTGTAATCGCTCTTGAAAAAAAAAATTCTAACCCCCCTGAGAATTTCATGGTTTACGTTTCAAAGGGTGTAGAATCCGAATCTGCAATAAACATTTTTCCGTCCGTCAACCGTACGTCGTACGCAGTACTCACGATTTCTCCCAAACGGCTGGAGCAAGAGATCTGAAATTTTCAGGAAAAATCCATGTTGGTCCGGCGACGCCCCAATTCTTGAGCCAGCTCTCTCATTTAATTTAAAGTGCCCTTCAAGGGTTGTCAAAGTTTTGTAAAATCCCTAAGAACCTCAAAAAAAGTCAAGGCGGCCTAAATTTGTACTCTTTTTGAAGAACACTCCACGAGGAATCGAATGAGCCCCTCCCCAGGTCTAGGTCAAACCATTCCCGATGTATGGCCCGATTTATGGTGCCACCATTTGCGTCATTTTGGTTTTGTTTTGATATCAGTAACCTAGTTATGTAGTGTTGTAGTAATGTGGATACTGGAATGAACTCCTAAAAGGCTTTATAGCCGATACACGGGTTGAAGCATTCCGATAACCATTAAAAAACGCTGCAAATTCTTTCACTGGTGTTTATTATTCAATTGGCTTGCGTTCATGATTTGAATTTCTACTAAGCTTTGGAGTGTGCGTGATTATTGAATTTCAGGAGGCACACATATATGATCGAGTGAACAATCCAAATAGGTATCTTGGTTGAGAACAGATTTAAGTGCCCTATGCATATCTCCTGAAATTCAATTATCGCTCTATCACCTGTGAAACACGTACACTCCAAAGCTTAGTAGAAATTCAAATCATGAACGCAAGCCAATTGAATAATAAACACCAGTGAAAGAATTTGCAGCGTTTTCCTTTTAAGATTCGTGATGCTTGAACCAGAAGAAGATTGAACAACCAACCAATTGTTTGTTGTTTTTCTTTTTTAAAATGTGAACCATTTTTTTGTTACATCTTAAATCCTGAACCTGAGTAAGTTGAAAATGGAAGAGGTGTTCCACTAATGGTTAGTACATGATTATTAATAGATATGGTAAATTTAGTAGGAGTCTACAACAAAATTTACGAGTGAATGAGTAATGAAAGTATACTGTGAGATAGGTCATGAACAATATTCTTCTTCCCACCTAGATGTGGCATTTTTACACTTAAAGCAAGAGATGCTAGAGTCTTTCGGAATGAGGTTGTGGAACAAGGCGGGTGGAATAACTCCTGAAACCGATTCACCGAGTGAAAACAAACAGAACATGACATCTGGAAATGTTAGTAAACAACCTGAATGCTCGTCGTCAGCACGACTGGTGAGGTCAGGAAGCTGATAGCTCCCACTATTTTCTCGTTCGAACCATGTAAACTGTTGTGACGTTTATTATTGTGTTACTGAAAATGCAATTCCAAGGAGGAACCTTGCATTTTGGAAGCGGATGTCTCCATATTTCTTTTACCGTATTCATCCGTTTACTTTTTTTTCGCTCATTTTTTTTATGAAAACAAGAACGTTTTATACGAGCTTTAGAAGAATTTTAGTGTCAATTCCATTTGTGAATGACATGTGCTATAGGTCTTTCGGGTCTACCAAGGAATGGGAGCTTTGTTTTCACCTTCGGGAGATGAAATGATATTCTGAACAACTTTTCATTTTTATGTGTGTCTATCGTGTGTCGATGCCTATTATAAGCGTTATCTCTTTAGTTTTCATCCAATATTGATGAAATTTTCGGAGAATATGTGGATTGGGCTGCAGATGGGCCCTTATACGTTTCATCACACTAAAATAAATAAATAAAATACCGTATTCATAAAATGAATACTTGAATAAATAAAGGTACATCACTCAGCAAGCGCAAACTGAAATCGATTGTCATTTTCTTAATTTACAGTGGTCTGATATAAAGGCTAAAATTTGAAGTATAGTTGAGGAAAGCCGGTTTAATCATCTCATATAAATTCCAACTCTATTCTGTCTTTATTGTGTCTGATGTAGAATTAGCGTGACTCATCCGCAATACACGTCGACTCACCCGTTTGAAGGCGACGATGTCTGCAAGAACAAGTCCTCTGGCATTTTGTCTCTTGAGAGTCGTTGCAACAAGCTTCTAGTTTGCATGTTTCAGGATTATTTACAACATTTTATTGATCTATTCGTTAGTGTTACCCATGGAGAAAGCAATGGGCCACGCCGAACTTGCAGAAGTTTTCAGTGTGCAAGAGCAATAAGCTGCTTGTAACGATGAGGTTCTCAGAGCTCCCTGAGTCCAACAAGGATGGAAATGGACCTGGATTATATCGATGAGCATATGTACTTGAAAAGTAGCTCCAATCCAACTATCGAAACTTGAACGCATTGCGAAGAAGTCCCAGTCTGCACATTAGCGAATATAATTTGTAATAATAAATTTTTTTTAAGTAGCATTAACAACGATTAGTAAAGTTCTTAATGAGTAAGATTCCACTATGACCATAATTTTGTATTCTCATGTAAACACTTTCATTAGCTAACAATGTTAATATGTCATATTGAAATTTTACCATGTAATTATTCAAAATTTCAAACCAAAGTCACTCCTGACGTTTAACCTTTAGGTCAGGCGGTTAACACAGGTTGTGGAGCAGGGCCTTTCCCCATACAGATATTTCCAAACACTATTCTTTAATATGTAAAACGCAATTATGAGCATTGTTCGCTGTTCTTGCCAATTTTGGAGAACATATCTTGACATTTGGAATAAATACATTCAATTAATGAAAACGTAAATTAGCGGCTTGTGTTTTAGACATTTCTGTTTCCATGTTAGTATGATTCAAAAAACGTGTACCCCTTAAAATGTATAATTCAAGCACATGCTTATTAAATTAATTGAAATTGCCCGTACAATCATCTTATAGTTCCACAATACAGGAATGAGGAGAGTTGGGGTCAACGTTTTCAGGTTGAATTGAAGGCTAGATGTTTTTTTTACACATGAATTTAAATTATCGTACACTGAACAACCGAAATCGAAGCGGGTAGTTATGACAAATGTGAAAACCCGACATTTAATAAAATTTATTAAATAATAGTCATTGTTACTGGAGAATATTTGTTTATAATTGAGAACGTCTAGTGCAAGAAGTAAGTCCCTACTTGTGGTTGGTAAATAATTAATTCAAACATTCCACTTTTAAATAGTGTGAATATAAATTGTATATTATCATATTTACGAACATACAAATAAATTACTCTACCACTATTTTTAACAAATTACATGCACCAAATTTCTTCTTTTCTGCTAAAAATGCCACAACTTTTTGTTTTACTTTTCCTATTAGGGTATTTAGGAACAGTAATAAATGATCCGATACGTAGGCCTAAATTTTTTGAATCATTATTCAAGAAATCTAGGAAAGAAGAGCTAAAATTGTAGAATTATTGACCTGAAGCGTGTATCGTGTGATATAATGTGTTTATTAGAGTACATAAAGCTATCGGATATAATATTAATAGAACAAGCGATGGAATATATACCGGTTTGTTTGACTTCTGAGGAGGAAATCGGCGGCTCAAGTGATCCGACAGACGGAGCGCGTCACTCGCGACATAACTAAAAAGAAACGTTTCACAAGGCCCCCAAAACACCGGTAACGCGAGGTGAGACAGTTGTTGAATGACTAAGGAAGGAGCAATCAGTTTCCAGCGCGGCCCCTGCCCTGGGCGCTGAGGTGGGGGGCCCTCCACCGGTGCGACGCTCGGACGACCCTTCGTGTCTACGGTACCGAGGGGAGATCATCGTACCTCGTTTTTTAGGGCGCGATTTCTGGAAACGTCTCAAAAGGGCCGTTTTCGACCTTGCCTTGTACAGGGGTGGGATTTTCGGTGGTAAAGTGGGGACGAGAGAGATTTCGAAGCTGTCAGAGGCCTGCATTGTCATGAGAACTTGAAAGGTAACCGAGTTTCCTTCAAAAACTCAGGGAATTCCTAGCCAACACTACCTGACCCACTAAAAGGATAATAAAATCTCTCCTTAAGAGTTGTATTTTTTCAAACATTTCTGTACAATTCCACTTTGATGCCCCTTTGCCGTAAGCTAGAAATATAATAAAACTAATTTATCACAGCATGCCACAACCTGTGCTTCAATATACCTACTATAATTGCTTGGGGTGGGACATACTCATCCATGGTAAATAAATTATAAGTCCACCTGAAAAGCATCATGAAAATGTGCGCTATATTATAATATAATTATAGCATATTATGCTTATTGGAGTTGAGCCACAACTAATTTTTATTTAAACAAAACCTGAGTTTAAATTACCAAACTCATCGTCATGAAACACGATGTTGATCCTTAACCGATAATGCTGTTTAAATGGTTAAATCAAGATTGATCATGTACGTGTGAATTTTGCAGTGAAAGGTAACCGAGATCCCCACAAAAACTTGGGTGATTCCTAGCCAAAACTAACTAACCCACTTGAAGGATAAATTAAAATCTCTTCCTAAGAGCAGAAATAAAATAGAACTAATTTATTACAGCATCCCATAACCTGTGCTCCAACGTACCATAATTGGTTGGGGTAGGACATACTCCCATGTAAATAAATTATACGTCCACCTAAAAGTCATAAAAAATTATGCAATGGTATGTGCTTATTAAAGTTGAACCACCGTAACAGATTTTGTTTATATTACAAAACTCATCATCATGAATCATGATGTTGATCCTTAACCAATTAGGTGGTTTAAATGGTTAAATCAAAATTGATTATGTACGTGTAAATTTCATATCATGTATTTCGGGTCGAACTTTTTGTTAAGAAGTTAGAATGGTAAACAAATTTTCCTATATAAGATAAATGTTACGGTTTGAACAAAATGTCTTGCGATAAATCGAATGAAAAATACGAAATACGTTAAATAATATGTTCTCAATTTGAAATTAATCTTTCAATGCCATGAAATTGATAGTTCTTCGGACAAATGCTTGATAAAAATAAAAACGGAGTAAGATAGAACGTTGCATCTATTTCCACTAAAAAAATGAGTTACACAGTTGAATCGATTTTGGCGGTATATCATTTAACCACATTAATAACCTCATTTAAACATTTCGATGGATGTGCATGAAAAATTCGAAATATTTCATCATTAACGGGTTTATTCTTGCAGTAAGTTTGCCTCCCCTGTCCATAATGTTACTGTTGTGCTCCTCGCACTTCGTAAGTGGCATCGGTTGGTCCTTCCCGTCCCTTTCACTTCCTTGAGCCAATAGGATTCAACCTCCTTTCACCTGGGCCTATACAAGATGTGCTTTCTGCGATGTACCTTCAGTTCATGTTTGTTACTGATGACCTAACCGTCGAAATCGATTCAACTGTGTAACTCAACATAATGGTGATAACTATGAGGTAAGGAGTATCCGCTATCGGCTTTGTGAGAGCTATGGCTCATTTCTTTCCGGTTCATTCGAGTTACAGGCATTTTATTTATAGCCTGCAGGCTGTTGTTGGCATTTATACAAGCATGTACCCTATTATGGGAATTTTCGAGGAAAAATGAAGAACACGACTTCAGCTGGATTTAGTGTGATTATGATTAGTGAGCACCCTCCTCCCATCTCATTAAACTAGAAAAGCCGGGGAAAACCACCATGTAATTTATACTAATGTTAAAGGTGGAATTTATTACTGTGATCAACTTGTTAGGTTTTCGGATTTTTGTCATATAAATGAACAAGCATTAAACAGTAGACAAAATAATAATCTAAGCAATGTGGACGATTAGTTCATGATGAACAAGCAAATGTACTTGTAAATCACATAATTGTTGAACTACCGATGATATGACTGCTCCTCAATGAGAGACTTCTTACGTTTCTCGAATATTTCCCTGGTCCCTTGTGAACATTATTTCCACCCTTCAACTTCACAGACGCGGGGGCTGGACGGATTTTGACGGATGAGAAGGTTGGCCTCGGGATTAAAAAGGTCCTAGACAGGTCTCAGTTTTTCGCCGACGGCCTTTCCATTCTAACAAAAAATAACGCCAACAGATTATTGCTTACAAAGCAGAAGCTTTCCGAAGGTTCCCTCTTGAAGAGCTTTAGGAGGAAAAAAATTTTCTCCAAAAAGACACAATCCCTTTGTCGAACAACAGTATAAGACCGGTCTGTTGAATTTGATTTCGCTCAAAAACAGGATTCGAAACGCTGGTAATTCTAACACATGGATTTATTATTTTCAGATTGCCCTTCCACGCGGATCTCTGAACTGTAGATAATTATTAAACGGAGTGTTTAGTCACTATCTAAATATAACATAATAGGTACCAATCTACAAGGGGACGGGTACAAGACTTTAACACTTAGTGTTCAATGTGCCGACAAATAAGCTAAACTCGGCACGACGTACCTTCATATTTTCTATTATCAACTCTAGATGCGACAAAAAGAGCACCATGTATATATTTCAGCTCGTTAGATCGATTAGAAACGAAATTAGCCATAAGGACATTCAGCTGATCACTGATCTCACTATTCAATTCTTTGAACTTGATTGAAGATCGAAAATGACTTCGACGTGAACAGTGATAGGACCAGTTCTCATTACGACTAGGAGTCTTAATCCGCATAAATTTTTAGTCCTGCATCTACCCAACAGCGCAAATTAATTATTTAATCGGTAATTTATAATCAGAGCCATGTTTTTTTTTTGGAGAGGAAGGCTGAATCGTAAATGAACACGAAGACCTTTCATTGGTCTATTGCTTAACTTCAAGGTGTTTTTGCAGATATCTCATGTAGCACTCACCCCCTCTTTAGATTTCGAGAAATGATCTCAATCGGCACTGGAATCCATAGTCTTAAATCATCCCACATGTCACAACTCACAAGTTAATAATTTCGGAATGTGAAAATTTTTTTGTCTCCAAAATCAAAAATTCCACTCGCATTTTGCGTTTTAGACTGTCTGTGTGTCTGTGTGTCTGTGTGTCTGTGTGTCTGTCTGTCTGTCTGTCTGTCTGTCTGTCTGTCTGTCTGTCTGTCATCACCACGTTGTAATTAGATTAATAATGAAATTGTGAATCACAAAAGGGAAATGAAGGAGGGGGTGGAGGGGAAAGTGCCGCGCCAGAAATCGAATGTTTCACTGGAAAATTATTTTTAAATGATGACCCGCACCTCCCAAAAAGCGGCAGGATCTGCAGGTTCCATAAATACGACCCTCATTTTACTGAATGTAATTTTTTTTTTTTTTACTTACAGGTTTGAGTTTCACTTGTTTTTTGGGTGAAAATTATTTCGATTCCAGGATTTGAAAGATGGCTCTGCGACATTTTTTTTCTGACCAAATATTTTATAGATCGTAGAATCTGTGATCACCGCAGGGCACATCATATCTGATACATTCATGCTATAATCCATTTGTCAAGCAACCGTATCTTGGAATAGTTTGAGGTAAAGCAGTTAGTAATTATTACTAGCGATAATTTCTTAGTTTAGTTTTAGTGTGAAATAATTTCTTAATTTCGAATGTACTTGCGATACGGATAATTCGAATTGTGACTTTATAATTATACACGTTTTGATTTGGTACCTGCGATCTTGAGCTTCAAAAAATGTTCGCGAATATTTAGTTGACAGATGCCATTCTTCCCCAACTGATGTACAGGGATGGGAATTCGAACAGGGGTGAAGTCGGGCGTTCTCATCACATTGTTGTGGCGATTTCACGGAGACTAGACCCCTGTTTTTGTGGCCTCCCGTTCTGCTCAAAGGAGACGGCTGGCTCGACAAAAGGCGGATTTTCGGGGATTTATGGACTCAAGTGATCAACAACAATAACCCACCCGAAGAGAAAAAATTGAAACGAAGGGTAGCATTCTTGATTTATATTCCAAAAGAGATAATGATTGGTATAAAAAAAAAAAAAACTTTTATAAAGCCTGTAGGGACAACGTATTACACGAAGTGAGGTTACATAGTGTACTAATGGTTTTAACTGGATTGATTAGGTATACATGCTACGGAGAAGTCATGATCATTGGTTGGTGGATTTAATTTTGGGCAGTTATTACTGTATAATACAGTTGGCATAAATTCATAAGTTTTGGGATTTGATGGGATTTGAAGAGTTCGGATTCTAATGGATGATACTGGACGAGATTCAAAAGTTCAGTTACGACCGAGACAGATTCAGATTCTAATATACCATATAATCATCGACATTATATTGGGTTAGAGTGTGTAGAATGAACTCAGGTAGTTGGAGAATATATCTTTCTAATAATCATGTAAGTAGAAATTGAATTACTTTGGTGGTTTTGGATCCATAATACCACCTAGGAGTCAGTAGAATGAACCACATAACTTGGGAGTCCGATTTATTGTTGGTATTCAGATTCTTGGACATACGGTGGGGAAAGAGCGTATTTCTACCTGTTTTTATACCCGCGTCTGGACGCCGATGCTGATATCTACGGAGCCCATAACCGGCCGTAGCTGAGAACACTATCTATGCATCTATCAGAGAGAAACACCGATAATATGAGGAGACGGCCGCAGAATACATCAGTGCGTCTTTCGCATCACCTCCACCGGGAGTACTCAGCTTTTAAAAGAGCACTGGTCGACGCGCTGGAAGAAAAATGGGGGAAAACCGAGCAGAATGGGTAAGAAACAAAATTAAATAACGGCAATAAGGTGTCTCCGAACTTGATACATGAACACCGATCTAAAAGGCAGCCTTATCGAAGAAGGAACGCCTTTAACTTGTCTTGACGATTAAGCACTGTTGCCAATCTGACATGGTTGATTTGTAGTCATCTATGCAAATCTGATGGTCTCGTATGTTCATTTTCATTTGTTTTCGAAGCTCAAAGAACATCTGGTTGGGAAACGTTTCGCCACTGAAAATGAACTAAAGGTGGAGGTGGAACATTACCTGGCTGGACTGGCGGGATATAGGTTTCAAGCCGGAATTAAAAATGCAGAAAGTGCAAAAATTATTGCACATTATTTCTATATTACAATAACCCTTCTGGATAAATCACTGATCTATCTATATTAGACGTAATCAGAGGTACATTATATATTCGTAAACGCGGCGCCTCAATCCCCCATATCATATGTAAAGACCGTAAAAACAGGCCCATTTATATTTAGATTTTTTACGAAACTACCCAAAAGAGCTTTCAGTTGATCACTGATCTCCTGAATTGTAAACTGACTTCTAGATTCTGAGGCAGATTAGAACAGAAAAGAGCTCTTATGATCTCTCAAGTGATCAGGAACACCTTCGTCAGATTTCAGACGCCTCACAGAAGCTACCATGGAAATCACAGCTGAATGCCAATACGTACGTGGATGCAGTACACCGTGGAAATCCACGAGTAGAGCAACTGAAATTCAGCGAGGTAAGCGATTATGTTGCATAATTGAAAAAATCGATTTTAAAAGGAACATTTGAAACAAAATTCCACCGCAATTGTATCGGCTAATACGATCATCACAAGTTACTATACTAGGAGGGGTTAACGAATTTTTTTCAAGGTCGGTTACTAAAATAATAAACCAAAATGTTTGAAAAGTGGCTATTACATAGGAGTATGCATTATGTTGCTGAGTACGAACAGGAACTAAAAAAAAGTTTTAAAAATCGTTTATAGCTTAATAAAACTTCTTTTTAGGGTAATCCTCGTATTAAGAGTTTGTACTACCACAACTTTCAACCACAGAATCTTTGTGAACTCACACTTTCTTGAATTGTTATTAGAGTGATTCAGCGACACTTGCCTACAAAGTTTTTAATGGTTAGTTGATGACTTAGTTGATTCATTCTTCAAGATGCGAGATGAGCGCATTGCTTGATAGGATTCAATTCCATTGAAATCTTAAGTCTTCACGGCAGATGGGACGACCACCTAGCTAACCATCTGGACAACGGCTTGCGTCCGGACAGAGCATGAACATGAAATAGAACAGTCTGGAGTCACCCCAAAATTACTTCTATGGACAAAGACAAAAGATCTCCAATGTCAGTAGAGCCTCTTAATATTCTCTTCTAACAATGGAAACCCAGAAGGAGCTTCTTTGACTGTTTCATATTTATTCCGAGGAGCAGGCAGCACACGATGAAGTGAGATCAAATAGTAAGAATCCTTTAACAGTTATAATCCCTTGATCAATATCACAGTTCTACTTCGTGTAGTGGTGTCACACAAGCAAAATTCATGACTCTACTTGATGTACCGACATTGATGTACCTGCTGTTCATGTGAACTACTAAACGTCTGTTCATGGTTTTGTGTCAAAGATTTGCGTATTGATAGTAGCAGGCCACATTAGACCATATTATACAGGGTGTCCCAGGGGTTGTGCACAATCCGACTCCTACGCGTTCTACAACTCATTTCCGAACAGAAATGCCTCTTAGCAATTTTTCGCCAGAGGCCTCGTTTCCGAGTTATTCGTGATTTAAGATTTTTTTCGCGTTTTCGATCGCAAGTCATTAAAACTGTCATAACTCCCTTAATTTTGAATACAGCTCAAATATGATGATACCGTTGGAAAGAGCGTTAAATTTTCTATCTATTTGATGCCAGAAAACATTTTTTAAATTGCATTGAAGATGAGCGATTGCTGCGCGAAATGGCAGTTTTGTCAAAATCTAAAAATCGCCTGATTTCATCTCGCCTAGAAACCCCATTAATGCTTGACGCAGAACTGTGCAGGCCTGGTAAAACGTGCGCCGAAATGTCAGCTTTTCAACGGTGTAGTCGTTTTGGTTTTTACAAATATTTTTAGTTAAGGAAATGGTGTTTAACTACAGAAAAACGTGTGTTTTCTGTTAAAATTGAGGTTTTTCCAAAAGTCTTGACGAAAAAAGGTTGGAGGCGGGATATACGTAACTTTTCTAGCTGAATCGAATGGTGACAACGCCAGTTCGACCTCTCGAATGGTGACCTCTCAAGTGACGATTTAAGTTAGTTTTGTCGGATGCGTAAACCCGTTCGTTTGTGAACAGCGTCTACGGCATTCTTAAGCTGTCCAGCCTAAGTCTGGATAATCAAAGAGCCGAGAGACGGCATTTTGACAAAACTGCCATTTTGCGCAGCAATCGCACATTTTCAATGCAATAAAAAATTTGTTTTCTGAAATCAAACAGAAAGAAAATGTAACGCTCTTCGAACGATGTCATCAAATTTGAGCTATCACCAAAATAGATCGAAAACAGGAAAAAATCTTAAATTGCGAATACCTAGGAAACGAGGCAAAAAATTGAAAGGAGGCATTTTTGTTCGGAGTCGGATCGTGCATGACTCCTGAGACACCCTGTATAACTAAAGAAGACCTTATGTTTGAAAATTAGGAAAGCTACGGAGAAAGCATTGTCTTGGTCAGGGGCCAGGATATGCAATGACCCGCACGACCCCCAGGTCATGAAGGAGGGGTTGCTTTGTGCGCCGTGTATTACCAACCCCATTCTGAGTTGGCCGTAGCATTGGGTGTTGCAATGTTGATGTTGATGGTTGCTTCTGATCAAATTCAGTTTTAGTAAAATGTTTGCTTACTCAAACTTGTTATCCAGTTGTAGGACAATGGTAAGATATTGGGGTTTAAATCGAGTTCATATAAAGAGTTATTACTATGAGTTTAAACAAGATTGTTAAGATATAAACCAAAAAATAAATTTTCAAAAATTAAAAAGAATTTAATGAATGAAAACGTTCGTTTGTGAACAGCATCTACGGCATTCCTAAGCTGTCCAGAGAGAGTCAGGATAATCGTCGATTCAGCAAGAAAAGTTACGTATACCCCGCCTCCAACCTTTTTTCGTCGAGACTTTTGGGAAAAAACCTCAATTTTAACAGAAAACACACGTTTTTCTGCGGTTAAACACCATTTCCTTAACTAATAATATTTTTAAAAACCAAAACGACTACACCGTTGGAAAGCTGACATTTTGGCGCACGTTTTACCAGGCCTGCACAGTTCTGCGTCAAGCATTAATGGGGTTTCTAGGCGAGATAAAATCAGGCGATTTTGAGATTTTGACAAAACTGCCATTTCGCGCAGCAATCGCTCATCTTTAATGCAATAAAAAAATGTTTTCTGGCATCAAGTAGATAGAAAATTTAACGCTCTTTCCAACGGTGTGATTAGATTTGGACTATATCCAAAATTGAGGGAGTCATGACAGTTTTAATGACATCAGATCAAAAACACGAAAAAAATCTTAAATCACCAATAACTCGGAAACGAGGCTTCTGGTAAAAAATTGCTAAGAGGCATTTTTGTTCGGAAATGAGTTGTAGAACACGTAGTAGTCGAATTGTGCATAACTCCTGGGACACCCTGTATAAACCTACATATGTTCCTATTGTACAATTACAACCTTTGAGATGCATTATTTTAAAAATAGTTTTCTCTCGCCAATTCTTTAACTTTTGAACGAATGAAAAGCAAATCCGCTCGGGCTACATGTTAAAATAAATGGGGGTAGTAGAAGAACCAGAGAAAAAGTAGCATACCTATTACAAAAAGGTGTTACCGCGGAAAACCATAAAAATGCCATTTTCCGGAAGATGATTCCCTTTCTAACGTGCGAAGTGAGAGGGGTTTGGCCCTAAACATTAAACCACGAAACGAGGTCCCGGTAATATAGCTTTTATTTCTGTCGTTCCAACACCCTCAGGAAACCAAAAAAGAATTATCTTATCGTATTATCTTTATGCTTATATGATTACACACAGTTTTTACCTCTCTCGCTCTACCTGTAAGGGTATTGAGGAAGAATCGTTGAGATGTATTCCAGTTATTAGAGAATACTGGTGTGTAAACTAAACAATAAACATCATCACTTATTGATTCAGTTTCACGGATAAAAATTTTGTTATACAGATTGTTGAGAATTATGATTTAAAATCAGCAGATTTTGATAGTTGTCAAGTGTCTGTGAATATGCATTCTCGGAAGAAAAGGAAAAAAAGGATAAGTATTTAACTTATCACTTCCAACCCACTTCTATAGTTTTCACAATCATGCCTGAAAATCCATAATGAATAGATCTGGGAGTTCGATGCTAAAAGTTCCATAGTTTTTCATTAAAAAAACTACATCATTCCAACCCATTAATGTTTTCCTAAGATTTCTGTTTTGGTTTAGCCAGTGCTTTGCTTATTATACAACATAGTACAGTATTTGAAAACTCTGTTCACCAGCGATGTACCTGAACGTGAAGAGAACACGATACTTAAACTCAGAACTTACGTTACACGCCTCCAGGACTGGACAAAAAGATGGTGGATAAAGGTGAATGAAGCGAAACTGGTCAACCATCAGAGAGGTTCACTACACAGCTGACAAACACAAAGGATTCAACGCTGAAGTCAAGAAGATCGGTCATGCTGTACACGCCCCCGTGCACCACGCTCCAGCCCATCACTCGTGGTCGTAAACAAAGACCTATTATTGGACAAAAGTGCAAATTCAGGCAGCAATTTATGGCAATTGAGTTTTTTTTATTCATCCCTCACTTTATCTACAGTGATTACATGTTCGCCAAATGAACAATAATGCGGTCCGTTATACATCCACTTAATCCGTCAGAACTGGAATTTTATGCCAACATAGGAATGTAATAATATAGTATTAACAACATCAGGGTAGACTATTAGAGGAACCAAACATTTCACTGATAAACATATTGGAAATGGCTTTGAACCCAGTTAAAACTCCCTATTTTTCGCTCATTGTTACGAATCCAATACTAAGTTGCTTGAGAATTGTTACCGGCCATTCATCATTTTTCACCCCGATTAGCGTGTCTAGTTTTTATTAATCTTTGTACCAACTCATGATCCTATACTCCACAGGCAGCACAGGCGCATCTGCTCTCCCTGCAAAAAATGAACAAGATAGGTACCTGATAATAATATTATCACAATACTATTACTGGTACAATATTATCACACTGTCTTCCAACATTTCCTCTTAAATCTTCCTTGAAGAGCCGAAGAGTTTCAAATCCACGTGCCAAACAGAGCCTCATAATGATGGAGTTGTGAGTTAAACGAGGGGGGTTAGGGGTTCGCTGTCCAGGAGCCAAATCCCTCCTGTGCTCGAAATGGAAGGGGGAACATGGCGTTGATTGGTCCAAAGAATGAACCAATGAGAGGGCCTGAAAAAAAGAGCGCAAAATTTCAGAGAGCTTACACAGGAGCAAATTTAGTGCCTGCTCACCCACTAGAGTGTGCTAGAATCACCACAACGCACTCTCATCCTATTATCAGTCAATTGTCCCCAATTTTTATGACTGAACTGTGTTATCTGTAAATAAGCAGTGAATACAGTAAGTGCTGTAAAACGTGAGTTTGCTAAATTGTTGGTGGAGCAAAGAGTGATTATTTGCGCTGCCCAATGCACAATGCCCGCTATTGACAGGACTGCAACAAACCTCAAAGGCAACCAGAAATCGTTCCACGACTCTCAAGTTCAACCCTCATTACTATGAAAAGGTAGATAGGGTCTGCGGATGTGAGGTAAGTAATAAACTTTACTGCAATAATAGGAATGAAGCTTGGGTTAAAGATGGAATTTGGCTTCTACCGTTCTTCGGTTCATTTTTCGAGACGATACCAAATTTAAGTGGACAGCTCTCCCATCCCATTTCTTGCCTGAAGCTGCAACTTTTTAGATTAAGGGGTATCCTCTGGATGTTGCAGGCATATCTTCTCAGCACTTGGAAGGGGCAGCTAGTCCATTCCATCAGATCTTTGTCATCAATTTGAACTATATGTCCACGGCCATAAAATGCCGTGTCTCTTCACACACTTTAATAATTTATAATCACACATAATTTATTCATTCAATACTTCACTTAATTTATAATCTCTGTAAATGTATGGTATTTCCATATGAAGAAAACAGCGATTCCTGAACAAGCGCAGGTTGTGAACAAGTCAAATAGTTTCTACTCACATTAATTCCTAAACATTCTCCAAGTTCAACATTGAATATCTTCACTGAAAATGGTAACAGGTTTGTGTAAATGTTTGTATCTCAATTGATTGTAATAGTTTTCGGTAACAAACCTTTTACGAATATGAAGACATACAGGCTGTATGAATGTGGTGATTGGTGTGATTCAAGCTCATTGAGGAAATCTTGATAATGGTGAATTTCTGTATTATGCAAGTACACACGAAATTCACCGAATGAATTCAATTTATCAAAACACGGCACACAATAAGAGTTGGAAATACAACATGCAAAAACATTGCCCCTTATTAATACGAGATACTAAACTCTTAACGGTGTTGAGTGATACAGCTCTGGCCTTGAAGGCGGATTGACCGGTGGGCACCCCTGCTGAAGTACCTCAACAATTATAACCCTGACCACCATTCTAACTGATGTATTTCTTGAACAAAGACAACGTTTTGCGTTTCATTCAAGTTTCCTCGTTTGAAATGTGTTTCCATAACTTCGTTTCGAATTATTTAGTTCGAAGGTAGAATGGCTTGAGTGAAAAAAGAAACTACCTCGTTGGTTGCGGTAGAATAGGTGGTGTACTGTGGATATTTCAGAAGTTACAACTTTTACTACTAACGAGGTTTTGGAAGGAATGGTAGTTTTTCGTCAAGGCGAACTTGACATACTAACTAAGGGAAGGAAGGGTACGACTAGTCTGTACAGGGTGTCTTGACAAACGAGGTCGCAGAAGCAAGTTTTAGCCTTCCGTCGAGGCTTACCTGACGGACTTGCAAAAGGGTAGTTAAATCAAGAGGACAGAGTTTAGAGAGAATAAAGGCAAATCAGCTCTGGTAGGTAAGGGGTTAAGAAGGAGTGGGCATTTAGTGTAAAGTACGGTGAGTATTAATAGGGCAAGGATCTGGTTTTTCCTGACGGTACGGGGGAAGCGTGGCTTTTGCTTTTGGTCGTGTTTATTCGTAGTTTTTTCATTATTTTTATAGTGTTAAGAATTCATTCATAACAGATGGGTTTCTCTTGGCGTCACTGACAATCGATATGCTTCAAATAATCGAACCTGTCAAGACTCTGCCATGTTTGACCACTATCAAACTCAGACATGTAAATCTCAGACTCGACGGTGGGTACACACAATAATCGCAAGCGCAATAGCTCAATTTCCATTGCATTGGGTATTAAACGGAGGTCGCGACATATCAGATGTTAACATAGAGCCTACTAGTTTTTCACAGCGATAGTTTTATCACTGGTTCCGATCTATTTGTGCAACTGATGTGTATGTTACTAAAACTATTCATTTATTATATTTGTTTCAAAAATAAGGAGGAACACTGACGTCCAAACTAAACGAAACACTGACCTCCGTGTAACACCTGAATCCTCATTTGGCAATTGTGTGGACCCTTCGTCGAGTTCACAATGTGTTTACTGCAAAAATGGCATTGTTCGATTTCCTTTTCAACAAATGTGTTAGGGACCATCCACTGCATAGCTTGCAGATCACATGAATATGTCATCAAAACCCGATAAAAACTGTACGAATAAAGGTAATTACAAGGATTGAGACGATACTTCAGAATGGTGTCATTGCAAGTGGACAATTTAATTTTGAAATAAACAATTTTTCCAACCCCGAAAAGTGAAAACTAAGCTTCCGCTACCTACAGGTGGACTCGGAAAGCAAAATAAACTTATGTAACTGTCACCTATAAGGAAGATGAGTGGCTCATTTCGACTGAAGGTTTAGAGCGGGGAGGTGGCAGGCACCTCGTTCGGGTTACGGTGCCCCAATAAAAACTTGATTGTGAGGTTCCCCTTTAACGCATCCCTTTTATTTACTTGTTTACGCTCGGCCCTGGTGAGGACGGCTCAGGAAAAACATACTAGGAACGGAAGCCATGTGGTCCTCGTGGGTACTCCAGTCTGTTCGGAATGTAACACCGAGGCGACCCTTTCTGTTTTCATGTTTCCCGTTACGTTTCCGTTTTAGAGGTCCATCACCATTAAAAGTTGCCACCATTGAATTGAGTGCTGGAGTGACGGACGCTGCTTTATAACTCCCGTAACACATCGTGTGTGCTACTTTAATTAAATTGTGATATCAGTATCTACTAATCCACAATACTAAGGATTCACATACAGTGAATACAAATGTTTAAACTCTAAATGGATATTTACCTTTCTACACCTTGTGCGTCATACCAATTTGAATAGAAATTCATAGTGTTATCAAGCCAAGCAAACATTTTGGATGGACTCAGTAAAGTTATGGATTAAAAATTACTCTTTTCTTAGTAGTTAACAATAGTGATGATCTGTCGATGATGATAGAGTCGATAACATGTGAACTGTGATCCAGTTGTAACCGTATCATAGGCTTGAAGCCTCAAGTTGAAAATACAATTCTTTGACCATTTTACTCTAATAATATTCTTAAATAAAAGCAGGGGCGGCTGCTGACAGGAGCACAGGCGCATCTGCTTCCCCTGGCCAAAATGAAAATGATACTTGATTATAATAATATTAGTATAAGTATAATAATAGCATAAAGTTTTCCAACTTTTCGGCATGGATCCTCATTGAAGAACTGAAGAGTTTCAGATCCACGCGTCGAACAGGGCCTCAGGATGGGTGGTTGGATGGTGGAGTCGTGCGTATGGTGAGGCAGGTTAGCATTGTTAGTTATTTACAGAATTCAATGGGCGGACCTTGGGTGTAAAACACAGCGTTTCACGCTGTTTGATTCGATCCACCTTCAAAGAATGAACCAATGAGACCACCCAAAATAAAGCGAGTGAATTTTCTGAGCACGCAAATAATTGTGAACACCCGCTACGAATGCCAGAGAAAAAACACTATTATTCTATTATCAGTTGATTGTCCCCAAATCTTGTGACTGAATTGTGTTAGCTGTAAATACGTGATGAATACAGAAGAATGCATATCTTTAGGGAGAGCGCAAGAGCGAAAAGTGGTCCAGGTGAGCTTATTCGGTTTATTGAACGGACGTCTATCAATGATAAACCTAATAACATTCGTGTTATTTTGAAAGTTTTCGATATTCAGATTTTGACATTTCAGGCCTTTGATTACATCCTTAGGAATTGATAGAGATTGATACCGAAAATTCTACTTGTAGCTTTTACTGTTTGGAGCCACATTTGGACATCCGAGGAGCGTAATCCCTGATTGACAATTGGAATGTAATGACATGGAAGCCAATAATATCAAAGTAGCCGTTTTATTTTGAAGCTTCTTCTATACAAAATAATTTGAATACAGTCTTTCCAACTTATGAGCCAATTTTTTCTATGGATTTGGGAATATCCGTGCTAGTCATTTTGATATACTGTCTTAGTATTCTTATGTCTCCATATAGGTACTCGTAAACCATGATTTATGCATTGGGTTAAATAGCTGTCGGTACTCGGTGTCGGTTCTATCTGAAAAAAAAAAAAAATAATAAAAAAAATATGTATATATCAATCAAAATAAAAAACAATGAAAACATACCGTTAACAAATGTTTACTTTCGGAATCGTTTTAGTTGGTAAAGATAAGTGCTAGTGAATGTAGTAATAGGATAACAACAACACTAGCTCGTTTGGAAAATAAACACATATGGTGTATTCATATTTTTAAATATAAGGACTACTAAAGAATTTGAAATTGTTTTTGCTCACTAAGAGAGAGCCTATACACAACCATCACACTGTCAAACAAATTCTGAGATAAATAGGTACTTGAACGTCGACTTTGAATTAAAAAAAAACTTTGAAACGAAACCAAGCTATACATCCATTGAGACGGATATGTTGAAAATTTCTTCGTGGAAGATGGATTTGGAACTGTTTGAAATTATAATGGAGGGTTTACATTCATTTTTCCTGGACCACCATAAAGTTTCATAATTGAAAATAGTAAATCAAAGGAAGTCTTACTTCAACCACCTTCTACAGATAATTATACTTTCCTTAAAAGTCTATAAACTCCAACTTGGGGGAAATCCGAGATAAGTTTATTGCGGACATCCGCCTGCTATCCAAAGCGCCTCCAAGTCCTCCTCAGCCATCTGGGCGCAAAAACTCGTGAGATGACTCGAAACGCTCGCGTTGTACGTCTTATTCGAATTTTCCCTGCTAGACTCTTCGCTTTGAAACATGAAGGTTAATTAATTAATTACCTACATTTTAAACAGTTTGCTTCAGATATCAAGTGCGAAAGTGAATTCAATAGTTTTGGAAAGTTGATGAAACTATGACTTTCCAGAAATGTGTTGCAATCAAGGTGGACGGATATGAAGTGATGGAAACACCATAATCGGCGGCAGTTGATTGAACGTGCTATGTGCACGTGGAAAATCAGCGCTTAATCCACAATTAATCCCGTAATCTCTTTGCTGTTTTGGAGACTGAACTTCCGATTCGGAATTACCTTTTGTTTAGCCAATTGTGGAGTTACAGACCTACGGTACACCGGGAAACCACCGGCCCAGCCACGCGAAACAAAAATTAACTCTACCCGAATTTGGTGAAAATTTTCTAATTGGTCAATTACTATAATTTATGATTGGAAGTAATAAAATTAGCGGCAAATGATCACTTTTATAAACTTGGGAGTAGCAGATCGGATTGATAGAGAAGATGTTACTTACGGACAACTAGGTACAAACAAATCCTGGAATTCTTTGAAAATAACTTGAACCTTTGGCACAAATCAATTTTAATATCTTTGGCGTCTCAATTTAAACTTTCGGCGACTCAATTTCAACTTTTGATTTCGACTCATATCAATTTATACTTTTCACAAACCCAACTAATCCAACATTCCACCCCATATAATGATGAATAAATGTTTTTTCTCTCTCTCTTTAAAAAAAAAAAAAAAAAAAAATTTGCCAAAGATGGGAAACTGTTCACTTTTCTGAGTTGCATGCATAATCATTCCCATACATGAAGGTCAGTGCATGAATAACCAGTGACCAAATAACCAGAAAAAAGAGAAGCTTTTGCAAAAAGGAACAAATCCTCAATCTTCAACCATAGAAAGATAAACATGTATTTTTAGGAGTATACCAAATATTTTAAGATATGTTTGAAGTGTTATTGTATTGAATTATGAATTAAGAACTATTATATATTTACTAACAGACATGAGGGTTGCTCCAATCATCGAATGGAGATACCGGGAAGTGGCCATAACTGTCGCCAAGTCGGTTGCAATCGTGAATCTGTTCTCCGCCATTCCAACATTCATGATTTGAGCGACTTATTTCCAAATCGAACCCGCTCTCATGAGGTTTTGCTGAAAGGATTAAATTTCACCGAAACTCAATAATGTTGTAGATGATCAAGTTCTGTGATTCAATTAGTGCTATTCTTATAATTATCTTATTCTTTCAGTAATAAACCGAGGGGAATGTCTTCACTCGTATCTTACCAGCACGGTGCCCAACACTTATACGGAGGATCTGCGAGCCAATGAAAAAGCAGAAAATCCATTCATGAAGAATTCGGCTCATCCTGACCAATAGCTGGAAAAGGTCATTGGCGAGGGGACAGTACTTGAAGATGATGCATGGAGCTTGCCAAGAAGCTTGGATAAGCCTGATTGAGGTGACCTGCCTTTTTCAGATATAGTCCTGTAGCTAGAAAAACTGGCATCAGTAGTGGCAGATTAGGTTTTTTTTTTTACACAAAACCTTACCATGTGCACAGGCAGCACTGTTTTTCTCGTCTTCATCTTCCTCAAATTTTTAACTTTCTCCGGTCGCACAGAAAAAAATTGTTGAAGCTTTGGTAAAATTAACGGTTTTCTTAATAACCGTGAAGTTACTATCTGAGAGGTTGCTGGAATGAACAAAAGTTATCCCTATACTTCCACTTCAAGTGCATTAGACGAAGAGAAATAAAATTTGGGTGTATCTGACTTTATGTGTACTGCACGTTAGAAAATAATATTATTGATATGTAATATAGTAGCCAATCTTCAAATCCGTGCAGGGCATCATCAAAGATCGCAAAAATCCCTTTCACTGGAGTGGTGGCAATATTCCTTAACACGTTTCTGTTTGTTTACAATGCACAGTAGACAAATATAGAGAAAACTCTCACAAAAAACAATTGAAGGGTTTTCTGCAAGAGTAGCATAAATCTACAATTTGATTCGCACAGATTAAGCTGCCATTAGGTACTAATCTACTGACAAACGCAATTTGGCAGAACGCTCGTTGGTCCAAGTCTGCTGGAGATTTCAGAATGTTCGCGTTCAACTACAAAAAATAGTCGTCTCTTTCCCGCAAGAATGAAACAAATCTGCACTGGTCAGCTCTACGCATGACAGCTAGAGCTGGTCATTCCATTCCCAGACAATGAAAATTCAGCAAGAACCAAACCAGTCACTTTTCAGAAAAGTGGAGAAAGAATGCAACAAACAGCCAATGAAAATCTCGATTTCTCATTTTTAATATTGGACTTATCTGGTTTTTGAGGAAAACCCCTCGATTCATTTTGAAACGATTAAACGTAAGAAGAATAAAATTGTAGCTGTAGACAATGAAAAACGAGGAAATTAACTTCTTTACGTGTTTCATAAACCATTACTTAGCGTCAGAAACGATCGAAGGAATCACATAATTTTGAACTAGTTGTCCCATAAACTATGGCTGCTATAATAACTCAAAACGCGAGCAGACCACCTATTTGAATCATTGTTTACAATAAATTAAATTAACCCCGTATAAAATAAATGCGATCAAAAAATGGACTTCAATGAATCATTTCTAAAATCAAATCCAAAAGACATCGATTGCTTAATAAAACTGTTCAGAAAACGAATTGGATTGTATAACATTTGCCTGAAAATGGCAACTTGTTAGCATTTGCGCTCTCATTATTTGTTAAGTTACAATCATTCAATGTATCAAACACCAATAAAGCATTGCTGAGTTTTAAAATGTCAACTAATATCCGAAGAGAGTCATTGCAGGTTCTCATCATATTACATCATCGTCTATCATATGTCAAATCAAATATAATATGTAGCAATCATGAATCCGATCAATCAACATTGTAAATTTCATGGAAAAATAGTAGTTACATTCTTTGTTGCTGAGAGGAATAAGGTCGCTCACCTTTATGGACGTGGTGGAGAACGAAACTGTTGACCGTTAAATGATAAAATGTCTTATATAGAAATCAAGGGAATAGGAAATGCATCTCCCTCTACAATCGCATGCAAACTATGTTGTTATTTCTTTAACGGTAGTTGGTGCAACGCTAGCTCGACATGCATCGTCTGGCACAAAGGAGAAAATGATAAGAGCGGTCCACTTTAAGCATCCGGCCCGTTGTCACATTGGTAATAAAATCAGATTCCTAGTGGAAGTGCGACCGGCTGAGTTAGTTATGGAACGTTGTGAAATTATTATTATCGCTATAACGCGTTCGTAGGGTCGTCCCATAGAAGCTGGGAATCGGTCAAACAGGTGAAGGTTGACCCATTCAAGCGAATTTTCGTAGCAAATGAAGTTACTTTGTACCGGATCCAACAATTTTTTATCCTGAACAAAATGTATTGTACGAATTTCGGAAAAAACGCCTTTCCCTGCAACTACTGGACTATACAATGAATTTTGTATAAAAAATCACTCATCACTTATCAGTGATCCGAACCAGAACCTGAACCAAGTGGGTTTTAAGATTTAAAGACCCGTCATTAGCGTGCCTCAAGGGTACCATAGGTGTACCTCAAGTGAAAATATTAAAAAATGAAAATTTCCGTAACTTTTAATGTAACAAGGTTTTTTGTTGATCTAGATAGAAATTAATTCCGTCAATTTGCACCTTCCTAGCATTATTATAAGTCAAGTTAAAAACATTCATAAGGCTCAGGCAATTTCATTTCCTGAGTATTGGTCAAATTTAGAAAAAATGGTACTAGATCAATCACTAAAACTCATAAAAATCTGTAAAACTCGTTGAAGTGCTGTTTTCTAGCTGAATATTACAAAAGTAGATCAAAATTATTACGAACTAGAAGAAGAAGAAGAATTTCCTCGCATTTATTTTTCCCATCATGTGCACCAAAAGTCAAAGGCAGCAAAATTTGCTATGAATTACACTTGGGCAAAAATGTTTGGTAGCCCCGATATTCCTTTGCAAGCAGAGTTGCAAGTGTTGAATGCAGTTGTACGTGCAATTCTTGGATATGGAGAGCAGGCTTGGGGGTTTCTAGAGTATGCGTCTGTAGAGGCTGTGCTATTATTGTTCATTAAAAAGCTTTTCCATTTGCCCTTATGCTCACCAAACTACCTGGTTTACCTTGAGACCGAACTGGACACAATTTCGACATACACTCTCGGTCTACACTTGGAATATATCGCTAAAGTAGCTAGCATGCCGGATTCTCGTCTGCCAAAGATTGTTGCCCGTGAGATCATTCGCCGTGGGATATACTGGGCAGAAAGCTAAAATTCACTGGCTGCTCGTTACAATACCTCCAATTCGCTGGCACCTATGGATGCGTCGCACTTGAAGCTGAACATAGGAAAAGTTTTAGCGAGCTTCAGGGAAGAAAAAGTGAAGAGCTTTTGGGCCAGAGCTGCTGCATCAGACACATACACTCTTTATAGAGAGTTAGATCCTCTTGTGAAATGCGCTAGTTTCTGTAGATAGCTGGACATCAGTTTGCACGAAGCTCGTTGGCTCTTCAAACTGCGTGCTGAGCTCCTAAATATGAATGCCAGACCCTATGGTGCAAGTCCTAAAGAGGAATGCTCAATGTGCAATTTAAGGGAGCGTGAGGACATTTTTCACTTTCTCTGAATTTGCCCCGTACTGAGTGAATTCAGATGGCGGGCAATGGGGTGTGGTACGCTCACAATATTTATCCTTAATGGGGGCATGGGTTGGTCATGTGTTGTTACATATTGCAGAAGTGCTTGGCGCTATAGGAAATTTTTAGTTGGCGAATTTAATTTTTAGTATAAGAAGTTTATTATTTTTATGTTCTTATTTTCGTACTCAAGTAACTACGAGGTTTTGGTATTGCACATGTAGGCCAGGGCTCGAAACTCCGGCGGACAGCTCAATGAGCTATGATGTATTGTTTATTATTTTTCGTTAATGTGTACTGTAAATCAATTTCCTTTCAATAAACTTATTTCTTCTTCTTCTTACTTTGTAATGGATTAAAAAAAAAAGTTAATCTTCCCTACCCCTCAAAATTTGTTAGTTTGCGTTTCAAGAGGCGTAAAATCCAAAAATCGAACGAAAAAAATTCCGCATTTCTCCGAAACTGCTGGATTAAAGTTGATGAATTTTGTGTAATAAAATAACTAATGATTTATCACTGATGCGAACCAGAACCTGAGGTAATAAACCTTTGTGTAATAATATGCATTTTTGTTTATATTCGGGAGGGTGGCAGGTGTACAATGGGAAGGGGTTAAAGAAGTCAAGTTATACGATTACATCTATTATTTCAGTTTTTTTTTCTGTCATTTGAGCACAGAATGGTTGACACACAGAATAAAACAAAAATCTTTTCTATTTGCTTAGTGATGGATACGCTTAGTTGGCCCTTCCCGATTCTTGAATTCCTCGCCTTGGGAGATGAATCAGACGCCTTCAAGCATCTGGGACATCCTCTGAGCGTGGCGGAGCATTAATCCGCATTCGGCTTAATGGAAGGGGCAACTATACCATTCCTCCTCCATAACTGTCTTCTTTTAACGTTTATTGGTCTCTTGGTGGCCAGTGCATTGTTCACATACATGAATTACAATAAATTTTACATGTGCCAACTTGAAATTTATTGAACAGGATTCTTACATCCTAGTGATTCGGTTTCTCTCAAATTTGGGAGTTCGACAGGAGAGGAAGGTCTGATAATTTCAGTTATTAACAAAGAATATTTGAGAGTGAAGACGGAATCAGATACATTGGAGTACATTGTTGGATGCACGTTGGAAGTAAATGATTAAATGGTTTCCTCCGAGGCATCAATCCAGAGGTCCCAGCAGTAGAACGCCTTGCAAGATTTCAGATCATTCTCGGCTTTCAGTATCTGTAGATCTCGAGGCCATCTTTGTAATGTCGTGCACTGTACATACCTTCCACGCCATTCAATCAAGACATTCAGCCGTAATACAAAATGTGATAAAGTTGAGGGGGCCAAAAACTCCTTTTAATTTGGAAATGTGCTTTATTTCGGGAAAGTATATGTATTAATTGGCATATTATGTCAACTACTAACTTTTGTATTTTTATTTTTAATCAATCAAAAAATATAGGGCGGTACTGAAAAGTGTTGGCGTCTTGGTTTCAAGTAGTCCCCTTTGCCGTACGTCAGGTCTTCGACTATTCCACCCTCAACGCCGAATACGTCAACCACGTCGGCGTGCATCTGACAGATATCGTCGTCCGGATTAACTGTACAAGTTCTTTCGCGTCGACGAAGCCACGTGTAAAACTTCCGAAACATGAAGTTCACTTTGCAAGTACTGTTTGGGCATGGAGAGCTGCAAACTGGTGCTTGAGCACTGATTTGATTTTGGCAGTAAGGACAATACGTCAGCTGTTGGACGCAAATGTGATCCAACATCGGATTGGTGAGGCTGAATTTGAAGTCTACTGCATTATGGTTTCTCTGGGGCTGTTTAAAGAAATTCACACGATTACAATAGATTTTGGATAAGGAAAAGTGTATTTAGAAATTAGTATATCGTAGAATAACCTTCCACCTCTTCTTTAAAATTAAATAGGGAATGAGTCCAAAATGGAACTATTTTTCTAGCGCTTTCAGTGACAGCCGAGTGTACGGAACAAGTTTTCAGATTAAGATATTTCTACAACAATTAACTGAAATTACGTTTGATCAAAAGTTAGTGAGCTTATTGGATATCCGACGATAATATTTGCCTGTCGGTTTACTGAACGTATTTGGTGGTTTATTAATATCAATAACGACCTTTAGTAATCGTCAAGAAAAACTATTTTGACCCCTTTCTCCGCTAAAAAACTGTTGGTTCACGATTCAAGACGTATATTTCAAAAATAGAATGAATCGAAAACCGTAGTCCGCTGTCCGTTTCCCCGAAACTACTGGACAAAGGTATACAAATATGGCTCAAAAATCCAACATCGAACCGGGATGTGCCAATGATTTTGGCATCTTGAATAATGAAACCTAAGAAATTATATCTTTTCTTTGAGGTCTAGAGTCTAGACCCATGACGAGTGTTCTTGACAGTAGGATAAGTGAATTATTTTTAAATTTCCAAATGGGGTTATTCTAGTTCTGCAAGGTTGTGTTCCGAATTGAGTTCAGCCGTTTGACTTCAATAGAATTCGAATTAATTCCCTTTCCTAAATGCAGCCCCAAGAAAGACACCCGTCTACACCGACTAGGCTACCGCAAGCGATCCAATCAACAGTTCATATGAACCGAAAATTTAGTAAAAGGGAAAACTTTAAAATCATACACTTTAAATGTTTAAGCTTTCACTCGTAATGGAAATGATTCTTACCCTTGATCTTACAGACAGTATTTCGAAGTTGGGATCATCATACTTGGCCAAGTGTAGTGCTTGATGAAAAAGCTTTGCCAAACGTGAATTGATATTGGTCTCTTGCCATCCCGTCTGTGAACATGTACGAAATTAGTAGAACAGTAGGAAGTGCTTTTTGTCGTCGAAATATCCAAAATCAAGTAGCGAGCATACATGTAATGGTATTGCGAAAACTCCACATTTATGAATTCCATACAGATCACTAAAATCACTTACTGGCCAAGCACCCATCTATGAGCCTGGCCTCAATGTAAATGATTGAGCGGTACAGGACTTAATTATCAAACCATGCACGCATGCCTTGTCACGTGGATACGTCCAATATAAACCCAGACCCAAAATTCATAAAACCATTTATTTTGCTACTTTTGACTAAGATTAATACCGAAATATCAAAATTACTCTCTCATCTTTCTGTCCGTGAAATTTCTATAAATGTAATTACTATTTAGTTTAGTAGAACAATTATAATCACATGCGTATAAGTGTTAAAATCATCATCTCAGAGTATCTTAAAACGGATTTCGAAGAAGAAAATCTTAATTAAAAAATTTCCGGAGCAATTGCAATAGCATGATAGGAAAATTCTACATGAAGAAATAAGAAAATTAGATACCTAAAAGGAGGAAATTATTAAGAGGACTTCAGGTGGAATTTTGTACGATGGTATGAACTTCTCACCGTTTGCGTTTCTCTAACTTGGGCGAAAACTTATTTTCCTTTTTCCTTGAAATGCACCTATCATCTACTTAACTCAAGTGTGCAATTCCTAATTTCAATACCTGTCCAAGGTGTTTAGGTGCGATCAATTGCATAAAATCAACAGCAAATAGGTAATGGATGTAGTATTTACATGATCAAACCGTGAAATAAAAGTTCGTTGATCAGTTCGAGGCGGCAACGACCAAGAACTGGGATGTTGTTGTAGTCCGAATCTTTGATAGGAATAATCGTGAAAAGGCCTCAAGTATTGACCGTATACACGAGTGATTGTCAGAAAGCTGAGGGTGAGGATGCAGTAGTTACTCATAGTGAAACCTGGGAACCTGCAAAATATTCAAAACAATTAGCTAAACTCACGTTTAACGAAAAGGGAAACGAGATCATTATAATTGTTACAAATTAACCACTCACTGAAAGTTAGTGATAAAACTGTGATATATACACAAGGAAACACAGCCCTTGGTTTCTATAAGACAAGAGCTACAGAAATTTCAAAATTTAATCCAAGCACAAATTAAAACTGCGAATTATCCCTTCAAACATAAAAATCTATTCTGCCAACGCTAGGACAACTCAAGGGGGATTCCTCAATGGTTGGAAGAAGACTTCAACCTCGACTACCTCGGCATTAGTCATTTGAAAAAGTTAAACAGGGTCTGCACAGATAGATGGAGCATACGAGGGGTTAGAGGAAAAGGATGATTCATAGAAAAGTATTCTACACCCCGAAGATGGTTATTCAGAATGACAGGTGGTCAAAAACCAGAATGGTAAAAGAACAAAGAAGAGCGACAGAAAAGCTATTGTTTACAACAATAATGACTTCACTTCCATGGTTTGTAAGTTAGGTGATTATTTTTTCGACCAGCTGGAACTTTTGACAAACAAGTCAGGATCATATGATAGCAACAGATGAGCATAGCTGACAATTTGGATGTTTGTGAATCACGAAAGAGCACGTACCCGGGCTGTGAATCGTAAGCACGCCGCTCCAACCACAGACAATTGATGAATTTTAACAACTTAAATCGGAACCCCTTTACAATAAATCAACCCCCCCCCCTCCCCCACCAGCACAAAAATTAATGTTGTTTTATAATATAGTTGCCAGTGGTAACAAAACTCAAAACAACTAAAGTTAATTGTATGACCAACTAAAATTAATTGAGTAAACAACAAAACACTTATCTGATAGTTTAAAAGTTAAGCCAAATCAACTGGGAAGATGCGATGGACAATGAAAATGTCAATGATCCGGCAGAACTCTTGGTCAACTGAGCCCAGAAAGCAATAAATCAGGCAACATTAACACAGCTCATCGAAAATGAGGACCATAATTTAGTGAATCCGGAAGAAACTTATTAGTTCAATTCAATTTCAAGGAATGTTGAAAACGATACCAATTATTACTCGAATATCATTTATTTCTTTGTTAGATAAAACTTTTTTTGCAGATCACTGGTCAAATATTGTTAAACGAACTCTATGACAATTACATAGCAGGTACAGACACACTATCCTAATATTGGGACGCAATCCATTATTACTGGGACGTTCCTCTTACCCTCTCGACTCATCCTTCTCCTTAATCGAATTGGGAAGTTTTGAAATACATTATCATTCATGTCAACAAATGTCATTATTTACGAAGAGACTTCGGTGTCAAATATGGTGTGCGAACCCCTTTTTTTGCCGAATGATCCAAAAGCTCTGTAATTTGCCCAATTCGCAGTGCTGACAGCCAGGGTACGAACGCTTCAATCAATATGTCGAGGCTTCCTTTTTTCATGAAACCGTTTTTCACTCAATTGTACAACGCAACGATCGGAAGGAGGTTGGGGAAATTAGTAAGATTTCTCCAAACTGTTTTACGTCAAAGGGCATTTACTTTAAACAAAGGTTTTCTTCGTCTGTGTTGATTTTGATCTTTGATCTTCTACTCTTTTTCCTCTAAATTCTCTCTTTGCACCTTACACCTCCGGCTGTTAGGCTAACTAAAAAGTTCTCATTGTTCAACTCGAAATCTCTTTCGTCCTTTTGTATGTATTTTATTTTAACTTAAAGAAATTTGTATTTCATTTTAACTTATTATTATATTAGTTTATTGCAATAAATGCGAACTCTTGTGAAAAAACATATTTTTTTTTTTTACACAATAAAGCATCTATCTATCTATCTAAAGTACATGGCCAGAATCTAAAGAATCCTTAAAATACTTGCTTTTTTATTTACCTAGATTAATCATCCAAATAAAAAATCTATTTTGATAAAATTGAAAGTCTGCTCGTTTATTACCTCTTAGGCGGAACTAATGTCGCTGGGTCAGCGAGTTTATTATTAGTATGTATATACTAACAGACACGAGTTTTGCTCACCAATTCCAAGGTTTCGCTGATGTGGATACTATTAAGCGGCAGTCACACAGTAAGGTGGGAATACGAGGGAATAGGGGCGTCAGGACGGTAAAATATTACGGAGTCAGTGGTCGTAACCGCGCTCTGCTACCATGCGAAGTGATGGAATGGTACAGTTGCCCCTTCCATTGAGCGAATGCGGTAATGCCCACCACGCTCAAAGGATGACCCAGATGCTTGAAGGCGTCTGAATCGTCTCCCAAGGCGACGGATTCAAGAATCGGGCAGGGCCAACAAACCACATCCGTCACAAGGGTGACAGGTGTGCAATGAGAAGGGGGAAACAAGTCTAGTTGTATCTATTGTTTGAGTTAATTTTTCTGGCATTTGAGCACAGAATGGTTGACACACCGAATTAAGACAAAAAATCTCTCCTACGTCAGTGGGGAATGCCGGTCACATAAGTTTTAGAGGGATGAAACCTTCTATTATCGCTCTTTTTGCTATAGGCCTCTGTCGAAGTCCCCGCGAACTAAATTCCGGAAGTTGGTGGTTTATCTGTGGTTACAACCGGCGTCAGACGTTCAGAACGTTTTCACCTCATTTTGATGTTATTTTGGTCTGTCTTCAAAGCATAGTAAGTACATTATCATTATATTTATTCAAAGTTTTTTGTGTATCCCTTGGTAATGACATGTATTAGCTTTGATTAGTCAAAGTAGCAACATTGTGTGACTGTAATTGTGGAAATACGATCAAATTTCCGTAAATATGGCTGATGGGGCAGCCCCGGTCACCTACTTGGGGGAATGCCGGTCAGAAATGGGGTTACCCCGTTCAAGCAACAAATTGACCCTGAACTACTACTACTACTACTATTGTTCCTATTAGATTACCTAGTGATGCCGTTACCTTTTAAAAGTGAGAAACAAAAAGTTATATTTGATGCGTACCTACGTTCCATTCGATGTTACCATAATTAGATAAGTATATCTACCTAGCAATTATTAAAAAAAAAAAAAAAACACTTTTCATTGAATGATAAGTTTCATTTCGTTATTTCCTTTCAAAAGTAAAAAAAGAACCAAATTGACTGGGAATTTACCTGACCGGCATTACCCACACGCCTGACCGGCATTTCCCCACCCCTGGAAAAACGGTTTTTCCAGTTTAGAACCAATACTTCTCATATTAGGTGTATTATGAAAAAAACTAATGTTGATTATTAAAATGAGATAATTTTGGAAGCGAACCGCGTTGGAAGCATTATTTGAGGACCGTTGAAGCCAAACATATGGTACTCCAAAGTTAAGTGACCGGCATTCCCCCACTCTCCCCTACTTACTGTTATAATGTTCTGCTATGAATAACAATTTTAGCCTTTTTTTGAAATCATAAAATAACTAGGTTAGTTCTGTTGAATACGTACATACATTGTGGGATACACTGCACAAGTCAAGCCTCTAAGTAAGTTATAAAATTAATGAAGAATCCCACTGTCCAAAGCAAGGTTCGTGGGGCCAAACGTACTAAATTGAAAAGTCGACTTTCAAATTGAAAGTGAAGTGATTTTTTCAAATGATCTTACTCGGAACTAAATGTGGCGAGCTATCCTTGTCATCAACTTATATGAATCACATACATTGGAGTACATTGTGGGATACACCGCACAAGTCAATCCCCTTACTAAGACATTAAATGGTTTCTTCCCAGGCATCAATCCAGAGGTCCCAGGAGTAGAACGCCTTGCAAGATTTCAGATCATTCTCGGCTTTCGGTATCTGCGGATCTCAAGGCCATCTTTGTAATATCATCTAGTGTACATACATACCTTTCACGCCATTCAAATTTACCCGTAATACAAAATGGGATAAAGTGGAGGGGGTCTCAAAACTCCTTTTAATTTAAAAGTTTGCTTTATTTATTGAGATATACATTTATTGGCATATTATGTAATCTATTAACTTTTCTTTTCATTTTCAATCAAAAAATGTAGGGCGATACTGACTAATGTTGGTGTCTTAGTTTCAAGTAGTCCGCTTTGCCGTGGGTCAGGTCTTCAACGATTCCACCATCAACGCCGAACAAGTCAAGCGCGTCGACACGCTTTTTACAGGTAGCGTCGTTAGGCTTAGCTCTACAAGCTTTTTCGTGTTGATGAAGCCACCATTGGAACTTCCGAAACGATGCGTGCACTCTGCAAGTACTCCCTGGGCATGGAGAGCCGCAAACTGGTGTTTGCTGATTGATTTGAACTTCTTCGTAAGGACAATAAGTTAGCTGTTGGATGCAAAGGTGGTACAACTTCTTACTGGTGTAGCTGAATTTGTAGTCTACACAATCTTTTTTCCCCCACGGCTGTTCAAAGAAAGTCATACGATTACAATCGATTTTAAATAAGGAAAAATATATTTAGGACTTAGTATATCGTGGGATAACCTCTGCCTCTTTTTAAAATTCAATACGGAATAAGTCCAAAATACAACTATATTTTCTAATGATTTCAGAAGAAGCACGACTGAACAGAACAAGTGTTCAGATTATGATATTTTTACAACACTTGCTGAAATTACGTTTGATCAAAAAACAGCGAGCTCATTGGATATCCGACAACAATTGAATTGAATACTTTGCCTGTTTAAGCTTTCATAAGTAGTAGAAATGATTCTTACCCTTGATTTCACAGAATGTATATCGACGTTGGGATCATCATATTTGGCCAATTTTAGTGCTTGATGAAAAATATTTGACAAACGTAAATCAAAATGGGTGGATTGCCATCCAGACTGTGAACATAAACGAAATTAGTAGAACAGTTGGAAGTGTTTTTTGTTTTCGATACAGAGGTCCAAAATCAAGTAGTGAGCATGCATGAAATGATATCGCGAAAACCCCACATTTATGAACTGTATCGAGTTTTAGAAGCCTAAGTGAAAAATGGTTACATTCAATCCAATAATAATCTTTGTGTTTATCAGAAAAATGTTTATTGATGGCATAATAAGAAAATTCTTCAAGAAGGAATAAGAAAATTAGCTAATAAAAAAAAATTATTAACAGGACTTCACCTGGATTCTTGTATGATAACGATGATACAAACTCCTCATTTCAGTTTATTTCAGCATCCTACATAGTTAAATAGTACATCGCTTTCGTCAAATACAGGGTGCGGCAGCAAAACTTCCTTTTTTTAAAACTTAATAAAACGCATTGTATGAATCAGAAAATTTTTATTCGTTTTTTATAGTATAGGCACATACATAAAGTTTTGTTTTACCCAGTTGTGAAGATCAAATCAGGTAGATGACGTCCCCCATTCTCCATACACTGAGTAAACCGATTTCTGGCGTTTGTCATGACTCCAGGCAGCATAGCAGGCGTTATGTTGGCAATTTCTTCCTGGATGTTGGTCTTCAAATCTTGTAGGGTCCTTGGACGGTTCACATGAGCACGGGATATTAAAAAACCCCATAGAAGAAAATCACAAGTGCTCAAATCGGGAGAGCGGGCCGGCCACTCTAAATCGCCCCTAATTGAGATAAGAAGCTCTGGGAAGTGTTCCCTCAAAACAGTCATCGATGCTCTTGAAGTGTGTGCCGTTGCATCGTCCTGTTGGAACCAAATGTCCCCTAAGTCCATCGATGACTGTTTTGAGGGAACTCTTCCCAGAGCGCCTTATCTCCCGATTTGAGCCCTTGTGATTTTATCTATGGGGTTTTTTGAAATCCGGTGCTCATGTGAACCGTCCAAGGACCCTACAAGATTTGAAGACCATCATCCAGAAAGAAATTGCCAACATAACGCCTGCTATGCTGCCTGGAGTCATGACAAACGCCAGAAATCGGTTTACTCAGTGTATCTCCATACACTCATTCTCCAATGGGGGACGTCACCTACCTGATTTGATCTTCACAACTGGGTAAAACAAAACTTTATGTATGTGCCTATATTATAAAAAACGAATAAAAATTTACAGATTCATACAATGCGTTTTATAAAATTTTAAAAAAAGGAAGTTATGCTGCCGCACCCTGTATAATCATAATAACATAGAAGAACACACAGTATACATCACATTGAATTAATAAACAGGTACCACAAATACGTAAATATAAACCAGAGAATTAGGTCACATTCAAACAGCCATCCAGAAGACTGTCGAAATTTCAGCCAGTGAGTAAGGTGCTAAAGTCGTAAGGGCGTCCTTGACTCTCGTGCCAAAAGGTCCAGGAGGAAATTTCTAATGCTCCCCGGAAGATCATTATACATTTTTACCCGTAGGTAGTTGGGGTTCCTTTTTTGGGACAGGGCAAGTCTGTGTTTGGCTCCCAGCAGACCATTTTTTCCTCTCGTGCCATAGGAGCGAATGTGAGTGAGTGTCGGTCGGGTATACAGATTCTCGTTGTTCTTTAAACGGAGTGGGAGAGACAAAGAAAATATTGCCGGGAGCGTTAGCCATTTGAATTTCATGAAGTACGGGCACAGTGAGTCTGTGGAGAGACTCCCGTCATGGCTCGGATTGCTGCTTTTTGCTTTCCAGTCTCCAGAATTTCCCCACGTCAAAACTCCATACTTCAGTCGGGACTCAAAAAGAGCGTAGTAGACGCTGAGCAAGACCCCAGTGGACGCAACTGCAGACAAGCGCCTCAACAGAAATGTGATACCAGATAGTGAACTGGCCAAAACCCTCTGATGTGCACACCACGTAACACATTCATCCAATCGTAAGCCAAGAAGCGTTACGGACGAAGGATCGCTGCCGCCCGCTCTGAATCTGAGGACTTGTGTTTACCCACCTTTTACATTCCTCTAACTTGAGCAACAGTTAATATATTCTTAGCCAACTAATATATTCAACAGAGGTCATACGCAGTTGTGAAAATGAAGGAAACATTTATTTTTCCTTTTCATTGAAATGCACGCATCATCTACTTAACCGTGTTTCATTCCTAATTTCAATACCTGTTCAACTTTGTTGAACAAATGATTTGTGATTAACTACATAAAAGTAAATTAGAAACTAAATAGCTAATACGGTGTAGTATTTACTTGGTCAAACCCGATTTCATGTCTTCCGAATCTTTGACTTGCATAATTGTGAAAAGGCTCCAAGTATTGACCGTATACACAAGTGATTGTCAGCACGCTGAGGGTCAGGATGCAGTGTTGACTCATAGTGGAACCTGGGAACCTGCAAAATACTCAAAACAATTAGCTATCTTCACGTTTACGGGGAAAAGGGTAGCGAGATTATTATAAATTTTATAAATTAACCGCTTACTGAAAGGTAGTAAGTGGATAAAACTGTACTGTATACACAAAGAAACACAGACCTTCGTTTCTACAAGAAAAGAGCTACTGAAATTTCAAAATTTAATCCAAGCACAAAATAAAACTACATAAAACCCCCTTATACATAAGAATCTTGTCTGATGAAGCTAGGAAAAGTCAAAGGGGATTCCTCGAAAGGGGAAAGAAGACTTAAACCACGAATCAAGCTGTTAAGGCATTAGCAATTTGAACGAAATAAACAGGGTTTGTACTGATAGGTGGAGTATAAAAGGAGTTAGAGAACACGGATTAACTCATTGAAAAGTGTTTTTGTGAAGATGGTTATTCAGAATGATAGGTGGTTATTAACCAGAATGGTAAAAGAACAAAGAAGAGCGACAGAAAAGAAGAGGTTAACAACAATAATGACTGCACAGAAGCCCATGGTTAGGAAGGTGGATGATTGTTCTCTTGACCGCGCTGGAGTTTTTGGCAAACACATCTGGATTGTGTGAGCGCAGCAGATGAAAGCATAGCTGAAAACATGGATATTTGTAAATCACAAAAGAGCTCGTACCTGAGCTGGGAATCATAAGCACGCCGCTTCAAGCACAGACAATTAATGCAATTTTAACAACTTAAATCAGAACACCCTAACAATAAATCAAACCCCCCCCCCCCATCCCAGCACAGACATTTACGTCGTTTTATTTGTCAATGGAAAAAATATTCTATTTGAAAATTTTAAATTTCGTAAGACGGAGCATGCCTATCAGAATGCTTCAACCCGTGTATCGGCTATAAACCCTTTTAGGAGTTCACTCCAGTATCCATTGTTCCAAAAAAAAACGTTTTTGTTTTGATCGCAGTAACCTAGTGATGTAGTGAATGTGGATGCAAATGTTGGTGCCATAAATCCCTCCCAGCACAGACATTTACGTCGTTTTATTTGTCGGTCGCCAGTGGCTCCCAAACTAAGAACAACTAAAGTTAGTTGTGTAAACAAAAAGTCAATGATCTGATAGTTTGAAAGTTAAGCCAAATCAACTGGGTGGATCTGATGGACAAGGAAAATGTCAATGATTCAAGAAATCTTGTTTAACTGAATCCAAAATTAACACAACTCGTTGACAGTGTCATAACTTATTTAATCTGGAAGAAGCTTGTAAGTTCAATTCAACTTAAAGGAATGTTGAAAACGATACCATTTATTACTTCAATATTAATTATATCTTTGTTAGATACCCCTTCTTTTGCAGATCACTGGTCAACTATTGATAAACCTGATATCAAAATACCTGCAGTGGCACGAAACACAGTGGGGCAAAACACCCGATTCCGCAGAAATAGCACTTTCATCAGCTTAAACATTTTCTTTTGACAGGTAACCTAGATCTAACAATGTGATTCAGCGCGCTCAAAAATATGTCATTGTCATATAATATGTCATCTCAACTTACCTCAGGTGTTGAAACCTGGGATTGTGTGTAAGATATGGGATTTGTAGGTGAGATAGATTTTTAGGAGGACACCAACCCCTCCTTCTCCTATTTTCGTATTTTTGAAGGTATCTAAATATCTCATTTTACAACAGAACAGTAGATAATCGCCTAAAACTGACATTTCCTTTAGGTTTACCTACGCAAAATTCCTATTTCTCGTCAAGCAAATTCGTTTCCCATATGCTGTGGAATGTATTGAACAGAAATTACTAGGTTTTTTTTTAGTGAAATGATCACTTCCACTTTTTGGTCAACGCCACGGATTTCAGCCGTTTCGTTCCACTGTGAGATGTCGGAATCCACTAATTGAACAACTGAAATACCTAACTATATTCAGAAAAAAAACTATCCACTTAACACTTTTCCGCTCCCGTATAAAAAGTTGTCAAAAACTCGATCGAAAACAGCGATGCGGCTAATATATTCGAGTAGCATCCATCTTGCCAAGGGGCTGTCGCCAGTCATTTTCAGCCTCCACTCTTACGTTAAAAACAGACCTGCAATTTGTGAGCGATGATCGTACAGGAACCTGAGTGCTGTCATTCGATTTACATTCGAATTGAATGGGAAAACTACCAATTTACATAAAAAGTTTTGACATTTCTATTTTTGGTACAATATACCATATTATTGTTTTCAATTATGAACCACTGTAATCGAAACATTCGTGTAACCTTCCAAGAACGTTATTATTTAACTTCTACAGAATCAGTAAATTTCAAAAATCAAATTAAAAAAAAATCCTCAGTAGGTATGCCGTACCTGTGCTTTTTAACGAAATCATCAGACCAAAGTTTACGAGATTTGGGTCAAAAATCCAACATCAATCCAGAATGTGCCAGTAATCTCGGTATCTTGATCAATCAACTATTAAACTATGGAAAAAAAGCGGAAGTTCAAAAAGTATGCGTGTAATTATCGGTTCTTTACTCGGATACAGTATGTGAGCAATGCACGTATCCGTGAAAAATCGATCTGTGTGTTGGAGACAAATGAGGAGGGGTTCTTTCAAAGTTGAACCTGTCCACTTTGAGAAAATTTTCAGGAGGGCTAAAAAACGTGTTGTGGCTATTCTCTAACTTCAAGAACTAAACTTTCTGCACTGTTGTTTTCCTCCCCCCCACTTCAAACCCAAACTTTGGAAAACCGCGTTTCCTACATCATTGTCTGCTGAAATTACAGGGAAAATTGTTCTGAAAAGTGTTGAGGTGCTTTAGATGAAAAACCAAAAAAAAAAAAAAAAAAAAAAAAACATCTTAACAGCTTTCAATTAAATCTTGAGGACATGTTCAGTTGTGATGGAAAACTTGCCTCCCGAATAGGGTTGTGGACACGTTGAGCTTTGTAGCAAATAGCTATGTTTGAGGCGCTATTACAATGGTACAAATCAACTTCTGAATGAAACAGATTCGGAGGTTTGTGGAGCTCATCCTTCTGAACGACAATGTGCAAGAAACGGAATTTCAAGGATGGACACTTTTGAAAGAACCCTCCTCAAATGTTTGTCCACGCTGATCAATTTTTTTTTTGGTCGATCCCAATTTCACTCTAAAGCACCAAACATCGACGATATCAAACTTCACGATGGAGAAGAGGAAGTGGTGGGGGTAATTCCGGAAAACCTTTTTTTACTACTCACGCTATAAGTCTCGACCCGTTCTCATTTCATTCTATCCCAATTCTGGTTAATAGTGCAATAAACTTCGAAAATTTAGCTTTCGCTGAAAAAAGGAAGAATGGAGGGGGAAACAGCCAATCCTTACAAACGCTGCTCAAGCGAGAATTCACGACCACCTCATGTAATTCGATTTTTCTTCAGTAAAGATTTTATTTATGTATTTCAACATATTTCAGGACTTTCAATGTTCATTATGAAAGGGGTGAACGGAGGGGGAATAGTGGTAAATCGTTCTTCGATTCATAACGATTCCAATTTCTACACACAAATGTAGTTGTAGTAAGTAAATATGAATATTTACCTGACTTAGATTTTCTCCCACATAGATATAAGATCATCTATACTTGCAGAAGACTACTACTCCTGGTGTTATTATCACAGATCGCTAACCAGACCATAATTCGGTAATTATTATTGATGGTCAATAAAAATTATATGAGGAGCTGCTAATAGAATTTACTCCCCTCAATCTCTTACGAAAGAAAAACTTGGCGTCATGGACCCGCCTGATGACGTACATGAGATTTTATTGGAATGCCGAACCACTTGAACTTAGATATTTATAATAATTGAAAGAACTGGGCGCCAGATCGGGCAAAATCGAGAAAATCATTGGATTAGTCATTATTATTTTTTTTTTCTCTTCAATTGGCATTAGCCGTTAGCCATAGCCATGAGAACTTTTATTATATTTACATTATTTAACAATAAATAAATAGGTAAATTTTAGCTATGTACGTAAAACAAAAACCTTAAATTTTTATATTCGCCTCTTGCATGAATACACATAATGACTTATATACTGTACACAGTTATACTGCTTACATTCTGATTTGCTCATAGTTCATCGGTTGTTGGAGATGTTGCCTAATGCTGTCCATCATCCCAGCTCTCAAATGTAAGTAGATGGGGAACATCATGATGATATGCTCCAGGGTCTCCTCCTCGTGTGGACAGAAATCTCACCATGAACAGCTGGCGAGTCCTATTGTATGCAAGTAACCACATATACCATGATTCGAGCGAAGACGAGCTATTTTCCTGATATCCGCTCTGCTGAGTTATAGCATTGCGAACCATGGTTTCACAAGGATAATGGAATTGCATTCTCGATAGCGATTGGCATCGGTGGAATCATGATGGACTAGCTGCCATCGATTCTTCCACTTTCTATGTATACTCATGAATGTATATTCAGTGTAAGGAAGTCTTATGGCCATGAGTAAGCCTTGATGACGAGCTGAGTTTGCCATATTATATTCAATTTCATTACCATTCACTCCAACACGTGCTTATGTCCAAACAAATTGTACTTGCTGCCCTGAAGGAGCGCTGTCATGTGTCTCAGCAACATCAAAATCTCCATCAGTAAATTATTAAAGTAACCACTCACTGTAAGGTTCGCTAGCTTTTGTAATACGCTACGACAATCTGTCACTATCACTATTAACCGTTCTTCTAATGCTTTTGCATACTGAACGGCCTCGAGGATTGGAACAGTTTCACTGGCTAGACGCGTGTCCATTGAATTGTCTTGGACTGTCTTGGTCCGCTCGTCATAAAATGCACAACCACATTCATATCCTGGCTTGGAACCGTCAGTATATAGAATATATCCCATAGGAAATAGTGAGCGCAGCTTTTTGTCGAAACGTACCGAAAACCTCGATGAGCCACAGATTCTACCCGCATCAATGAGGGTGTACTGTTCGCGATTGTGAATTAGGGAGAAGTCATGCTGAAAAACTGGTGAAATGTGACTTGTCTGGATCACGTCCTCGTACTCAGCCGTTGATCAGAAGCTGGAGGCTAGAGGTGGGGATGGCTTCTTTAGCCGAAAACTACAAAGTAAATCGTGCTCATTTAGCCTATGAATCTTATCAAGTAACTCGCCCGGAAAAGCTCGCACTCTCATTTTTCGTATGATTTTCTATTGCGGAGGGGTAACATAGCTCCTGTCATAATGTCCGAATCAGCTGAAACAATAATTGTCGTTTTACAACGAGGTTGGTTGAGTCAAAGTTTATTGATAAGATCGAAGGGAGTTGATATCGAAGCTTGATAAAGCAACTTCCAGATGAGAAGTGATGGTTTTCGGTATCCCAACGGTGTTTGGTCAATGAGGGTGCTGATCGTTTTGCATTCTGACCGTAAATTGTGCAGAGTCGTTTCCTGAGAGTTTCGTGTGTAGTTTTTCCGGGGTTGTGCAACGAATTTAAGACAAAGCGAAAGAGGTTTTTTGGTAATGAGCTGATGATACTGCGGCATCAAGTGAAATTTTTTCAGGATTCCACTTTTTACGATATAGGTTACCAAAAACGATAACAAAATAATTTAAAGAAGTTTCTTTTTCTGTTTAAGATTCATTGTAATAAAAATTTACCGTCGGAACGCTGATGTCAATAGTGTGACTAGTTTTTTTCTTGCAAACTTTATTTTTAAATCTACGGTAATAGAGAGAGAATTATGGGAGTGTTTTTTGAAAGATAAGTTTTCAACTTCACGAATCTGACGTAACCGTTTCCTAACAGGAAGAGATTTTTCGTCTTCACGGATCTGACGTACTCACTTGGATAAGAGAAAAAGAAGTGTGTTTTGAGTTTGTAACGAACCAAGAATGAAGAAGGTCGGGAACGGTCTGGACGAGTGATTGTGAGGTCTCTGTTTATATTGTCAAGTGTTCCTGGGCTTCCCCAAGTTAATGACACGAATGGATGCTTCCCTGACTTTTGGTTTCATTTTATCGAGTATTACTGAGTTATTTTACAAATATAAAAGGGTCGATGAATTCCTTACAACGTCCTTTTTCCAAATTTAAGACCTGGATCATGGCCATGATTTAGCTTGGGCATACATTTCAGTGAGATGTGATGTCTCCTTCCGTAGCGAATGCCCAATGGCATTAGGTCCCAGGTTAGTCTAGAGTCTAGACTCTAGACCATCAAATTTGAGTAGGATAACTGACAGCGAATGTAACACATTCCTCTCAATTTATTTGTGTCTGTTCACAATTCTTGATTAAATTTTGGTTCATACGTTAAGCTACTGGTTTTGTGTTCAGAAGATGAACAAGAAAAAACCTATCCAGCACTGCTAACTGGTTAAGATAATACGAGTTACTTACTTTGTTACGTTCACTCCTTTAATTTCGATATTTTGCTAGACCAACTAATGCCAACACACACACACACAATTTTTTTTTTTTTTTTTGTGTCAAAACTAAAATTAAATAAGCCCTATCCTGTGAAACACGCACACTCCAAAGCTTAGTAGAAATTCAAATCATGAACGCCAGCCGATCGAATTGATCAATCCAAATAGGTATTTTGGTCGAGAACAGATTCACGTGCTCCATTTATATCTCCTGAAATTCAATACTCTGCCTATCCTGTGAAACACGCACACTCCAAAGCTTAGTAGAAATTCAAATCATGAACGCAAGCCGATTGAATTTCCACGTGAATCTGTTCTCGACCAAAATACCTATTTGGATTGATCAGTTGATCATATTTGTGTGCCTCCTGAAATTCAATAATCGCCCTATCCTGTGCAACACGCAGACTAAAGCTTAGTAGAAATTCAAATCATGAACGCAAGCCGATTGAATAATAAACCCCAGTGAAAGAATACTTATTTACCCCCCAGTAATAATATTGAATAATAAACCCCAGTAATAATATTGAATAATATTTACCTACATATTATCAGAATGCTTCAACCCGTGCATCGGCTACTAACTACACTACAAGTATTCACATCGGCTATCACTCCAGTATCCACATTCACTACAACTCGACGCTATCGGCCGGACATCACTAGGTTACAAACAAACAATAATAAACGAAAAAACGCAAATGTTGGCACAATAAATTGGGCCATACATCGGGAATGGTTTGACCAACGGACGTGGGGAAGGGCTCATTCGATTCCTAAAGGTATGTTCTTCAAATAGGAAAATATTTAGGCCGATTCGACTAGTTTTGAGGTTTTCAGGGATTTTACAAAACTTTTACAGCCCTTAAAGGGCACTTTAAATTGAGTGAGGGAGCTGGCTCAAGAATTGGGGCGTCGTCGGACCAAGATGGATTTTTCCTGAAAATTTCAGATTTTTTGCTCCAGCCGTTTCGGAGATATCGTGCGTACGGCGTACGGCGGACGGACGGAAAATTTTTATTGCAGATTCGGATTCTACACCCTTTGAAACGTAAACCATGAAATTTTCAGGGGGGTTAGAATTTTTTTTTTTTCCAGAGCGATTACAATGGTTTATTATTGAATAATAAACCAAAAGAAAAGAATAAACTTCTATAACGATCTTCCACAGCTGGAACGATCTACTAGAGTACACTCCCTACACAACGAGTAGAAAAAAAAACTCTGATAGTATATTTATTGAATGAATGCGTTCGTTAATGAAGACGTGTATTTGAATAGAAAGTAATGTTACAGATAATATATTTCATTCTGATTTTGTCTATATATTGATCTTTAACCCAGAAATTGGTCAGACATCTTATTGATTGTATGCCCTTCATAGTCCTCCTCATTGTACTTCTTATCTTCCCACGACTTTTTGTGCGATTTAGTGTAATTTTCGAGACTACGCAATTTCGAGTCTACAATGCAAGTTTGCCCTGGGCAGGGGCCACTGCAAAATGGAGGTCTAGTCGATGTTACAATCCCATTTCTGTATTCAAGCTGGAAGATGCAATTATGATTTTGTCCTGGATTCTGGAAGCCGGCTCGGTAGAGTATTCCTCTGTCACTCGCCTGAAAAGATAATACGCTTATCAATCAATGAACCCATAAAAATGCATATGAAGTAGGTGGTGTAACTTCACCGAAGTTAGTTAATACCGGTTAATTTAATTTCAACCGTGGGCTGTAAATATATAGATAGATTTTATTGGCACATTTGAATAAACAGAACAGCAAAAAATATGTGGAAAACGGTGGATATAATGTTAATCACATAGGTACTTACATCAAATAATTGAAAAAGAAAAGGCAAAATCAAAAGTTCAATAATCAATTGAAAAAAAAGTGCCCACGGAATGGTAAATCCTTAATGAACTTGTGTTATTCTTTGGAGTTGATCTCTATCTTAACTGAAGTTCCATTCGAATAATCTAATAACACAAGTAAACCGTTTGAATAGAAAAAGGCATTCCTCAAAGCATTTTGATCATATTTTTACGAACAACACGGTAAATATCCCTCTTAAAATCATAAATATGTTTGTAGTTGTGCAAATTTAAGCTATTCGTATAAAAAAAGTTCAAAGGAACAACATGGGCTCTATTTCTGAGAAGTTCCAAATTAATCTTCGGAAATCTTATATTAGTTGCTGTTCTTGTGCTGTATTCGCTACCACTAATATGTCTATTCTCCTAATAAACAAACTTAAACATGCTTCTTTAATAAGTATAGCTTTTCCATTAATCACACCAAACAGCCGATACAATTGCTTGGTACTGAACCGGGATGGTTAATGAAGTAAAATTTTAATTATAGAATTTTGCGTAGTCAGGAGGTTTTTGGGGGAATCCTTCAAGCTTTCAAGTCTTCCGATAGGGGGGTTAGTTTTACTTGAAAATAGTATTTTTAGCGATCACAAAGTCAAAATTTTTTTCTTGCCGAAATCGAAATTTCCATACGGGCTAAGTCACTCGCGACGAAGTTGTGGAAACCCATTTCAATAAAAACGGAGAAAGATAGAACGTTGTCTATATTTTCACGAAAATAATGAGTTACACTGTTAAATCGATTGGGTCATCTAAGCAATAGAATTCTTGCAATTAGTTTGGGCTCCCCCCTCCTTAATGTTACTATTTGAGCCCCTTTCACTTTGTAATCCTTGAGTGTCATTGGTTCGCCTTCCCCGTCCTTTCCCTTCCCTGAGCCAATAGGATTCAATCTCCCTACACCTGGGAGTAAATAAGATGGGCTTTCTGTGATGTACCTCCAGTTCATGTTTGTTACTGATTATGACCAAGCCGTCGAAATCAATTTAACTGAGTAACTCATGATTTTCGTGGAAATTTAGACAACTTGTATTGTTCCTTTAAGAGCTTTCTTAAAACTTGCAGTTTCGTATTTTTCCTCCTGCAAATAAATTACCACGTGAAAAGCACAACTTCTAAATTCTCCATTCGATTTTGAGAAAATTTAGATGGTCTTCTATTAGTTTCATCTTTAACCAGCCGATAGTTCTCCTCTGCGAATGCACAATAGGCCATAGTAAAACCTGTCGAGCTTGCTCCGCTTAATTTTTCAAGGATACTTCTTTTAAACTCAAATGTGAGAAAAGGAGGAGTAATGGGAGGGGTGATATAGATGAAAAATCACTCCATCATTCCATTTAAATTTTTACAAAGCACTCGGTGCTGAAAATATGGAAATCTTGCAACAATATTTATTTTTTTCGGTTTCAATGAAATTTTCCTGGCACTGTGTGGATTAGACTGAAGTTTTTCCAACTGCGACCAGCCACTTTGTCTTTAATCCGTCGTAAGTATCAAGATGTACAAAATTTATAAGGAAGGAATGATCATCCCGGTAGCCTGATAATGAAGACACATTACTGCACCACCTCACATTTAACACGTCTTGCTGCTCAATTTAGAATGAACGGGTTCGTGATTTCGCCTTATGAGATTACTATTATGAACTAACTTGTATAAGTATTTATAGTTATTTATAGTTACCTTAGGAGTTGTCGTAAATAGTCCACTTACTTTTTGTCTGACATTTTGGAGTTCAATGCCCTCAGGATTATATTTCGCTTGATTTAGCCTTGGCTTACCAAGTTTGATAGTTCCGGAGTAATTTTTGTCGGAGACCATTTCACCTGCTACAGAAAAACTCATAATTACAAAAATTAAATGAAATTCAACTGGTTTAGGTACATCTCAAGATTTAGATAAATCTCCATTCCATTTGAGAAATATTGTACCTAGTTGTGCTGTATTTCCATCGTAATTACGTACGAAAATCTTAGGCGTTCTGGAGATGTGGTGGATAATCACTTAGTCCACGATCATGAAAGTTGAATGAATCACTTTTAATTAATCAATTTAAACTTTCGGCGACTCAATTTCAACTTTTGGCATACCACTTCGAGCTTTAGGCATATCAATTTATACTTTTCACAAATCCCAACTAACCCAACATTCCACCCCATATAATGATCAATAAATGTTTTTTCTCTCTTGTAGCATAGGCCTAGAATATCCTCAAAATTGGTCTTTTAGTCAATTTCAATAGTGAAATTAAGTCGAAATAAAAAATCATTATATAAAAAATTGATATAATAAACCCTCAATTTTTTTGGTAGCTTATACATTTTGGTTGAGTAAAGCAGATTTCACTATAATGAATTCTATATCTCTAGAACTCTAGTTCTATAAACTATAAAGGTGAGGGTTCTAACTCCGCACACCCTGAAGTGTTGAAGGAAAAGAGGTCAACATGATCTTGAATATTAATCTGAATTGTGGGCGTAAGGGAAGTTTGATTTGGCTATATCTTAAATATTCCGTTGTCTCAGTATAACTGCTGTACAAGTGTGATATCTAAGTATATCATACAGATCAGGGATTAGTAACGCTGCTAGTAGGGCTACTAAGTTGAACGGAAATAACTAAGTCTGCGTAATGATTCGTGGTTATTATCTTGCCAGAAAAATTTTAATATTAATTTTAAATCGAAGTGAAACAAAGTAGTTGCTATGTAGGTGAAGTGGTTGTAGGCTATAGTTTAATCAACAAATACCGCTATAAGTAATCGAAATACTCACCCCTAAGTTCATCCCCACTTGGTTTTTCGATTGGAACTGTTGATTCTCATAACCTCGGGATGTTTTAATTAAGCGATAACCATCAGACGAGGATATTATAAAGAAAGGGAAGATCAAGGCACACCATGCACTCATAGTTTTTCTGTTGTGGTCTGGAAAGATTGAAATATACGTATTCATACATCATCACCACAATTGAGATTGATACGAACAAAAAAGTTGATAAGCTAATCTCGCGGAAAAAAAACCGGGTTGAAACGAAGTTTAGATTTTTCCGATGACGTCAATTCTGTGACATACAGTAGTGGCCGGCTTAACGTACAAAATCCGTTTCTGAAGAATGTCCATACTGCGGACCTAATAATCTCATAAACAATAATGGAAATAGCGATTAATCCGTTCTCCCGCCCCACACCCACTCATGTCAATGTTTGATTGCACAATATTATAGGTAAATAATGACTACTAAAGTGTAAATACATTATTATTAGAAGAAATTTAAACAAATAAAGAAAAAACAAGGCAATAAACAAATAAATAAATGCATAAACCATGACTGCAGAAGCAACACTTTTTCACAACTAAATAATAATATACCCACAACATTGATAGTATTTATATAAAGAACGATTATAACGAGTTTTATGGGAGATAATAACAAAGATCACTTTAATATGAAGCGATTTGTACACGGGCGAGAATAATTTCGACACAGGTACGAACTGGAACTGAGACAAAGGCATGTTGACGTGGGTTTGGGGCAGTTGGCACGCTTGCGCTGAAATCTGCCCAAGAACCATTTTCTTCCACGCGAAAAATTCAAAATTCAGAAAATATGTTTTCTAACTTCGTACGTTCTCCGGAAAAATGTTAATTATGAGGACAAAATTTTCAAGAGTAAGACTGTACGTCAATCGAAATTAACGTAGTCCGAATGTGCGTTAACAGGGTATTACTGTATTGCTATCTGTTTAAATTTTCATCGAATTTCATTCACTTAGATTAGGATCTGTAGGAAAAAGGTGGTGTGATGTGAACATGAAACTTGTAAGACTTGTTCAGTATTTAGTACTAAATAGTACCTACCCAATTAAAATGGGCCTAGACCGTAGCCAGCCCGAGCACGACCTGTATCAAATCAAATTCACAAAATACCATGAGGTTTTGCATAACAAGAAAAATTTGCATTCGTGAAAAAGGGAAATAGTTCCTTGTAGCTGAGTTTAGTGATTCTTTACTCTTTTAAAATGGAAATTAGTTAATTAAGTTTAAGTAAAACACGTCCCAAAACTGCTCCCGTAATATCGCTGTTTTTCCCAACCATGTTGGCTTTAAAAAGCCCTCACGAGTCATCTCGAAGACTTTTTGAATGAGGATCTTTTGACCTGACCGAAGTGCATTAAATGGGAAATTGATGGTTACTCAGGGTCAAAAATGTACAGTAAGGGGGGTTTTTGTTTATTATTTTAGAAAAATTAGACAACACGAAGAAAATACGTAGCAGATTTTTACACAGACGTTCATTATTTCGGTTTTAGGGACACCAACAATCCTTAACCATGGTTGAAGTACACTGTTGCTTTACGGAACCAGGGATTTGAACGTTGTTTTAAAAACGCTGCAAATTCTTTCACTGGGGTTCATTATTCATTTGGCTTGCATTCATGATTTGAATTTCTACTACGCGTTGGAGTGTGCGTGTTTCACAGGTGGTAGAGCGATTATTGAATTTCAGGAGATATGCATAAGGCACGTAAATCTGTTCTCAACCACAATACCTATTTGGATTGATCAGTTGATCATATTTGTGTGCCTCCTGAAATTCAATAATCGCTCTATCACTTGTGTAACACGCACACTCCAAAGCTTAGTAGAAATTCAAATTATGAACGCAAGTCAATTGAATAATAAACCCCAGTGAAAGAATTTGCAGCGTTTTTTTGTGGTTGTCAGAATGCTTCAACCCGTGTATCGGCTACAAAGCCTTTTAGGAGTTCATAAACCAAGATAACTCGAATGTTGGCACCATAAATCGGGCAATAGATTGGGAATGGTTTGACGTACGGACCTGGGGAGGGGCTCATTCGATTCCTCGTGGGGTGTTCTTCAAAATGAGTACAAATTTAGACCGACGTGACTTTTTTTGAGGTTTTTAGGGATTTTATAAACTTTGACAACCCTTAAAGGGCACTTTAAATTAAGTGAGAAAGCTGGCTCAAGAATTGGGCCGTCGTCGAACCAACATGGATTTTTCCTGAAAATTGCAGATCTTTTGCTCCAGCCGTTCGGGAGAAATCGTGCGCACGGCGGACGGATGGAAAAATTGTTATTGCAGATTCGGATTCTACAGTGTAGAATCTACACCCTTTGAAACGTAAACCATGAAATTTTCATTGGCGGTTAGAATTTTTTTCAAGAGCGATTACAATGGTTTATTATTGAATAATAAACCAAAATTAAACTCTTGAACCAACTCAGTGCGATATGGCCAGGCTATCTTGCAGAATTCAACCAGTTGAGGCCATCCACCACCATCCAGCAACGCCACAGCCTCATTCCGAGACAGCTCGGGCTTACCAAAAATGCCAACTCTAAACTCCGCGAGTACTGGGCAAGTACAGAGAAAGTGGTACACATCTTCCTTTTCATGAAAACTGCACTGTGCTCACTCCTCATTCTGGTCGGTGGCATATGGCTTTGCATTGAGGTGTAGCAGTTCTCCCTTCAGCTTGATGATCCACCTCGCCGAGAAAATATCTAGTACTTGCTCACCAACCAAACTCGCAGCCTTGTAGTGAGGGTCAAGCTCCCTATAGAGGGTAAACCTCTTCGAATTCATGGCCCTCTGCCAGAACCCCTGCTTCTTTTGCTCCTTAAACTTTTCAAGGATTTCAGCTGCTTGAAGCTGAATGGATTCAAAGGACAGAGAATCCAAATCATCCACACCCAATCCAACGGCAAGGCGGCCAAGATGTCCAGCCCACGAAACCCTGCTTCTCATACCATACTTCCATCGCAATTATTTTAGGGGAGATGAGCTACTCTCTTTAAGTACTTTAGACGGGCCTCAAGAGTATAAGCTGATATTGTGTCCACCCCTGTCTCCAGATGTAGAATGTAATTGGGGGAAAACCCCGGTAAACGGAACAGCTTTCCTACACACATCAGCTGCACTCCCTCAGCCTTTAAATACTCCTGAAAACATGGTGAAGCATAGCACAGGATAGCCCGGATTGTAGCGTTAAACACCTCCGATTTTGCCTTTAGTGGAACAGCAGGATTTTCAAATAATCTTCCCCAAACATTATTAAGGGCAAACTTGGCATATTGAGCCTTTTGCTGTACGTGCTAGGTGAAGCTGTACGTATTAAATACTTTTTTTAGTATTGTAATTTGTTTAATTGAATGGTTTAGAATTCCCCATTTCTGGTAGTGTATCAATAGTATAGAAATTTGGAGTACATACTGTTTTTCTTCTTCTGGTCACCAATTGAAATGGAATGAAAAAAGTTTCATTTCGCTAATGAATGAATATATACGAAATGAACAAGTTTCTAGTTTACAGAAACTATTCTCCTACGTGAGTGAGCCGCACTAATGAGCTTTTTTTCTTCATTTTATGCTCTATAATCTACCAATTTTTTTACTTAACTCTTCTACGATGAGTTACACATTTTTTGGCGTAATACTCAAAGAAGGTGGTGAGGAGTGGTCGGGGTGGTCAATACCAAAACCAACATAAAGGGCAATACCCTATTCATAGTGGTTTTTACTGGACAATTTAAATACAGTTGCCTTTTTGAATACTTGTTACGATATACGCGGCAGTTTTGAGATTATAACGACAAAGAAGATGACATTTGTAATTTGAAAATGAAATTTGATGAAATTGAAGATGAATTTTTCAAGATGAAGGCCCATCGCCGCCTGGAGCTTTTCTTCAAAACTATTGAATGAAATTTAATGAAATTTGGAAGAATCTGATTTTTTATCTACTTTGTACAGAATTCAGCATCGACCTCAGTTAATCCTAAAAGGGGAAACCGAAGGGCTGAAATTTAATAAAATGGGAATATCTAAAACTTTCAAAATGACACCACTGGTAGACGTGCCACAAAAGAATCGAATGAGCCCACTCCGACCGCTGTATGGTGATCCATTCGCTCTCCCTGAGGACTCGCTAGAACTTTGACGGAAAAAAGAACGGAAACACGAAAGCGAATGTGAACGTTATTGGGTATAGTAAAAATCCCCAGCATGATGTGAAGATCGAATCAGCTGAAATAATGGCAGCGGGTTTTTCTGAGTTTACGCAGGAAGCATTTGGTCAGGCTGTACATTCCAGTTCTGATAGCCCCTCTGATCCACTTAAGTAGGCTTTCTAATTCAGAACCGTGGCCAGAAGTAGTTCTTTGCATTTGGAAGAACGATAACAACGAATATGTATTGTACCACATTCGAAGACATTGCTTTGATAGGAATAAAATACTGCCGTATTATGACTGCGGAATTAATTTTGAAGGAAGGAGTGCTATGTTTATGGATGTTGCGCAAGTCAAGACGAATGGTTCCAAATAGTAAAACGAAGTCTCCCTTTTTCACGATGTCTCGGTTGGTTAATTGTTATAGAGATTTGAGCTGTTACCACTCTGAACTTTAGGTCGACCTGGTAGGGAAAAGGGGAAGGCAATCAAAAGTTTTTTGACAAAGCTACAAACTTCAGGGTAGTGGTGAGCTATCTTGGACAGTTTCGGTCTATTATTTGCAATAATGAATCATTATATTCGAACGAGACAAAAACGGCTAAAATTTAAGAACTGTAAAACATGATTTATCAGAGCTTTGTACAGTCCTCTTAACACCCTCGAGAGACTTTATACTCCCCCTCCCCTGACAGTGGACATTAATGAATATTTCATTCCCTTCTGTTGGAAAAGTAAAAACAGGCATTACTTTCCAGCCTATAGGAGTGCAGGTAAGCATTTTATTTTACCTCGTGAAACATCATTTTTCCTACTCTTGGATTTCTACGTCAGGTCCATGTACAGCATTTTGCAACAATGTCCTTGCCAACCTAATGATTAGTATTCGAAACCTAACAATGAGTGAAAAATGATGAGTTTTAACTGGGTTCAAAGCCCTGGTTTAAGCATTCTGTTAGGAAAGGCGTCGACAAAATTTGAACGCACCCATTGTGACACATAGACATACGCCTACCTTTTTTCAAAGATTCTGTCTTAGAATCATCCGAAACGGATTTTTATTTAGTTCTTTCTTTCTCGTGTCGGGGTTGTCCCACACCCCCTTATATCAATTCTAATAGGGGCCCCTCTACTGACGAATCCTTGCTTCGTGGGACGTCCTAAGAACGCCATTATATTCAACGTATTCAATTTTCATTATGAAAGGGGTTGAATTTAGTGGAATATAGTGAAATATCGTTATTTCTTCACTATTTTCATAGACTATTTCAAATAAATGTTTTTTTTTCGACCTCGTTTTAGTTTGTTGGACATTTTGAATGTTCTGTAAGTGACAATCCATTCAAACGCTACTCATTCAGCCTATTTTCTTGCATGTTTTTTCATCAAAAACTTTGGCCCAGTTTTGAAACATATTTCAGATATTTGAAATTTAATGAAGGATGGGGGGATCAACATGGGGGGTCCGGTAAATCGCTATACCTTCACTATTTTTATGTTTTTTCAATCCCATTTTGTGTCGAACAAACCTCTTTTGTGCAATAAGCAAAATGTTTGTCCGATGTTCGGAAGGAGGATAGAGGGGATAGCGGCCGATCCGTTACATCGCTGATCATTCCTACTAAAATTCTCACGTGACGTTCGTGCTTTTTTGTTCAGTTAAGAAATTGGTCTAGTTTTAAAAGAATGTTTGTACTCGTAAGTGTTTGTGAACACTTATAAATATAGAAATATGATCACAAGTGTTAAGGTGAAACCAAGGAAGATGTACGCGATTGTGCAGTTAACTGATAGAGGCTGCATTTCAAATGAACGCGTGCATGCTCAATGAACGAGTATGGAAATACATAATTAATTAGAATTCGTCGATACAGTAAACCAATCAAATAAATAAAGGTGTTGTTGAATAAAACCTTAGGGCGCTTCTGCCAAAGTTGAGGTTTCGCGGGTAGCCAACAATATCATAAAATATGCTGCTTTGCCACTACTTTGTTAGGAAAATGAAGTCACTTTGATAACTATGATATGAAGTCAGTCAAGTTTGATAAGTTATAACTAAATTGGGATCCCAGCCAATATTAGGGAGGTCCCAGGGAGAGCCAAGTTAACAAGAGTGTAAGAGCCGGCTAAAACGAAGGAGAGAACTGACTCCAGATTCTGTTAACCAAAAAAGGGAAAATTTTGTTTGGAGGGGAAGTGAAGAAAACTTAGAGTAGGAAATCGGGGGGAACAGAGAGAGGGAAATAGTGGAAACCAATCAGGGACGGGGTTACAACTACCCCAGGAAACCCCACAGCTAGGGGAGACTACGGGTGACTGACCGTTTGCTAGAAAGAGGGTGGCTTGGGAAAAACCCGCTAGGGGAATTTGGAGTCCATTAAAGGCTTTGAATATTTTCACATAGGAACTAGATTTTCAGAAATGGATATGGTTTCAGGATTAACGGACAATTAGGTAACCAACAGCGGCGACTAGGCGATATGCTTAACGCCACGGTATGGTCCCATTACCTGTGGTCCTCGAACACGAGCCTAGGGTGGTTTTCAAGATGTAAAGGCCTAAATACTCCAAAATTCGTCAAGATCTAAAACCATTTCAGATACAGCTGAACAACAAGATTACATAAAAATCGGTCATATGCATGCATTACCTTCATATGTTTCACATTAGAAGCGTCGTTACGGAACGAACAAGAAACGTATGCCAACCTAATTATGTGGTGTGCAGGACACCGGGATTTGCAGGAAACATCGCATTAGCCCTTGGAAGGGGCAACTATTTATTCCATATCCTCCTTGCTTTATATTCCTACTTCTGTCCGATGAAATGATAGAGGTGCAAGTTAGCTGAGATGTAAATATCACTCCCAAAACAAATTATATACAAAATATGAAGTATGAATAATGCAGATTGCATTATGCTTATCCTTGATCGCATGACACTTATATCAACGTTAAGTTAGGAAATATGATTCAAAGCATTTCATTCACTCTCGTTTAGGTGTACCTATCACCAATTACTAATAGTTTCAGAAAAACCAATACCACGTACACAAAAATACAATCAGACATAGTGGTGAAGAAATTATAACAAACACTTACAATCGACTGATGTACAGAGTTGAGTCAGAAATGTTACGCACATTGATTTGTTTATATAGTAAACTATATTGTGTTCGTTCAACAATTAAAAATATATATTGTTTTTTCATTCAACTGGTTTCAATTTTTTAATCGTGTTTAAAACTTCCCTCAACCGCTAACGCAAGAACTCTATTGTGACTGTGCAGTGACAAACTACCCGCGGTGATTTCAAAAGTAACTCTAATTTGAACCAGACTATACTTTTAAAACTAATTTTTAATGACAGATGAACGTGGAAAATGAGTAAGAGTGAGAAATATAACGGATATCGGCGAAACATAGTTGAAGCAACGTTCAACTGAAGAAGCAATTAAAGAACCTGTGATTTAAGTAATTATTTGAGCTCAGTAACTGTATCGGTTTTCTTTATGCAGCAAAGAGATTTTGTAATCTGTCAAAAACATCTAATATTACCACCTGGTATTGCCTCCTAATATTTAACACCCAGCATTATTTTAATTACCCCATTTTCATACACAATAGCCTTATAGGTGTCGGGCAACGCTGTTAATACTGTAGGGCGTGCCAATCTCTAACCACCATTTTTCTCAGTTTACATTTTCCTCTCTCCTAACTATGTTCTTCGAATTCTTCACAACCATCATCAGCGCATAACATGATTAAAGTAACAAAGCCCTGATTAAAGTAACTCATTAATCACCAGTTGCAACCAGCAAAGATAAAATAATTCAATTCAGAGCAGTGGCGGCTCCTGAAACCCCGGGGGTGCACTCAGACAGTGAGGGACAACCACGAAGAGAACGTGAGACATCAATGTGCTTTTCTCAGCCAAATTCAATTTTCAACAAGCAATATGCAAAAGAGTTCGTTCGCTTTCTCTGCTCCAAATCGTGAAACAAACGACTCAATCCTTCCTGTCTCGAACTTCAGCAACAGTCGAAATTCAAGTCTGCCCAGCAAGAATCATCGTGGAGGTGAAAGCCCGATTCCATCTTTAACCCATGCTTCATTCCTATTGCAGCAAAGAAGACAAAGGAAGCAGAAAAGATTATTACTTACTTTTGGTAGTAATGAGGCTTGAATTGCAAATTGTGGAACTATTTCTGCTTGCCTTTGAGGTTTGTGGAGGCCTGTCAATACTGGAATGGCACCCCCTGCATTGCAAATAATCACTCTTTGCTCACTCACGTTTTATAGCACTTACTGTATTCATCGTGTATACACAGCTAATACAGTTCAGTCATAAGGGTTGGGACAATCAACTGACGAAAGGATAAGAGTGTGTCCTGCGCATTCAAGCATTCTCAGCGGGTGAGCTAACAATTGCGGGGGCGCGCAGGAATTTCGCGCGCTATATTTCAGGCGATTTCACCGGTTCATTCTTGGGAGCTGGACCAAATCAAAAGCGTGATACGCTGTGTTTCACGTCCAAGATCCACCCATTGCTCGCAGAGCCAAAGCTTCGCTCCCAGACAGCAACCCCCTTGGAGCACCTAGAGACAATTCCTACTCGTGTAATATTGAATCGAATATTTTGCGTCGCATCGTTCGATACTTACATGACGATCGATACTCCTTCGAAGACCTCCTCCTCGTTTCTAGGTTACCACTTCTTCAATCTTATTTTAAATCAGCCAGTATCAGATACTGTTTCTTTATTGCTACATTCCGTTCCTGAATATTATAAAGAGTTCTTTCCAACGATGTAATCGAATTCTAATTTACACTTTAAATTGAGGCAGTTTTAGGGAAAAGAAGCCGAAATGACGACAAAACATATATAATTTTTTCTCCTAAATTAGTTATAATTAGTGAGAAGAACTAAGAAGAGTAAAATATAATGAATTTTGATTTGTTATTCAATAATAAACCATGGTAGTCGCTCTTGAAAAAAAAATTCTAACCCCCGCCCCCTGAAAATTTCATGGTTTACGTTTCAAAGGGTGTAGAATCCGAATCTGCAATAAAAAATTTTCCGTCCTTCCGTCGTACGAAAAAAGCTGAAATTTTCAGGAAAAATCCAAATTGGTCCGGTGACGCCTCAATTCTTGAGCCAGCTCTCTCACTTAATTTAAAGCGTCCTTTAAGGGTTGTCAAAGTTTTGTAAAATCCCTAAAAACCTCAAAAAGGTCAAGGCGGCCTAAATTTGGACTTTTTTGAAGAACTTTCCATGAGGAATCGAATGAGCTCTTCCCCAGGTCCGTAGCTCTAACTATTCCCGATGTATGGCCCGATTTATGGTGCCAACATTTGCGTTATTTTGGTTTATTATAGTTTTTGTTTTGATTGCAGTAACCTAGTAATGTGGATACTGGAGTGAACTCCTAAAAGGCTTTGAAGCCGAAACACGGGTTGAAGTATTCTGATATGCATGAAACGCTGCAAATTCTTTCACTGGGGTTTATTATTCAATTGTTCGCTTTGATATCAGTAACCTAGTGATGTAGTGGTGTAGTAATGTGGATACTGGAGTGACTCCTAAAAGGCTTTGTAGCCGATACACGGGTTGAAGCATTCTGATAACCATAAAAAAACGCTGCAAATTCTTTCACAGGGGGTTTTTATTCAATTGGCTTGCGTTCATGATTTGAATTTCTACTAAGCTTTGGAGTGTGCGCGTTTCACAAGTGATAGAGCGATTATTGGATTTCAGGAGTCACACAAATACGATCAACTGATCAATCAAAATAGGTGTTTTGGTTGAGAACAGATTTACGTGCTCTATGCATTTCTCCTGAAATTCAATAACCGCTCTATCACCTGTGGAACACGCCAATCCAAAGCTTAGTAGAAATTCAAATCATGAACGCACCTGTTTTCAATGAACCACCAGAAGACAGACCAAAACATCATTTCACATTTCGTAACTATATGAATTAAATGTTGAGCTTCGTACAACCTGCTGTAAATGAACTTAAAGACTTGGAGAACAAGAGTAACAAAAAACAAGATCAACAGCTGAATCATAACATACTTTATTTGTTGATTAAATCGTGTTGAAGATTAGAACAAACATCTGTATGGGTTATTTCATTTCAACAAATCATTTAGTTGTTTGGTTTAGTTTTGGAAAACTTCTGTATCCATTTATACCTCCGATAACTGGGCTCGACCCGTATGGGACTGGGCTGCCTATGGCAGTGCCCACACGTGGGTACCCTCTGAAGCAGCATAATCGATTCCCTGCCGCGCAGCATGCTGAATTCCCTCCTACGCCCCATCCTTGATTCCCTCCTACGCCCCATCCTGGATTCCCTCCTACGCTCCATCCTGGATTCCCTCCTACGCCCCATCCTGGATTTCCTCCTAAGCCCCATCCTGGATTCCCTCCCACCCATCCTTGATTCCCTCCTATGCCCCATCCTGGATTCATGCCCATCTGGCCGTTTCCAAACTGATTACGCGAATTCAAAACTTGATGAGTTTCATAATCATTCTCATCATATTGCCGGTCTCGCCATTGCTTGCTGTGCCTCTTTACCAGTATGTCCTGATAACGCAAGCTTTGGTCTACTCGGCAAACGTTCCCTGGACATGGTGAACTACAAGATGGTGTTATGGGCCTTATGACTTGGGGGCAAGTTTGACAATATGATAACTGGAACACACAAGCCTGTCGCAACGATGGATTCTGGAAGCCCACCTGGTAGTACATTCCGCTTTCCAACACCTGGAAAATGAGAAGGAAATGTCACACATAGTACCTAGTATTTATATCATGATGAGTAAAATAATTGTAACGTATTACAGGAGATGGTAATTACCGTGGTAGTTTACAAACATCAACAACATCAAACATCAACCTATCCACTGGCTACAAAAAGTTCAGTAAGATAAAAAGATGAATATTAATTCGTAGGAGACAATTTTTCAGTCGCTTCCAAGGTTTCGCTTGCGACATCATTTGGCGGTACTTCCACCCGCTGAAGCGGCGTATGAAAGCCATTGTTCAAGTTCTCCATCCTCAAAACTTGGTAAAGCATTTTTTTCGGAAAATGTGCTCTTTTTTCCAATTGACCAGCGAAAATAAAAACTCAGAAACATAAAGGTGCATCGCTGGGGTATTCTACAGATTGGAAACCAGCTAAGATGGAAATATTTCCCGACGGAACGAGATTCTTCTAACAAATGATGGACCCTAAAAAGGCTAAGCTCGAATTTGAGGCAACATGATATTCTTATGGAAGGGTACTTGGTAGCTTGAATCCTAGGCAAAGGATCAGGGGCAGCACTTTCAAGAAACGTTAACGGAAACTATCTATATCCATAACACGGTCAAAACATGGAAATATCAGTTTTTGGGTAAAATGGATGAATTTGAGATTTCCTGAGATGCAACTGTGCTTTAATTTTAGCAAAGTTAACTTACTGTAAAGACAGATAAGAACGTATTTGAAGAAACGTTGACAGTTATTGAGCTAAATTAAAACAAAAACCGACAATTCAATTTTTTCAAAGTGTTTTGCATTTTATTTAATGCGTAACGATTTAATGCAAATCTCATATACGGATTCAGCACTTCAAAAACATATATACCTAGAGGAAGAAATAGAAAATACCCCAAAACTTATTTATACTTTTCACCTGATGAATTGATTATTGAATGAACATCAAAAATAAGTTTATAAAATTGAATAGATCTTTTGATCGACCTATTTGCCTCTTGTATAACCCAAATAGTACTAACTACAAAGCACTACAGGCCGATGCGCCCTTGGCTTCCCGAACACCTCTCCACCGCGAACGGTCTTCCGCCTGGGCCATCCGCACCTCTACCACCTGGAAGCCCCTCAACACCTCACCAAGCCAGCGAATCCGAGGAAGACTTCTTCGTCTTCTAGTTTCCATCCTAGGACGCAACATCACTCTTGGGCATGCGGCCAGTATGCCCCAGCCATTGTATGCGCCCGGCCTTGTTAAATAGGACTACGTCTTCATACTTTAGCAATACATCAATTTCTGCATTTTGCCTAGTTCTCCAACCTTGACTCCCTCCGACCGCACCATAGATTCTTCTTACAATCCTTCTCTCAAATACCCGCAATCTTCCCTCATCCTCAGCTCTTATGGTCTAAGCCTCAGACAGGGATCTGTAAAGCCTCATCTGTGTTGTCCTGGAGATCGTACGGCTCCTGAAGAGTTTGATATTGGCATAAAATGTTCGGCCAGTCATTATTCGAGAGCCTATCCATCCTGTGCTTTATTCCTATTCGTCATCAACCTCCCAGGTACAAGAAAGACTTGGCTTCATCAAACTTACAAGTACCACACTTCACATTCCAGGGTAGCCCAAATAGTATAATCTCAAATCAACTATACTTTTTCCTTTTACATTACCTGTAACGAGTAAATTTAGTATGTAAACGCCGATTCTCCTATGTTTGGTATCGGTTATCAACATCTTGTCATAGAAAATATGGTTACTGCACAAAGATTAGTGAATATTTTTCTTACTCTTTGTCTCATTTGCTGTATCATGATGTCCGAGGCGTCATAATTGAGCATGCCTAACCCTTGCTGAACCATTCCAACGAGGTCTGGAGTAACCCGAGTTATGGACCACTGCACCTGTAGAATAAAGTAACATTTGTAACGACATTCATTTAAAAAAATCATAATTGGAAGTTAAAAACAGTTGCGAAAGATTTGAACAAATTACAAGTCTGTCATGTCAATAATCCAAATAATCAAGATCAGCGTATTCATAATGGTTTTTGGTTGTCTATATTACGATTCCAGAGATGAATGACACTTCTTCGCGCGGTGTGTTCGCTTCTTACTCCATCTCGAAACTGGCGAACAGAGAAGACTAAAACCACCTAACCGTCCAATATGTTCACGTCGAGACGGCTCCACAGATTATCATGACTTTGGGGCTTTGCTGTTGTATGCTTCCGAGTTGTTGGGTATTTGGTAACTGGATGGTGTTGAGGTGGTGCAGCAGTTTTTCTTGAAGCTAGTACTCTGTTTGAATTTCATTACTCCAGGGCATCTTTTGAGACTAGAAGGCTTTCCTTAAAAATGAAAATCTTGGAGACGGTTTTAGGTTTTCTTAGAAGAGTTTTGAAGATGAGCGACAGCTGCTGGCCTAAGCTTTGCCTCACTGAACTAATCAAGTGACTTTTCGCGTTCGAGTCCCTCTGAGTTCAACTGTGTGCCCAAGCTGGACTCAATCTTTGCGTCACTTGGAGTTGTTCTGGACTGGAAAGCCCTCAATCATGACACTTTCAAAACTATTCACATCTACGTCATCACCAGGTTCTAGAACCACTGCCATCTGCCCATCCAAAGAACGATAAACTATGAAGACAGTGCGATATATCGATCTACAGTGGATTTCAACGGCCGCTAAAACCTTCCTGGGACAGGATGGCAACTCATAAAGAGAGAATAATCTCTCAACTCCGATTGACACCCAATTCATGCTCCTTCAACGACCTGGTATCCTTCTACCGCAAGCGATGCAGATACTCCTGGAGAGGCAGTGTGGTTTCCATCTGTAATAGAGGAGAACCCCTGGCTCATTTCCTGCTTCGCTGCCACCATTACCACCCGTACAGGCTCCTCTATCTATCCAGGTTTCTGCACCTTCCTCTCCCAGACTCCACGGAATGTGATGGCGCTACGCTCATTGATCTCCTGGATGTGGTTAACGATGTGGACAAAATGCAGTGTCAGTGATTAAGGCCAAGAGCATTCGTTTTAATGCATGGTGAATGGATTATGAAATCTTGGAACGGAATTTGTTTTCATTGTAAAATCTATTTTTGTGCATATATTTGTAATGCCTTCTAGGTCTGATCTTGAGCTGTCTTTATTTCCTTTTTTGTTTTTGTATTTTGTGGAATATCCTTTTTAATGTCTCTCAAAACTATTTATTCGATTTCCTGGTAATACTTTATTTTACGCTACTTCATAGCCTCTGTATTTGCAGCGTTAACTTTGTTAGTTATGCCATTAATGTGGCACTTATTTCATTTATTTTAATCATTTTTGAACTGCTCACACACTTAAACGATATAAAATTTCATATGCTATATTAACCTTTGTAACAGTCTCTGGCTCTTTAAAAGTAAACCATTCATTCATTCATATTACCTCTGTATTTATTGAACATCTTTTATACTTATAAAACATTTACTACCTACAAAAGATACAAACTATTGGTGTCATAACTCCTTGTGACAGTCAAATATTGACTCTATACAAATGAACGGATTGATTAATTATGACTTTGGTGTAATTAGGAACATAGTTAGAAAATCTTCCTTCCACGCACATCCTTGAAATGTTGGATTGTGGATAAGGAAGCTGGTATAAAACATGCTTCGGGTAGGTTAACTCTCGCATATCTCGTTGAATGGAAGCGAAAAATTAACTGATCCTATCAAACATACTATTTTCGTAAACATTAGAGGAAATGATTAACTCCTTTTAATCGTCTTTCTACCAAACGAAGTATTTTGTTAAAAAAATACCTGCACAAAAAAAAGTTAGAGATATTTAAAGATCATATAATACATGCTGGAGGCGCTTACGTTGTTAGCTGATTGGCTCTGTTGGTTCTGTTGGAATTGATCATTCTCGTAACCTCGAGAAGATACGTACTTACGACCAGAAGCAGTCGATATGATCGCAAGGCAAAGAGTTGCTGCACTCCACTTACTCATTGTAGGTGGAAATGGTCTGCAAATGTAACGTGCGAATATAAGTAAACATGTTTATAATATGAAACAATTAACATCGTGAAAAAAAAAAAAAAAAATAGTTGAATTTATTTTTCGTGTTCGGTAATTCAGTAAAACATATCACAAGGAGGGATTAGAATTGAAAAGGGTCATTAGCCTGCAACACCCAGGGAATATTGAGAAGCTTCATATACATATCCAGGGTGACCGAGAGAGAAACGGCCGAACTTCAGACGTTGATTCTGCAACGAAAAGTTCATCCTAGATTTTTTTTTCTTTAGTTTCTTAGTAGGTAATTTAACTTGACAATTTTTTTCGTGAGTTCGACTTTATGTAACTAAAATGACCACAGCTCTCTTATTTTTTATGCAAATTGCGATTAAACTAAACCGATAGAAAGAACATGAAATTCTTTATCAAATAGACTCCAAAACTAATTGTAAATCTTATATCTAGTTAGTATTTTTCTAGTCCAAAGTTCCATGGTAGTAATTTTTGACTTTTTTGACAAGATTATCCTGCCATCCTCACGTATTTTCTCTGAAGGAACACCTACGCATTTTTTCCCCAAACTCTCAGCCTCCCAACGGTATAATCAAATTTAAATTTGCCCAGTCAATCAAGGGAGATATGCATTTGAACATTGACAAACGTGTTTGTTTGATTAAGGCTTCTGCATGATATGCGATTGTTTCGACATTCGTGCATATTCCCTTGTTGCTATTCTTCCGTTTCCCTCCGTAGCATCACACGTAAACAACATCTGCATACTCTTGATGATGATACAAAACATAGGGCATCTTGCCAGAACCAGACTGGACCAGGAACTGTGAGGACTTTTTGAAGTTGAGAGGTCTTTATAATTTCGGAATCCAGAACTTTTTCTGTCCTGAATCGTACATATCTCTCACTAAAAACAAAAAGAAGAATAACAAGTATGTTGTTTGTGGGTTTGTATCAAGGGCATATGGTCGAATGATCTCAGGCCGTCAAGTTTCTGATCGCCCTTCTGATAATGCTAAACGTTGTATGGCGGAATTAGGAATTATAACATCAGAACTCGCAGCATCTTGCCAGCACTGGACGAGGAATTGACGAACCTGTTGAGGTTGAGAGGCAGTATATCATTTTAGACTTCTGAACTTGGTCTGTCTTTAAGTGTACGCTAACCTTATTGAAAACAGCAAAGAAGACCATTCTCAAACTTGTAGTACTTATCACACTGACATTTTGTCTTTCCACCAAACGCTTGAACAGTATCCACCGCTTCAGAGCACCAAAATTTGATTCCCAAGCAACCTCACACCTTAGCCTACCAACATCTCACGCAGAAGCCTCGATTTTCTCTTAAGCAAACATCTTAAGCATCAAGCGTCTAAATGCATATCTCCCTTAATTGACAGCGTCAATTCAATTCAATCGTTTGAACGCTGAGAGTGTGAACATGTTTTCCTGAAAACCGCATTGATTTTCCTCCACAGGAAATATGTTAGTCCCCTCATAATTTCGTCATAAAACTCATAAATGATCAAGTTTGAAGTTTGGGCTGGAAATACACTAACTAGATAGAGGTGGTGATGGTTTTTCACCACGCTCTGCTACTACATACAAAGATTTGATGGAATGATCTGTAAACTCCGCCTATGGAATAGAGAGATCATCCTGCACCATTCAGAGGATACTGAAAGGTGATAGGCTCAATATAGCAGATCCAAGGAACAGGAATTTATAACTATCCAGTTCTATCAGGGAACAGAGCGGCAGGTATCTAATTTAATTTTTTTTTTTAAGTGGGGAAACTCTAATGAGCACTGAGCAGGTACTGCCCCGCATCAGCAGAGTGGAATCCAAAGGCCTACCAACCAGAACCGCCACTCCGCATCTTCTTTAGGAGAACTGTCCCGGAACCACTTGCGAGCATTACTTCAGAACAATTCTCTCACGTGCCTATTGTTGGCTTTTCTCCCATGTTGTGCTAGCTATACACCATTTTTTCTAGTCTTCCCATTTCCCATTCATCTCCTTGGCTGTTAAGGCTATCGTGATAAAAGTTACAACGGCGTCCCATCTCTGGCATCATGGCAATAATTCGAGCCTAAAATAAACCTCAGTAGGGCACGAAACCCCGGAAAACGGGGACAGCAATGAGAGTGTTGAACGGAGCAGAATTCATTAATCTTTGAAATTCAGGAAAACCGGATGCAAAATCATGTTATAAATCGGTCGCAGGATCAGACTACATTGGGTTATAATTCTCTTGCCGTTTTTATTAATGTTATCATCAGTCAATTTTATTGAATCATGGAATGATAATGTAGTAAAACATATGAAGTCACTCCATATAAATTGTATGATGATTTCAATAGGAAGCGTACCAAACCATAGAGAAACCAATATCAAGAACACTTACAGGACAGGAGCCAAGCTGCACCCACCTCACGAACTGAATTAATTTAAGAATGATTGGCTTTATAAAGATTTAGGTGTCCCAATAACATTTTTTTCTGAAAGTTATTGAATTTGTTCTGAAATTCAACTGTTTTTCATCGTTGAAAACGGAGTAGGAATAGAGGATGTTGCTAGATTGATTAGCATTATGGCTGTAATTAATTGTGGATTATAATTTGCAATTCAATGGATTCGAATTTTACGCGTTTGTTTTTCTAAACCTCACAATCAAATGAATACTAAGAATTATGCTATTCATCAATTAAAAAGGAGTTGTGTTGTTTTAGTTTTAACAATTTAACTAAAAGTATTGTTTCTTTGAGAAATGAACGTCACCAGAATCGGTATCATAGTCATTTAGATTCCCACTGCAAATAAAGAACACTCCGACCTACTGATATCGGGAACAGTTAAGGATAAATGGTAAAACCAAAACAGTAAAGTGTTTTCTACGAAACAACAAAGACATTTTTCTGCATACGTGTATGGTCAAATTTACACCACATAAAGGCAATTTTTAATGGTCATTTAATTGCACACTAAGAAACTGAGCAATCACCCATTTGTTTGGCCCAAGCAGGCTTCAACAGAAAAACTAAACGTAAACACTTTTATGAATTTAAACTGGAGTGAGAAGGGTAAAAATCGCTTTACAATAAGCGACAATCGATTTGCCAGATTTGATTGAACGGATTTGTCTTTTTAGGATGATGCTCATTATTATTTTCGTTGTTAGCAGATGTAATTATGTAAAGGTAGGTGTTTTTTTTAATCTCACTTATCGCTTTCCAGTTTACTTTCAAGTAGCAAAAGTATATTTCCACTTTCAATTAAAATTTCCAAGTTCATTAATATGATTTATATTTTCCTCTCCCCATAACCAAAAATGAATTTGCATTTAACGTTTTCGACCATTTGTAAATTTATTTCATGTTTATCTGGGTGGTGCCTTTATGCGTAAGCGGGTTGACGACATTGATAAAAATGTTATCATCGTCATTGCGGCCCTCGGTTTATTATTCCTTTATTATATAACCCTTCCACTATGTCTACTATTGTTAATCTGTGATACATTATCTAAACTGAAATTACCTTCATTGTCATTCCTATACCGTAGGTCGGCTAGAAAAATACACACTTAACCATAACCGTAACACCGTTTCTCGATTTTTTTCTTCTTTTAAAAGCAAAATCATGTGTTTTTCAGCGACTTGATTACTTCATCATAAATACTAGTTCCAGTGATACTATCAGTATGCAAAAATCTAATGTCCAAATACCAAAACTTTACACATTATTACACAAAGGTTTATTAATTCCGCATTAGATAATCCTACCGCTCTATGAATTTTAATTGTATACTGAATGTTCCAAGGGAGCTCCACTTTCAAAATTGGTACCGTGGGTCGACTAGTAAAGGTTTCACTGAACCTTAACGATTTTTGCAAATCGATTTCGGAACCTATTTAAGAAGTACACGTAGTCTGTGGTACATTATAAACTCGACATCTCCATATCTCCATACCTAGTAATTGCATTCCAGATGAAAATACTTGAACTGGAGCCAGCCACGCGGCCCAACGCGGCGTTGAACGGGCTCGGCCGTTTGAGTACCTGACCGTAGACGACCGATTTTCATTACCCGAAGGTGAGATTTTTCTAATAGTGAGAAAACGGATGGTCGTACTGCAACCCAAATGGTCTCTTTCGATTCAGGGAACTAATTTCTATCTCTCCAACATTTTTTATAGATTAATCTTTAAATATTTTCCCCTAGAGTTGACTGCTCAAGATGCCTGGATCACTTGCACATTCTTAATCAATATTGGATTTTTGAGCCAAATTCGGAAACCTTTGGTAGAGTAGTTGTGAAGAGATGCTTGAAACAGATTACGTCATAAAGCGGATGAAAGAATTTTTTTTTTCAATTCGATTTTTGGAATCTGCGTATCTTGAAACGAAAAACATCTACTTTTGAGAGGAGAGGTGTGTTAAAAATGTTTTTTGGTTGATTACGAAACTTTATTACTGAAAATAATGAATAAGAAAACGATTTCTAGGTTACCAAGGGAATAGAACGACCTCGGATCAGCCAATACAATTGCAATGAAATTTGGTCTTCAAGAGTTCCATTTGAAATCGAGTGTTTCACACCGTTAATGAATATATTTATAGGTAAATGTTTTATTACAACTAGTTACATTTAATTTTCTTTATTAACCGCATACGTCGTGTCGATATACAGTATACTAATCATTGTAACTATTCGGACATCAGCCTTTGTTTGGTCAAGAGGTTTAAGAGTGGAGTTAACGGAGTTGTATTTATGATGAAATCATCCAACTATCTTTGAAACATCTAAAATTCAAGTATAAGGTATGGAGAAACACTGATCAGCTGAAGGGCCCATACGGCTAGCCGATCTACCTGTTTAAATATAAGTGGAAATCTTATGGCATCTATTGCCCAATTACAATTTATGGCGGAGAGAGAAGGATATAACAGAATAGGTCTGATGAATATAATTGAATGATTTACGAACAAGGGCTAACTAATAAAAAAATAAATAAACTTTGATGTAACAGTTGAACTTTCTTAAATTCTTTTTTTAGACTCTTCGCAACTTCAAACGTAAGCCAACAAATGTTGATGGGGGTAAAAAACTTCGTTTTTCTTCGCGGCTGTCGAGTACCATTGACATTGATAGTTTTTGTTCCGTTCACAAGGTATATTTTTATGACCACATTTGAACTGGAAGTTATGATCTAGGTGTATAATTTGAGCAAAGTTGAATGTGAATGTCGTTCATTTAGCTCGACTGGATATGAACGTAAAACATCCATCATTAATTTGATGGGTTACGGAAGCTGGACGTGTTTAGTAACGGTACTTCACGGTTGTGAATTCTGTTTATACCTAATGATATTCATTGGCACTTCTCCTTCCGCGAATAGTTATGAGACATAACCACCGCCGTTATTCCTCTAGTATGTGCGCAGATTCATAACAATCCTCACGTGATAATTGATTAGACATTATTCGCTCTTGCATTACACGTTCGCACGGTAGTTTTCGTACTGTATAATGTTTTTAACGATTAATTTTTAAATAAATGATCATTTAAAAATGTAACGGTGTTCATTATGAAGAACTGTTCCCTCATATTTGATATTGAGAAGCTAAAAAACTCTGGTTAAGTAATTCGAAAGCAGAACTACATTTCATTGAACTCAAGTAAGTGTATTAAGTTACTATTTATCTTTCGAAAATGTACTTAACAAACAAAATTAAGAAGAGTAGTGAGTGGTAGACAGCTTTCTCATATTTGCTGCATGAATGAAGGGATCCATAAAATCTTTCGAATCATTTCAAAAGATTCTACAATGGGTTCCGTACGGCTTCAGAGACATAGTCAACAAAACCGGAGAGCACAACGTCAAATTGATCATTCAGGTAACGAGAAAATCATTCTTGATAAACGTTACGTTATTGATTTCAAAAATGCTATCAGAGCGTCAAGGGGAAGGAGCCCATCGGGGATCATCTATTCCTAAATCGTACCACCCCTGAAAAATGCCAAGTTATTGGATGAAAAGCGCAAATCTCATGCTTATTAGAGAGATTTGTAGTTTGATGATACGGTATCGGTAAAACGTATTACATATGTTGGTAAAACAACTCAAAACGGTATAACTAAATTGTAATTTTCCATCTGCAGTTTTAGTTTTGAGCGAGATATAGCGAATATGCCGTAAGATGATAGTAGTTGGATTTTGGCTATTCGAATGACCTTTTTAAACGATTGAGTTTTTCTGCTGAGTATGATAGGGAACGATCGTAAAGGTATTCCGCACAGTTCGAGAATCCGACATCAAATTAGAGTGACAACTATAGAAGCAATGCTTACGTTGCAATATTAGAAGTTCGAATCAGCACAGAAGCTTCTAATTACACGATCACGTTGGAATTTATCTGTGGTGTCTGACCACCCGTACCCCAACTACTTACTATCAAATTTGGGAAAATCATGCTGTGATCTAATTCAGTAATTGTTCATATCCAATCTGCATCAATCTACTGTAACTTCTTTAACGTCTGAAATAGTAGTGAACGATATTGAATTTTTTCTGATTCCAAAATTGAAATTTGACAAAATATTTTTAGGACTCACTGAGGATCAACGTGCGTGCAGTTGGTGGATGAGATGCTATCGTTTGATTAGAATTGATGGTTTGGAACTTGGAATCATTTATCAATAGCATTTTACCAACTGGTTAATTTGGTGTGTTTGAAGCGGAAGCATAGCTTTCATTTCCGGGAAATTAAACTTTTTGTGTTCGCGAAAATCAACACTCTAAACGTCTCGTTCAAGATCGCGATGTATAACTTTATGACAAGGAGTTGATGGAATATGGGGCGATATGCCTGCAAACACCCGGAGAATACCCCTGAAGATAAAAAGCTTCAGGTTTATGCTCGAGTTCTTAGTCTCTGGAAATCTGTACACATCAATTCCTATTTCTGTTTCTGTTTATTCCTAGGTTAATTACGGGATGCTTATACTTGGAAGCACCATAGACTAATGAAGCAACTGATATCTACGGCACTTACGGACTGATCAATCTTCAAACAGGAGTGCTTTCACCACAAAGAATGACTCCTTTCTCAGATCGATCCGGCTATACATACTAAGGAGATTTCTTCACCTGTTGATTTAGTTCCTAAACTTTATTGGATTTGACCTCAGGAGGAAGAGATTCATAGTTTTTCAACGATAGTTTCATAACAAGAGAATAAGGATTAAGGAAAAACATCGTTGTTAACGGTAGTTAAAAAAAGAAAAAAACTGGTCGAAAATCCAATGAAATGGAATTTTACGAGGTTTTTTTCCTCATATCTTTTGACACATTATTGATTATGAAAGGTGATAATACGAAATACAAATTACTAATCATCGAGTTTTTCAGTCACTAAGATGAAAAATGTGATCGTATTCTCAAAATTAACCTGAATGAATCACCACTGTCGTTATAAGTTCCATTCAAATAGCAAACTTGTGGTCAGTCAGTTGAATATGGGAACTCTGTCAACAAATAACTATTCCATTTCAGGATAATAATTTTTAAAAATACAATCGTAATAAACCATAACAATGAAAGGAAAAGTATTATTGAGATAACATTAATTTAAAAAAAAAATTATAATAATGATGAAACTATTGGGGCATAGCTTTCTAAGAAAACTTAGCAAATTATGACACAAAGTTTTATTAGTTCAGAACCAGATAGCCATTTTATTTTCTACAAGCTCTTTATACAAGCTCGACGTCATCATACATTATTATTGTATTATAGACGTCCCAAACTTCATTTCGAACTTACTCATCGTTAGCCGACTTGAATTGTATTCCCATAATAATAACCACTTTGGAATTAATTTTTGAAAAACAATTTCGTCGTAAAAACAACTTCGTTAACGTAAGACTCCTTATTCGCAATCAAAGTATCCAATACCGAAACTCAACATAACTATTTTTCTGTTTTAGAATGACGCGTCGATGTAAATCACAGTGGTGGTACATTATCTATACTCGGCATCTTGCGCCTCCATATCTTATAATTATATAATATGTTCAGATGTATATGAAATAGTTTGGGAACATGAAGAGATTTTCGGTGTTTGGGTCATTACCTCTTGAAAACCACACTTGACTCCTATTCAAGGCCCAGGTAACGGTGACCATACATGCCGCATTTGGTACATCATTGTTTGATACTCCCGTTTGTATGTGAACATATTTAAAGCCTTTAATGGACTCCTAATTCCCCAAGCCCTATTTTCGGCAAACGGTCAGTCACCTATAGTCTCCCCCCAAGCACCCTGGGGTTTCCCGGGGTAGTTGTAACCCCGTCCCTGATTGGTTTCTACTATCCCCCTCTCTCTGCTCCCCACAATTCCCCACTCTAAATTTTCTTCACTTCCCCTCCAAACAAAATTTTCCCGTTTTTTGGTTAACAGAATCCGGAGTCAGTTCTCTCCTTCGTTTTTAGCTTGCTCTTACATCCTTGTTAACTCGACTGACTTCATATCATAGTCATCAAAGACTTCATTTTCCTAACTAAGTAGTGGCAAAGCAGCATATTTTGTGATATTGTTGACTACCCGCGAAACCTCAACTTCAGCAGAAGCCCCCTAAGATTTTATTCAACAACACCTTTATTTATTTTATTGATTCACTATATCGACGAATTGAATGATATATTTCCATACTCGTTCATTGAGCATGTACGCATTGATTTGAAATATAGCCTCCATCAGTTAACTGCATACCGTTTATATCTCCTTTGGGTTCACCTTAACATAATATAGTATCTTATAATTACATTTTAGGTGACATAAAAAGAGCCCTATTCATACTTCAGCAAGGTGGATCATCTAAGAAAGAAACTAGCCCTAAGGGTCCTTCAGCTGACCACTGTGTCTCCATACGTTGCTATTGACTTTAAGATGACCAGTTTCAAGACAGTTGAACGAATTTTTCTTAAATATAACTCTGTGGCACAAAACCTTCCATAGTCCAATTTACGAAACAAAAGCTGATATCAAAATGCCTACCATGATGCAATGTACTGTATAAACCCAGTACGCAGAAATCCAGTGAAACGTAACCAGATAAAATTAAACGCCTACCAAGGCCTTCCTTGTCCGCAAATATACTTTAGCTCGGGGGATGGATTAGTAAACAATTTAGCCATAAGGGGTTTTCAGATGAACACTGAGTCACCCAAATTTTGTAATTAACTTCTTGACGACCGAAAGACCGTTTATTGAATATAACTCCGAAAACAGCAACCTTTACTAGACCCTTAGTAAGAAACAACAGTTGATATCAGCATACCTAGAATGGCGCAATTCATTATTTTGTGGACAAAACAAAGAAATCCAAAAATAGAACAACTGAAATGTAAAGAGATAAAATCCAACACTTGACTGCAAAAACTTAACATAAGCCTTGAAAAACTGATTTCAAAAGTAACTTTGAAAACATGGGGTTTATTCAATTGGCCTTGTTCAAATTTGAATTTCTTGATTTCAAGAGTATACAATTGAAAAATATGATCAACTGATTGAGAACAGATTTACCTACAATGAAACATCAGGTTTCAAATCATGAATGACCTTGAATAATAAACTTGTGAAAGAATTCAAATTCACATTTTGCAGCGCAAAAATATCAGAATGCTTCTCTGCAGTTGACGTTCTTCCGCAGTAATACACAATCGCAAAAAAGCGCATAAAACCAGAATTTTTCATTTATTTTATCCAGAGAGCTGGCATTTAGAGATTGGCTGTCAAATATTTTTTTCTGTTTCAGATGTTTTGCTCCACCTTTGGGAGAAATGGCGAAATCATCTCTACACTTAAACGTTTCATTTTTTATTAATTTTTTTTCAAGATTGCTAACTTACGATATCAGGTCCTCACGTTCATTGTAACGTTCAATTGTTGGGACAGGTTAAAAATTGCGTTTCAATTTTCGCAATTGTTGGGATAAAAAATGAAGGACCAAAAAATGAAACTCTGCAGGTTTTCCTTTAGAGTCAACAATCACAAACTTGTAAATTTTGGAAAAAATACATACTAGAAAAACGTCCACACACCTGTAAATTTTGGAGAAAAATAATACATATGCAGGTGCTGAAAAAAAACCCCACGTAGATAGGCATCTAATGATAGTTTACATTTGTACCAATATAAACTTCGATTTGTCAAACAACTATTGTATTCTGAGTGAGTCTTTGATTCAAAGCTTAGATGTTTTGTTGACATCTATAGAAACCTCCACCATCCCTTTGGATAATACAGGTGAATGAACTGGGAGAACATCAACTTATCTATTGTTCTAGCTCTCACGTTAACGTCGAAACGAAAGTGTCAATGTCACTTTTGAACTCCGGCCCGATGTTTATCATCTCCGGTCGCCATAAGATTCCTCTTTTCGAGCATTCGAGTCAGTTTTGTCAGTGCAAGTGCCGGATCAAAATGTTCAAGGTAAGAACTCGTGGGTGTTTTGCAACATTCACGCGTCAAAGATGTCGATGCTGTTATGAAGTACGTTTTTATTTTTCAGATGTTGTACAGAGATCCATAACCTGGAAATTCGGCCTAAGATCATAGACCCGTCCAACTCTTCAAGTGTTATTTTATTTAGCTTTTTAAAGCGCTTTTTGTAGTTTTTTTAAATTTTAGCCAATCACGTAATCGTCTAAATTTTGACGAAAACTGTTTTTTCTCTGTATTAGACTTGCGAATGTGATAAAGTTTAGATTTCCTGCTCCAATAATACGGTAAACGGTATTTTCGACGATCCTGGACCACTACGCTTCCCTCTGAAGGAGGGTACCTTTCTGATGTCCATTTTCGAGTTTTAGCTGAGAATGTTGCGTGCAATAAAAAAGTCGTTAGAGGTGTCAACATTTCATGAAATCGAGAGTAGAATCCGAAAATGCATTAAAAAATGGGGGGTTATCGTTTGAAACAACAAAGTCGGTGCGCTTTTCGCACATTTGCGCTCGGAAAGCGCAGTTTCGGAAAGAATATGCAGAATTAATTTTTTTTTTTGAAATCCAAAAATAAAGATTTTAGCAGTGGTGAGGGGGTGGGGCTTCCCTTGTATATCCCTGCATAAGGAGGAGGCTATGCAACTAGTTGCTCTTTCCAAGGGTTTTGGGATATCGCTGTCCTCAAAAGCTTCGAGTTCATGCTCGAGTGTAGAAGTTTCGAAAAAGCGAAAACGAAAGTATCCACACCCATCACAAAAGTAATTATGATGCAGAGACTCCTGTCCGTTCGTTTTATTTGAAAATAATGCAACCTGTAATAGATATATTTTTTGGAGACACCTGAACTCAAGTTTAATTGCCCCGCTTAGACTTTGACGGTGGACTGTGCGAGTGGGGTCTTTGTCGTCCGTCACTGGACCGCTGTTGCTTCCCGTCTTTCTTCGGAATCTTCCAAAGCTTTGAGTCCTCAGGGATGTCGGACTCTTTGAGAAATGGCGTCTCCGTTCCAGTGGTTCCGATCCGGAGAACGTTCCTTTTCAAGTCAATCACACACTACAAAAGATAGTAATATAATGAGGAATGAATTCCAATAAAGTACGGTTTTATACAATGATTGCATTTTGTGTTATTAGTACATTTTTCGTACAGGTTAGGCGTAGTAATGATGTCTCTAATGCGATTAACGATGTTAAGCAAGTGGAACTTGGCGAGTACTTGGATGGGTTACCCCTTAGATGAGCCACTTCCTCCAAGTAGTTTTTAAGCTTCTATACTGTGGTCAAAATCCCGGTCAAGGTGGGCGAAAGTCATATCGAAGGAGATATATGTTTTGTATCACATTTTATTCTTCACAGGCCTCATATTCTTATTCAAAAAAATAAGTGCAGCGGTTCTCAAGTGATGAGCAGAACTCGAAACCTTTATGTTTTCACATGACGGCTAGTGTCTCTCCATGGAGATATTTGATTTTAATGTCGCTTAATACCCCGAATTGATTTCGAGAAGGAGTCATGTGATGCGTCATATGGAGTGTCACGAATGACCTCAGCACAGGTAAGATAGAAAAGGGGTAAATGTCATTTGTTGATTGATTCAGTTCGGCAAGCTATACAAATGTTACTAAGCAGATCACCTGTGATCTTATAGATTCCATGCTAAATTAGTCAATAATACCTTTTTTTGCCCATAGGTACTATTTTATTACTTACTTCATGACGTTTCAACATGTCCAAGCCCAGCAACATGTCCATTGGTTGTTTCTCTATTACAGAAAATGAAGTCGTGAGATGATCATTCTCTATGACTAGGTCAACCATGTGCACTCTTCCGATGATCTTTTGAATCCCCACTCCTGCGATATAAGAATAATTGTTATTTACATTGAAAAAAAAAAAGAATGAATTATAGTTTATTATAAAGTTTCAGTACCTTTCAGAAAATTGCCTATTCACCTTTTCAGTAGAATAGTTTATTAATTGTATGGTTTAAAATTGCCCTATAGATGGAGTAGCGATATATATATTCGTAGATGAGCAATCAAGTTCATTTCTTTATCTATGTAACTATATGATTTTAAATAAGCCGTAGACTTCATTACACATCTGTAAACCTGCGATGTGCGTGTATACATGCATATTTTTAATTGATAAAACAGAGGTTCTGTACGTCAACATCTTGGGTAATGATTAATTTGTGGGCACCTTATTCTTGACCTCTGCAGTAAATGATTTGGCTGCAGGGATAAATATTACTCTTGGGCCTATGCATTTTTGTAATGAGGTCTGTCTGTATGAAATCAGCCCTATAATATAAGCTAGTCTTGTGTCATCAATTTGTAATTTTGGAACAGATATGATGCTTCTTGAAAGAGAGATATACGACGAAAATTCTCCCATTTTCTCAACTACTACTGAGAAATTAAAAACAATTATAAAATTTAGCGGTACAATACAGCAATTATCTATTAGTAATTGTGCAGCATCTAGCATATTCACATCCAGAATTACATATTAATATCTTTATTATAAACTTTCATTTGTTTAGAGGATCATGATGATGAAAATGATTATGGAGAGTGGTTTTTCATTAATTTACCTCGTGCATAACCAGACCACCGAGCATCCACAAGGCGCATTATGTTTACTCTTTCAGCACAGCTTTCCGACATGATAGTAGTCTGCGCTCCTAAAAAAAATCATCAATCGGTGTTTTGTTATTATTTAATCAATATCTAAAATTAAAAAACTATGTTTAATTGAGTTAATTACTCTATTAAGAACGAAAAGTGTACAAAATCAATACCAAAATTTTGCAGTTTGACTTCCGCCAGCCTCCTTTACTCCATACTATAGTAGCCGCTACGGACTATTTGTTAAATAACGCTCTCCCTCGAATTGCTAGAGAAGCTTCTCCTCGAGAAGAGTCACCTGGTTTTGGCAAAATGGTTTCGACATTTGGTGTTTGATGACGTGCTGCAGGTAATCACAGAGTGCTTCAAAACAGTGGTCAAAACTCAAAAAACAATATCATGTGGTGGTTGAATTGTCTCTGAACAACTCTATAGTCGCCGATAAAGATTTGAGATATTTCCGACCGATTCGAGTCATTTTTATCACGCCACAAGCAAAGTACAGTTCAAAAAGTGTAAAGAATGAGGGCCGTTTGGTTCCCATTGAAAAGTGGATTTACTTGAACATAGTGGGTTTTTGTTACTCTTGTTATAAATTATGTCATGCAGAATGTCATGACTATCTGCCTTGCAACGCGATATTCTCAAATATGTCTGTACTTTCCAGGAAGAAAAAAAGCTTCCACAATTGGTATGATTCCACGATTCCGAGTTTTTAAAAATTTGTTTCAACTCCTTTGATCCTTGGTTTTTATTTTTTTCCTAATTGGAAGGTAGTGTTGGTAGCCTATTGGATCCGTTCTATTACCTAAACTTTATGGCAAAGAGTTCAAAAAATGATATTTCACTATTTTTCGTGTACGAAACCTAGAAGGCTTGTTTTTGAAATCTTTATATTTAGGATAAGCATAAAATTGTCGGTAACATGTTAAAATCAGAGTTCTGTCAAAACCCACCGTACGATCGACAAATTTATGATGAATTTTAGCCATTCAGTTTCATTGAAGAGTTGATAGAGTTGCTACGTAGGTACTATCAATCTTAGGGATCAAAATGTTTGGGAATTATCGAAAACATTCACAGTCTCCTATATGTGTGTAAAACTCGTTGCCAATTGTGAGATTTCCGTCTTAAGATTCTTGGAAGCTTTGCTTTTACAGCTGGTAACAAGGGGCTGAATGCTACAAACTTGTATGGGAAGCATTGCTATTCATCTTCAGTGACGATAAATCTGATGGAATATGCAGGTGTCTTAAGTACTATATATGATAATATATGTACTTGTTACAAGTTTTTCAAATCCTCGCATACGTGCTGTGTTTATATTACCTTATAATATATATTTATGTGTTCTATTCTAACCGTTTAAAACTTCTGCACAACGAATTTGAAAATGTTCTTACATTGTTTACTGAATATGACGGGTGTCAGTGCTAGGATTTCTCGCATGTCAAGAGTACATCAAGAATAATTCATGATTATATCATTCATCATTATTATGAACACTGAGGTCGTTTTGAGTTTCTGAGAGCTCAGGGAATACAATCACCCTGTTCTACATGTTAGAATATTTACAGCGAACCATCTTGGGACTAACCCACACACTACCTCAAAACTTTGACAATCTCAGTGAAAATGAAGGGTGTTATAGGTCTTGCTAGGATTGGTGGACATTCAGGCAAACGTGAAATCACGAAAGCAAAATGTCTTGAAATTTTCTTAATGGAAAGTGACGGCATGGATTGGATCTGTTATTACCAATGTGAACTAATCCCAATGTTTGATGGCCATCAAAGAAAGTATCAGAAGAAGAAATAATCCAGATTGTTGTCAAATGTGCAGCAAAAAGGGAAGACTTTCAAGAAAGGTAATGAGATCGGTATATCATTTAGGTGATACCTTGTGATTAGCCTACCTGAATCAACAAATGCTTTTAACGGGTGCCCATTGACGACACAATTGATGTACAACATTGTTACTAAACCAAATGTTTCCGGGTTGTATTCCAGAGCAGCTTCCATGTTAGCTTCAATATTTTTCATTCTTATATCTTCGGCTATCAATCTTTGAGCTTCAGGATCAAAAGGATTTGACTGCATTAGTTTGAGTCGCTGACGCTCCGTGCGCTCCCTTAGAGTGAGTTGGTCATTGAGTTCCTTTGCGAACTCCTCTGAAATTATTATTCATCACGTCAATGATAGATTTTTGATTGGTTAGAACAATAACCCTTAATGCCATTGCAACAAGAATAAAACAATTAAGCATTATGCAGTTCGTTGTTCTCATGTATACAGTAAACTTACTAAAAGGGAGGAAATTACTAAACAACTCAGGAAAGACAACGGTTGGCATCGAAATCGGCTTTGCACACCCCAGATTTCATCTTCCTCGCATCGGGGTAACACTTAGTTCAACCTAGTGCTCGCCATGTGTGGAGTCAGACGAAACAGCATCCTACATAGTCCTGAGTGTCCGGCACTCAGCCATCAGATTCGAATTTTTTGGGGGCGAATTCCCGTCGGATCTATTCAAAGCGAAAAAATAATGACGGCCTCAAACCCATGAACATTGGGACTGAGTTTTTTTAATTGAATGCGAAACGCTAAGAAAAATGCTATAAGCCAACGTGTTTCCATGCTCTGGGCTCAAAGCCTGAGAGTTTGCTTATATGTATACTTCTACATGATGTCAACAGCGAAACGATATCTATTTGACTCCAAATTTACTCACGGCCGACTTATTTCATTCTATGGTATAAAGCTTTGTTCGTAATGGTCACTTAATGGTAAGAGTACAAAGATTCATACTCTCCATCGTTCAACTCAAACTTCCATTAGAAAAATTCGGAGTAATACTATACATTTAAAGGTGTCATTCATTGAAAACAATTAACACACAATCATACCTACCATAGTTAACACCCAATGATATGTACTATGATGTGTACATGATTAGGAACTTACCCAGCTGCCCGGATTTCAAGGCTTTATATAGCCTAGGGTTATTTTGTTTGAGGGCAGACATGTGCTCGGGATTCGACATAAGAAGATCACGGATTCTTTCTGGTTCGGCAACAGTTACTCTTGAAGTTTCTGAGTCTGCCACTGCTGTAATAGTAATAATTTTTTTCACAGACTATCATTTTATATATAATAGATTAAAATTACCATATAATAAACTTAATAACATTAGAGACCTGTGGTTTCGGAATTTATCCAAAAAGCTCAGGAAATCACAATATTCGATTTGCAGGTTTCAATATATGCCTCTAGTCATCGGTTTCAAAACATTTTAGGAGGTACTTTGGAAAACTAATTCAAATGCTTTTTGAAATCGCACCCGTTTCTAGAGGAGAAAGAACGTTCAGCTCATACACTCCACTAAATGAACATACAACTAAATGAATCCTACATGCAGTTGTATAGATTTTTGGTAGTACCTACTTAAAGTTGTTGCTTTAGGTTACAAATTTGTGGTATAAATCTTTTTTGTTGAAAGTTTCCTGATTTAAATTTGATCTGGAATGGCACATGAAATTATGGGTTGTAAGTGAAAAACGCGAAAAAATGTAACAAAATCACTAGTAATTTTATTGGTTTACAAATGATTTTGTAGTATTATTACCGTAAACAATAGTTCTTCTGATCTGAATAGTGAGAATCCCAGATTAATAGAACATGCGTCGCCCAAACTAATTACCGAAAAGCAGGACAAGTCAGCTGTTACCAATTACGATTTGATAAAAAAGACAGTATTCATTTTCCAAATTAGAATATCATTCAGAATGCTTTGTATTGGTTCAATACTTTCAATGAAGAACCTCTGTTATCAACTAAGAAAAGAAGGATAAAACACCACGTGAAATTTGTTGTTTTATGCTTCAAAATGTGCAGAATCCGAAAATCGAATGCACAAGTCCGTTTGTCGAAAAATAAATAATTTGTTTAGCCTTAACATTGGTACCTATTAACTCTCAGATAGTTGTTGACATCGGTGGAAAAGATTTTGAACCTCAACATCTGCGTTTACCTCCGAAACCGTAACGACCAACTCGTCTTTTCTTCCCAACGACAAACCATAACATGGTCGATACTTGTTAGCCTGTGCCTGACGTTAAAATTCACGGTCGCATTCCTAAACTCTGAAGGTCCAGGAGTCCTTGAGAGTGATCAATCCATTAATGTCTCAATGTGAGAGTGACATTATTCGTCCATTAAAATGATCAAAAAATGTATTCTGCGCTGATTTTGTTCTCCTACGAATACCTATATCAAAATGTTCAAATTTCAAAATGATTCCTCCGACTGTGGTGGAGTCTGGAAAAGAATGTCCTTTTCCAAATTTTTAGGTTCCATTCAGTAGTTGATATAAAAGCTTGGAAGCACTAGGTTCAGGATCTACATTGATCTAGATGGATTTCTTCAACTTTCAGGCACTAAAATTAAAAATTCAACCATTAAAAGTCGTCCGAAAATTGTTTTTTTCCAGGGCTTTAGGGATCATTAAATAGTTAATAGATGCTTGGAAACAGTATATTAGCTGCCCGTTCACTATCTATAAGCATTTCTTCAATTTTTAGGCAGTAAAATGAAAAATTTCAACCATTCAAATTTGACAAAACGTGAAAAAAATCCAGAAGCGACCTCTTCAAAATTTTTTCGGACCATTCAATAGTTGACAGAGAAGCTTGGAAGCACTTGGATAGCTGCCCTAAGCTGTCCGTTCTGGAACTACAGGCATTTTTCAATTTTTAAGTGACCCAGAACTATACGTGGCCGACTATCAGTGGTCAATGGAGCTCAATCACGCACTCACTAAATTCACAGTATTGACATCAAACGTTTTCTCAATGTACCGAGAGCAGATTTCTATCAGAACAAGGTCTCGTAATGTCTCACAAAGAATTATCTTTTAGTATGAGCTGGATCCACTACAAGCGATATCCCCACAAATACTATCTACCTATAAATTTTCCTAGTTTACTTGTGTTAGGGGAGGACCAAAAACCCGTTTGTTTTAAAGCTTTCACCGCAGCTCATGAATTGGATGGAATTGAATCTAAGCAATTAGCTAGAATCAAACGTTCCTATTTTTATGAATGAGAACTTTGAAATGGCTTAACTGCCTTAATTTAAGCTCTTTTCAGACGTTTGAGGAATCAATCGAAGCACGATTTAAAAACATAGAACTTTCCTTAGTGACAGCATTTTTTTCCAGCTTTTGAAGAGCAAAATACGAATTCGGTGAATTTTTCATGTTCCTAAATTTTGAAGATGTACCATATAGTTTTAAGCGAACCAACAAGGGGTACATTCTTATTCAGGGTGAAATTACAACATCAATGCGCTGTACGGAGCCCAGAGCTTTCTCTGAATCTACTCGACCAATCAAAAATCACCGTTAAGGTATAGTTGGAACTGAATGTTTGGCATCACCTTCTGTCTATCTTAAACGGTGAAATTAAAGGGCTGAAATGGTAAAAAATCTGACGACCGAAGAACGCTAATGTTTTCATGTTGATAGAGATCCTTTCGATTAATCGTGGTCCATTCGGACCGCTTTACGTTCATTCGTTCACTTCCACAAAAGGACTTTAGAGAAAAAATGACGTCAAAACGAACGAGAATCTGAATGACCTTGAGCTAAGTAAAAATCGGCTATGGAAAATGGCAATGGATTGTTGACTTCAAGAGTTCCTTTTGAAATCGAGTTTTTCATACATGTATTTGGTGGAGAATTAAAGCGTAGGTAATGTTTTAATTTGTCTCTTTAAATTTCGGCCATTCCATTCTTGTGTTACAACGTCCGTGCCGATATACAACATCTGCTCGTATATACCTTGCATTATGTACTACGGTCAAAGTTTCAATGTTTGAGGACTTATATTTATGACGAATTCATCCTATCATCATTTTTATATCTAGACTAGAAGAAGTGAGTACACACTGCTCGGTTGAGGGGGGTTTTGGGTCAACTAATTTCCCAATCGACCTACTCAAGGGAAATACAAATGAAGCTCTTTTAAGACGCTCTGAAGCTATTTTAAATAATGTACAACCGACTACGTCTAATAAACAATTCAGTGATTTGCATAAAAGGGTATATAAATATAAATCTTTGTGTAATCATTTGCAGCGTTTTAGAAAGTTTTTTAGTGCAAGTTATATTCTACATGGATCCCGTCTCTTTAAACTGTTTCTTTTTTAGAACCTCAATCGCTGAATTTTTGATAATCTACCATAATTCTTCAAAAATCTAAGCGGTAGAATAGCTAGCACAAACGAAGAGAAAGAAATTGATGTTCAATCCTTGAAAGCATATTCAGACGGAGTTGGCGATTCAGATTGTTGAAAATGTAAGATTCTTCCAAACATTGTCGTGGTAATATCAATATTTTTGGTAATAATACTTTATTAAACTTTGCCTCTGTTCTCAAATTTACGTTTGCCAGATCTGCACTCAATACTGATAATAACAACTGACATTAATTACTGACAATAATGGTAATAATGTTACCTATGTGATTAATATTATTAATGGTTCGGTGTCAGTTAAACTAATGGGATATCCTCTATAATCAATGTCGAACAAAAAATAATTACAGTCAAGTCAGACGCAAGAGATTGGAATAATTTAATGAGCTATTCACAGCAATATGAAACGAATGAGGAAAGTTTGATTTGACACCTTTCTGCATGGATACAACAAGCCTCCATAAGAAGAGGTAGATAACCATCGTCTTCGTTAAAGACTTTTTGAAGTTTGAAGAACGAAAAAAATCCGCTGAAATACTGTTCGGACGTAAAACCAACTCGGTTGGAAATCATTACGTACGTTAGAAGAACATTCCACATGGAACAAGTAATGCTTAGAAAAAGAGGGATTCTTCCTTTGATTGCATTCGTTTGACATTAACGTTAGAGCATCATACTCGTATAATGGATCTGGAGAAAGAAAACTCCTAGATCTAAGATTGAAAACACTCTCGGATTATATTTCAAAATGTATTATCATTATCAAATCCCAAATATAAAGCTCAATGGTTATTTGTATGTATCTGCTTTTGTGTGGATATGTTGGTATGTCTGTATGTATGTTCCGCATACACGGACTGAACTGCCGAACCAATTTAAACGTGAGCATTCTTAAAATGATCAGCCAGTTCCGGCGTACAACATATGCTAGGTCAGAACCTCGAAAACATCCTTCTACGTCATAACAGCGATATCTTTTGCCACCGATTTATTTGGTTTCCGGACTATTGTTATTATGCTTGCTAATAGCCTATGAATAGATTATTAGCAGAAAATCGCTAATTTGAGGAGCCTTGGACAGGAATTTTATATTTCGAATGAAGCTCGCGTTTTCCGCTAGTTGGAACATAAGCTTTGCTCAGTCGCATTAAATCTTTAAGCGCTAACCTGGCAAACTCACACGGAGATCAGCTTATTTTGTTGAAGGTCTTTGATCGTAGGTATCTACCACCTCACATTCAGATTTACGTTCCTCCCTCTTTTATTATAACTATAAAATCGAAGTTCTCTAAAAATATGCGTTCTCTAAAATCGACATGATCTGACTTGCTAAATTTTAAGTTAGGCCAACTTGCCCCATCAAAGGATAATTCCATCAATACAAGATCTATTCTAGGCTAGTTGACTACTTTTGTCACATTGTCTTCCACAATGATTTCAATTTAGATCGTTCAAAATGGTCAAAATGGTTTTCAATAAATTTTATTGTACAAATGCTCGCCAGTACCCCTAGAAAGGTGACAATTGTCATACGGAAGTTCGACAAGTCGGCGCCGGATTTCGATTTCCCTGAATTCCAAAAGTTTCTCTCAGGGGTGTCAGTGCCATCACTGACTACTTCGCGGTGCCAAGCGCAAAGGTAGGTTACTTTTCTAAAAGAATTTCTACTGACAAAATTGACCCGCTTCTACTGACTACTCATCCTTAATTGTATCTGTTGTTCTGAAGCCAGTATCTTTTTGAAATTTATTATGTTTCTAATGGCACCCCGTGAACGAAGCACTTATCCCCTTTCCTAAACTAAAAATCTTCAAAGAAGCAAAAAAATATTCTGATTCAAACAAAATTCAGTTTAGTCTTTGCTTTTACAAAAGAATTAGGGTTAATTATTAGGGTACATTGTTAGGGTTGACAATGAAACAAAAATGAAGCACACTAATACCAATTTGGAAGGTTTATGCACTGGCTTCAAAGTTGTTGCCAAAATGCTTGAAAGAGAGGAGCATTGGACCTTTGTGAGTGTCTATTTCGAAGACATCCTGCAGGGAAAGATCACCCAATAAGGGGAGAGACTAAGTAGGCTACCAATGGACCGAGAGGACTAAATACATATTAGTGCTATATTAGTTTGCGCCCCACATCCCTCCGGCGCCCCACAACCCTTGCTTTCTATGGTGGTATGCGCCCCACAGTGCTACGCAGAATATGTAAGTCGAGAAAAAGGTACTCTTACATAGGAAGCTTTGTGGAAGGTACTTACAAGAAATCCTCATTGAAAAGTGCTTCGTCGAGGCTCTATCACAGTTCAGGGTCGGTATACTTCTTTCACGTCCTTCAGGAAAGCGACGAACAGGTCTGCAGCATTCTACCCCGATTACGCTTACCAGCAAACCGGGATTCGTCAATTTGAATAGGGTGGTCGCAAGTGCCTATTGCGATGGATCAGTCCGTGATGGTCTTAGTTGATTTTCCGATCAAATCAGCGGTGGTGGTAAGCGATAGGTCAAGAACAAACATAAACCCAGAGCATTTCAGTGTAGGTAGGTACCTAGTTCGTTTGAGAAGTTTCAATCGACTGAAGGACAAGATGGGATAGGTTGATCATAATGGAACATTCAACGTCGTTCCAGCGATAAGCCGCTTGTCTTGCGACAGTTGTCTAAGATGAAACACAGCTTCGCGATTATGTACGAAACAAACACCGCTGAGGGGCACATTGCGAGTACGTAGGTGTTGGGCGCTTTCGGAAGTGTGAGGCGCGTACTAATAGAGAAACGCGACTGTGGGGCGCATACTAATATAGCACCCAGAGAAAGATCACCCAAGAACGGGAGAGACAGAGTAGGCTACCAATGGACCGAGAGGACTAAATACATCTAAAGAACTTGGCCCGAAGTAATTTGTTAAACAGTTCCAGGTCGAGTTTCAAACGTGGGAAAGGAAGGTGAGGTTTTATTGGGTTTGAATCCTACATAATCCGAAGAGCGGTCCCTTCTGGGTATATGACTCTCCACCTTAAGATCTTGAAGATTTTCTCACCTGCCTACCGAAAAAGAAAAAAATGTTGTTTTTGCTCATAGCTTTTTTTGATAACTTTTTTATACCAGTGTAATGTCAATTTACTTTACCTGACTTTTGTGGATTCTAAAGCAAAATATAGAAGAAGAAATTGCGAGTAGTAACAAACCTACTCCAACCCGCCCCCGGTTGACGGGGCTGACAGGCTGAACAATAACCACGTCATCTTCCTTGAGTCCTATGCTCTTGATGGATTTCCTCTCCCTCGTCAGCTTCCTGCCGCCTACGACCAGGCAGATGTCCGACGGGCTGAAGCCCGTCTCCACCGCGCAGAGTCCAACGAAGTCGTCCATCATCAGCTCACCAGGTACTTCTACATGTAGCAGTTCATCCCGAGGCGAAGCGATTGTCAGTTTCATCTCCACTCGTCATCATCTTATAGAGCCCCTCCTATTTTCCGTTTCTGGTGGATCATCTTGGGTATGCTGTGTTTTATTGAAGTTGTGAATTGTAAATGAATGGATCTTATTTCTGATCGATAATGATTCAGTACGGGTAAACAAAGAGTTAAAGATGATGGATACTTCATAATAATGTCTGTAGTGAGAATTTTCCACAAATTTTAGTAGTGACCATAAAATAAAAGCGTAAATATTTATCAATCGTGATTGTAGCAATTTACAAGCACCCGGTAACTAGCCGACATAACAAAGACCTCTAACTGACGGCAGTCAATGAATGTCATGTTAAGTGTAAGCTGAACATAATTCATGAGAATAAGAAAGTAGTACGATGAATAAAAAATGATTTTTAACTTCAAATTTCTCCACTTCATTGAAAAACATTGAATGACTGAACTGGTTTTGGGCACTGCATTTTCATTTACGAATCCAAATGGCTCTCCGATAAGTAAACTAGTTTTATTTGTCTCTTTGGAACAACCAACAGCCAAAATTGTGCCGAGCATATATATAACCAGCTGCTCGCAATTGGGCCTGTTACATCAATCTTCTCCTTATTTCACGGAAAGTCACATCATCGAATTCCAACTTCCTAGAGGGAACTAGCTTAGAGGGAACAATTAGAGAATTGAGCTTTCTCAGTTGAGGCCTATATTCTGCCCATATATTGCCCATAGTCTCCACGTTTTCTAGTGACCCAGAGAGTCTCCCTATCAAATTTCAACTTCATGAGGTGAACAGGAGAGAATTAAGTTCATTCAGCTTCTAAGGAAAGAGCCCATTAATTACAATTGATTGTCTATAAGGCTATCAATTTAATAGTGGTTTGGATATTACTCCTGTGACAATATGTGGGGTTTTCCATGAGTTTGTTTATATGAAGTTGTTTGTAATATGGACCGTTTATGAGTTTATTTAATAAGTTTTTACCCGTCGTGTGGGAAGTCCATGTTTACGACGATGGAGTAATTCCAGAGGATGAAGATTCAGCCCAGAACCATTTCTGGAACTTGATCGGATGAATATAATCGGACAACACCGCCCTATACAACTTGAAAACTACCTCAACACTAACCATAATAACCTCGAAATTCGTCATGGCCCGTGGAACGCTGCCAAGATGGTTGGTAGTTTGATTTATCCGCCATTTCATCCTCAATCATCAGTGATGTAAGAAATCAATTCCAAAAAATTATTCTTTTTTTACTTTGAAAATTTGAATAAAGCACTACTTCGATACTTACCTACAGAAGGACAGAAGGAATTATCTTGGAGGAAATGTGTTATCGCGCGTTGCGAAATCGTTAACTTCACTCATCCAAGAATATGAATTGGCTAATTTCGGCTGGTAACTACAAAGACGTGAAAAGTAACAGCATGTGCTTGAAAAGGTTGTTAAATTCCTTTTTGCTCCGGGCCCTGTGGAGCTCATTCTTTTCATCTGAGTAAGTGTGAATGCACACAAGAGTATGCACAAGACATAATATGGATTTATTCTTGCAAATTTTCTGATTTGAACTGGTCTGTGAATATTATTCACCCATCCCGGATGTTGTTTACCAAGTTGAATGAAAAAAAAGATAAAACAGAAAAATTTTTAGTAACTCGATGAAGAAAATCTGAATGAATAAACAACTCTTCTTTGTATTCGGTTACATTACGTTTACAATCCTCAGAACCTGTGTCATCTACCTGGCAACTTTACAGAAAGGCAATCCACGACATTTTGGTCTTGACAATCCAGAGGGGATTGACTCCACTAAATTTTACCCAATTTCTACGGGTTCAAATCTACCAAATTTTCCGGAAAGATCCGATGGTTGATTATTCTTCATTTTTTCTCGCAACCCCAAGAAGAACAAACGGCTCTTAGGGAAGAAGAATGCCATTATGGATGCCAGTTAATCTTGACTTGACTTGAGCTAATGGTCTAATGGTTCTACCACGTCTCCGTTTGCTTGAGAGAATTGACGTTTTTCAGAAAACATTAGTCACCACACTATGACAGGCAAGTTGGCCTACTGCATCTTGTTTTGGTTTATTATTCAATAATGAAACATTGTACTTAATCGCTCTTGAAAAAAAAAATTTAACCCCCCTGAAAATTTCATGGTTTACGTTTCAAAGGGTGTAGAATCCTGTTTTTTTTTTTTTTTTTTTTTTTTAATCTGCAATAAAAAATTTTCCGTCCGTCCGCCGTACGCCGTACACACGATCTCCCAAACGGCTGAAGCAGAAAAGCTGAAATTTTCAGGAAAAATCCATGTTGGTCCGAGGACGCCCCAGTTCTTGAGCCAGCACTCTCACTTAATTTAAAGTGCCCTTTAAGGGTTGTCAAAGTTTTGTAAAATCCCTAAAAACCTCAAAAAAGTCAAGGCGGCCAAAATTTGTACTTTTTTTGAAGAACACTCCACGAGGAATCGAATGAGCCCCTCCCCAGGTCCGTAGGTCAAACCATTCCCGATGTATGGCCCGATTTATGGTGCCAACATTCGCGTTATTTTGGTTTATTATTGTTTTTGTGTTGATATCAGGAACCAACGTAGTGATGTAGTGATGTTGTAATGTGTACTGGAGTGAACTCAAAAGGCTTTGATACACGTTGAAGCATTCTGATAACCATAAAAAACGCTGAAATTCACTGGGGTTTATTATTCAATTGTCGCGTTCATGATCTACTAAGCTGTGAAACATGCGATTATTGAATTTCAGGAGATATGCATAGAGCACGTAAATCTGTTCTCAACCAAAATACCTATTTGGATTGATCAATCTTATTTGTGTGCAAATCGCTCTATCACCTGAACGCAGTATAAATTCAAATCATGAATTCAATTGAATTAATAAACCCCAGTGAAATAATTTGCAGCGTTTTTTTTTACCACATCAAAAAGAACCTGACTATTGAGATACCATGCCTTACTATCCAACTCCAATATTCACGATAAATTCACGTTTTTGTTAGAAAAATCAACGTAAATTTAGTTGTACGCTTGTAATTAAGTGTAATTCCTACTAATTAAGTGAACGATACTGTGATATGCCCCTTCTGAAAATAATGGGTTCATCAACATAATTTTCATCTTTCATCTTTATTTTCTAGAATGAAGATTGCTTCATCAATGAGTATGAGCTTGGGCATTCTTCTCTTAATTCCATCATCTGTTGACGTCAGGGGTTTCTATGTCAAAATATGAAAGGAATTGAGGCTTTCCATCCACGTCTCAAAAAGGAACAGTTGCTGGTTCCTGAAAGGGCTTCAAGTAAGACGCCCGAGGATGGGGCTTAGGGGAAGGTGAATGCACCATGGTGCCACAAGTTGTCCACGATACTTTTCTCGCCTCTGGGGGCGGGAGGGCAAGGGCTCAGTTGAGGGCGGCTTCGGGTAAAGGGGTGGCTATATAAAGGGGCGGTAACCTGGAAACCTCTTCAGTTGCTTCCCCGAATCTAACGTGTGTGCCACGCTGTTCCTCCCCATCTGCCGACAGGGTACGTAAACGCCCTTCCATGTTATCTGAGTTTGAGAACACATGCCGGTGCCATGCATGTGCGCCGGCCGGCTTTTTCGTTCTTCAGTGAACCTCTGTTCAAAGAGTAGTTGAGTCCTTTTGATAAACCGTGTATACCTACTCTGCAAACAAGCCTGTTAATGAATCCGAAAAACATAAGAAATCTCAAGCTATTCAACCATGATAACATGTTAACATGTCAAGTATCACTAATGACTTATTATACATTTATTATTACCTATCAATTTATTAACAACTGTTAGTGAACTCTGCGTCGATCATCCGTCATGCTCTTACCATTCGACCGGTAAAATATCCATCCACTTTACAGGAAAACTCCTGCGTTGTTTTTCTATAATCTACCATCTTGATAGCTCCTTTTGAACGTTGAAAGTCGGTACAAATATTTACTGTCACATCACTACACTTTTTCACTGTACCGATAACTAAATAGGTAGAGTTATACTATATGTATATTAGTTACATATCATGTAACTGTGTGTTACATATTATGTTACAAGCTGCACTTTGTTTTCTTCTTATTCATTAACTAAGATTGTGTATCTCTATCTCAAGTTAATTTAGAATCATACGCTTAAACCCTAAATTTGTTTTAAAAAAATAGAGAGTTTTTCGGTTTTTTTCCACGCTAGTGACTTCAATTTTAAATTTAAGGACATTTTCTCTGCTCCCTCATCCATATGTAAACATCCCTAATCAAAGTTTGTTTAAAGTTCCTACCATTTTAGCACCTTGGGAAATATTGACACATCTACGTTATGATCCAATCTAAATTCACTGAATATTTTATCTGATTAATATATCCAAACAGAGTCTCCTTAGAATTATTTTTCCAGACTTCCTTGTATATATTTATGTCAGCAATTAAACCCAACATTTTAAAACTTCATATTTTGTTTCATAATTGCTACTTCATTAAGCGTTTGAAATGTATTTCTTTATTTTAACTAAATTTTGGTAACAATTCGATCGTTTCCAGCAAAATGTTCGTTGATGATTAGTTTATTTATTTCGGCTTAAATCACTACGATTCGATTAAATAAGACCGTTGATTGTATGACTGTTATGAGAAATTCGCCATAATAAAATGTTCAAAAAATATTGTAATTTCAGAAAACAATAAAAGAGAATTTAGTTTGAAGTCACCTTCAAAATAATATAGGAAGAAAACGAAATGTCCCAATTAAAGCTTCTTGTAGTAGGTATAAAATAAATCTTTGATTTAAATTTGGTAGAGAAAAACGAGCGCTCAAAGAGAAAAAACTGCAAATGATTACATTGAGGTTTATTATTCCTGTATTAGAATAACCCTTCTTCGTAAACCACTGATCGTAAACCACTTGACGTAGTCTGTGTAACATCATCTAAACTCGCCGCTTCCTTGACTTGTAATTGCATTCCAGATGCATGAAAGAGATCATCATTTGTATCCTACCAGCTTTGATAAATTAGGATACAAATTAGCTAGAAAAGTTTCAGCTGATCCATGTGGTTTTATTCCTTGTAATTGACCTCTATGTATCCCAAAAGCTGCGCTCTCTCATAAAAATTACTTCGTAAACAGCAACTATTTACTAGTTCCCCAATAAAACCTGCGGTCTAATTACCAAAAATGGTGGTAAAGAATTGTCGGTTTACCTTCCAAAATATTGTAGATTTCAAAAATCGAATTTAATAAAAATTTATTTGTCTGCTGCCCTCCGTCTTAAGCCTTACTCCGAAACGATTGGACCAAAGTTTACGAAATTTGTCTCAAAATCCAACTTTAACACAAGATGTGCCAGGAATCTCGGCGTCTTGATCAACCAACCCTAAAAAATTATATTTAAGGATTAATCTATCGTAAAATCAAAAGCATTCTGTGTATGTGGGTGGTTTTTAATGGATTAAGATGAAAATTAGTTCGCTGAATCGAATGAGACCCCTTGGGTTAATTTACGGCCATTCGTTGGCTCACGATTTAAGAAATCGGTTAGGTAGGCCTTCGGGCAGCAAAGCCAAACGGCAGAGCGCGTTCAACGTGGGTTCTGAGCTAGACCGCTTGGGTGGTGGTAGCCCAAGTACTTTCATCTGGAATGCAATTATAAGATACGCCAGAAGTGCAACATAGCATTTTTATTTTATCTCGTTAAATGTTATTTGGATCTCGTTAAATGTTATTTGTGTTTTTGATAGTACCTAAGAAGAACTGTTTCTGGTTGTACGGTCCGGTTCTGGTAATCCGGTGATATCCGTTGATGGTTATCTAATCCGGAAATAGTAAACCTGATCGTGCAATAATTTGCAGCTGTTTCTCAAATGTATCGACTTTTATTTGTTATACCTAACTAGTAGATAAGTGCCTCATAAGAACTTATATTGACATTAAACGTTGGTTTGCTAAAGATAAACTTTTTTACTTATTATAAACTTAAATGACTGGGTGATTATGTTTTCTTCTACAATTTTAGCATTCATACCTACGTTTCTATTTTACGCCTTTGACAGTGATTTGTTGGTTTTAAATTCAGTTTTAATCGATTGGGCGGCGAAAAAAATTAAAACACTATGATTTAATGATAATTTGTTTGCAGTTGGAGGTTTTTCGCCAAAATCGGGGGACGAACAGATTTTTAATATTCGATTTTTGGATTATATTAATCTATAAACTTAGAACAACCAATTTTGGGAGGTGTTAAAAAGTGTTGTTCTTGTTCGATTACAAGGGTTCAATATTGAAAATAATAAACCAAAAAAGCTACCAATTATTACAGAAAGGTTTATTGTTTCTATTTTAGTTAGCCCTTCATCGCTGGTCACTTGCCACCATCATTAAACGTTATCGATGGTTCATGTAGATAAATTATACAGTAACGCTTTTTGATCCCCTGTATTCTTTACTAGAACCGATATCCAAGGCTATAGGACATCAGGTTCCATGTGTATCATCACACAAGTAGCCACTCGGGCTCGAAATTGATAAGGTGGAATGAAGCAACTCCCTGCTCTTCAGAACACCGCCAATAAAATTAAAAAAAAAATATATCACAAACACGGTTTTGTAAAGAAAAGTCCACTGAAATTTCATCAGCTAATTACACCATCATTGTTGTATTCACGGTGTTTATATTTTCCGACGTGTATGAGGTATTCATACGCCCTATGTAAGAACCCTTAGCAACCCAGTTGGTCTCAATCAATAGGTTTCCAACAATATGAAACCTGAAAATGCTACCTATTCTTGATTCGAATGATGTCGAGATCTCTGTTAGAGCCCTTTAATTTATAACAAGGAGGTGATGGAATGGACTAATTTCCCCTTCCAAAGGCTGGGGCGATATGCCTGTAACATTCCGAGGATACTCCTGAAGCTAAAAAGAGAAAAGTTTATGCTCAGGCTCAGATTTTCAACAAAGGAGACTGAGGACCTATCCATAACCATCACAAATTCTACCTCTTAAAAGTTCAAAGTTTTTTCCATGAGATAACCATTTTTCATGGACTAGTTTACGTGAGAGAGATTAATATTTATGTTTTGGCAATGGTTTTGGACTCAAAAAAACATTTTTCATCAGAATGAATAGTTTTGTTCCATCACCAAGAATGAAAAAATACAGAGCCAAGAAAGAAAGGCTGGGGAGAGGTTTTTCCGTCCATTTGCCGAATACTTTTAAAATTTAATAAATCCACCTGACTAACCAAGGACTTCTCATTAATACAGCATATTTCTACAGAAATATTGGCGTAATTATCACGCTTCACCGCCGGGTTTTTGAGGTTCACTTTGTTCGGGCATTCACCTCGAGTTTTCATTAAAACCTTTCCGGTTTTACTTCTTTTACGTTTGTCAGAATGAATGTATCGTCATGAAAGTGTGAAGGAAGGACAAAGGCTAGGTATATCAAGCGTAGTTTTAGAGGATCATCGGGCTTATACTATCATTTTAGAATAACACATTCCGTTTGTCATCTCTTTTCATCAAAGAAGTAGGTGCATGATCGGGCCATTCTATTGGCTCAAAACAGAAAAAATCCATTGAATACCTGGATGAACAATTTGAAATCACCTTAATCCAATGGTGTGTATTGTAGCGTAAAATTTATTTAAAACAAAGTCCACATTCTTACAAGATAAAACGTACCGAATGTTTGGTATTCTCCTAACGAGTTATTTAAAATCTCTGTCCTCATAGGCAATCTTGGAAGTTTAAATAAAACGATAATTCGTTTGAGTAAACTAACAATGAAGCAATGGTTTGTACGCAATGAAATTGATCGAGGGTATTCTTATTCCTAACCTGCAGATTTCCTGAATATTGCATTAGAATAGGATGAAAATGTAGAAAGGCTGGTTGTTACAGATTTAAACAGACAGACAAACATTTATAACAACGTTTAAAGTGTGAGCTCAAGATGGTGGTGAAGAATTTATAAAAACTTCAAAAGCTAGTAAAACATGATTTTCATACAGATTTCCAGAAATTTGTTTACAAAAAATCAAAATTGCTTGGAAAGTGATTGTTGTCAATAATTATGATGGTGAACACAGAGGGTTGAAATACCAACAAGCACAACTGACACACATAAAATGTGCACCGTTACTCAATTAAATTTACCAATTCGTATTCGAAACGAATCGAATTTTCAGAAAAGAGAATTATTTTGCAATCGCAGTTGTCATCTTTCATTAAAGAATAGGTTTGGCTGAACAGTATAATTGCACACCTCTTGACACTGTTTTCCCAACTGTCCATGATACGCTGATCGCCAATTACCATAAAATGTACCAGAATGCACCCAAACCCCCTCATAAATTCTGTCCCCCTGCGACGCCCAGCTCCTCGGCCCACTCGTCGCCTTAAAAGAAAGCACCATTCCGACAACGCAGAAGGGTTCAATTAAGCTCCACTGAACTATGTTCATATTGTTATGTTTAATGTTTTTGTTTATCTCTCCAAACGCTTCATTCTTTACATCTCTATATCAAGTTGTCTTTATTTATTCAACTAGGAGCCCATTTACTGGTCCTCCTCGTTAAATCTGTCTATTTGAGCTGAATACCAGCTGCAAAATTTTGTTACACATGTGAATCACATTTAATATGTGCTATAATCTGTTGTTATCGTACTATATAGGACACCGCCCAAAAATGTTTCTATTGAATAAAAAAAAAAAAAAAAAAAGATTTCGGATAGTAACAATTGCCATGGAGCAACGTTTAAATAATCTGCAGAATTTCTATTCGGATTAGAATATTTATGTAATATATCTCATATTAAGCCAAAAAAATTGTTACTCCAACTTTTCCGTCCAATGTTTTTAATTTTTGTTTCTTAAAAGCGAAACTTCATTTTGATAAGTATAGATATCGTCCGGTAATCAACGACATTGCAAATCACGACAGTCTTTTTCATTCAGAATTATTTCAACAAATACCTTTAATTCCTCTGTTGTTGGAAAAACGTTGCTCCTAAATGAAAGTCGTTAACAATGTTTGATTTCATGCGGATTCGAAAATATTGACATATCTCGGTAATGAATTGCATGTACCGGTGTTGTGAAGCAAACATTACGGTCGACGATTAGAAATTATTCGGAATGTTTCATCGTTCCTATGAAATGAACGCAGTCTGAATTGTTCGATTGAATGGAAATGAGAACTGAGGCTTGTTCCCGAACTGTTCTACTGCAGACGTTCCACGTGGTGTAAACTTCATTTCGATTGTCATTTAGCCTGGTGCATCGCTCGCCGTAGTATCTACCGCCGGATATCTCGCGGTTTTCACGAATGTAAATGATTCCCTCGATGCGGGAAACGGAACCGAGGTTTACAGCTGTGTGTTCTCCGAAGTTAAACTGGTGACCGTGTATTTCGACGTGCTATCAACCGAGAAATTGGAGCAAGAACGAGTTCTCTAACTTACATTGTACAACGTGAAAACTAAATTAGACATGACATTAAGGGTTCATTGATCTATAGAGGTCATCGACCACGTAGAAAGTCGTCGAATTTATTACAATCAATTTATGCAAGAAAAAACACTAATGTGATTTTTCCTAATTTTTAGTGAAAGTATTTAAAGACTGATTTATTCACGTTGAGACGAAAGACAATAATTGATCGTACAGGAGGCGCAATCTTGTGTTTTATATTTATGGAGGGAAAGGGATGGACCAGTTACTTCATGTTAATCAAATTCAACCCTCACAGGCCAAATTCCGGAAGAATTTCAATGTTCGAATTCAAACGTGCAGTGTAATTTTCCACATTATCGAGAGGCAAAGTACCGTAAAACGCTGCAAATTCTTTCATTGGGGTTTATTATTCAATTGGCTTGCGTTCATGATTTGAATTTCTACTAAGCTTCGGAGTGTGTGTGTTTCACAGGTGATAGAGCGATTATTGAATTTCAGGAGATATGCATAGAGCACGTAAATCTGTTCTCAACCAAAATAGCTATTTGGATTGATCAGTTGATCATATTTGTGTGTATTCTGAAATTCAATAATCGCTCTATCACCTGTGAAACATGCACACTCCAAAGCTTAGTAGAAGTTCAAATCATGAACGCAAGCCAATTGAATAATAAACCCCAGTGAAAGAATTCGCAGCGTTTTTTTTTGTTTATCAGAATACTTCAACCGGATATAATATGCGTGTATCGGCTATAAACCCTTTTAGGAGTTCACTCCAGTATCCACGTTCACTACATTACTAGGTTAGTGCAATCAAAACAAAAATAATAATAAACCAAAATAACGCAAATGTTGGCACCATAAATCAGGCCATACATCGGGAATGGTTTGAGCTACGGACCTGGATAGGGGCTCATTCGATTCCTCATGGAAAGATCTTCAAAAAAAGTCCAAACATAGGCCGCCTTGACTTTTTTCGAGGTTTTTTAGGGATTTTACAAAACTTTGACAACCCTTAAAGGGCACTTCAAATTAGTGAGAGAGCTGGCTAAAGAATTGGGTCGTTGTCGGACCAATATTGATTTTTCCTGAAAATTTCAAATTTTTTGCTCCAGCCGTTTGGGAGAACTCGTGCGTACGGCGGACGGACGGAAAATTTTTTATTGCAGATTTGGATTCTTCACCCTTTGAAACGTAAACCATGAAATTTTCAGGGGGGTTACAATTTTTTTTTCAAGAGCGATTACAATGGTTTATTATTGAATTATAAACGAAAATGTCTCAAAATCTTCGGGTTTGCTTGACAAGTGAACCAAGTCTGGCTTGATTCGGTGTGAATCAAAGCATTAGAAATTTTGAAGTCTACCATTTGCGAAACCAGATTGTGGTATCAGTTATTTCTCTCTCATAGACTAAGAATTTTGTAGGGCGGATATAAATTGTGCCTGAGGCGAAGAGGTTGATTCCTCAATAAAAATAAGAAGCCTAAATAACTTACAGTCTACAAATAATGTCAACGCTTCAGCAGGCGTAAGGTTCTAAGATGAGGACTGCATAAACAGGACTTGCTAGGATGATGAAACGTTTTCAATATCTACCGATTCACCTGAGTAGGCTAGTTCGTCTTTTTGTCTCTCCAATATATCTGATTTTTTTTAGGGCAGCAAGTTGGTTTTTTCAGCCCATCTTTCCTAAACTCGAAATGACATTCCAACGTTGATCTTTGGTTGAAAATTTCAAGTTTTCGTTGAGCTTGATTAAAGTTTTTTGAAATGTTGCTTGTGCTCTGCATCACGGCGTCTTTGAGTTGCCCCCGATTTCCTCTCCTCCCGAAGCATCGAAATAAAATACAGCAACGATCAATCTTTGGAAGCGGAACCACTTCTCCAAACATTTCCTCGTTTGAACATGTACCGTTATTTCTATAACGCCGAATTTGGAACATTACTAAAAAATCCCACAAAAATATTTAAAAAAAAAAAAAAAAAAAAAACGCTACAAATTTTTTCACTGGGGTTCATTATTCAACGATTCATGATTTGAATTTCTACTAAGCTTCGGAGTATCCACGTTTCACAGGTGATAGAGCGATTATTGAATTTCAGGAGATATGCATAGAGCATTTAAATCGGTTCTCAACCAAAATACCTATTTTGATTGATCAGTTGATCAAATTTGTGTGCCTCCTGAAATTCAATAATCGCTCTATCATCTGTGAAACACGCACACTCCGAAGCCTAGTATAAATTCAAATCATGAATCATTGAATAATAAAACCCAGTGAAAGAATTTGCAGCGTTTTTTCAAGAGCGATTACAATGGAAAAATATTCTATTTGAAAATTTTAAATTTCGTAAGATGGAGCATGCATATCAGAATGCTTCAACCCGTGTATCGGCTATAAACTTACTTAAAAATACTCGGGGCCGTAGAGAGTGAATCTGGACCTAGTGGCCAAATCTAGGCCCGCTAATAAAAAATGAAACAAAAATTTTAAAAAAGCGTCCACGAACTACTGTAATCATAAACTGTAATAAATTAAAAGCTATTTCGAGAGGGAAGAATATCGATTGGGGAAAATTGATAGTGGGCGAGTTCTACAGCGTTATATGGTTATATTAATTAATTCTGCATTAAGAGTTCCAAACCAAATTGAAATTAAATGAGGGAGCTTCTATAAACGAAATTAAAACTGGCAAATGCGACGTGGATTCCGCTGATCAGATGCCTCAAACCAGAGCATTTAAGCATATCCAGATCAGTAAGGAAAGATTGATCTGTCCCTTTTGCTTTTCCTCCCCCTTTAAAAAGAGAAAATCCGGGCTCTCGAAGCCTGGGTCCAGTGTTCCCCTCTTCTCAACGAGGCTGATGATAATTCAGAATGCGTGGCTTCTCATCAAACTTTCTAAATTATCACCTTCTGGTCGGGGTTCATTAGATGGTACAACTAGCAAGGGTTTATTATTATTAAATATTATTACTAATTTTTAATTGACTGATAAGCGGTTATTATGTCTCAGAGTATTATGTTGAATTCTTACTAAGGATAAATTCTGTCACGGTATCAGCTATAAATCGATGAAAAAGCTTCCCTTCTAAAAGCGATCAAACAGTAGGATTCCTTGAGGAAATATGAGTTTACCTTGTTTCATCCCCGAAGTGTTAACAGATAAGAAAGTTACGTCGGTGGGACGTCACAACAGTCGGTTATGATTTATCGTATTTCCTTCATCTCTCTCCTATTGTCTTCCGAAGTTGAGGAAAACATTTTAAAACAATATCTAACTTTATGACACACACGTGGAATTCAACATGGGCAAACATGGCACAAGGTCCATCATAATGCCGGAAAGGATTTGAGGAGGACAATGGATCTACATGTTTACGGGAAATACATTCTTCAATAATCCCGGGCATCATCCCACGAATTCATTATTTCATGATTGAATCGTGTAATGACGACTGACAACGCGAGTACAGAGGCACGCAAATAGTAAATAAAGACACACACGTGGAATTCTATATACGAAAATTGATGATTTTTTTTTACAAAACATGTAAATCGTTCTACTAAGAACATCACCACATGGAAGTGGAATCTAAATTTTAATAATTAACGTGGTGTAAATGTAGTGTTATAGGTATTTTATAAAAATTAGAAGTAAGAACCAACTCTATGCTGGGCCACTGTGGTCCAATATCCACTTCGGTCATCGGCTATTATCCAATTGAAGAATTGAAGGAATGTAGTTCAGAGACGTGCTGTGGAGAAACTTCGATTGCTCAATAAATTTTGAAATTAAAAGATTTAAACATTTTCTCCGTGGAAATCAGTTTTGGTTCCTCTTGAAACTGATAGTTTGTCGAACTATATAGGGAACCTTTCCCTTTTATTAAATTATTTTCGCAATTCATAAATTTAAAAATTGGGTACTGAACACAGTGTGCATCAACTTTTTTTGTGAACAGGGCTCATCACTAGAATTGTGAAGGGCGCAGGAACCTGTCTAACTGTGTGTTGATGATAGTTTTCGTTTGGTTCATATCGTTCGGTTTTTTTATTTTTTTTCTCCCACGATCAATCATTTGATAATATTCATTCATCCATATTCACAAAACCATCACGGAAAACACCCAAAAAAACAATTTAAGGAAAGAAGGTATTGAGGGAAATTTGAGTCTCCAGCCGGTTTTCTCGTAAATATGTTAATGCCAAATTGCAAATATGAATCAATTACTCTAATGACCCATTCAGCGTTAAATAATACCCCAAAATCATGCAGCAATCGGAAATTTTCAAGTAACTGTGCTGGTTTTTGCTAACTTTAAAATTTAATTGTCATTTATGTGTCAATTCCACTTGAAGCCTCCCTCCCGAACCTTCAATATTGTTATTTTGTAACAAAAACCAGGTTAGCGTACACTGCCCACATTTGCATATGCAATTCATCTATCAATTCTACGTAAAACAAATGTTGATATATAGTCTTGTAATTAGAGAAATATGTTGGGGCTGTATAGTTACTAGGACATCCTAATCATGTAAATTTTAAAAACATTTACATCAACATCCATATACTCTTTAAGACTCTGACAAACAGTTGAGAGAAAACCATCAATCAAAATATCAGTACTTCTTAGTACTTACTCTGTTTTTATTTTATGGCCTCTTCAGTAACTTTAACTATATGGTACTTCCCACTCCCTGAATGTGCCACTATTGCTAATTAGATTGCCCATAGATCTGAAGAGTTGGTGTATAACCATTTAGCATTAACGGATAAGGTTTACACCAAAAATGCAAAAATGGTTGGAAACTACGTCAAACGATTCCAAGGGGAATCATCCCAATTGACTGAACAATACATTTTGTTCCATGGCTACAAAAGGTCCCCCGTAATAATGAGAGTGGCACTGGGCTCAAGTCGTAACGATATTAACAGCACCGGTCGAAGAGAGAGGGGAACTAGGTAATTCGGCTTAATCAGTTTGATGTAACAACCCTGAAACGGTGATAGGGGAGCCCTTAAGGTCACCAAAGCGGAAATAACCTGAGCACACGTGTCCGCGAAGCGGCGACACGTGTCAAGACAATCACCACCCATCTTGCTCCCTGTACCCGGAACCACCCCTCTTTCAACTTCTTAAGTCTCGGGGTTTTTCCCTTTTTCAGGGGACGTGACTCAGAAGATGCTGGAATTAAATACGTGATCACACCTCCAAACAAGATCATAAGGTGCTCAGCTCCCCCGGTTAATCTCTCTCTTAGAGGAATCTTCCTTCTCTCAGTTGATCCTCTGCAAACTGTTTCAGCTCTTCCCGGTCTTTGAAATTAACGTCGGATGTCCGTTAATACTTTTCTATCGCATCAAAACAAAGAAAGTATACTTTATTCGAAAACCAACCTAGCATGTCAACAATGGATTTTCGGTCCAGAAGTTTGAAAAACTCCCAGCAAAATTACCTGTACAAAAACCATTAAAACCTCATAAAAATATCGAAATCTACCAAAATAAAAATCAAATTTCTTTTTAAGGAAGATTATAATTTTGGAATGTTTTAAATTGAATAAATATATCGAAAATTCTAGAAAACTTATTTTATTTTATTTTTTGATTTGATAACCTTTGCATTTGCAAATTTTTATCAAAAAGATCCACAGTATCTACACAAGCAGACACAGTTCAATGTTGTGTTAGATGCTTTAAGAAAATAGTGATGATGCATTACATGTTTTTGAAACTTTTACCAAATCCTTCTCATTCTGATTGTGTTTTTATGCATTACCAAGATTGTAGAGCTAGTGAGAAGGAGTGAGGGTGAGAGAATAGGAGTAAGACGTCATCTTCTTTTTCGATTTTATTTCTTTATTTTTCAGGTTGCACCACATGTTTCGCCTATACTGTCTCGTATATTGGTATCGGGATACTAATATAAAAAGTTTATGACCTTAAGTTTATAGTTATGTAAAAACTAAGGGGAGGAATGAGAATCATCTACTGGTAAAAAGTAGGAGATATTCACGTTTGTCTATTCCTCCATTTTCCTTTCATCATTAATTTATGAATTAAATCTCTTGTAAGAGTTGTGGTAGGCGAGGCTGAGGAGACTGACTACATACTACTCATTTCCCTCCTCCCCCTTTGAACGTAACCACAAGCATAAGGTCTTAATTTTGTTATTTTAGTTTTTCAACGCACGAAAAGGCCACTGGAGGCGAAACATGTATTGCAACCTGTGAGGTGATGGAAAGGTATAGTTACCCCTTCCATTGAGTTGAATGCGTTTTAATGTTTCGACACGTTCAGAGGATGACCCAGACGCTTGGAGGTGGCTGATTCATCTCCCAAGGCCACAGATTCAAGAATCGGGAAGGCCCAATTAACTATATCCATCTCAAACCTAAAAAATAGGAGAAGAGGAAATCATATTTTCACCCTCCCACCTATTATTTCTTATGAAAGCCAACTATGGACCCAAATATCCTCAATAAGTTTTACTCTCCTTAATTTCGTGGCAACTGCTTCGATGGTGGGTAATAACCAAATTGGGTGTGCCAGGTATCTAAAAGAATTTTAAAGCTGCAGTTGAATCTATAGCATTAAAGTCTTCAGTCAGTTTTATCCGTCAGGAGTGCAAAGAAATACACAGGAACACAATAAGATGGGTTTGGAGGCTTCAAGTTTTTCGGTTTCCTTACTTCCTTTGTGGGCTTGGCAGTTAACGCATCATGAGGATTTAATGCTCATTCTGGGAGGGCAGAGAAGGCAGCATCGATGATTACAAGACGATTATCTAAATACTCTAGCCACCTCTGTACTACATTGTGGATCTTGATTTCTTGCTTTGGTCCACTAGAGGTAAACACCATCATTGCTTTGTTCTGCTTGTCTATCATAGAATATGCTGACATACAGAAAACTTTCCGATAAACACAACCATACATAGGTTAAATCTTATGCTTAAACTCGCCAAAATATGGTGGAGTCCAGGAATCTGTGAATGGGAGTTGGAAGAGATTGCAATCTTTGGTCGAAATTGAGGCGGTGTTGGTACTGGCTTCCAAGTGTGTACAACCTACTCTGGCCCCTACAGCCAAAGCCCAGCTTTTATTGGTGGTTTTCACGTCAGAGTCGCTTTCAAATGGCAGCTCCCTGTTTGAAACTGCCATATTTTGATCATTTCTGACTTCCTGACAGTGAGCACTGTCGGTGTCTGCCAGTAATAGCTGTCGTTGAGATGGTTGGTCACAGTAACCCTGAAAATCCATTCAAAACGAAGTTAGACTTTCTGTATATTAGTTTGTTTCGCTGAGTCTTTTATCGGCATCGCTGTCAGTTATTGGTATTAGATGAAGGAGTTCCCTCGTTCTACTTTCGTCAAACGAATCGTTGTCAAATGATCGTCGTCCAAGAAAGCGGGATGAAATCTGGAAATTGGTTTTTGAAACGTGTATTAATAAGACACCGATACGCAAGGATTACTTTGTTAAGGTGGATATAGGACATTTGAAAAACACATTAGATCTAAACCCAGAACACAAAAACATCAATCAGTTTCCAAAGCTAACGTCATATTCAGTGAGCAACCAGAGCGAAACATCGAAACACATTCCGTAAGAAAGGTTCTCTCAGACTTGGGTTTCCGCTTGAAGTATTTTCTTTATACCGATCTTATTGCCTCTCGCCCGCTACTATTCTCATATGTCCCATTTTCGATTTTACGATTGTCTGAACAATTTACTCAATTTAATATTGATTCTAGAATTCGGTACACCGACACTGGTTATCCCTTCTTTGACTCTTGGTCCTGATGCTAGTATTGCAAATGAACTTGTGTAAACGAAAATTAAATATTAAAATCACTTGATATGAATAAAATGGAAACTTGTGGATAACGGCGGTAAAAAGTACTACAACACCTTCACTCCGTATCTGGACAATGAACAGTGTGATTGCATATCCGATTCGCCGTTAATGTACAACTTCACAATCAGCCGCCAACAGATTCAACAACAAGATGTCTATTGAAGTATTACACAATTATCGCATTGAACTTACGGAGTAACTGAATACTGAAAAGGTGAAGTTGATTCATAAAATTCATTGTTAGTTTAGCGGTAGGTTCTTTACTGGCTGGAGTAAAACCATACCTAACTTCATTTTCAACACAGCTTGTAGTTCCACTAAGTCATCGTTTTCCAATTTTCCCCTTCATCAATCAATTGATGCGATTCTAATTGAAACTTAATTCAAATTAGTTGTTGTGAACACGACAATTAGTTAAGGACTTAAGGAGGGAAGAGAGTGAGAGAGAAAGAGAGAGAGAATGTGCATTTATCGGAAAAACTTTAACAAAACACAAATACAAAAAATACACTATCCGCACCACATAGTGTTGATGTGTGCTGGATACTACAATGATGAATATCGAATAGCTCAACGCTGAGTAGTCTTGTGTTCTTACGACTTCTTGCCGAAATCTGTATTAATTTATTATGTATTTATTGTGATATACGTCAACTATGATCAGAAATTTATTGATGTGGGTTTTGTGTCTATTTGTTGCAGTTGTGGAGCCGACCGAAAATGATGGAATTCACGGGGAACGTTTGCTCGATAGATTGGTCCGGATCGACAGAATAAATTAACGTTTCCAGTGCACTGAACGATGTGGGAGATCCCGGATGACATTGCAGTGCCCACATCGCTTCTTCAAGTGAGCGAAAACTTGCCGCCCGCGCGCCCGATATGGACCGTTCCTGTTACCGAGAACGGTTCTTTCGTTACCAACTTTACGACACCTTTGCCCGACGAGGTGCCTTTCGCGGTTCCCTTCGTTCCAGAAGAAGATTTGGATCGGGAGCTATTTCAAGGATACCCTACGTCCCTCTTGACTATCGCCACTGTCTTCTGTTTGCTCTTCATGCTTGTGGGGATTCCGGGTAACCTGATCACCATCATCGCTCTCTTCAGATGCAAAAAGGTATGTTTATGCATTATATCACAACTTTCATTATTTTCGTTGAGTAAAATTTTGTATTTTCTAGTGAATTTCATATTGAGACACTAAGTAGGTAATTGAGCCCATTAGAATAAAATCATGCTAAATCCATTTTTCAAAATCTAGCAGGAGAACCAAAAAACCTGAAAAATCTTAATTCCAAACAGTGTTTCCAATATTTCTCGATCGAAGTGGCATCAATAGATGATCCAAAATGGCACAATATTTTTATACAGGGTGTCCCGCACTTAGTGTAAAAAAAAAAAATTGGGTGAAACTACATGAAAAATGGAGTAAATCGCCGCCAACCGCGATTTTTTTTCTCAACCCGTTGCTGAGATATGCTATTTTTAAGAGTTTTTTCAAAAAATCGCGTTTTTCGCCATTAAAACGCTTTTTTTTCGGGAAATTCCCAACATTTTTGCACATTTGACCACATTTTCGGAATCTGCGTTAAATTTCCTATAAGATGAAGTTACTTTGATTTCCAAAACGCATCTCCCAAACACCGAAATTTTCAATCAAAGATGAACATTTTTCGCAAAGTGAAATTTTTCAAAAACTTGGAACGCTTGGCGTGACCGCAAAAATAATTTTTTTCGTTGTCAAATTTGATTAAAACTTTTCCCACTTCTAAGCTTTCCAACGGCGTCTCAACCATTTAATTCTGATTGGAATTGACGGAGAAATTAAAGTTCGAATGCCAGAAAACGTGTAGTTCGTTTTAACGTAAGTTGGTAGGTGACGTACGATATGGGCCACAGAAACTGATTTTTCTCGATTTCAATTAATGTTTTCCGGCATTCAACCACAGGTTCGAATTGGGCGTTAAATTTCCTGCAAGAAGAGGTTCATTTTGTTTCCAAAATCCGTGATTCATAGAATTCTGCAATCCAATGATTACTATCCCTACCATTTCACACCAGTTCAGGGACTCCTACCGAACGACGAAGTTCCGAGAGTCCAGTTTTGCAGGTGGCTGTTGAACAGGGACATCGAAACATCCGGCATCAGAAACAATGGAGGACATTTTGAGAACGTATTGTGAGTTCCTTTATTAGGCCAGTGAGCAAATTCAACGTTAATTTTTTTACTATTCATCTTGTACATATCGTTCATTTTTAATGTAAATAAATTTCCATGTAGTTTCACCCAATTTCCATGTAGTTTCACCCAATTTTTTTTTTACACTAAGTGCGGGACACCCTGTATATAGACCATTTATACCCTTCAAATTTGCAAAAATTTACAATTTTAGTTTGAATTTAACAAGTCTTGATGCTAATTGATTCTAGATTCTTCATTTTTCCCAAAATATTCCTCTATTTTAGGTACTCTTGTCACCATTTTTCGGTAAGGCTTGTAAATAGTTCTTAAAGGATTTAATCATATTCCTTCATACACCCATAACAGAACCATTATGATTGGAAAATATACCAGATTTCATATCACATTAAAGTATTATATTTTATTGGTCACATCTTAGAAATTTGAAATTGAAATTTTATGAAGCGAATCTAGTGTTAAATAATGGGGACAGGTTGTCCGAGCGAGCTAAGGCATCAGTCCTTTGGCTGTTTACTTTCAGTGGGAGTGCTGATTAGCCCGGTTCGAATCCGGCAGGCACCAATGAATAAGGCCAAAATCCTATCAAGTGTTGTATACCTGTCCTGTCGTTAGACAGTTCACCTCTGATCTCGATATCACGTAAATCCAAATTGCTCCCAACCCAGGGGTGTGAGCCAATGGGAAGCCACGAGCGAAATCGTCTGACCTAGTTCCTATCCTCTCTAGAGGACGGCTGGCGACGTCCGCGACACCTCCGGGTAGTCGGACGAAAATCCAAGGTGAAATTCCTTGTTTACTTTACTAGTGTTAAATAAGAAACAGTTCCACGATAAACACTTGAATTTACAAAGTTCTGCACCACGCCCTTTGGATGTTAACGACGAGTATACGCTTGTGCGTGCCTGGCTTCAACAATCGTCAACAAACGACTTAGTTACACAACTTTGGATATAGTAGATTCTGGTGGTAACTTGGCCTTTCTGAAGTGATTTTGAATGAGTTGTATCGGGTTTTGATCGAAAGTCGTTCTGCAAATTGACAAATGGCAACCTAAACTTTAAGCTTTAGAAAAAAAAAAATTAAAATTATTGATTTAGCACGTTCTGATTTTGAAGGCCTCTATTGAGCCCTGACGATGATCTGTGCTTAACGAATTGTCACTTCAGGGAAAATACATATTAAGTTATAATATTATCCATCTAAACAGCAACAGCAGTAAGTACAGTTATTTATGATTTTATAACAGGACGTCAGAATGTAAGGGCTCAAGGGCTAGAATTCATTAATGAGAAAAAAACGAGTTACCAAAGTCGACCAAAATCATCACCTTTATGCCCTAAAAGTTTTTGAAGTATTGATTATTCTACATTTCTACCATCATAATCTTGATGCATGTTTTTTTTTTCTTTTTGCAAAATTGTGTACAATGTTGAACATTATGTGTACATTGGACTGCTGCTGGAGTGTTGCTTTTTCCTTTAAACTTGAACCAACGAATTGTTAGGAGGTGGTTCAAATTCTTCCGTCAACGATTTTGCTCGGAACGCTTGTTATCATCAATGTTCACTAATGGGTTAACATGAGCCCAAAAACACAGCTTTTCAGTATTTCGATATAGAGTTCGGAAGTTAGTTTTTTCAATGTTTAGTGACGTTTAATTTCACCAACCGATTCTCGAAATTTTAATTTGACCTTCCGAGTTGCTGTGCTTTCAACTTTTTCTTCCCAATGTTGGATAAATAGCTTGAGTTTGCTCGAAAGTCTAAAATTAGTCACGGAAGTGCTCGAAAGCTCTATATTCCTTCATTTAACGTCAAGGGCTAAAATTTCCTAGAACATCATTCCAAAAACTTTCATTAAAGGGTGTTTTTTTCTCGTCGGATTGTGATTGATTTCATTTTAGCTAATCGAATGAGACCACCGGCGTTCGTACGACTGACAATTAACGACCTGCTCGAGATCCTCCATTAATTGTTATTTTTAAACGGAGGGTATTGCGACAACTATCTAAGGAATAAAGCAGCAGTAAAATTTTAAAACCACTTGTAAAGCTGTAAACCAATGTTGAAGCTGTTCGATTAATGTCGATGAGTTTCTTATAGATATAAACATTAACAAAAATCTCTTGTGAAAGTCATTACGAAAATAGATAGGGAGATTAATAATAAAGAGCGATTTCTAACATTAACCGTGACAGTAATAACCGTATTCCAATGTACCTAATATAAATTGATTGGCAATTTAGAATTTGTATAGCGCTATGTAAAAACTCCTTTCTCTTACATACGCAAAAGCAGAGTGATTTCGTTGAAAATTCTTTTCATTTATGAGGTATTCATGCAAATATATTTTAAACATAACTTACATATATTGAATAAATAGCTGTAGTGGCCACAATCTTCAATGACGCCAAAAGTTTTAAGTTATTAGATTAAGGGTCACAACGTAATGTGAGCTTGTAGTCCACCCATTGTACCGAACGCTGTGATATCGTTTTTCTCTTTGAAGGACTCCCTTACCAAGAATTATGTAACAAGGTGTTTGTGCATGAAAAAGCATTATCTTGACCGATTAGAGTTGCGATACCAAAAATGACCATCAATCGGTGGGCTTGGGGCTGAATGCATAGTCCTTACTTAGTCGAGAAAACGTGGCAAATTATTACAAAAACGTTTGTTATTTCAGTATTAGATACACCTTCTGCGTAAATCTCTGATCTATGAATATTAGATGCGATCTGGGGAGCATTATCTAAATCCGGCGCCTCGGCGTCAGCTACGCGGTTGTGAGTGTGATGGAATGGTATAGTTACCCCTTCCAAAGAGGAGGATGCGGATATTTTTGCTCCGCCAAGCTCAGAGGATGAACCAGACGCTTGAGAACGTCTGATTCATCTCCGAAGGCCCGACCACCTATCCATCACCGGTTTTTCAGAAAACAGTCTACAACCCGAACTAACGGATAAATTAATCTAACGGATAAATTCTCATGGTCTCATTCGATTCAGAGAACTAATTTCTATCAGAATCAAACAAAATCTTACATCAAATTTTCCTGAGATGTCGATTATTTGAGCGATTAAACCTTAAATGTAATCGCTTGAAGTTTATTGATCAAGATGCCGAGATTACTGGCATATTTCGGATAAATATTGGATTTTAGAGCAAAATTTCGTAAACTTTGGTCCAGTTGTTTCGGAGAAAAGCTTTGGATAGCGGAAGGACGGACTTTTTTCATTCGATTTTCGGATTCCACACTTCTAGAAACGTAAACCCACAATTTTTAAGGCTGGTTAAACATTTGTTTTCTTGGTCAATCACAAAGGGCTGTCATTGAAAATAATAAACTAACAGCAAGGAATAATATGAAAATTGAAGAATTTTTTGTTTTTGTTATTGATTGACATCCATTGGTGTCAGTAATATGTTAAGAAGGAACTAAGGTCGCCTTTTAAATGAATAGCTTTTCAACTTCCAAGTTCATAAAATTAGTTGGGTAGTTGATTTTATGCTTACTTCTGCGATGTCGCGTTTCGGGCATGAATATTTATAGAAGATTATAATTTGCCATACGGGAAACCAAAACTTCGTATGAGCCCGCATTTCGTTAGATGGGGCACGAGGACAAAAGGCCACAACGAGGTATAAATTCACAGGATGGCTAAGGGCTGTTCGCCTTTTCGCTTTCCGAAAGAAGAAAGAACAGTTGGCGTGAATAATGAACCGCCCCTCTCCTGCCCACCCCTCCTCCAAACTGGCAATAAGGCGTGAAAAACAAAAGAAGGAGGACCGAAACAAATGACCTGATGAAAAGGAAGAAGGAGATAAAGAAAGTCCCTTGTGATTGGGGTAGCGTTCGAAAGGAGACGTCGAACCCATAAGGAGAATACATCATTCGAACCATTTGCTGCGCCTCCATCCATTACAATGAAATATGCCCTTTTTCTAGAAAAGAAAAACGAAAAACCCTTTTGCAAGATATCTAATAAGTTAACTGTAATTGCCACTTTTGAATTATGGGGCTGACCTGGTCGAGAAATCTCTGAGAAGATAACAACTGGGTATCTTAAATCATGTCTGAGGTAAGTCGCGAGACGAATATGATCTGGTGAAATGTTTAAGAACTTCATATTTAGAAAGATAAATGAGATTTTACCGACAATAATTGTCAAATCGGTCGGAAAACTATCAATTACTGGCTTTCATTTATCTAATGTTAAGATGAATGGTTTTGCATCGTTTCTATTCTTTAATATACTAAATGAAATAATACTATATCATGCATTTTCGAAACCCTTTGATTTGTCATATGCATTGTATAGATTTACATATAGAGAGAGACCAGAGATGTATTAATAATTTTGCTAGTATAGAGCAAAGAGGTCAAGTGAATATTTGAAAGATAAAGCAGTTCATTAGCAGGATCTGCTACCATACAACACAGAAGTTTTGCTTATTCCTTATAAGCAATTAGCAGTAAGTTAGGAACTTAGCGAGGATTCCCTGGGTGCCAAAAGGCTCCAGATACGACCTCAGAGACAGCAGTATCAAGAAACGGAGAGAGAGCGAGAGAGAGAGCGAGAGAGAGAGAGAGAGAGAGAGAGAGAGAGAGAGAGAGAGAGAGAAAAGAGGTTGAATGAAATTTTTGTTGCTGAAGATTTCAAAATATTTTGCTACATGTATAGCTCATAAAGTTTCATATAGAAACGTAGCAGGTTAAATAAAAAAAGAAGAGTCTAGATTTCTCCACCTAATATACTCGTATAGGTGTACACACAATCTCTTTCCCCAGATTCGAACTTTTTGCCTGAAAATGAATGTCCACGTGTGCCAACTTGGCAAAGATCACTGACCAGCTTAGATTTTCCGTTTCTGATGATTGTATCACAAAGAAACAAAATATCCTTTTACTCTTGTTAACTCCGGCTTTACGTAAATAGGTACCGGAGGGTTATAATAGGATTATTTCCTTCTGAGTTAACTTGCTTAATTAAACCACAATGATTGCTCAGAATCATTATAACCGTTCTGCGCAACGTAATGAGTCATAACATGAGGTCTTACAGGTTCTGATATTGGCGGCTTTGAGGTGATTTGCTTTAAACCTGTCCTCTCCGCTAAATCGCTCTATAGAATTGACTAAATAATGATTTAAAATATCGCTATTCGTAACGATTAAAGTATTCGGGGGCACGGATTCATGCATGTTCAAATGCAATGAAATCCTCACAGCGACATCCGTAAACTTCATAAAAATTAAAAATCGTTGAGGGCGGAGGCAAGACCTTCATGGTTGTCGCTTGCAAGCTCTTATTCGGATGTAATACACTGTTGTATACTGAATAACTTAAGACCTAGCTAAATGAGTACTGAAATCAAATTCTTGCTGAATCCGTAAAAGTTCTAACACATTTGAATGATATTAACATATTAGCTGAGGTGCTTTGTCCGTAACATCGATGTTTTTACCCAATTGAGTGTAATAAAGTACAAGAAAAAATGTGGTGGGTTGCAAGCAGATGTCAACGCTGCAAACACCAGTGAAAATACATTTCTCTAACAAGGTGTTTGAGAACACAGTACGTAATAGAAATAGGTACTTAAATTCAAGTCGCCTTGTCTCACGCTTAAGTTCCAACTAATGTCAATTAGCTTATGTCGAGTTATTCTTGACCGGTACTTTTAATCCTCGAAGAATGAGGATAATTGCAGTGGGAAGGGGCAACAATTGACTAATGTTACTTGAAAATTACTCATTCAGGTAGACAGTATTTGCGCTAACCTTGATAGATGGTTCCACCTAAGCTACACTATTACTGACATTTGTTCACAGTATCGTCCAATTGGTGAAGTTGGTAAGTTGAGCACACACCAGACAAAACTATATTTCTACTGTTACCTAGTCTCTTTCCAAAAATCATTAACAACCGAAGTATTGCAAGACCATTGAATGTTATTTAGAGTTACCGTTACATTCTCCATTACTTTGGAGAGTTCAATGCCTCGAAAATGTTACGAAAGGACTTTTTTTAGGGTGGAAAGTTTTTCTTAATAATTGAGAATTAAGAATTATTCTTCTTTTCTTCATATAATACTGTTTTCTAATAGCCATTCATTCGCCTGAGCGGTAAAAAACCAATCATCAATAGATCATTTTCAGTCGATAAGCTCTATTTTTTTATTGGTTTCTTCCCGTCGAATACCGATCGGACCTGAATGTGGTCACTCTTTTTCAACTCGGGTGCCTAGTAAGGATGTCGACTATCTAAGTACACCTTTATTCTTCTACGGTATTTATCCACAGCTTCAATAACATGGGGTGAATCTTTTGGCACTGTTTCTGACGCTCGATAAGCTTCTACATAGCGAAACTTCTCCAAATGGCAGGAAATGTGAGGAATAGCCACTTACAGCCGAAAATGCACAGTTTGATGGTTTACAGATACCTCCAGGCACATTTTTCAACCTCCTTTGAATTTGAGGTACAAGCTCGGAAATCACTTCAAGTTTGAAGAAAAATACACTGGAATTATGATTTTTCTCCCTACAATGTCTTTCAATGCTCTAGAACCGGTGAACTGAAGACCATTATCGGAGTTTCTTAACCTTATTTATGAAGTGAATCGACAAAATAACTGATGATAACTGATGTTTGTCTAATCTTATTGGTGAAAACCATTCTAGAATATTCGTAAATCACAGTAAGGAATGATCTCATCAACCGAGTCCTTCAGATCGTCTTGAGATTCTTCTAAATCAATATGGAGGTAATGAAACTGTACTTAAGCTGTTGAAGGAATCACCATCTAATCTGCTTTGGGCCAGAAATTGAATTTCATATTTTAGCATTCATGGCAGCTAGCAATGTAGTTTTACATATCTCGTTTCGTTCTATTAGTTTCTGCTAAAATATGAAGATTTACATTGTTACAACGTTTTTAAGCAATTATTGGAAAACGACATGAAATTTGACCAAAATCGGTAAGGGTTTTATTTAACATCATTGATTCTCCTCGAAAGGTTCCTTTGTTTATGCAGCTTACGTTGACTACGTGCAGTAATCATAGACCTGTGATATTTGCAACGTTTTAAACTGTAAATACTGAGATGACAGATACTGGCTAACAAAATTTTAGCACTACTTGGGATTACAGAATAATATTTGAAGTAAGCCCAGCTTTATTATACCTAGTTGGAACAAAGAGTAGCGTTTGAGAAAATTCGGGAAGGATGGGACTCGAGTTCGACCCATGTCAACACTCTCGCTAGTATTCAGGATGCGACAGTGCAGTCTGGAATCAGATTTGAAAGGTTTCCAGTTGGAACGAATGTGTATACCGAGAGACAAAATCGGTGTCCAGTCAGTCGTTAATCGAGAACCTCACAATCTGGTTTATCTCGGCTCAGAAGCCAGCCAACCGAGCTGTTCCAGCGACGATCGCGCCGGTTTCAATTGTCAGTCAACTTTCATCGCCAACGAAGAGAACCGAGCTCAATGTGGAGGGTCATTGTGTTGTCTCCTCATGGCTAAGCAATCAGATTTTAGCTATTGCTGCAAACGGCAAAATGCGCGGCGTTTAAATTGTATACATACCGTCCTGCCATTGGTTTTAATTTGCAGGACTAACGTCAGCCAATCGCTCACACGTGGACTGATATAAAAAATATCCGCTATATAGTGGGTTTTAATGATCTCGTTCGAAGTTCTTCCATGACTGGTTTAGAATCAAAGCATCTTGAAACGTGAACAAACCTTAAATTTCAAAGAATTTCTCGACGCTTATATGATTTAAAAAATGTTCGTAATTTCGTCCATCCAAATCCGATTTGAGATATTTAGAAACAATTCTTGAAAATCAATAGATGAAAATAAACGTATTTAGTATTATGAATACATGTATATGTGTGTTTATAAGTATGTGTCGTTCATATTCCTCCTTAAAATCCTGATTGAAAATCCCAAAAAATCAAGCGTTCTAAAAGAAACTAATATTTCATTGTCCAGCGCATTTTCACTACAGTAAAGTGGTGAAATTTCGGAAAAGTATTGAAATTTACGGCTTAATGTCATTGAATTAGTTGAATATACTCTTCAAAAGTACATCAAGCTTGAACGCAGAAAAACTTGATTGATTAAAATAAAAATAATTTAAAAAATTCAAAAGTTGGTTTTGCTTTGTGAACACGTTTATTTGCCATAAAATTTAAAACGAACGATTTATGCGCACTAAGTGCTAAAATTACAAAACTATTTGTCATAAATATAACTTGACAAACGCTACAAATTATTGGACTACGGTTTATTATTTCTAGACTAGATATCCTTCTATGTAAATTACTCATCTTTGTTTATTAGGTAGTCTGGGGTTGGTACGTTAACTAAACTCTGCGTCTCTGCCTTAAAAAATATACGTCACCAGTGTGGATTGATTTGAAAGGAAATTAGCAACATCAGCTCTTCAGCTGATCAGTGTGTCTCTATACCTTGTAGTTGACTTTTTGATGATCTGGATGACTAAAGTCATAAATATAGCTCAGTGTAAACCAACCAGTCTCTCTGTACAAAACAAAAACCGATGTCATATGATTCACAATAAAGTACTGTAATATACAGTATGTACGATCATACTGCATGAGCGGAACATCTTCTCTTGTAGATGAAGAAACTAGATAGAAGCCACACACCGGTCACCTCTTTGTTTATATACTTATGAATTAACTACTATTACTACCTACTACTACTATGAGTTGATAAATTATTTGATGACAAGAACTTACATTACCGGTAGAAGATTCATTAGGTCTATATTGAAGTTCTTGAACTGCTATTTTCTTATCTATATACCAAGTTACTTTTCTGCCAGACGCATTCAATACGGGTTATATACAGGGACGTCAAGACCTCTACACACACTGCGCGATAGTCGGTTATTGCATTCAGCTGATATAATGTTTGTCTTCCACCAACCGAAAATGAAATTGCGACCAAACTGTCCTAAGTTATGAGGTCTCCGACTCCTCCCGGAGAACATTTGATTAAGGCTATACAAAAGATAATCCCTTTTATCACCGGGATCACTCGTCCGGCCTCCAATAACCCGACAATGTTTCAAGCCTGATCACCACATTCAGCTTTATACATCCGCGGAACCAGAGGGATTAGGCGATTGTTCTTACGGTCGACGAACAAGCGGATATGTATACATCACACTTATTGAGAGTGGTGGAATGGTACTATACATCCCCATTCTTATTGATAAATTGATGTTTCCTATAATTTTATATACTAAATATATAATTATATACACTCTTAACAGGTAGACAAACAGATCTATAACATTTAGGTAGGTATCTAAAACCAATAACCAATTTGATTGAGATTTGAGAGGAGTTGAAATTGTGTTTTTCATCGGTAAACATAATTATTGAACATAATAAAAACCAACTATTATTTCCCACAAAAATACTGAAAATCATAGTAAACTAAAAACAAATAAAAACCATAACAAAAGATCTTAAAAATTAAACACAACATTTAATGGTGCTGCGAACGTAAAGTTTTTTCAACATCTGTCTCGTTTTTTAAAACTAAAACTGTTCCTAAAATTTCGAAATGGAGTAAAAATTAATGGACAAATGATTAGTAAAAATATCTTTCAAACCTTAGGTTGAGATGTTTGTAACTCTCGCGAACTAAGCCACGACCAAATGTTTAATTACTCCTTAATTTCGCTGCTCTGGCTTCAGGAGTTTAGTTTACGAGATAGAAATCGACTCGAGAAACAAATAAAATAGTTTAAATCGGCAAGCGTCCCATGTGTTCCGAAATCGATTATAAACATCCTTTTAAATCGCATAAAGCACAAAATTAATGTGTTTCTAATTTCAATTAAAAAACGTTTGGTTCTTGCAGCAAATTTTTATGAGATTTCTCCTTTTAGCACATGTCATGTCAATGGAAAACAAATCTTTATCAACCCCCTTCAAAACTGCAGAAAAATTTCAATTTTCTACTCAATTCTACAGCTAATTTGGAACAATTTTAAAATGTTAAATTATGTATGTTAAAAAAGCTACAAATACCAAACAGATCACTTCAGAAAGTTTTGGTAAATAAATTGGTTTGCTAACTTGGAAGGATCACTGGGATAATGCCCAGCATTCATGAAGAAAAGTTATGATTTGTATTTGTACAGAAAGTGTTTACATACAAGTATAAGCATCCCTTACTAACGACATTTTCTGGTCAAAATAATATGGCAAAATGGTGGAAACGCTGGGAAAACTTTTTCTGGTTTCACTATTGGCTGTCAATCAACATTCAGAAAATTTTTAATGTTTGAAATATCATTCTTGAGGTTCCTTGAGTCCGTAGCTTGACCTTCACTTTGCTCCATAAAATTATTTGCACCTTGCATCATCAATATTTAGTGAAAGAAGTTACGAGTTCTTGCTCGTTAAGATGATAATATACCCAAAAGAATTAAAAGAACTGACGATGAAATCCATTGAAGCCAACGGAAACCAAAAGGAAAGTAAAAGTGCTAATACAACGTCCGAATAAAAAGGAAAAGAAGGAACTCAAGAGAAAAGTTTCCCCGAATGAAGAGAATGGATCCAAATTGAATCCTTACACCGTGGAGCTTCGGTGTTTCGCAAGTTTCAGAAAAGTTAACTTCTACTGCTTTCTGATCAGTTCTTCTTTGCTAGTCACAAGATCGGTTTCAAAAGCTGGAAATACAAAGGAATATCGACAATGGTTTCCGCAGATGCCATATCGGCTGGATATTGCCATGACTTCAACTGATGATTCACTGTATAGTAGCGAGGACTAAACTTGTGATGCTGAATTGAAGATTGTTCAAGGAATTAGTACTGACAAAATCATTGAATGAGTGGTGGTAGAAATTACTCGGTCCAAAAAACTAGCTCATTTTTATTCAAAATACCCTGCTAGCAACGTAAAGCGCACTGAACGAATATGCAATGTATGCCACACATCTTTTTACAATACTCAGCTGAATAGTCCGTTGTTAACTCCTAGAGTTCTCCTTCGGCACATATTCCCCTGGTTTGTGTCACCACAGAATTTGTATTATTCCTCCTTGACTGGATTGACAGCGTTACAGGGCGATGGCGATCTGTCTGCATTAAATCTCACTGTTTATATGTTTCAGAAAACAATAGTACCTTCAAAAACGGAAAGAAAAAATGTGTGGTAAAGTTATGCACTAGTACCTTCAACTTAATACAGAATCTCGACATCACATCTCATTAACCATTTTGATTTAGGTAACTAAATTTAGTGGCGGCTGAACTGTTTTCCATTTGTAAGATCAATTGTAAATCATTTATGGCTCGGCGGTGTATGATTGGATCGGAGAGGACCTGCTCACATCGTGAACCAGCGTGTCTGAACGGGAAAACCGAGAGAGGAAACGACGGTTGAGCGGTTGATTCATGAGGAAGTTGGAACTGAGGAGGAAAGAGCTATCTGAGAGAGGCTGTCGGAAGGGTAGGCAGCTGATTGGGGGCATTGGGGGAGGCGGATGGGATGGGGCTTAAACCCAAGAGGGAATCAAGCAGCAAGGAGGCCTATCTGGGAGCAATCAGTAGAGGGACGTGGCGCGCATGAAACACAACACCCCTTTCTGCCCACCCTCACCTACCCCAACCCTTGTATATCTGCTTTTCCTTCTTCCCTTACAGTTATTAATAGATGGAAACTTGTTGTTTGTTGTACTTAACACCGAAGATAATTTAGTTACAATTATGGGTTTAGGTGTTGATTAAAGCACATGAAATAATTGGTTTACATAATGTTTTTATTTGTATTCGATAACAATAGGTTGGGTAATAGCACAATTATGTTCCGTTCAACAATGTTAAATGTCCGCCGCATAAAATGAAATACATATTTTAACACCTCAATACATGGTTGTATTACCTACTATACAGTACTGCTTAGAAGAACGGTAAAAGTAGGACGTGGAAATATTTACAATTGAAAAAGAAAAATATAACAGCGAGAAATACAATCAAAACCTTTGTTAATCATGAACGAGGATTTTCTTTTCGAAACATTATGAGTCACAAACTATAGGTCCTGGCCGTTCAAAAGGTTGCAATGATCCGATAACTAATTTATAGGGTTGTGTCAGAGATAGTTGACGGGGAGGGACGGATTTAAAAAGGTTGAGCATGGTTCGAGGCGTTTGATGAAGCATGCCAGTTCAATAATCTCAAAAAAGAGGTGCAGTCAATGCGTTCAGAAGTCAAGCCATGGAGGAACACTGCATCCGCAACTTGGCAAAGGGCACAAGGGGAGACAAACATTGTTTCCTTCAATGCCACCTTCTAACTGTAGTTCTCTCGTCGTTGACCACTCTGGAAAGACAAGTAGCACAAAGCTCTAAGCTGAACCTGCTCCACAATTTCCTTGCTTTTGAGCATGTACGAGACAATACTTTTGCTGCTAATAATGTTTCTCAGGTGAAAATGCTTCTTTCGAGGGGGCGGCTCTTTATATTTCTTTAGTTTAGTGGTCTGGATGCCTTTGATAACAGTAGCTACACCTGATTCACAAGGATTCTCTCCGATTCATCAATTCCTGCTGGCGAATGAAATATAAACTGGAAGAGTGATACCTCACTCTCTTACTTTTCCATATTCGAAAAACTCGTCCCCCACGAGATCGTTCTACAATCGAAACTCAACTCCCGTTTATTCTTTCAGTAATAACATCAATATTGTAAAAACCGACCTTAATCATTTCAACATTCTGGATTCCCGGACTTCATCAATTTTACGGTATGTAAAACAACATAGTCTCAACCCCCACGCGGTTCTACGTATTTAAAGAATATACAAATATTAACCTTGTTCCACGAATCTTTCTTCAGTTGTCTCGTATTCAGCTGTAATGAATTGGAATCTACGGAACTGAATTACAAAATTTGAAGAAACCACTGAGAGCACTTTGTGTTTATTCTTTCATCCACTTCACCTGTACCCCTCATTCTTCAAGCAAATAACAGAGAACTGAATAATTGAAATACGTTCATTGCACTTTCATGTACCGGCTCGAAGTTTTGTCAATCTCATTTCTTTTGGACGACATTTTCGGAATCTCCTCACTACACGGACTCAACAAATCTTTTAGGTAAGATTTCGCATATATCGTACCTACGGAGGGAAGCACCATTTACCTACCTAAATGTATCTACATTTTACAACCTTTTCCCCAACCTTTATCAAAACGAGAGGAATTTACCGCAGCTAAACTGCAGTAGCACAGGAATCTGTCCCATCACAAGTAAGATCATGTGATCCAAAGTTAGTTACAAAATTTTAAGGATATTTTTTATTTTTCTTCATAATTTCCTGCATCTTGTACATCATTTATTTGTAAAAATTTGTCACCTACCAGAACAAATATGAGACTTGATTGAATTTAATTTAATCATGTTTTTCTCACTGTGGCCATTCTTTAGAGAACCGTTGGTTCATCCCTAACGAAATACTTTCCAGATTTGACCCCTTCAGACCTCAGTCTTTTCTGTCATAGAAATTTTTTTCATCTTATCTGATCTCTACAAGCCTATAGATGATCTATGGTTTTTACAGATTTTGATCACCACTGGCTGATAACGTTATCAAATCGAGTTGTATGTGACCCACCAGGTCTGGGAGCAACCCAAAATCCGCAAATTTACAACTTATGAAGTGAGACATGAGGGAGCATTCTTCAAACGTTTTAAAGCCATCAATGTGAATCATTTATTAAAAATAGTTGATAATTAATTTACTACGTTTTTTCTTTTTCAAGTTTGTTGATTACCATCTGCGGATATATTTCCATACAAGGTCGCCAAAATTAAGTGCGTAGGAGTTTTTTCACAGTTGGTATTCGCAAAATCCCAAGTGTTTTCCTTCGGTTAACTCCATGTCCAGATAACTTTTGATCCCATCTCCTTGATGGCGACCAAGGATGTGAATTCTGCATCCAGCTGATGGTCAAGATCCTTTAAGACCGACATGTGTTGCCTTCTTTTTCAATTACTTACTCATCGTTACTACAGATGTGTTTAATATTAACAAAGACATGTTTACTAACGTATGGTCTCCGGCATTTTATCTACCGTAAACTTAGTGTTCTTTTCGCAGTGCCAAACTCAGATATTGACAGATTTGGATGTCAAACGGACGCTATTCCGTCTAAATCTTTTACTGTAGTCGTGACCTGACCTCGATTTTTTAAGGAAGCATTACACCATTATTGAGGTGTTGTTGTAGCTACACAATCTACTACCGTTTTATTGATGGCTAAAGGTTGATTTGTGATGTACACCTAGTGCCCTCAACTCAGCCTGATATACATTTCAAGAAACACTAAACCCGAACAGTATTTACACTTTATGTTGACTTCCCTTTATTATACTGTATGTCCCAGGAGTTATGCACAATCCGACTCCTAAGTGTTCTAAAACTCATTTCCGAACAGAAATGCCTCCTAGCAATTTTTCGCCCGAGGCCTCGTTTCCGAGTTATTCGTGATTTAAGGATTTTTTTCGTGTTAAGTCATTAAAACTGTCATAACTCCCTTAATTTTCAATACAGCTCAAATATGATGACACCGTTGGAAAGAGCATCAAATTTTCTATCTATTTGATGTCAGAAAACATTTTTTTACTGCGTTGAAGATGTGCGATTGCTGCGCGAAATGGCAGTTTTGTCAAAATCTCAAAATCGCCGGTTTTTCATCTCGCCTAGAAACCCCATTAATGCTTGACGCAGAACTGTGCAGGCCAGGTAAAACGTGCGCCAAAATGTCAGCTTTCCAACGGTGAAGTCGTTTTGGTTTTTACAAATATTTTTAGTTAAGGAAATGGTGTTAAACTGCAGAAAAACGTGTGTTTCTGTTAAAATTGAGGTTTTTCCAAAAGTCTCGACGAAAAAAGGTTGGAGGCGGGATATACGTAACTTTTCTCGCTGAATCGAATGGTGACAACGCCATACCTCTCAAGTGACGATTTAAGTTAGTTTTGTCGGATGCGTAAACCCGTTCGTTTGTGAACAGAGTCTACGGCATTCTTGAGCTGTCCTGCCAAAGTCAGGATTATCAAAAAGCCGAGAGACGGCATTTTGACAAAACTGCCATTTCGCGCAGCAATTGCACATCTTCAATGCAATAAAAAAAAAAAAAAAAAAAAAAAAAAAAAAATTTTCTGATATCAAATAGATAGAAAATGTAACGCTCTTCGGAGAAAGCTACGGAGGAGGCATTGTCTTGGTCAGGGGCAAGATATGCAATGACCCGCACGACCTCCGGGTCTTGAAGGAGGGGTTGCTTTGTGCGCCGTGTATTACCAACCCCATTCTGATTTGGCAGTAGCATTGGGTGGTGCAATGTTGATGTTGATGGTTGCTTCAGATCAAATCAGTTTTAGTAAAATGTTTGCTAACTCAAACTTGTTATCCAGTTGTAGGACAATGGTAAGATATTGGGGTTTAAATCGAGTTCACATAAGTAGTTAGAGTTTAAACAAGATTGTTAAGATATAAACCAAAAAACGCTGCAAATTCTTTCACTGGGGTTTATTATTCAATTGGCTTGCGTTCATGATTTGAATTTCTACTAAACTTTGGAGTGTGCGTGTTTCACAGGTGATAGAGCGATTATTGAATTTCAGAAGGCACACGAACATGATCAACTGAACAATCCAAATAGGTATTTTGGTTGAGAACAGATTTACGTCCTCTATGCATATCTCCTGAAATTCAATAATCGCCCTATCCTGTAAAACACGCACACTCCAAAGCTTAGTAGAAATTCAAATCATGAACGCAAGCCAATTGAATCATAAACCCCAGTGAAAGAATTTGCAGCGTTTTTTATTGAACCTCAATACCCCCCCCCCCACAATAAAAACATCTATAATTTATCAAGTTCTTAGCACTTTATATTAAAACTTTATTAAATCCAAATTTAAACGATGTAGCCAAAGGTAGACAGACTTAGAGGAGGCACACAAATATCATCAACTGATCAATCCAAATAGGTGTTTTGGATGAGTACCGATTTACGTGGTCTATGCATATCTCCTGAAATTCAATAATCGCTCTATCACCTGTAAAACACGCACACTCCGAAGCTTAGTAAGATTCAAATCATGAACACCGTTAAGCCAATTGAATAATAAACCCCAGTGAAAGAATACTTATTTACCCCAGTAATAATATGGAATAATAAACCCCAGAAATAATATTGAATAATATTTACCTATATATTATCTCGCATATCAGAATGCTTCAACCCGTGTATCGGCTACTAACTACATTACAAGTATTCACATCGGCTATCACTCCAGTATCCACATTCACTACAACTCGACGCTATCGGCCGGACATCACTAGGTTACAAACAAACAATAATAAACCAAAAAACGCAAATATTGGCACCATCAATCGGGCCATACGTCGGGAATGGTTTGACCTACGGACCTGGGGAGGAGCTCATTCGATTCCTGACGGTATGTTCTTAAAATAACTTTACATTCATGCCGCTTGGACTTGTTTTGAGGTTTCTAGGGATTTTACAAAACTTTGACAGCCCTTGAAGGGCACTTTAAATTGAGTGAGAGAGCTGGCTCAAGAATTGGAGCATCGTCGGACCAAGATGGATTTTTCCTGAAAATTTCAGATTTTTTGCTCCAGCCGTTTGGGAGAAATCGTGCGTACGGCGTACGGCGGACGGACGGAAAATTTTTTATTGCAGATTCGGATTCTACACCCTTTGAAACGTAAACAATAAAAATGTCAGGGGGGTTAGATTTTTTTTTTTTTTTTTTTTTTTTTTTTTGCAGAGCGATTACAATGGTATAATATTGAACAATAAACCAAAATAAATATTCAAAAATTAAAAATGAAAATGAATTTAACTGAATGGAAACGTTGTTTGTGAACAAAATAAAGATAGAGTTTAAAAAATTTAAAATATAAACCAAAAAATAAATGTTCAAAAATTAAAAAAATGAATTTATAGAATGGAAACGTTCGTTTGTGAACAGCATCTACGGCATTCCTAAGCTGTCCAGCCAAAGCCAGGATAATCGAAGAGCTATTGTTTGTGTTCATTCAAGATTTAGTTGCTTTCAGCAGAGTAGCATTACCACAAGTGAGTATGTTGACATGATTTTTGAATACGGTTTTGCCAATTGTAATGCTTCTGAAACAGGATGGGAGTCACACTCCTCCTGTGTACAACTCACACCATTGCGAACACGTCGGATAGTATGAGGAAAAAATATTTGTAGATCAAACAATAGCCGTCTTTCGGCTCTTCGATTATCTTCACTTTGGCCGGTCAGCTTAGAAATGCCGTGGACGCTGTTCAAAAACGAACGGGTTTACGCACCCGACAAAACTAACTTAAATCGTCACTTGAGAGGTATGGCGTTGTCACCATTCGATTCAGCGAGAAAAGTTACGTATATCCCGCCTCCAACCTTTTTTCGTCGAGACTTTTGGAAAAACCTCAATTTTAACAGAAAACACACGTTTTTCTGCAGTTAAACACCATTTCCTTAACTACAACATTTTTTTAAAACCAAAACGACTACACCGTTGGAAAGCTGACATTTTGGCGCACGTTTTACCAGGCCTGCACAGTTCTGCGTCAAGCATTAATGGGGTTTCTAGGCAAGATGAAAAACGGGCGATTTTGAGATTTTGACAATATTGTCATTTCGTGCGGCAATCGCTCATCTTCAATGCAATAAAAAAAAAAAGAAAAAAATCAAATAGATAGAAAATTTAACGCTCTTTCTAACGGTGTCATCAAATTTGAGCTATCTCTACAATTGAGGGAGTTATAATAGTTTTAATGACATCAGATCGAAAACACGAAAAAATTTTATATCGCGAATAGCTCGGAAACGAGGCCTTTTTGTTCTGAAATGAGTTTTAGAACACGTAGGAGTTGAATTGTGCATAACTCCTGGGACACCCTGTATATTACAGAAAACATAAAATCTATTAAAAAACCATAAATTTCATGAAGATTTTAAAAAAATAATCGTTTCTCTCACTAATAAAACGTAATGAGAGGGACTATATTCTCAACTACCTCTCTTTTGGACTGCAGGCATTATTATAAGTTGTTAATTACCTAATACTCCTGTACGATTTTTAAAAAGAGTTAATCTTTTTATAGATGAAATCAATATTTTTTAAAGTAACGTTAATCTTTTCACGAATGACTTAAACTTTAAAAAAAAAAAAACGTACACCTTCCTATAGAGGTGGAACAGAGATTGGGTACGTTAGCCAAAAACACAGTGTTAGTAATGGGTAATTCCAAAATCCACAAGGCTCGAGAGTTGAATTTGTTCAAAATGAGCATATAATTGCTACCGCCGTATTTACCCATGTTTAACCCAGCAGAACAAGCACTTTCAAAAATTAAGAATGCGGCTCGGAATCATGAACTTCTCCACGAGTTCATAACTGAGTAGAAGTTATATCCCGAAGAGTCGGAGAAGTTACGCCGAACGAATGTTCCTACTTTGCATTGAACGTGTTCACCAATTTAATTTTATCTGCGAGTAGAGCACGTCTTCATTAGAATTTGTTTACTTCATTATTCATTCATAATTTTTAAAGAGATTGTTTTTGAAGATGTTATTTTTCTTTGTTTGTTTCTGTGCGTTACAAATTGAAGTCATTTCTGCTTCTGTGCTGAAGCAAAAAGATCAAATTTATTCGTAAACCGTTTAAATTTATATTAACTCTATCTGGAAATACTATAAATCAGCCCTTGTTTTTGCAACTTTCCGTGCACTTTTTTCTGCTCTACGTAGGTATTTTGGTTTGGCATAAATGGATCAAAGTTTGAATGCAAACATGATGTGAATAACATAGCAGTAGTTTAGAGTAATCAGCCGAAACGATTGAATCCCTAGATTTCACATCTAAGGAATGTAATGAGTAAGGAGTTCAAAAACTAGCTTAATGTATTAATGGCTGAAATTGAGCTTTTGGTTTCAACAAGTTCAGAATGGCATCAGCTACCGTTTTAGTGGGGTTACAAGGCTCGAAACAATGTAAAATTCCCTCAAAAACAATAGAAAAATCTCGTTACAGCTCCAAAACCAGCTAAAAAAGGCCTTTCTAAAACGGGGTTCCTATCAATTTCCTAGTTTTCACCGTTCCCTCCGTCCTGAACGTTTTCGTCTCTCTTTTGGTGTATCATTAGTGTAGGATATTTTTTAATAGTGAATACCTAATTGGTTAGAAAAAATAAATAAAAATAAGTTATTGAACTAGTTATCTACTCAAATATAGGCACTCGGGAGAATATAGTGCTCAGCTGTCATAATTATCGATTCGATTTTGTGAATCGGTTTGCATAATATGAAGTTGAATGTGTCTTAAATGTGACATTTCTATAATAATTCGCACCATGTAGTTGTATCATTTAAATACCCCAATACTGATTCTGTATTGAAATGTGGCGAAAAGAAAAGGGATACGTTTATATTACGTTTCTCTAAGGTTTGGAAACCTATTCGTCCTCATCAATCCAAATAAACAAGATCAATCCTCGATCGAAGGGGTTTTATTTCCTAATTTATCAGGCGAAGCCCGTCTTCTCCCCTTTGTTTCATTAGTTACTTCGGCACAGTAGCCCAGTTCCGAAATTAATCGCTTCCCTGACCCCGGATGTTTACCAGACCAATTCAAATTTCTGATTGATTTCCTAACCCCATTTACCAACTAATGGGCAAACGGTCTACAAGCATACTTGTACTGTGTTTATCAGAAACTGTGGTAGGGTTTGACAAATAGGTTTGCACACATTGTCTAGCCAAAAATCATTTTTATAAAACAGGCATTCAATAACCCTTAACTTCCTCCTAATCTTGTACAAGCTAAGGTAATAAATTATTTGCCCATAAATCCATGAACCTAAGGTAATACTGAAGTACACGGTGACCACGTGAAGTATTTACATTTTGAGAACAGCAAAATTGTGTTAATTTTATAAACAAAAAGTGTATTTACTTTTCTGATATGTTTGTTAGGATATGCCATTTAATTCAACTTGCCAAAATAAGGTCAGGTTCGAGATAACATGTTATTGCCCCCTTCTTTTTTGAAGAGGATGGCGTTGCGATGACAGTTAACACGAATTGGCACGTGCATATGATGAACGATTTTTTTCTTAGGCCTCGTCCTACGTGAGAGACGGGCGATTTCAGCGTTACTGGCGGTACCAGCGATTCACGCGAGTGCAAGCGTCTGCAGCGGGAAACGCCACTAGTGTCCTATGTGAGGGCGATGCCGCGAATGGAGGAGAGCGCGTTTTACTTAGAATCCATACCTACCGTTTCAGTCAATAAGACGATTGTTTTTTTTTTAAATTTATAACATAGAGACTAGTTTTGTTGGCCTCTAGTAGTCCAGCTCTGCTCAGTTACATTTTCAATAGACGTTTGCAGAGGCATCAATCTCGTGAAATTTATCAATCAAGGATAAATTTGGGGAATTCATTACTCTTCAGCCTATTGTTGAAGAGAGGATTTTTTAAAATCCCATAAGGACGGTTGTTTTCTTAGTTCGTTGATAAGTAACTACAACATTGTTTTGACTAACCTTGCATGCTCTCGAGATTCGATTTTGACTCCAACAGACTTGGACAACTCCAACAACCTTGACAACAGATGTAAAAAATCGCGTGTTTCCAGCAAGATGTAGCTACTGCCCACACACCAAGAGTTTCGATGACGTTGCTGAGAAAATTGTTTCCGGGTCAAATCATTTTACTATTTGGAAATGAGCCCTAGCCTCCTCGTTCTCCCAAAATCAGCAAATCTTTTTGAAGGAGGACGTTTTTCAACTTCGTAATTTGGAAGATTTCACGGAGGCAATTCGTGAAGAGATGGCACAAATCACCGAGGTGACACTACGGCTAGTACGGCAGAGCTTCCTCAACAGAAAACTGCATCAGAGGAGACGGCCGTCACCTTTCTGACTTTATTTCTGCATGTTAAATTAAATGGCATATCCTAACAAACATGTTAGAAAAGTAAATACATTTTTTGTTTAAAAAATTGACACCGTTTTGCTGTTTTCAAAATGTAAATACTTCCCGTGGTCACCCTGTACCTATCATCTTTTTTCGATCCAAATTTTTGTATAACAAACCTCTGACGATAAGCTTCGGAAATTTCGAGTTTGTTGTCGATAAGATCATAAGAAAACTGGACATAGAGAAGTCCCTGAATGCATTGCTTGGGTTTCCATGTGCTCCCGAGCTTACTTAGGAACGGTTATCTTTTTTGATCAAATTGTAGATAGATAATTTGAAGTTTCCTAAATCCTATTTTCAGATGATCTATTTCAGCAAATCGATCAAAAATTGTTCTTCAATAGGTTCCCAACGCTCGACAATTATGTAGTTGATAGCTCGATAACCAATTCTAGGAGATGAGATACATTTACGAATACATGTTAGGGTTTCCAACAGTTTTATCAATGGGTTTGAGAACTAAGTGGCATTGTGGTAACCTCGTATGACATTTGGGTGAAATTCTTTTGATCGAAAAGTTAATCTTTGTCTATTACTGTAAAGGTGGCGTATAAGCGTGGTCGCAAGTAATTGTACCGAGCCCTCTACAAACACTTAACGGTGTTCCTTAGTATCCCTATCCTTGGAGTAATGTTAAAAGAAGAAGCAACCTGGATGTAGGACTTACACGTGTCTTTCTAGGGCGTACAGGGCTGACGACGCTGGAAAATTGCCCGTTATTTATTCCCTTCACCCCGAATGCTTGGTAACTGTCAAGTCTGGTACTCATCACTTGTTCTTTCGGTCGAAATTGCCTGAGGAAGGCCGTTTCCTGGATGTCTAAACTGGGATGACTGTTTTTACTGAGAAGGAAGAGCGAACGGATGAACGAAAGGTTCAGGTGATCTTATTCCAATCATTGACATGAAATCCGTCAATTCCAAATATTAAGACATCAAGTCGATTTAAAACATCCCTAGTTATCAACTATCATGTTTTAATCTTCAGTATTCACCTGTTTTCGAGCATATAATATTTTTACTTGTGATTTGAATTTATTGTTTTCAATGATGAACCTTCGTAATCGACCAAAACAAACACTAGTTAGAACTGTGTACTACTAATCACTTTCTGTCTATCTTGAAGGGTGAAAACAGAGGGTTGAATTAGTTTTAAAATCTTATTGCTCTCATGTTTCTATCTTCGCTATTGGCTAACATTAACTCAGACCATAAGTTATGGATTCGACGATTTTACATAGTGCCACTTAATATTATATTGGACAACTAGTTTCAGTGAAATTCAAGACGGCGCGCAGAGGCCAAAGATGGTTGGAAATACCGAAAAATCCAATTTCGGAAAGAATAGTAATACTCATTGTTGTCTACGTGTACACCCAACATTCGTGTCTCCCAAAATAGGTACCTTTTACAAATCTGATATGGTGAATTAGTAAAGGCGAGGCTAGTTTGCCCTGGTAACAGTCATCGGGGTCTGACAGTTTCGTTGGTAAAGTTGATCAATGTTTCCGCGTAACAAAAAGCTTTAGTATCAGTTATCAGAACCAAATATTTTAGCACGTATAGCCGGACAATGTCATTGATTCCTCATCCATCGTTGCCTTGGAACGAAACTGTGCTAACTCCAGAGCGGTCATTGATTGATAGTTTCAAACTCATGCAGTATACTAATTATTTACAGACACAACACGTCTTGCGTGAACATTATTCTCATATTCTGCGAAAACGTTATTCAGCTACATGTTTACAAATTAAACATTTTAAGGGTATTTGATAGTTTCGCCCATGTGATTCTCGGAACAAGGTAATTGCAATAGTATCGCATCTTTCAATTGAGATAGTGGGACGTCTGTGGGCGAAGTTACACTCATCAATGTAAAACTACATTATAACTGAACTTGAAAGAATGTTGATTTTATACGACACTGGTTAGGCTTGACCTGATTTTCCCTATCAGTATCATCACCAACAAAACTTTACTGTGCATTTCTAGGATTATTCATTCATAGATTTATCCATTACAATTAGGTAACTATTCATTGGTTGAGACCTCCGTGTAACACCTGAATCGAGTGTCAATCCTCATTTGGAAATTGCGTGGACCCACCGTCGAGTACGTTTGTGGGTGATTGTAAGCGTTTGTGTCCCAGCTTCACCGCGCCAATTACAAGTATCATTCTAAATTTTAAAGCCAACGTCCCGTTTTTTAACCCTTGCCTACCTAAATTCATGAACCTCTATCATAATGAGTGTAGAAATCCGTTTCTTTCAATGGCAGGCGTATGAGTCTCATGTGCGGGAATAGCAAGATGCGTGATGCATGTGATTGCATGGGTAAACGCATGCTATGTTTTCCTAATGACAGTTGAGACAACGTTTCAAAAGAATAAGAGGAACACCACATCATAATACCTCCTGTACGCCGAAAACACAAAATATTACTCCAAATATTCGGAATTACTGTTATTAATAAGATAATTCTTGTCACGCGTCTAAAATTTCATCTTTGAAAATAAAATGTGAACAATTTTGGCTGTTTTTAAAGATATCAATAAATTGATTGCTCCAAATTACATGAGCAGTGACCAACGATTAAGTGTTGTATGTAACAATAAAACACCTTCAGCGAATTATAATTCCTGACACTAGTTATTCTCACCATCATTAGTTAACGTAAATAGGCGAAGTTTAACCTGATTCGTTAGAAGATGAAAAACGGTTTTTACCAAACTTTGTAGAGTTCCCATCATAATCTGATGCGAATCGAAATTGGGATTCGTGAGGGTTGGGAGGTCGGAATGTAATACTGACGTCTGTGGAATCCAGTCTCCAATAAAAGGAAAGGTATTAGAGTGAGCGACCCTTTTGGACTTTCAAATGAGAAAATATTCAACCGGAGTATCAGAAAAATTGCAACCACTAACCGGTCAAAGTGTTGTTTTGAATTCCAGCCCTTGTTCTTTTATTCGTAGCTCGAGAGATGAAAATTGATGCAAAACTGTCGTAACATTCAGGAATAGATTTTTTTTTTTTAATGTGTTCACTTTGTGTATGAAATATTATTAACAAACTATGAGAGAAGATGAAAACGTTGCGAATTATTACACAGAGTTTTTATTTCTGAATTTGAATAACCTTTCTGCGGAACTCAACGATCTTTGTATGTTAAACGTATTCAGAGGACACAAAGTAAGTTTCTGAGTAGATTTTGGTGATATTCAAGGGAAAATTAGATTGTAGGATTCTTGGTTAGTAAGTAACTTATTTAAATAATACAATAACTTACAGAAAAATAACTAAACTGCACAAGCGGGAGAGACTCGATATTGGAAAGGGGTTTGTAGTGAATGAGAAAAGAATGAACTTGTAAAACTACCTTTAATAATGCTTTATTTGACGGAATTAGACTAATACAATTTCAAATTTGTTGAAACTAAGTAACCACGTAAACAGTAATTGGAACAGCTGTTAATATTATATAACAGGGTTAGACCATTGTAGTGAATGAGAAAGGATGAACGAGTAGAATTACCTTTAGTAAGGCTTCATTCGACGGGATTCGACTAATACAATTTGAATTATTAGCTATTAGTATTCAATACTCAGTACCTATTCAGAAACAAAGTAGGCGAAACTAATGACGTCTAAACCGTAATTAGAACAGCTGTTACTTAATGTATAACAACCATAAGTGACCTCAACAGAAGAAAAAGTGGAAGGGTGTCTGCTATTATAGTTGGTTCTTTCCTGATTGATGAAAATACGTCCCAGTCCGGTTCTTCAAGTGATGATCATGACGGATCGTACACCACACCTCAAAATGTCTATGTTGACAACTGATGACAACAAATCCAGATTCCCTCCCAAAAGTGACGATAGCGAGTACAGGAATAAGCAGAGGATGCGAAAATCAGCTTAGTTAGTTTGACTGGACGCAGGAGTGATCTCATAGCAGTTGTGCTCTGTGGGAGTATGCTCTGTAGCAGATCGGTGGTTCCAACAGGCAAGTCAGCTAAACTCGGCGCCTCCATATCTTGTCCTACCCACTCTAGATGCCATAAAAAGAGAACCGATTATAATTCAAAACGGTACATCGATTGAGAACAAAATTAGTCACAAAGTTCCGATCACAGCTGATCGCTGATCTCCATATGTTGCGATTGGCTTCTAGATGTCCAAAGACAGCGGATGGCTTAATCTTAAATATAAATTCCTGCTTCAACCAGCTGCAGTTCCAGTCCTCAACAATTAACCTCGACTCAAGGTATGACCTCTGTATTTATTCCGAATTCCGATTCATTTGATCCTAACAAGGAATCATTCAACATCCACCTTCAAAGATTTGGAAATTATCTTGAGATGAAAAACATATTAGGTGACAAACCGTATTGAGCGAGGCTTCTTCTCAACTCCATTGGATCAAAATATTTCGACATGATAGCTGCCTTAGGTGCTCCTAGGAAACGGACTGAACATACCTACGACGACTGGAGCTGGAATAAAAACTGGAGGGGTGGAGAATTTTTTTGAAATTAAAAGCTTCATTATTGATAATAATAAACTAATATTGTTCTAAGTGCTATACTACTGTACAAACAATTTTTGGAATCGTTCGTTCGAAAGTCATGATTAGGACGCAATTATCACTTTTAGTGGAATTTATATTTAGGTTTTCACAACAAATGAATGCATTAACGAATATAGACCGAATTCGCGTGGACAAGATTAATGATTCGAAATCGATCGATACCAACCTTAATAAATAAACAGGGGGCCATTTAGTTCGAAAATGGCGATATATGGCAAATGTCTGCTTGAAAGGAACAAAAGATATAGGAAAAGTGTTATAAAAATCATTCACCAGATAGTGCTTACCCCAGCCGTGGCGTGAAGCGTTGAGAGTACCATATCAAGGCAATGAGGAGGTGGTGGAATACGATTGGAGAGACAGGAGCTCTCAGTTTTTTCTTATATTATATGGTGGATATCAGCGATAGATTTTGTGGAAAGAGAAATTGAATACACAGCACAATCCCACGCGTTGAACACTTCTTATATTGCGGTAGGACGAGGGAAAGTTGGTTTTTACTTTTTCTAGAGGTAGGGGCTCAGGAGGACGAAACGACACTGACTATCGAGAAAAGGGGTGTGCGCCTGCAGAGGGGCCAAATTCATGTCTTTTCTTCTTTTCAGGGTGTTTTGATTCGTCCAGAGCATTAACCATTTATACAGTTCTCATAAATTTTTATCACGTTTTAATTACATTAAACTCATTTTCCAGAATGATTTTGAACATACATTTCTGCATGTTCTTTTGTATAGTTGGTAAACATTTTCTAAGTGATATTTTGACATAAGAAGACGCCTCAAATTATAATTATTAAGCAGAGGTTTATTGTTTCTGTTTTGAAATCAGTCATCTTTGAACATTAGACGTAGCCAGAGGTACACAATCTAAAATTATCGCCAAGCGGCTCTGTATCTTGTCTTTCCCACTCTGGATGACATAAAAAGTGCCCCATTTATACTTCAGTTCGTTAGATCGATGACATTAGCCACGAAGGCCTTCAGCTACTCACTGATCTCCCAACCTTACAATGAAGCTCATGAAGCTATATTTACCTCAAATCATCATGCTTACATTAAAATTTTAGCTTTGTGACAAAAAGCAGTCTAGGAGCGCTCTCATCCGACTCCAGATGTTTAGCAGAAGCTACCTTTAAAATTTCAGCTATCTAGGTTGACCAGTAAAGAAAATACCTCTCACAGTTTTTCATGACGTATTTCCAAGGGGGGCAAAAACTTCAGGAACGAGAAATTGGAAAAACAGCCCTATTCAAAATCGTACGAAAACCACTCCAAGTTGTCCATCACATCACTTCTATCAACGAAGATCCGTTTATCAATGGAAACAATTCCGCAAAGTAGAAAGAGCAGAATGAGCTTTCTCGTTTATTGTAACATATTGTGAAATTCATTGTTGGCTAATGGGATAAAAGTATTGATGTAAATCTAAATGCATATTGATTGATTATCGGCCCTATTTCTAAACTTATGGGCCGGCGGTACTGAATCATATAAAAGTTTTTATCCCTGAAATAATTAAACGTCAGTGCATGTGCAGCAGTCTTTGCTTATAACACGAAACAATATTCGTAGGCGATTGTATCAATAACAAACTTCAAATACCCTCCAATTCTGAGGTAGTTCAGAATTTTAAGTGGTTAAAAAAGGTTATTTAAGCAATTCTTGTTTGCGCATGCGCACATAACAAACTGTTGCTGATGCTAACTCAGTAGAGTAGCGTTTCGGGCTATTCTGTAATATCGGATATTCAGGATAGTTCGCCCCAGGACAAGCTTTAATGTCAGAAGAACAGAACGTCGAGCAAATTACAAGCAAATACACACATTATCTACACTGCGCGTACTGAACACTAATAACGTGCCATTCGCTCAACACCATAATCCAGGGCCTCCGAGTCTTTAAGTTAAAATATCTACCACACGCATAAGACTTAATTTAGGGATGAGAATATTTGCTAGGAGCATTTCGGCAGATATTATGAAAGCGCCCTGTCAACAGGATAAAACTGTGTGCCGATGGCAAGTGGTTTGTATTTGCCATGGCCGCGGCCCCACAAAATTTTCCGAGAGCAAAACCCATCGAGTTCAGTCAACAGAGACCCGAGCCGTCACATTGGAACGGCTCTAGTGTTGGTACAAGTAATGTGATTTATACCTCTCTAAATGCGTCTCTCACTTAGGGAGATACTCTTCCACCCTTTTATGGCTTTAGTTTTATTCCTTTCGGCAGGCGAGTGGATAAACATGAATCCTTTTCACGCTGGTACTTATATATGACTCGGACTTCTTTCTATCGTTCTCGTTTAGGAGTCACACCTCACACATCGAATAACTAGAGTTTTCAACAATTGTTAGATATTGAAAATGACATTTTGAGTCTTGGTAGAGATCAATGTGTGCACTTAATTTCAAAATGCTGAACTCCAACTCATTCAACGCACTCGGCAGTCGCTAAAGTTTGATTTAATAATAACAGCACGTTTCTTCCATATATAAGATAGGTACATCAGAAGACATCCTCTAAAGTTTAGTTTTTTTTATTTCAGGATATCACGTTTTGATTTGTGATTAATCTAGCAATCTTCTGTTAATGATCCACTATAGCACTGATATATACTAAGGAGGTGCAATGCATTGGAAGCCAAAATATATAAATGATAGTGTCAGAAACATCGGGAAAGGTATCTATTTATTTTGTATTTCAGTGGTTTTGTACCCTTTAATCGATAGCTGTGATAATTGTTTCGATAATTAGGTAAATTTTAACGGTAGAACAGTTTGTTTTCGATTATACTGTGGCGGATATGGAAAGTGCCTCTCTTGAAACTGCCTTGCTGAAGTATTTGAGCTTTAAAGCTTTTCTTGTATCCTCTGGGTGTTGCTGGTCAATCGCCTCAACCCTTGGAAGGAGTAACTACACCAATTCATCACTTTCTTGTAATAGTAATATAACTGTTTTGTAAATTACGGGCAAACATCAATAGATTTGCAGCTGATGAGGAGAACATTGACTGTTTGACACTAAGTCATTTGTCTATCTTCAACAAACGAAAAAACATGTTATTTCGATTACCTTCGATATTATGATTTGCATTATTCGTTAACTCGATTTGATCCTTCAGGGTAGGTCAAGATTGAGGACCGTCCTTTGCCTACCCGAGATTTTTTAATCATGTTTCATCAACTTTGGTTCAGCAGTTACTCTCCCTAACAGTCAATACCTGGGACCGCGCCAGAAGTTTCAATGCATGACGGGTGGAACCTAAAAGCGTGTGGTCATTCTCCGTCTTAGTACCCGTACAGCCGTTGTACGTGAAAGTAGTTTCAGTGCCGTTTTGACTTCCCCACACACCCACCTTAGACAGTGCATTTGTTTTGAAAGGTACATGTGTCCGTGAAATCCGTCCATGCATTTGCTGTTGCCCTCTGGACCGTTCGGTCCGTATGATAATCCGTATAATAATTCGTTTATTAGGATAGTTCGTCAAAATGTCTGATTGAAAAAGTTTTGTTGATGATTAAAACTTTGAGGATGTTGTCAGAACAATATTATTGGATGAAGAAGATGAAATGTTTGAAAACCTCCAGGGCCCAATGCCTAGGCCACGTAATTTGTAACTGATGTGAATTCGGACATGGAGCTTGATGAATCTGTTGATGATCCGGATTATATTTCGATCATATTGACGAGTTCGGTAGTGATGGTGATACACTTTCTGTAGATTATTGTATCTCTGACGATGAAAGGTCCTATGTTCCCCTCTTCTCACATCCAATTACCAGAACATTCGGTGGCTGAACCCAATCATGACAACAACCAAATGGAGTTCGACGATTCTGACAGTAAAATGGATTATATAAAACCGATGATGAACTGAATCAAGCAGTTTGTGACTGGAGTGATGGCGAAGCTCCTCCACCACGTTTGTTTGATTTCCCACGCATCAATTCAAACGTTTCGGAGGATATTCCTGTTACATACTTGGGAAAAGTACAGAATATGGTATTCAATGTTATTAATCATTACGCTTGATACCCTCCTGAAACAACGTTTATAAACATGAGAATTCAAAGGTGGGTATCCCAAGGACAGCTCCATCCGTCAGTGAGGCCTTTACGTTAATCCGGATTGAGTGTTAATTCTGAACCGTGGACGACGCACTCGATTGAAGAAACGAGAGGCTATCTGATCCGGCTTGTTCCTGCTAGATTCATGAACTAACATGTTCGTGAGGCTTGTGCAGATGTTTTAAAAGTTGAAGAGTCCGCGTGATGGGAGGAAGGTTGGTAATCAAACTTTCCGGATTCCCCCCGAGTCTTTCAGTTTGAAAACATCCATCGTCCTTTGTGTTGTTTCCCAATATTACCAGCGAGGAAAAAATCCCGCGATGGTTGATTGTCCTTCAGATACATGAAAACGTACACCATAGAACATTGAAGTTCTGCCTTTTGCGGCACGTCTTGTAAATGCATCTTCAATAAAATCGTCCCACTATATGCGTTGTGCGGAGAGATTATTATAATTTAATTTCTATTTTTTGGATTTTACCTGAAACGGAAACCAACAAAGTTTGAGGTGGGTTGAACCATTTTTTGTTGGTCGATTCGGAAGGATTATAGAAAATGATGAAACCGAAATTGCTGCCCGATGAATGTTCTTCAGCGTTTGTTATGGCCATTTTACCATGAAGAGAACAGCAAACCTCTTAGCGGCTGTTTTCGTGTTGGGCAACGTTCAATATAGGATGAGGCCCTTACGACCGTTACCCACTTTCCCTTAATATATTAAACTTAGCAAGGGGGATATCGTGCGTCGTTCACGAGACTGATGGCACAATTAAGTCGGAATCCAGGACGGCCTCTGACATAGAACGTCTGAATTTCTTTTCTGGTTTATCAGGAGGGACACGAAGCTCATAAGGAAGGACCCATTGCTTTTTCCATTTCCCTTTCCGTAGAATGAATTCCAACCCAGTGAAGAAGAGTAGGAGCAGATTAATTATTGACACAGCCTCTGCACGTGGCGCACAGGAAGAGGTGGTTGTTGCCATGTTGATATCAGTATAGAGGCCTTTCTGTCTTATGAATTATATCCACCAGGTGTCTGTTGAATCCGTTTCATTTCATGATTCCCGACGCTTCGCAACGGTATAACATTGCAAGTTCAGAGGATGGGCTTCTACCCGAAAAATATCAAATCCTCATCAAAAAGCTGGAAGGCTGATAAATACTAACAGCACACACAACAAGCAGCCGCGGTATGTGGCTCATGAACATCATCGCAATCATTTCAAGGCAAAAATTACGTTTCTATTTACCATTAATAAGCTACAAAACACTCTCCTTCTATTACAAAATGACATAACAAACCTTAACAAGCTTTAACAACAATACGAAATAATACAAGTGAACAGTACAGCAAGTACAGTAACAATAGCTGGAACTTAACAACGTTTACTAAATATTATTTCCAAATTGCCCAAATACCTATAAACAGATTTTGCAAATTAAATCAATTAAAGTTGTTGTTCTGTGAGCAGCTCTTATCCCTCATTTGGCACGCTTCACTTTTTCTGAACGGTTTCTAAATCCCAATTAAAAAAACTTCAATCACCAGTTCAGTTAAAATAAGTCGTTAGAAACTAGCAAAATTTATCTTTTAAATCAGGTTATGCATGAACTTTCTCTTTGATCATCAATTTTTACTGTATCACTTTGTAAACTATCATGTTCTATGCCTGTTTTAATGCAATGAGAGTTCAATATTAAATTGCACTCAATCCCAAATCTATAATACTCGTGGTCATTTTGTGTTTGAGCCGTTTAGCTTCTTTTGGTATTTACCGTAGTTCTTATTTGCAGCGGTGTCAAATGTAGTATTCATGTATAGTATTAGGAGATATTTTTACCTTTTGAATCATTATGTATAGGTATACTACGTGATAATTTTTAATCGTCAGAACTATTGAGTAATTGTGTTCATTTTCATTTACATTCAATTTTACATTGATTCATGTTCAGAAACTTTTCAGCTGTGCCTAGTTAACCTAGGTCAACAATGCTCTGGTTGAACGATGAGGCAGAATGAATTTCCTATGAAAAAGTGGGTGGATAACTACATAACATTTTTCACTATTCACGAGAACAATCTTCAACTTTTTCGTTGAAACCGTTTTATCAGGGAACTCTCAGAAGATTTTTGTGGTGTTACCGGTTTCCAATGATGCGGAAAAGTCTACGAATGTTGGGGAAAGAAGCGAAGAATTTAACAAGGGTTCCACAGCACGTGACAAGGATGAGCGATTTGTCCTTTCTTGCCGGCTGATGAGAAAGAACGGATCGGCAGTAATTCAATTGGTCAGGACAGGAGCTGGATTGGAACAGACGCTACTGCGCCTTCCATCTCATCTCGAATCGAGTGAAATCTTCAACTTATTCTCGAAGTCGCTACCGCTTTTCTACATGCGAAATTTATCACCACGATCTAAACTGTTTCCTCCTCCCGTTGTTGAGTTTGTTGTGGAAACCAGACAGCCAGTTGACAGCTAATTCTATGGTCTACCACCTAACAAGAAATCACAAAATCTGTAAGGGAGGAGTGAAGATTTATTAACAGTGTTCATCAGGGTTGAGAACTTCAATTAAACTCCACCTGTGATATCGCCACTCTCAGCTGACCTTCCCGTTCAGCATGCTAACCCCCTACAACACAGAAACTCTCAAATAGCGCAACCTCCCAAAGAGTGTAATCGTAAGGGGTTACATTTAAGGGAGGAAATGTAAAGAAACCTGAACAATATATTTCAAATTTAATAGTTAATAGTCACCTAATCGTAGATACTTAAGCAGTATTTTACGTTGTTAATAGTTGGATAGATTTCAATTGTTATTATTGCTATAGATTGAACGATACCATCCGTTTTGGTGTACGTCATCCATCCGGCATTCATAACTAAATCTTAACGGAAATCATAATTACCAGATTGTAGAATACCCTGAATTATTGTTTTGGTCTTCGAATTGATATGATACGTTCCGTATTTCATTAAATTTTCGTGGTCACCGGTGACAGAATCGCCGACTTTTACTTTATCTTCGAATTCTTTCCCGTTGACTACAAAATTTTATTCTTGTAGTCAACACGTAGCAGAAGGATAGCTTTTTTGTAATCATTTCATTTATTTTCTTCTGGTGGTGTCGAAGTCAAATAATTGTATTTAGATAAGAACCATAGACTGAGTATAATGATTATCTATGGGCTAGACCAGTGATCTTCTAAGAAGGGCAATCCAATACTAAAAACACAACAACTTCGAGTAATGATTAGCAGCGTTGTTTATTTTTCTTACAGTAAATACACTATAGGGTAAATAAAAACCTGAAGTTTTGGCCAGAAGGGGTGGCAATTCTACATGATCTTACATAATAAGCATTAAGAATGTCTAAAAACACTATTTGTTCACTTTAGTTGCTTCTTCGTACTTTTAATGAATTTATACAAAAAATTTACTTACTGCCCGGCATATTTCAATGCACTAAATAATTCGTGAATTAATTGTGGGAACCCATTTTACCAATAACTATTTCATTGTTCTAGGTTAGTGTCCTGTGACTGATGATGACCTATCGTCGAAATCGATTTTACGCTGTAACTCCTTTAATTTTTGTGGAATTAGACTATGTTTTCTTCTATAAATTTCTTTCTATTTTCTGTTTTCTTCTATTTTTCTTGACTTATTTCAACTCAACACGCTCAGTGCTGGCCCCGTTTTTCGTTTTTCCGTGCCCTACTGACTGTTTTTTTAGGTTTTAATTCCTGTCATTCGGTGTTTTGGACGTAAGATGAAACCATTTCACACGGGTGTTGGGCACTATAGTAAGATCTGTATATATAGAGTAGTTCCGGAACTACACCAGTATGTGAAGGAAGCAGAAATAGGCAGACTCACGGCAAACTGTTGAAAGACCACGCCACACTACTGGTGATGTTCCAGAAGTACACTCTTCTCATCGATTTTTTCCGTATATGACATCCATGAGGGGTGTTATATATCCTTCTTCTCTCAGATGAATGTAAAAGTAAGAAATAAATAAGAAAAAATAGAAAAAAGTGAAACAAACATGAACAAATATCTTAAAAAGTGAAAAATTCACTTACCGTGCGTCTTTCAGTTATTCTCAGTGGAAGATAACACCATACTGAAGTTCATAACACAGCGGCGAACCCTATGAAACCTTTGAACCCTACCATACTTCTTCTCAAACGAACCCAACCATATCAACAGTTGAAGTAGTTGGGGAACTATGCCAATAGGAGTTAGTAGATGCGACCTTAGAACTTCTCCATCATTGAGAGTGTTAAGTTATTCTGCCTAATCAGCACTTCAATTACATTATATTTGAGGAAGAGTACTAAAAACATGTGTGGGCACAGGCAATGTAATACTAATATTGCTTGCAATGAAATACTCATTATTTATATATTTGTTTATTTTTTTCAACGATCGAATAGTATCATCAAAATCGTCTTTGACCGGTTGAATTTCATGAGGTTCCTTACTTTGTTGGCGCAAACTTGGATGGATATAAAGTACGTTGTACCGGTGTTTCTGACAGGAACCGCCCAGTGACTTTTCCTTGGAACGGGTGGGTCATTCCATTATTAATGAGCTTCCTGACCTCTCGGAATAACTGTTGGCGTGCCTTCTCTTGGCCATCCATTACTTGACTTGGAATCCATTATAATCGTAGTTATGCAGTGAGCATAATTATACGTTTCAGACTTATATTTGCTTCCAGAGGCCCAGGAGGCCAGTGGAACGTGAGTGTTGTAATGAACATTCTACGTTGACAGACGAATACAAGGCGCCGGAGATTGTTGATGAATTACCTGGGCTGTTACGCAGCCATTATTTCAGTCAACAAGGCTATTCGAAAATCCGAAAGAATAAAATAAAACCTCATACAAACATAAACCGATACTCGGAATTGTGTTAAGTATTTATGCAGCGAAAAAATTCACTTCTGATCAATTTGAGTTGCCCTGATTCAGAGCTATGTCCTAAACATTAACAGGTAACTTAGTTTAGTTAATTAACATTAACGATTAATACGTAACTGACCTCGATTCAAACGTTCTGCCATCGTAAGCCTAGAAAATGTATCCTTCGATACCTCCATAGCTTGCGACCCCCAGTGGATAGCTTTCGGCCGTTTGCCAAACAGTTGTAGAGCATAAACAACCTTCCAACATGGCGCTCTGACAGATTTATCCCGAGGACCAACACCCTTGGGGTCGTCCGGGACAGGGAAGTGAATACATATTTATGTGCATCAATCTTTTATAACAGCTGTCAAGCACAACAAAATCCAGGTTAAGAATAAAGATTAAAGGTAGTGTTCCAAAATTTGAGGAATCACCAAACTTTGTGCATTGGGTAACTTCTTTCGCAATTCGTTTCCCCCCATTCATGTAATTACCGATTGCGAACACCACGGTATAATTCTATACAGGGTATCAACAAAACAGGTCTGACGTACTAAAGGGGTCGATTCTACAACTAATTTGCAACAACTTTTGCCTCTTAGCAATTTTTTTAGAGACTTCGTTTTTGAGTTATTTACGATCTAAGATTTTTTTCGTGTTTTCGATCTTATCTCCTATAAATTGCTATAACTCCCTCAATTTACAAGATAATCTCAAATCTGAGTACACCGTTGGAAAGAGCAGTAAATTTCCTTTCAGATTGATGCCTCACCTTTCCCGAAAAGTGAGGTTTGAGACATAAAAAAGCTCTCAGAAAAGCTAATTTTACTTAATTTGGGAAACCTAGAGTTTTTTCAATCGGAAATTGAACTATGAGAACCAATTTTTTTTTAAGATGCAAGAACGGTAAAAACTGCGCTAAGATCTCACCTTTCCAACGGTCTAGTCAATTTTGTCCTTAAAAAATTTTCCTGGGGAGGAAATGGAGTTTGAATGCTGAAAAACATGAGCTTTTCGAGAAAAATCGGGTGATTTACATGGAAAATGACGAAATCAAAACTTTGGAAGTTGGGAGAGCTCAGTGATGGTACGGAGGGTGTTTCGTACGCTAAATCGAATAGTGGCACTCCTGAGCCTTTCTCATTATGTTCAGTTCGTAGATTTCAGGACCATTGGATCAGATCAAACAAAAGCCTGTCAAATAAAACTAGTTATTATTAAAGAGAGAGAGAGAGAGAGAGAGAGAGAGAGAGAGAGAGAGAGAGAGAGAGAGAGAGAGAGAGAGAGAGAGAGAGAGAGAGAGAGAGAGAGAGAGAGAGAGAGAGAGAGAGAGAGAGAGAGAGAGAGAGAGAGAGAGAGAGAGAGAGAGAGAGAGAGAGTACCTTTAAGTTTGCGTTGGTAATAGTTAACAATTACCAAGTCTATGCATTTCAAATTATCAAAGATCGCAAAACCACCCAAAACCCATTTGTAAAATAAAAAAACGATTCTCCCCTCGTCTATCCATATGTCGCGCTGAATGATTGTACTCATTTAATGATCTTTTTGGATAATTTTTCAGTTTTCCATTGTATGCCAATTGTAATTGCGCATATACGGATAACCTGACATTCTAAAAAAGGGGTAGAACTGGAGCCATATTTGCACATTTTGTGAAACGATGAAGTATATATTCAGTTCTAGCGAATTCCAATATCAATGAAAATCCAATGATTCTTATATAGAAGGAAGAATACCTAAGTCCGAAAGTAGGTAAATATCACTGCCAACATGTCACTGCTGGCAATCACTACCAGCAACTTGAGAAGCTAAAAAGCCGCTTTTTCACGTATACATTCTTCCAATTTGTACTGGTAGTGGAGAATCCACGAATTTACAGCGATCACAATTCATAGTCCACATTCCACATTGTGTGAATACTAAGTCTGGAAATTAGGAATATCTCATCCGCTTCAAATCGGCGGAATATGTACGAGGCGAAACAACCCAAGCGGCTATGTCAAACCGCTCATATCTTCCATTATAGCGAGCGATTTGCATATTATAAACATAGAAAGAGTAAGTGCTTGATGCAGAGAGAGTATGAGGTTTCCGTCCCGGAGCTTTTATTCGGAGCGCCAGACAGTGGCGGTGATACGTGTACAGAGGACCACTTCTCCTTTACTGCTCATATCGGTCTGAGGGGGTAGTCATAAAGGCCTTTACGGTCTTGGGGCTAGAGATAAGCAAAATCTTCCTTATTTACTGGTCCCTTGAGGTCGCGAAACACGTCGCCCTGCTAAGCGTTGGATTACGGCTTGCAGTGAATCAATTATTAGTGGATGTGTTTCACGAGTCTAGACCGACGAGTAGAAATACTACCCGGAGTGGTTCAGTAACTGAAATTATCACAAGTCGTAGATGTTCTTGGAATGGGAGGAAAAACAAGAATAAGGACAACATTTGATCTTAAGGAGTTAAGAAGATTACGCATCGAGTTACACTGGCTTAGACTTTTGTATTTGTCTCCCGTAAGTTCAAGTTGTTCAGCTTTTCTCGACAGAAAAACATCACGTACCTTCGGATGTTTTCTTTCCCAAGGATTGTTCCAAATCAGGTCCGAATTCAACCCGACAGATATAATTGAATCAGCTCACAGAGTAAGTCGTTCTCAAACTGCCAGAGTCAGTAAAAGAAACCAAGAGCAGAAATGTAGTTATTTTTTCTTCGTTCGTTCAATAAACCAATCAGAAGAAGCCAATTTTGTCTCTTATCGCCACACCAACTCAAGTGATTCTCCCGGCACGAAGTCAAAAATACACCTGCTGGAATTTATTGGGTTTTGTTGGTTGAAGAACATGCTATGAACTAAATTTTAGTCGAACCACAAGAATATTTATAGTTATTACCCCAACTATTCAATACGATTACCTACATTTCGGAATGTCCTGTCTGTACTGGCCTGAGGGTCCCACACATTTGCTGGAGTTTATTTCTTTATCTACAGGGCAATGCCCAATTTTACGAAGTTGCAATTTACAAAAGGTACCAGTAACAAGACAAGAAAAACCGTGCAAATCGTTACACAAAGGTTTATTATTTCCGTACTAGATAACGTTTCCACTTAAATCATCATTCAGACAATGTCTGTGGTACATTATTTAAATCCGCCACTTTCATGCATTGTGAGTGTATTTTTGTCTTGAAAAGAACCACTAAAATATATTCGTGCTAAAGACAGTATATGCAACTATTTCTTAGAAAAAAAATATTGTCGGGCGGAATCTCCTTTTTCATACCGGTGCCAATGGTGAGTTTTCATTAGGGCATTTCGGTATGAATGCAGCTTTGTCCGAAGATAGAAGTGACGGATGAAAGCGGGTACGTGCACGGCATACTTTAAAAGGTTACGGAACCGACGTCAAAGGATTCCAAGTCGAAAGAGCTGGACCAGCCAACATCAAGGGGGACGAGAGCAAATTTTTATCAAGACGCAACCAAAAGAAAAACCACCCGCCGTTTTCCTTGCCATGCAGCAGAGCAACAAAGCCTTCACTTTCACGATATTTCGGGTAAAAAAGCAAATTGGATACTGGCACAAAAGACGTGTGGGTGAGATGAACACATATTGACAGATGTCGCAACAAAGGGTTCCAAGCTAAACAAAAAAATCATAATATCAAGGTGGAGTCTGGAGTTCCAGTATGAGCAGTCCCAAAAGAAAGTCCCTCCGGTCTGTGGAAAAATAGAAGCAAACGGAAAGAGAACAAAAATATAGGTAAATGTAGTGCCAAGAAAAGTTTGATAACTTTGTTTTAACTTCGGGCTTGAAAAGGGACGAACTTATTTGAGAAAGGAAAGTCGAAGGTTTTACGTTGAATGGACTCTTATTAGAAGAAGTTCCTGATTGGGTTCCAACATGGAAAACAACCGCTCGAGGATTTGGGAAACAATACATGCTGCAGTTGAAAAATAAACAATTAAAATTAAACTGTTCTCAGCTATAAAAATGATGCAATCTTTAATGAAATGGTTAATTGTTACTAGCATCGATATGATTTGGGTTAGGTATCACTTTAATATCGTCTTAAATATCACTGTAAAAATTATCCAGGAAAAAATGCGACATTAAGGTGAGTCGATTCAAAAATGAAAATTTTTTACTTTCCGTCACGCGGTATGGATAAACGACGCTTAGTGACTATGTAATTAACAATAAAGTGGTAATTATTGTTGAAATAAACTTTCACGAATAATAACTATCGAAAAATATAGTATTGAGCGAGCAAATAATAGTAACTATTACATAACATTTTAATAGGGCACGAATTTATCCTTTATTAGTGTAACTTATTAAATAAAACTTGAAACCGCAATGAAACCCTTTAATCGTTATTTTGGAAGATAGTTTTTGTCTATTATTTCCAATATTGAACGTCAGGAATCGACCAAAAAAAAAAAAATAATAATAAAAAAATAATTAAAACCCTCTAAAATGTTGGTTACAAGATGAGCAGAATCTTTTTAAAAGTTTATCCTGGAAATTACTAGTCCAAATCTTAAACTTCCTTGAAAAATCACATAAAGGATTTTGGATTCTGAGTCGTAATTATTTGCGATTGACATTGGAGAATAAAATCGAAGAGCGAAATATTAAAAAGACAGAATATTGCAAGGTTTGAAAAATAGACTGATCTTTTCGTGTCGGTCATTGAGAGATCAATGAAGTCTGTCCAGAGAATCGATTGAAACCGCTTGGATGGCTGAAGTTCATTTGTTCAATATCTGTAAGACAAGCAAAAATTAAAAAAATTACGGTTGGCGTTTTTTGTTTTGGTTTCATCATAACCGTATCATTCATAATTGTAACAAGAGTGAGACTGCAAACATTAGTTTGAAAATACTAGAAACCTCTTTATATGTGACAAGATCGTATCAGTTGATATGATTCCCTATTTATAATCAGATAGCTTAATCTCTAAGATATTGTTTAAGTTTTCTCACCTGCAGATGGGCTTCTGAAGTGAAGATAGGAGTTATATTTCATTTTAGTGAGTGGGTGGATTCAATAATTATTATTAAAGGTCTAGAATTATTATATGGTCTATAATTATTACAGACCAGTGATCTGCGTAGAAGGGGTCTCTAATACAAAAATTTCAAACCTTCGTTATATAATTTGAAGCACTTTAATTAACTTCGATCACGTGAGAAATAAACGTTAGTTCAACTCCACCTTCATTCATCATTTCCAGCCAAGAGAAATCAGTCAAGCCTTTTTAAGCAGTTTTTTTCTACTTGCGAGAAAAATGGACAATGATTTCGTGCCTCAACCCATTTGCAACATTTTTTCCGTAAATAAGCGGCTACCTACCATACTCACGGCATTTCATATTGTTTATCTCTAGCGAAATATCGACAACTCAATTCTCTATATGAGTTCTTATCTGATTGTTAGTTCAAACGCTTCCACAATCGGATAATCGCCGGGGCAATACTTTTCAGATTTACGACCTCTATCACGAGGCGTATTACGCAAAGAATGATAACTCATTCTTTGATAATAACATCATGGTAATATCGTATAATGTTAGGTACTTATCATTGTAATAATTACATGTCATGATAATATCACTTATTATTAAATGGTATGTAATGAAGCACGTTCGCTGCGCTACTTACTAGTCTTTAGGTTCTAGTACAAAACTCCTTTCTACCTTTGTAATCCTATCAATCAAACCGTTGAACAAATTTTGGTTTTATCTCTTTACCTTTTGTCTTGTTGATATCTGTATCTCTTGTAAAGCAAAACTTGCAATCAGCCATTAGAAAACAAGTTATGTCTTCTATCAAGGTGTGAAGACAGTCTTTTAGTTTAGTAGTAGTTTTTTGAAAGTCTATGGATTTGTGCAGACATGTATCCAAGTTTCCTACTGAAGCTTGTCACTACGCCCACGCACGTTATGATGCAATATTCAATGGCTGGTTTGTGAAAAGTAGAGATTGTTTGTACCATATGCTAAGTGATCAGGGCAAAATGCTTGACATCGTTGAAATCAAAATCGTTAGGAGTATCATAATAGGTAATAGATCTGCAAATGATCCACAACTATTGGTACTCGACCTAAAATGATTTGCGACAGGCATGATGAAGATCATGGCTCCGTGTGAGTAAGAAGTGCTACTTTTTTAATCGAGTTTGTCTTCTCGGCAAGTGAGCTTGAATTTCCACCATCTGCTTTTTTTCGGAGCGCTTACCTTCAGTGAAGGCCAATCTATAGGGGTACAACATTTCATCGCTTTTCTCTTCCTTCGATTTCCTCAATTTCTTTAGACCTGCGATGCGTAAAACTGATTATTCTTCCCACTGTTTCAGTTCATTACGAGTTTTACTTTTGATGATTTGCCATTACTTCATTTCTCACTCATTGAGAGGAGTTTCATCATTTTAAATATGTTACTTGTGTACCTGATCGCGACCGTTTTATTCCCCATTGAAAATGGAAATTCTGGCGTTATATCATCCGTGAGACAATTTACTATAAAACACCCTCAAAATCAGTTTAGACCCATTTCTCCCTCTTCTACCATCTTAATCTCTTCGAAAGATAGTATTTAAAGACTATTCATGATTATCAAAACCATCACTTTGTTGTAGGGTTGCTTGCATCAAGTATTAGTTATACAAGTAACTAAAAATAATGACATAATTTAAATCGTTTAGAAACTCTGTGTGTTGTTGGGTAGTAGTTATTATCTTTAGGGAATGTTAATTGAGTTTCCTGGGTACGTACTTATACGACGCAATGAAGTTGAGTTTCCCTGAAAGGGGATCCTATTTCGAAATTTCATTTGGCGAAATATCAAAGCCATTTCCAATAGCAGCTATCAGTATTCCGAGCAGCTCGTTTTAATGGGAAGATTACAATGTGGGGCAGAAGGGCGTGAACACGATTAGGCGATTCCGTGGGAGAGACGGAGCTGGAGAGCAAAAAGGTTCCCCAGCACCCCGTTTTTTTTGTGGAAGGAGAAGGAAGGCGGTTTGTAATCAGTTTAGGGGGAGTGGGTTGCGGCGGCTCGACCAAATCTCTGCCTTTAAACGGCTTTTTGAAGCCAACGGTTGTACGTAGGCGTCACCGACGATTACCAACCGGAGTGTACTAATTTCACTGTTAATGGCTCGGAGAAAATAAGAAAACGGACACAGCAGTTTCGTTTACGAATGCGATTTGTCAAACTGGTCGATGAATTAGTAGGTGGCATCGCCATTACGAGTATATCTGCCTAATAGTAAAAGAGAATCAAACAGCGAAGTGTTAGCAAAAATGAAGTTAAATGTACTTTTTGTAATTAAAGATTCATTGGATGATCTATTTTGACCCACCCATTCCCATCCATTCCCTGGAATCAATGCGGGATTAACGTCTCTTCACCACGATTGAGGGAATTCCTGGTTAGAAAAACTTCTCTCAGAGGTGGAAAGAAGCGTATACGAAGCGGGTGTAAAAAAAAACACAGTGCCGAGGCTGTAGAAATGAAATGTAGACGGAACAAATATTTTTTAACGTAAACTGCAACTTATTTTCCGGGTTTCCCTCGTACTTGGCCGTAAGGCCTTCAAGATTTCCTCCTTCTCTTTTCAACGTTTTTAAGGTTATTTAATGACAATGACAATGAACGTTCTTAGATCGATGCTTCAACGTTATTCGTCGAAACCTAAAGGGGAATTTGATTCCGCATTTTCGATTTCATAGAATCTTGAATTTCTAGCATCCATGTAATAAGAATTTGGAACAGAAAACCTTTGATTCGTTTATAAATCAAGTGAATATTGTAGTTAAAATGGTAATCCTCAAACTAACGGTTAAGTCATGTAAATAGCACGCTGTACTGTTAAAAATCGTCTTACTTCCAACTTTTCTCCCTTATCTGCTAAGTTAATAGCAAACCCTTGAACACTAATACAATTTCTGTTTTTTAAGGTTTAGAAACCCTAATTTGTTATTATCATGAACTGCAAATGTGTCGAGGTTCCCGATTTCGAGTTGATTCTTCGAATTTTGTACTTGAGATTTACAATGATGAAAATTCTCTCGTCTGTAGTTACATGTGAAGAGCATCTGACAATGGTTTTTCAACCCCATCATCAAGCTTTTAATGTCCTAACACTGCACTTCATTCACGTCATTGTAGTCTAGGGTCATTGTCATGGCCCAAAACGAATCCTGAGGGAACAAAACGGAGATTTTCAAGGAAGTTCTTGTTTCGGTGGTAGCAGAGACTCACAAGTAAGCGGGCACACCTTTCAGTCACCCTAAACGGTAGGTGGTGTGTTTTCTGATCGAGCGAGAACATCTGAAAACAGGTTAGTATGTGCATTCAATGTCATTTCAATGGTCCTAGTTGTTCACCTATTATGTTTGATCCCAAAATGTTCTTTCTACCCACTTATTCTCTTGGAAGGCCGTATCAAGTTGCATTTTCAAAACCCACAAAAGGCCAGTAGTATTTGGAAGAAGGTTTGTTAGAAGTCCCAATTGTATTGTCATGTAAGTGAAAACATACCAAAATTGTCATTGTCGTGATCGAAACCTCCACGCCATTGTTATGACTTCTGTCAAATTGGAATTTCGCGGAGAATAATGGGACGTCTTGAATGACTGGGCACCAGAAAGATATTCAGGGAAGCCGATTAAGTTATAAACATCCAAAAACCTAGCAAAAGAAGCACTTAAATTGTTGAAATGTCAGGGCCAGAAAATTGCTCGTAGTTTGAGAATCATTTAGAAGCTTTGTACAATAAGTATATGTTCAAAGAACGGGACGCTGGAAGTGCATACGCTGGAAATTACCACCTGTTTCATATTTCAGCTAAACGTCTAAACATAGCGGTACCACAGAACATTTCTCCATTGATGGCGTTCTAACAATGTATTACATTGTTCTCTCTTTCATATGGCAACCCTCATTTTCAGTTTCAATGCTACACTATTGGTTGCCAACTCCTGTCTCCATTCCTTTAACTTGACAACAGAATTTGAATTCCTATTCATCTGAGATTATATAAGCTGGAGTTATTCTGCTGTACCAACTTCAGAGGGAAAGGGGGTTATTATTATTGTGATTCGTTGTTGATGAGGGTCTAACCTTAAAATCGATCTTCTATTATAATCATTCTTCTTCGTGGAAGCAGCGTTATTATTCGATACCAAGGGTTACGTACGTAATGTTTTATATTTGAATCGCTTGAATGGAAGAATTACTTGGTCTCCTCCGTTAGGGGTATTAAAATGAATCTCTCAAATCCTATTTCGTAGATGAATTCCATTCTCTGAAACAACAGATATTATTAACATTAAGGGGATTTCCCACCGCTCTTGAATTTATCAGGAGTTTCAATGAACTTTCCTAGAATCTAACTACTTGAGTCTGTCAAGTTATTATTATTTTCAATAATGAACCTCCGAAATTCACCATGAAAAATTACCTCCCCTCAAAAGTTGTTTGGTTACGATTCAAGATATGTTGATTTCAAAAACCGAATAAGCAAAACTTGTTCGTCCTCCTTTCCAAGAAACTGCTTTACCAAAGTTTACGAAATTTAGCTCAAAAATGCAACATTGATCGGAGATGTGCCAGTAGTCTAGGCAGATTGATCAAACAGATTAAAGATGAAACTATTTAGGAATCAAAATCTCAAAAAATTTCGATGAAAGATGGCAGGTTTTTTTCGAAATCGAATGATACTCTTCGGCTGTACGATCATCCGTTCGCTCGTCATTTGAAAAACCTCATCTTCGGGTTATAAAAATCGGTCTGGTATGCGGTCGGGCTGATGAGTCGCCAGTCAACGGGAGGTTTGAGCTACACAGCGTGGCTGGGAGTAACCCAAGTATTTTCACCTTGAATGCAATTACAAGATGAGACACAAGGTGCCGAGTGTACATTAAGAACCACAGACTACGTCGAATATTCGTAGATCATTGATTTACGTAGAAGGGATAATACAGGGATAATAACTCAATGTGTAATGATTTGCCGTGTTTGATTTTGTTTCGAACATCGATATTTTGGTTTCTATTTCCGAACCAAAACTTCGAAGCTATTATCCTAAGCTATTCAATGAATCTTTACGAAATCTTGATGAAAAATCGAGCATCGCCCTGAACTGTGCCTCCCTATGCGTCGATGCGCACGAACATTCTTATTTACTATTATACTTTGACATTAACTCTTTACTTAAGGTTAAGTCGTGGATTTAATTCATTTCCTCTTTGTGACCGCATACGTTCATCAAGTAATAATTTGGACAATGTACCATAGATTACGTATCATAATAATTATTGTAGACCTGTTGATTGAAGAACAGGAACCCAACAGAAAAACAGCTTTGTGTAATAATTTTAGCGGTTTCACAAATCGTGATAACTTCTTAGCGTTCTAGAACTAGGTGATCCACTTTCAAATGTTTATGTACTTTTTTAAAAGGCAACCATGTTCTCTCTCTCTCTCTCTCTCTCTCTCTCTCTCTCTCTCTCTCTCTCTCTCTCTCTCTCTCTCTCTCTCTCTCTCTCTCTCTCTCTCTCTCTCTCTCTCTCTCTCTCTCTCTCTCTCTCTCTCTCTCTCTCTCTGCACATACTTTTTTTTCGCTCGACACTTAAGTGGTTTTGGCAAATGTCCAGTATCTTTAAAAGAAAGCTCTTTACGTAACTACTTTCAAAACCTAAAACAAACATTACGGTAACTGAATGTGTTCCTTCTCCTCCTTTCGCTTAACAGTTAACCCTATTCGATGTCGAGGAAAATATCCTTGGCTCGTAAATCGTCGTCGGCCCTTCTCATGCAAATTCAGAAATAAATCATGGCGGTGTAAATCTATTTTTAATGACACGTTTTTAGGTTTAACCCGTCTTCATTTATTCGTTTTAGCTCCCCGTTTTCTCTTATTCCACAAGAACATCGCGGGGCGATCCATACGTGTTAGCTCTGCTTTTCGCCTGTATTTGAGTTTGCTTTGTATTGGAAATTCCCTCTCCGTCTGCGATTGTCAACGAAATTGAAAACGAACATCAATATCCAAGTTTCCCATTTTATGAAAAATATCAACCGTGAAAATGGTTGCGTAGCTTTAAATTATTGCATGGGGTGTCACAGGTAGAGGTGTACACCTTTCTTCATTTCCATAATCGTCCACATAAAAAATCCGCACAAACAGTATTTTCCGTGAAATTCGAGAAAAATATTTTCGCGCAACACTATAAGAGTTTTACCGTTCATTCGATTGTTTTGAGAGCAAGCAATCCGTTTAGCGCGAGCGCAAAGTTGCAATGGCACTTGAATTGCGATGTTTAATAACCTCAAGTAAGACCAAAAAATGTCCTTTGTTCTTAGTGGTGATTCACAAGATGCGTTCCGGTTTTCGATTTGAATTGAATTTACCGAATTCACAGCCAGACAATGCCATCGTTAACAAACAACGAAAATTCATGTGTGCGCTTGCTTCCATGTGCGAGTAATTTGAGCGTTTGATGAACGAATTGCGTGCTATAAGAAAAATTCGAATGAGTTGTCAAATTTTCATGAAATTTCGTAGAGAATCCGATTTTACTTCATCGTAAAATAATTATTAGTTTAACAATTATTTGTACAATTAACAATTATTGTCAACTGTAACCTTTCGTTTTGACTCTGTGTACATTCCTATATTAATATGAGACACGTTATAGTTGCATAGTAATCACTAAGGTTTTGTTTATCTCTATGGCTTCTCATTTTCCATAGGTATTGAAGTTATGTTGTTAGGAAAATTACAAATTAGTGCACATCAGATACTAATGATATTATCATCTTGAAAATGATATGAGATTATCAAACATCCTTTTCCAAGTACCCTCAGAATTTCAGAAAAGTGGGACAGCTAGTATGAGAAAATTACGTTTGCGCATGCGCGGAGACAATCTTTGACCTTCATTGCCAGAATTTTATTTTTACAATAATAATTATTATTATAATGTGAATCACAATAGTTTTTTCAGTATACATCGCCTTGTGCAGTATTTTTGATGTCGTAAGGAGAAAAACTCCCCTCAAGAGAAGGTTTGAATTGCCTAAAAATTACGCCCCCCCCCCCCCCTACCGTAGAATACATGATTCATTGCCCAACATAGAAGTAAGACAACACACATTCTGTTAGTTGTAGGTAGATTGGTTATGCTCGATTCCCTTACATTTAGCAGTTGCCCCAGTGGCTTCAACACTCAAAACCTCAGAACAAATCTTTGTGGTGCCATTTTTCATCTTCTCAATCAAATTAATCACTCATTTGATGCCATTCAGAAGCAGATACAACCTGAACATCAATGATGCAACAGCCTAAGGACATTTTAACAATAAGGTCTGAGCTCCATTACCTGTTCTCATATGCACCTCACATTGAACATCCCTTCTTCCTTTGTCATCCGACCAAAATCGGATGATAAATGTAGAAATTAAGAAAAGTTTCAAGAGCTTGAGGGCACATACGCTGACACATATATAGACACAATTTGAAAGTTGTTCATGAGGTTTTAAAACGTAAACAAAATGCGAGTGAACAGTTTGATTGAAGCGACAATAAATTTGTCAACTCCCGAAAGGGAAATCAATGCTTCGGCGACCACCAGATAGACTCAGGAGCGAAAATTAGAGATTGATAAAGAGCTGCTGGATTCAAACGAGTTGTTTTGTCCCTGGTTGATCAGTAGGTATTGAGTATGAATGAATATTTTTATGCAGAGCAGAACAAATAACACCTACTACTCTACGTGAACATTAACGTGAGTTTTATTCCAGTCTTTGAATCGAGAAAATGAACGGCTCGTGATGAACGTGAAGACTTTACACCATGTGCCAGGGACCTTATCATGTGACCCTTCTTTCCCACATCGTTTCTTTGCGTCAACACTTTTTCTCCTTTCGTCTCCGTTAATTCGTTCCGTGTTCTCTTGTGATATATTTTGAAGAAACCAGTTTTTAGGAGCTTCCTCCCAACGTGATGTATTAATAGACTGGACGACGAGCTGAGAATACGAGCATTAATAATTTGAAACTTGTCTATTAAACCACAATTTAAACGGGATGAACTTTAGCTGCTCTTTTAAACTTATTAATGACAAATAGGAATTGATTGGTTATCACTACTATTCAAATGAGTAACCAGAGTGAAATGTTCAAAAAGGTATTGGCACTGGTAGGCAGCTAATTCAATATTTCCAGTAGTGTGCATACGAATTTCCTGCGATGTTAGTATGGCTTAGGACATAAGTTCAAGCAACTCATGTATGCGTTAAAGCAACAATACACAAGTTATTGGTTTCATGTGAAAAACATTAGGATATAACACATACCTAAAACATTTTTGAATAATGACTAATGAAAATGGCGCTATGTTTTAATGAACAAAATGTGAACAAAACATTCTTTCCTCAAATTAACTCGAGTTAACTGTTCATCATATTTTTAAGGAACCGAGCCCAGCTTACACTAAACCCTCGGGTACTGTTCTTACTACAGCGGTAAATTATAAAAGTAACACATTCAAGTCCGTGAAGCAGCACGTGCATTACGCAGAGTATGTAATATAATGTTTGAAACATAAGTTGATACGCTGTGTTATCAAGAAAAAGAAATGATTCGTGATTTGGGAAGTCTCAACCGTAATTGGATCTTATCTGATATAGCATTGATTTGTTTTTCATATTAATTATATTCACGTTGAATTGTTTGAAATTCGAGAAGTGAGGGAATAAACTGTTTCACAATAGTATTCCTCTATACACAATAACGTTTGAATTTCATAAGTTTTTATTGATTTTTTTTGAATATTTTACCAAAATTAAGTACATTTTTAGCATACGTTGAGCGCAAGTTTATAGTTGATAAAGCTTTGTTAATCTTCACGGATACCATCTTCTTGATGCCAAGGGCAGTTGTCATCTGGAATGACTCAAATTTATGCCAGCACATCGTGTTTACATATACTTACAAGAAAAAGTGCTAAGATCCAGGGATAATTTATGAACGCCTCAAAACGGATGTCATTGGAGACAAGTTTGAAGTATTTTTCGAGTATTTAAAAATTAATTTCCATTAATCTAACAAAAATAAATTATTTTAAATTGTCTCCGGTGTTATTGGTCGGTATGCATATATCCTTTATTAGGAATAATTTAGTAAAAATAAGAACGTTCCCGTACAAACTGGTATTAATTGTTGTTTAGAACGCTAACAACCCTTATTTCATTGGTTGCTTTTGATCGTTGATTTGACGTGTTTGATCCTTGGTTTATCTGAACTGGAGTTGGTGAAACCGAATATCGTTGTTCAACAGCTGAGACCTCCGGTGTAATGATGAAACGTTGATTAAAAACTTTGGTGGAACCGCCCACGAGTTTTATCATTTTTAACCCTGAAATACTAACTAAGGTTGAATGAAACCGAGTCTTCTGGTTAAATAACAAAGTAAGGTGAAATTTTGTATAACTGGCATTTGAAGAACACATATAATGGTGTAATTATTTTAGCACATTGCAAGGACATTTAGCACTTGATTCAACACTGAATGTGACGATGCGTGCCATAAGTCGGCAACGAAGTACAAGAACGTCCTTAGCAAACTTCGTTGCACTATCTCTATGGCAGCTCGTGATCAATTGCAAGAGTGGCTAGATAAACTGTGAAACTTCTTAGAACCGACAAGAACAACTGTTTCCACTCTTGAGTCCCTAGTCAAAGGGTTTCACGAAAATTAGGTAGGAAGATAAGTCGGGACGTGTGTGACTCGATTTAGAGAACTCATTGGGGAAGTTCCGTGACGTACGACCAGCAGCACTCTAATAAGTAGCATCACCACCTTCTGGGAATTCTCATTCCCGAAAACTTTCGCGCTGTTCAGGCACCACAAACTTTCGATAAGAACTAATTCCTGCGTGTAGGTTCCTCACACCTAACGATACATTGCTCCGTCTTCCAAATTGAACTAATAATCCCTCAGGAATTATGCGAGTTGATAACTTTCACCTTCCGAGTAGCTCTAATCGTTGGTACCCTACGTCTTTGATATTCCTTCAAGTTGAAAATCCGTCATTATAATCGTCCGATGGTTGCATTAAATGAGATAGACAGTTGGTAACACCGGGTCCGACATTCTCTGAAGTCAGGAAATTGGAGTTTTGAAAAGATTAAACTGTTACCATAGTAACATAAATTATATTTAATAATCAACAGGAATTGTCACTTAGTTCAAGAAATTATTGTCTTTCATTTTACATTATTTGCATATTAAAAATAACTCATTTTTCGTCAAATCCGAAAACCATAAATATTGTTGTATAAAATGAAGAGCAGCTTATTTTAAAAATATTCACCAATCACAATTTTAAAAATATTTGTTCATTAAAGATGATTTTGGTTAATTATTTCAATAATGAACCTTTGTAATCTACCATGAAACCCTGCAAATTTTTACTTAGAGTGGTGGCCCGTGGCACATCATCTTAACTCGGCACCCCGCATCTCTACATCTCGTAATTGTACTACGAAAAATACTTGGGATGGTGAATCGATCGCATCATCTGATATAATTGCTGTGGAATTCTGTTTTCAGGAGTTCCTTTTTAAATCGAGTTTTTCAAAGCTTTTGTAAGTAACATAATTGTGGAAAAGTGACGCATAGGTAGGTATTTTATTGATCAGAGCACCGAGTTCATACAACGTATCACAGACTACAGTACGTAGATCAATGATTTACTTAGCAAGGCTATCTAATACAGAAATAAGGAACCTCATTTGCGATGTTTTCATTTCTCTAGCGGAATTTTATCTCCAACTTATCCAACACATGGTTACTCTAACGCATTATAAATAACAATAATACAGTAGTTATAATTCAATTCAATAGTGAACTACATCCAAGTATAATTCTATAATTAATGACTGCCGTCATCTAAACACATACTACGTAGAGGTATGATTTGATTCCTTGTTTGTTCGTTTGTTACGACTTAACTCAAAAACTACTAAATCAATTTTAATAATCATTTCAAAAATAGAAGGTAGTATCTCAAATCATTATCTTTATTAAGTTTTCATAACAAATGGAGATCTTTAAATGGAAAATGTTAACGGAGATAGCAAAATGTTGAACAGAAACGTACTCAATTCGATTGCAACTTTGCAAAAACTGTAGACGATATATAAAATCGTATCCTCTATAGTAATAGTACGCTGCTGCTCACGTAAAAAAGTCGGCGATGGTGTGTGAACAATAATTATGATTAAGCCAAAATAACAATTTCATTTGAATTATCAAGTTCTAATACCGGTGGAATCAAAAACCGGCGATATTGGTATCGTGATATTTATCCTCATCCATTTGAGTAGACTGATAATTTAAGTTGATGATGCACGTGCTAATTCCGCTTCAAATTATTCTGATCAAATTTTTTATTAGAAGTTATGGCAAATATAAAGTCCTCAAAAGCTATCATACACAGCGTGAACTTTTTTATTTTTCGAACTTAGTCAAAATAAGAATGACACAGTACTTGATAAAACTTTATAATCATGATTTATAAAAGAATTTGGGTTCGGGTGGGTGGTGTGATGAAATTGATGGTTCTATATACTTTTGGTAATAATATGAACTTCGGTGGTTTGTGTCAGCTAATTTCTTTCCGACTCACTAGAGTTACTAACATTTTAATGCTACCTACAGTTGGCCTTTCATTGTAACAGTCTTACAATAACAGTTTTACTGAAAATTGTATTAGTTACTTACTTCAAATTTCAGCTGACTTATGTTTGACAACGATGAGTGTGAACCCCTCTCTTACTTTATTGCCCTACAAAACCCGGGCAACGGCGGATAAATCTGCTGTCTGTTATATAGTACTGTACTACGCAATATTGTTTAAATGAGAGCATTACTGAAATGAATCCAATTTCCGAGAAACTGGGGTAAGTTTTTTACGTACAGTTTTTCTCTTTGGTCCCTTCTCAAGTTGAAATGGTCTTGATCGTGCGGTACCGAAAATGTTTCTAAATGCTTTAGGATATTCACGAACCTAATGTCATAAAGATTTCGGGGAAGCTTTGGGGCATGATGACGGCTGGCCGGTCTCCAACTTGACTGCCTCAACTTTCTTATCCCTTTACCCTAATTATATTCCCATTCTCAACATTTCCCTCAAAACTACGCGGTTGCAGAGAGTATGCTTAGTGTTACTATAGGTACAGGATTTTTTGTTGCATAGCAGAACCAAATTGTTCAATCATTAAACACACCACTTTCTTCTTCCAATTCCACGTCCAACTACGACAGCAAATAAGTTGAAAGCCAATGGCAAAAATAGTCAAGTCATTCGCTCACGTTTGACTAACATTTGTATAACTCAAAGGGGGGGATTTCCTAATTTTTTTTTCTCAGAATCCCTACTTCGAGTATTGGTTATTTTTAGCATATCGATGTTGGGGAAAATAAAGGCTGGGAATTGGGGCGTGACGAAAACGTTGGCGGTTTGAAATTGAGCCGAGGTCAGTGTAATAAATAACTAAAGGCTTGAAATATGACAAGGAGGTGATGGAATGGACTAGTGCCACCTTCATATGGTGATGCGATATGGCTGCAACTCTCAGAGGGTACCTTTGAAGGCAGAAAAGTTCAGGTTTATGCTCAGGGTTAGTACATTGAAGACAATGGAAGGCGGTTCATTGTTTCTCATCCCTCTTAGAATGAACGGTCTAATTGATTCTAATGTGGGATTTCGTGAAATTACAGCTCCACCACTTAAGCATAACATAATCCTTCTCAGCAAGAATTCATAAGTGAATTATCCATATCTATCACAAAACTTTGGAAGAAATATACACTTATTTGAATTTGAGAGACGATATTACAATCGCAATAGAAATAGTAAACCTTTGCAAAACAGAAGGTAAAACATTTTTCAAATTCCATGATAAAATTTCTAAAATCTTGAACCTTTTGTTGCTTAAATACAAACTCATAACAGAGAACACACAGAAAACCTAATAACAAATGACAAACCCTTTTCAGAACCGATCCAAAACCCAACCGTATAATTCCAGACCTCAAAATATCCCTTCAAGTACAGACCTCCTGCGCAGAATCCTCAGTATTGGATACAAAATCAAAATCCAAACTTCAGACCACAAAACCCGAGCCAAAATACTCGCTACCAACCCTCAAATAGGAACCCGAGCCCGACTACCAATTTTAAACCAAACCCTCTGAACAGGACCTCACAAATTCCAAGACCCCCTTGGAGGAGACCCCTGGAGGATCTAATTTCAACTCCTCTGCCCTGCGCGCTCGAACTCCTGGAACAGCAAAACCAACTCCTATGTCATGGCGTACCGCCAATCCAAACTTTCATAACATGGAGGAAATGGAAAATAAGAACCAACCTATCCACGGACCATTACTACGAACAAACATGTGAACAACCATACGAAAAATGCGAACGAGAGAAAAACGAATACTACCCGCTGGAACAAACCAATAATTTTATACCCGAACTAAATGAACAAAACCCACAAAAACCGAAGGAAAATTCTTTAGATGAACCAGCTTTCCATCTCTCGATACGCACTGATGAACGTAGAAAAAATACAATAAAAGAACTGCTGTACATAATGTTTCCTAACTGAACCTCAAAGTAGTAATGTATAAGGACATTATTGCTGAATAATTTTTTCCCAGATAAAATCCGTTCCGAATCTTTTATAGTGTGCGAACGGACTACCTCAGTCTCCTGCGGTGAAGTATTCTATTAACATTGTCTAGACTTTAAATTCCATATTTTTTAAAGCTATAAACAATTTAATCTGTTGATATTGCTCAAAAACTTAAAACGTTTAGGAAAATCTGTGAACGTTGGGAAAAATTTACTAAAATCCGCGGCAGCGGTAAGCCGAAATCTACAATTGTCTTCGATCATAGAAAATTGAATGAAGAAAAAACGGCGCACAAAGCAACCCCTCCTTCAAGACCGGGAGGTCGTGCGGGTCATTGCATATCCTTTGCCCCTGACCAAGACAATGCCTATTCCGTAGCTTTCCCAATTTTCAAACAGGTCTCTTTTAGTTATATACAATCCGAAAACAGGCGATTTCAAGATTTTGATGAAACTTTCATTTCGCGCAGCAATTGCACATCTTGAATGCAATAAAAAAATATTTTCACATCAAATAGATAGAAAATTTAACGCTATTTCCAACGGTGTCATTAAATTTGAGCTATCTCTAAAATTGAGGGAGTTATGACAGTTTTATTGATCGAAAACACGAAAAAATTCGATCTCAGGGACCCCAAGAACATAGCAAACCATACCCCACTCAGCCAGGAGTGGCAACTCAAATTTCAACCCCTAGGAGGGGGTGGCGGGGTGATTGAGGGGGTAGTTTCCCAAAGTACTCTCCTTGTCTGAAGTTAAAAAAAAATGTAGAAATTAACTTGAAAAACTCCCGAAAAGCAAGTGTCTTGAAAAACATATTTTTCTGAAACAGCTTTCGTACAAGTACGCAACCACGAGGGACGTTTTATGTCTTTGCGCCCCCTCCTCACACACACCACGTTCTTCGTTCCACCCGTGGGTACTTAATTGAATTCGCGATCGTGTTGACTCATTGTTCCGACACCCGTGGGTACTTTGGTCACTGAGGTTCCGAATATCCAGGGGTTAACGTAACAAGATTAAGTAAATCACAGCTTTCAAATGAGTGGTGAACGAGTTTTGTACGATCACAAATGTCGATGATAATGATCCGTAGCAACGAATCGGTTGTAAGCGAAAACCATCAGAAATATTTTTGTGACGCTGTCCGCTTTACATTTTTGAGTTTATGTAGCAAAGTAAAGACATAAAATGTCGAAAAGATCATCAACATGTAATTGGATATGAATAAATGTGAGCTTCGACTATCGTAGCAGATGATAGGTATACCATTGATGAATTACATTGATTATTCATGGTTATTCCAAATATGCAGCGTTAAAAAAAATATTTGTATCGTCTATTATGTATTAAAATGGGTTTTCTGTAATCTTCCATTTTATTTGCCATCTTTTTAAGGTGTGAATTATTTGAATAGAAATTCATTTAATGGCATCATAAAACTCGACATGCATTAGGAGAGAAATGTGAATCACTATTATCAAAGTTATTTGGTTACTAGAGATCCACACCGAGTTTTTTGTAGTTTTCGCAGTGGTTTAATGCACACAACGAGTCAAAGAATGTTTCGCATAGCTGTTAGATAAATAAAATTTTTAACTGCCAGCAAATACTGAACATCGTAAGACCATGAAAAAAAGGTAATGAGTATACTCATACCTTAGAGAGGCATTAAGATTATCATCATGATCAAAACTTAAGTGTCACTATGTCGCTGTCGTTACCTACCACTCCGTTTATATTTATTTTTCTGGGTTGATTGGTTAAATATTCCCTGGGTTTTCTGATTCCTAGTTGTCTCTATTTCGAGTGCACGTTGAAGATTTTAAAAAATCGTTTAGCATCCTTATTGTTCGAGAATATTTCATAGTGTTCTTCAAGTCATCTGAAAGTACTATTTCCTACCTCCTACCTGAAAGAGTTATAGTGTAAAATACTCTTAACTGTTGAAAAGTTTTTTTAGAAACATTATTACCAAGTTAGTAAGTAATTTCTCGAAATTCTTAGTCATTATTCAATAGAATAATACCACACATAACCAGTTACATTCAAATATTGCATAGTTATTGCTGTTAATATATTATCAATACTGTCTACTCCTTTATTTATTGTTCTTATTATTATTAATTTATTCCCGGCAATACATTTCAACTTTACAAAACTCTTATCATCCGAAGCGGTTGGAAATTTATTCATGAAGTAGTAAAATTCTATTGCCGAAACGCTTTGACAAAAGTTTCACAAACTCCAGTTGGTTGAGTGTATCAGACGTGGGACGGAGTTTCCTTGGCGGCTCGCCGCGCTATATTAACCATATTGAACTGGATAGTTACCAAAGCCGACGGGCAACTTTCTCAAAACTTCACCCAAGGTAGGGCAGTGATGCATAGCCCGATCTTGCACTATTCAGCCGGGCTGAAATCCGTTTTAAAATGGCATGAGGGTAAGAGTAAACTGATGAAAAGCTTATGAATGAATGCAAAAGAAATTAATGACCATCAAGAAAGATGTTCTGGAAGGATTTCGCTAATTCCTTTGTTCAGAACAGTAAAGCAATGACTACATTTCTAACTTGTTTAGATCTATCTTGTCATACCTACCTACAGGTTCTTCCCTTGTACCGCACATTTACCTTTTGCTAAGCACATTTTAAATGTAAATATGTTTTAAAATCGAAAGATTGTTACAATTAGTTTGGTGGGTTGGACGAGATTCTGTTCATTTAGAAAAATAGATTCGTATTCCATTCTCAAAATTGTTTCATATCTTATCAATTCGAAAATCCAAAGATTTAAAAATATCCTGTATTTGAAGGATCTCAATGATTTCAATTTTGATCTATTGATAAAATTCACAGTTAATTTTTCCTAAAGAACGTTAAGAGATTGCGTCTGATTGTTTCTTCCAGTGATCTGTTGGAGACTCCTATAAGCAATTGGATAGAGATATTCAAAGAGAGTGTGCTTCAGGGGGGCTAGTGACGAGCTGGAATGTAGATACCAATTTCAAGATCTAATACGGAGATGTTCTAAAACAGTTGTGGGGCAGTAAATCCTTTACTTTGCCGGTCGAGGTAAACATGAGAGTCTGTATCATGAAACGCAGCTGTCCACGAAATCAAGTTGTCAGCATTCTCCTTCATAATGCGGTTGCGAAAGTAGATAGGAGGTACATTGCATGCACAGACTGTATCATATGCTGATTGATCGGGCAAGAAGCCGGATATCGTTGCCTTCAATCCCTATATTTTTGAAATAATCCTGGGTGTCTAGCCTTTCAGTTACAGAGTGAACATGGAGCAGATCCGACAAGCCAAAATTAGTAAATATAACAGGAATCATCTTTATCAAGCAATTATAAGGAGTCGCTCAAAATGACATCAACGTTATAGCCGCTTCCGTGTCATGTAGCGGAGCGTGGGCGAGAAACGTGAAACGGAGCCACTCAAGGTGGGCATTTCGTCAGGAGTGCCTCGTGGTATCACCACACGCGTTCTTTGGGTTCTTAACAAGTGGTCAATTTATTGGAGCACATTTAGTGATGGATTTTGAAAAACCTTAAAACCACGTGTTACCCCTTTTTGCCCTCATTCAAAAACGCTTTTTTAATAACATATTTTTCTTCCAACTGGGGCAAATCGACCGAGTGCACAATAAATTTGGTTTTTAGAATGAGAACCCCTATTTCTATTTTAGATTTGGATTTTCAGTCATGAAAATTTGACTTCTAAACCGATTTTTTTAGATTGTCCACAGATGGTCTTCAAATACGATCAAAACCTAGGTTTTGCCGAAATGCAGATGTACCCAAGTGTGACACAAAATGTTCCAGTATTTGTTTACTCTGAATCACTTGGTAATGCCGAATTAGCTGAATCGACTGCATTTTGATGAAATTATGTACGAAAAATCAATTTTTAAATCAACCATCCCTGCCTGAAAAATTCTTCGGTGGATTCGATCCGTGGGACGACGCGACGTGGTTTTATGGACACAAATTACGATTGAATGAGCTTGTTTCGTTTGATTCTGAATGAGTGCCTTCAAGCTCGAATTTCGGCATGACGAGCTAAGACCTTCTGTCTGTATCAGGAATTCGGCAGGTACAAACAGAAATCAAAGATTCTTGATCCTTCTCAAGGCTTTCCGTTTTTTAATTTCTCGTGGATGAAAAAATCGAATGGGGAAAGACTAATTATTTTGGAAAAGGGTTAAGTTTTATTCATAGCATACCAGTTAGAGGTACATCCAAATTGTCGTCCACATTTAGTTAATTAAATCTCTCGTTATCTGCTTAATGAGATACTTGTATTTTGATGGATACATTACAAGGATACATACATTACAAAATAGTCACCAAAAGGCCTTGATAAATGAGGGCATTAAAGACTGAAATCACGAAGCGCTGAAGAGTCCCGCACGAGGCAATAATGGCCGTTGGACTCAACCGCACTCACGTTTTCTTCAGCTGGGGCGAACCGCCATCAAGGACGTCCCAAAGGTTTCGAGAACCGCGTGCTAACCATTACCACCAGAATTACTCTTGGCTAGGTCCGAGAACAGGCCCTTTGCACATTGCTGGAAATGCGACCGTATTATCTATTCCAGAACGCTCTCCCGCTTAGCTCCATTCCCATGCAATCTGAGTCCGTTGAGCTAAAAACGATTGTCCAGTCCGCAAATATTGGGCCATCCGGGTTTGGAAATGCGATGGATTCGTCCTATTGACCATGCGCTTTCATAGCCCTTCTAAATGGCAGACCAAACCACGCCGTTCTGCATAAAAGTCTAATTCACAGATTGTATCTTTTTCAAGCTCTGAGTCTGTACTCTACCCTACATGTTTCTATTCAAAACGTTTACTAATAAACTTAACGTTTATGGTTAACTTTTGTATTTTGTTTTGAAAATTCAAGCTTTTGTCAACTTCCAACTTTTTGAACCACTTAGGAATTAGTAAGTATTTTAAATAGAGTTCTAAGATTAATATAAAAATAGTTGCGCTTCAGTTCGACTGGGAAACTATAGTCTGTGTGGATCAAAATAGGACTGTAAGAACGGGATATATTTTCTTAGCCCAAACGGATCGTTAGAGATTCTGAGTTAAACTTCAACCCATACGACACTCTCAAAACTTTTTTAAAAGAGAAGTTTTCGGGATTCAAACAAAGAGCAAACAGAACATACACACTCTACAACTAACTTGATTAACGAACCAATGTGCTGGTTCCACTCGTCAAGCTGATTGTTTTGAACTGTATAAAATCAAATTTGGACTATGCTTTATACAACCTGCATGGTACTCCTGTCAGAATAAAATTGGAATAAAATATCAGAATAGAAAAGACTGAATAAAATATTAAAATTAACTTCGATTATTTTACACAAAATCTCTATTTTATCTATTCTATGTCTGAAGCTTTGTCCATTTTTCCACATCATGTAGCCATTTTCTTATGTTGTGTCAAAGTTTTTACATAAAATGACGTCACATATAGAAGGGGCACTGCAGCCACCAAGACTGTGAAGACAAGGACAATTTCTGCAACTTTATTATAACCGATCGAAAACGTCAACCTTAATAATTATATTGTTATCTGTAGAATGACGCCACTTTCGAGTGGGTACAGTGCCTTACTAACTTATTTTTTCGTTCTGAAGTTGAAGTGTCAACACTAGGAATAGTGTCAACAACAGGCGGTTTTACCCTAAACATTGTAAAAACTCCAAGTAAATTTTTGTCATCATCTTTTCAAGAGTTCCTTCAAGCTTCATGTCAAGAGGTTATTATAACTTTTATTGTACATTTGCGGAAAAGTAAAGCTTAGGTAGGTAGGTGTTTTGTTGTAACCCATTGAATTTCAGTTGTTCTATTCGTGAGTTTCTATTTCCGTGTCGATAGTGTATTATGTTGCACCAGTTTTTTGGGTTTCGAATCAGCTTTTGTTGCGCACAGAGCGACGTACCCTGTTGGCATTACGGAGTAGTATTTATGACTAAGTCAAGCTTAGTTTTCTGAAAACCAAAAATAGGCTCCGAAATGGTTTTGAAAAACGATTTTGGCACCTCGGTATCTACCTAATTACTATGTTTGAGGGCACTTTTTGATATTGTTCCGTAGACTATAGCTAGTACAGAAATAATAAATTTGTTGTGTTATAATTTGCAGCGTTTTAACCTATGTTTGTGTAGACGACTATATTTTTATTTATTTATTTATTTTTTATTTTTAACTTGACTTTACTTGATAAAGCAGAGCATTATGAGTGTATAAGTAACGGCTTAGGCCAATTCAAATGTGACTTTACAAAGTTGAAACGGCGGGGTGTAATTAAGGGTAGACTCTGCGAAACCCCTTTGGAAGCGTATCCTCCTCGCTTTCAAGCTAGCCGTAATTCTGAGTTTCTTAATCACCATGAAGCTAAATTAATTCTGAAGCTCCAGAGATGACGAGAGCAAGCTGATTTGCCACTTCACCTTCATTAGAAAATGATGCGGGGGTGACGGGCCCGATGCTGTTTGCGGTTAGTATGGCCGCTTAATTAGTTGACACGTGGACCGCTCGATATGGAATTGAGATACATAGTTACGAATTCGGAGTTCCGATATCCATAATAACATGAGTATGAATATTTTCAAATACGAATCGTTATGTGCAATTATATAAACGTTAAAAAACGTAGTTGCAGGATTGTGCTGGAAACTCAAGAACAAACCCCCTGTGCCCACAGAGCGGGGCTGCTCTCTTCGAATGCTACAAGTCATATGCTCGGAATGTCGACACTAGAGTAGCTAAGGATGAGCAACGAGCTATCGGTAAAACAGCATTGCTCGAAGTGCCTCGGTCCTAGTCATTCTTGAAGTGCAGTATTATTATTTACTGCTATCGCACCGGGTCACGGGTGCATAGTGCCGAAGTGAAAGTTTTCCACCGGGTCCGGTTGGCAGCTATTCCTTTTACCTGCTTCCAGGTTAACGATTGGTCCACACATTGAGCCTCAGCCAGGGTGCTCCTGCGCCATGTACCTCTCGGTCTTCCACGGCGGCGGGATCCTTGGGGATTCCAATCCAGTGCTTGTCTCGGGATTTCATGCGCATTTTTTCGCAAAGTGTGCCCTATCCATCTCCACTTTCTTTCCCTGATGCACTCTGATATGGGCTTTTGGGAACATCTTTGGTGCAGCTCTTCGTTGGTTATCCAGTTATCTGGCCACCATACTCGCAAGATTGATCTCAGGCATCTATTCATAAAAGCTTGGAGCTTATTGTTAATTTCAGCGGACACCAACCAGGTCTCACACCCGTACAGAAGGACAGGCTTTGCGTTGGACTCAAGGATCCGTAGTTTCGTTTTCAGGCTCAACTGGGATGAACGCCACACTGGTCGGAGTGAAGCAAAAGCTCCCCTTGCCTTGTGCAGTATACTCGCAATAAATTGGGAACACCTCCTTCAATTTGGCGTCTTCCTTTTCTGTTCCCATATCCACCGACTTCTGTGTAACAGTTTCTAATCAGATTACATATTACAAAAGCATTATCAGTCACTTGCACGTTTCTCCGGAGGACCGGTAATGTGTACTGACTTTCTTCGATTCGGGAGGTTCGAGTGATCGTACCCAGCATTCGTGGTCACAATTTTAATCTATTGCATAAGCCTCACTCTGAGGCAGGCGTCGTGAGACCTTCACGGAGAGCTTTTGAACAAGTCGATACTAAGCTTAATTTGATTTTTTTGAACTGTCCATTACTGTATAGCGCCTGCATTATCACAGTCAAGTAGATACTAGCAACACCGAATAGGCAATTTTTGATTTTAAGAAAACACACGTTTTAGTGGTACTTGTGCCTTACGAGGAATGTCTCTATAAGCCTCTAAGTTGCAACCTATAGCTTGAAGGTTGAAATCGTAAACATGGCACACGCTCAAAGCTCACCAAGCCGATCAGCTCTTAAATAATTTAAAATAGATCAGAAACCTGGTTCTTAAGGCTACGGCCTTCTATCTATTTAATTATATTGCCAATGATGTAGGCATCCAGATAGAGGAGCTACGTTACACCATTGTAATCACTAAAATTTACTATCATGGTTTGTCTGACGAGAAGTGACAAATAGAAACAAGATAAGCACGCTGTATTACGGAAAGCAATGATAACAACGGTTTTTCTAGGTTCACGGTAAGCAAGAAGTAATTTGAAATGCATGCAATCGATCAGAACCATTGGACAGTTTAAGAGAACTAAATACATTTGACATAGAGGGAGGAGGAAATTTTTAGGAAGATGTTTAGAATTGAAATTTTGATTATTCGTTAGGTACCACAGATTCGGCAAGCTTTCAAATCCAACAAAAATATACTTAATCACGAAAAAGAAATAATTGTAGTGATATTAGGTTCAAAAAGTACCTAATTATAGTTTCTGCTGTACACAAGACTCTATGATTCTGTTTGTGAACTGTTAATAAATCCTTTAAAGTGTCTTGCATTTAGCAAAAACCTTATTTCCGCAACCGGCTACCGTTTTTAATCAGGTTTTAATAACGTAATTTCACTAATTAGAAAGTAAAACGTTCCTTAGGAGTGAAAGACGGCATAATTGCCGGTTCCTCTAGATCCTCTTCCGCCCTTTCAATTGCTCGTCCAGAATCTCGAGAAAAGAAGCGAGGGAATGCTTGTTAATTTAGAATTTACAAGTGCGTCTTCAGACGCCTGAGTTTAATCTTGTATCGTAGGTAACTGAAATAGGTAGATAGAGATTATGCGACTCTCTAAAAGTGTTCAATTTACTCCTACTGATGAACTACATCTACAAATATGTTTTATTAAAATATTTTATATCTAAAATGGAACAATTTGGTCAAAATTTCGTACGTTGATAGGAATGGGCATTAGAATGGTGATTCTAATGGTGGAATACGATTTTTGAGATCATTTCAAGAGATCTCTTCAACAACGTCTCTCTTCCCAAGCCGAAGGAGGACATGCTTACATTTCTCTGCTTGTTGGAGACTTTTTTTCTCTCAATATTGTTTTTGATCCAAGTACTAGGAAAATTTATGAAAAATCGTTCAGGTTGGTTGGGAAGTGTCTCCTTTTTGACATTAGGGGTTTTTGGGGGGTATTATGAAAGGATGTTTACATAAGCGACTAGTTTTCACTTATTTCACGGAAAAATTACCCATAATATAAATTATTTTAGTTGATTCATTCGTCTCTTGCCTGACTTGAGTGCAAGTACGTTAAGACTCGAGAAACTTCCTTTGGAGAAAATACGGGAGACGTTGTACCACTAGAAGAGAAAAAGTGACACTACCACGCATCTCGAGGAAAATAAATTTTTCATTCCCACTCCAGATTGAATAGTTGATAGGTAAGTATTGGCAGCTGTCTGCGTATCACGTATAAACAGCAGAATCTATTCTGGCGCTTCCATCGAAATACCAAAAAACTAAGTTGGAGAAGATAGAATGTAGGGTCTCTGATGAAAAATGTAGTAGATATTCATTTTGTTCGTGATATGGAACAGCGAACGTATTGAACTGTCAAACTGTCAATGGATTCATCGAGTAGAAAATCAACCTGAAAGCAATACGTCGATCTTTAAAGACATATGTTGGAATGACCAACTTGTGTGTATCTGGATATAGGAATCAGATTTTGGGCAATTGAAAACTAATGTATTTCAGCCCAAATAATTTTGTCAAGAATATTTACAAGACTGTGTTGGATCCTTCTAATCATTCAAGACCATTCATTTCGCACCTTTTTGGAATTCAAAACTCATCCGCTGAAGTGTTAAACACTCGGTGTTCATTGCAATTGCTGAATTCACGTATTCATGAAGATAATACGAGTGATTTCACTTGAAAACTAGATGGAAGTGCTAAGGCTGACATAGCCCTAAAGAGATTTTATATTTATTATTGATAAGACGGTTTTTGCTATCGTTAATGCTCTTTTCTGTTCCATTCATCAAAATTAAAAGCAAATTCAAACAGTTTTCTTTGGTGAATGTGTTTTGAAAGGTATCCCACAATTTATCTAACAAACAAAGTTAGGTCTAAGTTTACAAAGTTTCCGTTTTACAATATGCACATTGATTCTCAAGTTGAGTTTTTAAATACAGTAAATTAGTTATGAGTTCTTGCTGACGAGGATTTACTAATTACAGTCGTTACACATATAACAAAAGCCCACATTAAAATCGATCATACTCCTAATTCTCAAGGGGGGTTAATGGAAAACATAACTGAGATGTACGCTCTATATACTGGACTTGAACGAAACGATACTAAGACGGTGGCCCCATTGGTGAAAAACGATGTTGAGGAAATTTACCTAAGAAAATATCCAATATTTTCTCACCAAGAGAAAAAAAGGAGGACAAATTTTGTCCTGCCAAGAAAAACAACAAATAACTGTGATATCGCTTTAACCAATAAAGTGTTCATCTTAAAATTATAATGACGATTGTTGCTGATGAAGACCACATTAAAATAATAATCAATGTTGCCATTTTGTAGATGTACTGCATTAGTAAAGAATGTGGGTAGTTAGAACTGTAATGAAAATTCTGGGAATGACGAGTTCCCAGAAAACCCATGATACAGCACAGAGAAAATTTCAGATATATGTACATAGTAAATTGAAGGCATTAGATCAAATATTATTTCATTATGATATGAAATTGTCAGTATGGAAATATAATGCTGATAGTTCTTATCCTGAATCCGTGGTAAATACCGTTTATTATTGATCGTTACTTACGACCAATATGGTAGAAGTCACCATTCACCATCTTTCCATTTAGACGTGGGTCGGATTACGATAACGGCGGGAGGAATATTTGATTTCCCGAGGCTAAGAACTGGAAAGTTCTCTCTCCACGTAAACTCTCCACACTCAAGTGTATCGCCCTTCAGCAGGCCTTTTTCCATCGTAACTCTGCATATTTCGATATTACCAACTCAACATAAATAATTCAAATGACAACCTCTGCTTCCCACTTTTTTCGCCGAGCAAACTTATCCGTTCGAACGTTCCATGTTAAAAGCACGTACAGAAAGTTTTCGTTAAATACACGAGATATAAACATCAAAGCAGAATCGAGGATCCTCTTCGTGGATTGAATAAAAAACGCAACATAGCTTACTAATGATCCCAAGTGCCAATGATGCAAATTATTAACGAGTTTTATTGAGCACCGATAAACATCCGTATTTTTCCATTACTGCAAATATTCTTCGTTGAGCTTTGACTCTCGAGATTAAAGTGCAACCTTTAATGCAACCAACCGGTTAAACAACTTATTCAATAAACAATTTGCAACAACTGCGATGAACTATTATAACCACTGCCAATAATGAGTACGAGTGGCTAGCAAACTGCCCCTCTCCTCCCATCCACCTTAACTTGAAGGACTGAATGCGATGACCTAATGGAGAAGAATAGCTGCATATCAAATGGACTCAGCAGCTGAAATGGGACTTCGAATTAGCTGCTAAACACACAATGACGTTGAAGGGCAAAAATCACTTTCGGCTGTGGTAAAATAGAGTAAGATGCACTCAGTTGTGTGATGTTTGCTGTACAGAGACTTCTAAAATGCGTGCAGAATGAGGAAATCAACATTTTTCACCCAACCATAGGAAGCAACACCTGATAAGTTCAACATTCAAAACATTTTTCTCAGAAACCTGAACAAAGGTGGACGTGGTCATTGAAAATAAGCCAAGGATCTTCTTGACAATATTTCTGTTGAATAAGTGGGGCCCGCCGGACTGCCCTTTGCCGTCGATGTTTTGGTACCTATAGATGGCATTACAGTGCAGGTGGTATTCAAAGTTCCATTGAAATCTACACATTTCCAAAAATCGAATTTAATTTGCGGAGAAAGTCCGGTTGGACACCCAGGCTGTAATGAGTAAGTCCATAAAGGTTGGCTGCATTTTTGGCGGGCTTTTCCCCACGTTTGCATCTGGTGGGTATACTCTTTCATCTACTTCTCCCAGTTGGTGAAATGTTTACTCTGGCTGGTTAAATTCCACCTCTTCGGAATTTTTGAAATCGCCTACAATTTTGATCCTACTGTAACAGTTCCCCTAACATTATTTAAATCCCTAAAGCCTACCATCATGAACATACTTCCAACTTTCCACCCACTATTCTGCTGCCTAATGGCTTAAGCGGACTGAGCTCTACATTTATTATCGGTCCTATTTCGTTTCTCTGTTGACTAATTGATTACAATGTGCGATAGTAATCGTACCTTTGAAATGAATTGACGTAGTTTAAGGTCCCAACATTAATTCTACTCATCCAGCATAAAACCTAGTCTACAAAAACGTAAATGTTAATTTAAATGGCTTGTAGAGTTGTTCAAACAACTCCGAGGTCCATAATATGCAAAGAGTGCTAATGGTGTTTACCAGCCGTGGGTAGCTTTTAAAGTGTGAAACGATAATCATTATAACCTACGTGAGAGATTGAAATCCCCCAGTAAAAGAAAAACACGTAGGTAATAGAATACAGGAGAGAACAACTCGCCTTCCCACACACTTGCCACACGTGTCAGAGCAATGTACTACGCACAACCGAAAGCTTCGTCCATGAAACAGAAAGGCAGGTAAACTATGCGAGTTGAGTGGAGGGTTTACGATGTAGAACCTGTCACAAACAACGTAGGTTTAGAATTAAAATTCGTCCAGCAGAGAATAGCTCCCTCACTGGGGAAACACTTGACGTTAATACTTATTTCCCCATTACGTCGTGCTTACTTTATGCGTCTTCTTCCAACTACTCCCGGAGCGGAGCGAAAATATTTTCGAAAGGGTAAAACACCTATCAAGCTCACTTTTGTTGTTTCAGAGAAACAACAGCCATGGGAGCTCTTCAGAGCGTGGAATAACTTTCAGGGGAAGAGTTTCTGATTTTTGACGAGCGTTTATGAAACCAGCAGTAGAGCCACGACTGGTGAAACTTTAGTCGAGCATACTTGGAAAGTGAGAACCTACTAACGTGAATTGTGTTCTACAGATTTAAAGTTGAAAAGTTCACTTGAAAGCTCAAGAATCCTTTTGACGTAGTGCAAGGCTTAAATATTCAAATTCCATTTAAATTCATTAAATAAGAAATAAGTCGGTAGGCTTGTGTTGCTCTTGATATGTGCATAACAGTAGGGCCTCGTCCTACGTGAGCGGGAGTCGGGCGATTTCAGCGTTACTAGCGATACCGGCGATTTACGAGAGTGCAAGCGTTTACAGCGGGAAACGCCACTCGTGTCCTATGTGCGACCATGCCGCGAATGGAGGAGAGCGCGTTTTAGTTAGGTTAGTTCCGTACCTACCTTGTCAATCAATACGATGAGTGTTTTTTCAGAATTTCTTACAGACAGAGACGATTTGCATTGGCCTGAAGTAGTCCAGCTCTGTTCAATTACATTTCTAATAAACGTTTGCAGAGGCAACTATCTCATGAAATTTATCAATTAAAGAACTAGGTAATTCGGGGAATTTATAACTCTTCAGCCTATTCTTGTTTTCTTATTTCGTTGATAAGTGACAACAACATTGTTCTGACTAATCTCGCAATCACTCGAGAAATAATGTTGACTCCTACAGACTTGGACAACTCCAATAACCTTGACTACAGATGTAAACAATCGCGCGATTGTAGCGGGAGTAGCGAGAAAAATCAAACCGATTTGATTTCAAGCCGCGTGTAGCGTGTGCGTGTTAGCGATTCGCGATAGAGCGTGTGTACGCAGGACGCACAACTCTGTTATCACAGTTTGATCGGAAAATCGCCCGCCCCGCAAAAAACGCTGAGCCCACCCGACCCGATCGTATCCCTTAGTTCCCGCTCATTCAAGACACGGCGTAACAATCATGGTTCATCTTCCTCGTACGTCTTAATTATTATAATAACAAGGTTGTAGCAGTACAAACCGTACATATCGATAGTCAGCATTTACAACAACAAAAAAGATGACTTAAATAGGAATAATAAATAACATATGCACATAGCTCCACTGGACCCCATAAAACGGTCCCATAGTACGGTGGGTTCTCCGCCTGAAATCTCTTTATACACTCTGAGAACTTGTTTTCAGTTATCGATCCAACATTTTCAGGAGTGTGATTGAAGAGTGCCGATCCCATGTAGCACCAATGCGATTGTAAACTGGAAAGTCGGAAGTATATAGATTGCACCAGTAGCATGGTAATGAACCTATGAGGTTTGCTGGAACAAGTGAACTTTATTCGTGTGCATTAGAGAAGTAAACACGTAAAGGCTATATACTTTATTGTAAATTTCTTGAAAACAGGAAGCGTGGGACTCCCTTGCAACAACCCTCATAACCTTCTTCTGATATTTTCAAAGTTTTAAACATGACTGAAGAAAACAAACCATGATTTGCTTTAACAGTAGGTACACACTAAGGAACAGTTGAAGCGAGACAATTTTTGTAGAAACAGTTTTCTTGAAAGTTTAGAATGAACGTGGTCCAAATGTACGTTCCAACGCACATGGGAGTCAACGTGAAAGCCGAGAAGATCCAAATTATGGCTCTCAACGTTGACCTTATTGTCACTCACTGTTATATTCGGCTAACTTTCTAGCAATTAGATGTAAGCCATAGTTCATATTCCGTCGTGTTCCCTATTTCGGTACCAATTCACATTGATCAAAATCGAAACTGACAACCGTCGTATCATCGGCGTGGATCGGCAATCCTTCACCAAAAATATAATGAAAAGTAGAGGCCCAAGAATAGTAAGATCTTACCCGGTAAAACTTTGTAGGGAGCTTTATAAGCATTAGATTGGGCACCACACACATCCATTTATTGTGGTCGGTTATTTGAGTAAGATTCGAGGAGACTCAATGGCAAGGATGAGTGAACAATGAGGAACCAGCTCAAAAGCCTTCGAGAGGTCGCACATACTTAACTGCAACGATTTACTAGCTTCTAATCCTTCCGTAATGTTTTCTATAAACTGATTCATGGATGTCACTGTGGACCACCTGTGACGAAATTCGCCCATCATCCAGAGAAAAGGCTCCCAAGAAAATCTCGCAGTCGACGAACAACCTACCCCCAACTAAGCTGTTCCAACATATTTTGGCATATTTACTGTTGTCATACGAAGAAAAAGTGCTGGTTATCATTTCATAAATATGAGGAGCAACTTCATTCGCAACTATTTGTTCGAGAAAAAGGCTGAGTTAGTTAGTGCACGTTTCACCATCGAGGATTACGAATTAAAACGGAGACAAACCAGATTTTTCACTACTTTTCCTGAGATATTACTCCGTTCTCCGGACTCCCTCTTTGGCCCTCTATTGAGGAACTCTCCCCAATTTCCATGTCGAATTAGCGAGAAGAAAGCATATTAAATTCCATGAAGACTATTAGAACAAAAAATAGTCGTATGTTAATAGAATTGTTAATCGATGATTCTCAGCTACAAGAAAATCTTTTCGATACATTAAAAACACTATCCAATATTTTTCGTCCTATCAATGTTTCGTTACAGTTACAGTTTCAGATAACTAGAAGGGATTATTAACATCACAAAACACCACCTGGTTCAAGTTGAACTCCTAATCGGGTGTTTTATTAAGGATTTTTCCATAACTAAATAATTCATTGTTTAGACCGATTTGAAGGGCATACAGCTTTTATTCATAGATAATCGAGAGTCCTCTGTTGATAAAAATCGACATCAAAGAATTTGTTGAACTTAAGGCCAAAGGCATGATATCTTTTTAGTAAGCGGTGAGATGATGCTCATACAAAAACCAATCAGAAAAGTTATTTCATCATAATGAGCCTCAAAAGTTCTTCTTGAGCTAAGGGGGAGTTGAAAATTATTATTCTAAGTCGATAACAAAGGTTCAATATTGGGAAAAATAAACCAACACAAGGCAGTGAACAAAATATTGACCAGAATACTTGTTATTCAAGAGTACTGTTTTTATTCAATTTGGTTTAAAAAATGTCAAACGTGTCCTCTTGGTAGAGTAGATCACTATTTCTGCTTGCACCCCGTTTTCTTTTGTTGTTTATGACACCTTGGATATATATTACAGATCTTCGTGGTCAGAGTATTAGAACCAAGCAGGACCATTCTATAAGGTGGAGGTGATGGAATGAACTAGTTGTCCTACCCATAAGTATGTTTCAACACCAACGAGGATACCTCCATAGTAAAAAAGCGTCGGCAAATTCGAGAAACGCGAAGACAATTGACAGAGTAGATATCCATTTCTGCGTTACTTATACGAGCATGAAACTAGGCGAGTCTTGTTGGTAAATCATTAGGAATGTGTTCAGCTCAACTCATCTTCAGAACTGACCATGGGCCGAACTGGACATCACCCGAGAATAGATTCCAAATATTTCTGCGAATTACTAGAAGGTTAAAAGGGCCTACTACTCCAACTGGAAACCCCAACAGTCGATACTATGCCGGTTGGATGACCGCCAAAAATATCCCAACCTCCCCGGGAGGTCTTTGACAGTTATACGACGCCGGCGTATTCAAATAGGAAACAACGCAAGACCCCTTGCCCTACACCCCGAGCCATACGACTCAAATGAAACCACCCGATCCCAACAAAGCTGTCAAAGTGAAACCAACCTTTACGTATTTATATACGAGTATATATTGAGAAGGCGAAATGCCTGATCGCTTATTGGACGGGAAATGATTACATATTTTACTTTCAAATTTCTGCGAGGGATTTATAGGGGGTTGACTCCTCCAAGGTAAATTATACCTCACCCCTTTCCCTCAGCACGGTTATAGTGTAATTTATAGCCGGCTAAGCTGTCACGACAGCAGAAGCCCTAAAGTAATCAGATTTACTTTAGCTAACTCCTTGAAATTTGCTGAATCCAATCTAAAAATAGCGCGTCGAGAGAAGTTCCCTCCCATCATTCATTCTCAAGTTTTGCTTCAAGATATTATTTCATTTAATCCATTGTGTGACGGAAAGAACAGATTGATGTAAGCCGTCTTCGTGCATAATAATAAATAAAAACTTTTCAAAGCCTGTTGAAACTCTAAATTTTCTTTCCACCACCTTTTAGTACTCAGTCTTACATAGTGAGATAACCCCTCTATCTAATATCAACATTTGATTAATGAAAGACTAAACAGAGAAAATCACATTAACATTTATTTCAGACCTCTTTCTCTGCAGATACAACAATATTTGACTATTCCTTATTCAGAGCAAACCGAATACATCCGATTCGTCCAATATTACATTTTTGATTGTAGAAATGAGTCTTGTCAGATTGGTTTAGACATTGGGAAAGTATCATAACGGACGTCTATTTGGTTCAATACCAACGTAAAAACTGTTCTGCTCTACGGTTTTGAGAGATGAAAACCCACAGAAGTCAATCAGAACTTCGAAGAATAAAAAAAAAAAAACTTCTGCTCCGAGATCATCACAAATTGAGAATTACGAAGAATCTGAAAAAAACATCCTTTCGATAAACAAATGAAGTAGTAGAAACGTAGGACAAATCTTGAAGAAGAGGAAGGACGCTTCGGAAGAACGGTAATCGAGAAGATAGAAAGGCTACGAAATCGTGTAAAAGAACAGTCGAGGAAGAATTCGAAATGGTTGGAAAAACTTGAAATAAAGTAACGCGTTAGTTAGGGCAGAGGAAAATAACTGGACCCCTTATGAGTCATATGCTCTGAAACTAGAGGAATTTAGTCAAGTTAGTTTAGTCCTCTAATATCTCTAGACATCATTAATAACCTTTTTTCATGTTCAAAAAATTCAAAAATTCATTCAACCGTCCAAACTTTCACCGAAAAAGGTTCCCGGTTAACTTCTGGTGAATTCCCGATTACTCTCGGTTACTCCCGATTCGTCCTAGACCGTGCACGCTCTACTTCTCAATTCTCAACGTTTTGTTGGTTTTTGGTTAACCAATGAGAATCCCTCTATCTGAGTGTTACATAATCAAATATCGAAAGAGTGTACAATAAAATATTCAAAAATTTTGTTTAAATTCTATATTGGTTGATGTTACTATCATTTTTCAATTTCTAAATGACATATATAGGTAACGTTTTAGGCACTTACAACACAAAGAAATTATTTTTTCTTACAAACGTCATGAGAGTAAAGATCACCGAAAACAAAATGGTTTTACGGATACAACTGTTTGATCACATCAAGAATTTATGTCTGTCTTTGAATCTCAGGTAGTTGAAAATCAGGTTAGATGTTGATTAGCTGAGTTGAAATCGAGATGAAGTTTCAAGTTCGTTACTGAGGGAGAAGTATATACATACAATTTGGTTTTGTTCTGATTTTGTTGTGATTTAACTTTCTTTGATGTCGAATGAAAACATGTTCTTCAGACATCAATTTTTATGAACACAAGGAGCTCAACATTGTTATATAAACAGCTGTTTTGGATATAAATTCCGATTCACTTCACCGATGGGTTTTTGCCAATTACGTCAATCGAGTGGCTTATGCAATTTTTAAAATTCCTTGGTCCATTGTGAACTCGAGATATTATTATTACTATTATTATGGTTACTATTATTATTATTTCAATGCAACATTTTATAAAACTCACGTGCAGCTTACAATGAAAAGTGTCACATTTATAATCATTTATACTTTCATTGTTTCAGGTGAGTTTCATGAATTCTATCTGAACGCTGTTTTGACAAGGTTGGGTGAGTATCTTAAAATACAGTTTTACTTCATCAAGACGAAATCAGTAAACAATCAAAAAGTTGTTTCAAAACAATGATCAATGCCATTGTTGCCATAGTTACCATACTTTACATTCCACTCCATGCTCATGATTTTTTAATTCTTTTCCTTGACGTTAACGTATGCATTTTACATTGAGAAAACGTCGTGTAAACTGAGATTAATTACGATTGAGAGTTGTGAAATGTGCGTAATTTTTTGCCAGTAACGAACTAAATTCTAACCAAAACGATTTTGATTCACCCGAAGAAATTTTCGCTTAATAGATATTGCAACTGAATGACGTTGATATTATTATAATATAATTAATTAATAAAATTAATTTCTATCAGAAGTCGTCCACCTGTAGGGACTTCTAAGATACATTGGGAGTTGAAGATACCAGCAGCTTTCACAAAGCATTGAATTTTCCAACTCTCAACAAAGTTGTGGACGGATGGTAAGATGAAGTTCAAGCTAATGGATACCTTGGTAAGATATCCCATTGTTGACAGAAGCTCGAGTTTTGTAATTAGAAATTTAATCTGAAACCTCCTTGAGGCACCTACAGACCTTCGAAAATTGGCAACACAATCAGAATGCAGGTTAAACGAAAACTTCTTCTGTTCTTTTGGGAATCAATCTACGCACAATTATACGTCTAATGTCTACTACAGATTTAAAAACGATCAAATACAACGTGGAGTAATAACAATAAATATTAGGACACTCGAATCGGTAATTTTCAGGTAGTAAACTCAAATATTGAATTTAGGTGAAATTGAATAATAAACCAAAATCGAAAATGACTGATGTGAGGTGGTAGTTAGAAGATGAAGGAAGTTTGATCAGTTAATAAGTTAGCGAATAATTCGTTTTTTGCCTCAGATTCTTCTTTTCGTTATTCATTTATTTTACGTGAACATACATCCTCCTGTTGAAAAATCACAATTTCACCTTCAAAACCATTGAAAATAGCTGTTTGTCAACTCCATAAATAATGGAGTGTTTGATGGCCTGGTAAATAATCACACATATAAATAAATGAAAAAGAGAGAGAGAGAATTATAATTTGAAATATCATTTTTGAAAACCTATAACAGAAAATTACACTTAGCCATGTTCACGTTTACACTGGAAAACATACAATATATTTTTAACTTAATTATACTTGATCTTTCTCCAATGACCTTCCAGTCAAAGTTCATCATTTCACCGTTAGCTTAATTAATATTTTTCGGCCTTCAGCTAAATTAACCAGAGGTATACGCAATTCTCTCATTACCCGTAATTTTCTGAGGTGTTTTCCAGCGAGGGCGGGGCAACAGGAAGTTTTGAATGTCATCAACGGATATTCATCACCTCATATCCTCTCTTCCCCTTGTCGTATCTATCCTAAATCTAATTTAGGAAGCTTCTTCCGGTTAAAATTTAAATCCCTCAATGTGTGTGACTAAAGAACGGATATTTCCCTTGTTTTCGAGCTTCGATAATGTGGTTTACAGTTACATTAATTTAATGCTCCCACGTTTTCACATGGTACACGATCGATTTTTAACAACTCAGCTCTTCAAATTAGGTAACTCTCCTCATTTAGAAGTCATAAGTTAAAACAAAGGAACCCGCTATGGGAAGAAATTGACGGTAAAATGAGTAATACAATTACAACCATCGCTAAATGAATTGGTAGTACTAAAATAATACGTAGAGGAAAACAAATAATATAACCTAACCCAATGCCCTCAGATGCCATCTTTCGGAAGTCTGGAAGAATTTCTTCGAATATGTAACTTTGATGAATTGAGTTGATGTATTTCTGTATTTAAGCAATTAAATTATCAAAGCAGTAAATTTAGAAATACTCAACTTCGTTCATTTATCAATTATTGAATTTTCTTGAGGTATGTAAGGAGCTCCTCAAATTCATTATTGTCAAACCAAATGTTGGAATTACTGTATCACCAGCGGATACAATTTTGTGTGTTGCTTTTTGCTGGTATGATCTACTTATTTTTGTAAAACGCGTTGCACCATAATTGTTTCAAATAGACGTTGGCTCCTAGAACTATAATTCCACTTCCTAAATCACCTGGACCGTCACAACCAAACCACTGACGTATCTATTTTTATTGAGTCCCGATAAATCGTTTCTAAGTTCTGAGTCGTTTAATTTTGTGACCATAAGAACAATTCTACCATCACACATAAACAAATCAGCCATATTTGAATCCTATAATGTTAGCTCAAATTTACATTCATTCAGACTTCAGCTAGACTTGTTTACTGCCCTGCAACAACAAAAATCCAAATATTGGTGACCGCAATGGCTTGAATGCCGACCTTCACGACTCGGGAGTTGTGCGGGTACTGTAGCTTTCTGCGCCGTACCGTCAATTCTTGAGAGGCAGTTAGGCCACTATTTGCTTCTTCGTAAATTATATGAAGATAGGTTAGTACTTCATCAACTTCAAAAACTACCTATTTAATTTTTTTTTAAGCGAATATTTATATATTTATTATATATTATATATTGAACATAACAACTTGTTACATCATACATACATACAGTTAGTAACTATCAAGTTATTTAGGTATAACATAATTACGCAATTTTATGGTGAGAGTTCACTAACTAGCACCACACTACACTATCACATCGGTATCAGCATCCCAAGTCCAAGGCGCCGAATAGTACTGGAGTTGTCAAGAAGCTGAATGGCTACCAAATTAGTATGAGCGTGAAGCCGCTGTTCATATCATCGAGCTAATTTTTTCGCAGTATCTCTTACGGTTTCCACTCTGAGATCTTTATGGAGGTCGTCATTTCTGATGTACCATGGAGCGTTTACTGCACACCTCAGTACTTTATTTTGGAAAGTTTGAATCATTTGCATGTTAGATTTTGCTGTGCAGCCCCATAGTTGCATGCCATAAGTCCAAATAGGCATTAGCAATGTCTTATACAGAAGAATTTTGTTATAAACGTTGAGTTGTGAGTATCGCTCCATAATCCAATAAAGTTTGGGAAATTTTACGCAAAGTTGAAATGGAAGGAACACGTAAAGAAAAAAAAGCAAGAGCTGCAAATCAAATTTTGCAAACTTTAAACACCTATTTAATGTATGAACTCACAACTTTATGAACAACTATATAGGTACCATTGCCTAAGTACCTATATGTACCTGAGGTATGACTACCTTAAACGACAATGGAGGGATGAGAATGATTATTTGCTTTATGCTCAGTATTTCAATATTTTTTTACAGCCAATTTTTGTCCAACTGAGAATTTATTCGTTCTTAAAAATATTTGTGTTTATACGCGTGATAATTATTTACCAATATGTTTAATACGAATAACGTAATTTTGGTTCCAAACTTTGAATTAAAATTATACTAATATTTGTGTTTTTTAGGACGTAAACAAATTTGTAATACAATGTAAAAGTATTGTGGTACAACTGACGGATTTGAGAGCGAATTTATATAAATGGAATAACTTGATCCCAAGTTAACTCGTTTGTTGTCTGGCAGAACTCTTGTTTCGGTTTAATGGGGCAATGGGGAAGACTTTTGTTAGACCATTCAAAGTAAACGCGAGTGGGGTGACTTCGGGAAGACCGGAAGGCACCCCGTTCCTCTCTTGGACTGAGAGTAGAGAAATACTCTCCCATCACTGAAGTGCATTACTCTTGCCAAGCCGGATTCCCTGGACTCCACTACGGCCGTCTCCCCCTTCCCACTACTTCTAAGAGCAGCTCATTTAATTTGCATTCTACTTAGTCGGTGGTTTAGCCTCAAGAAAGACGCCGTGGAGCGTAGAATTCTGATGTCTCGGAGAGGCCCGGGGAATCGTTCTGTCATGACCCTTTGAGATTCACAAAACAACTCGCTACGTTAGTTTCTGTCTTGTTGAATAGAAAACTTGTTTGTGCATTATGTCTCTTTTATTCTCGAGCTTCTTGAGCTCAACAATGTTGGCTGTGTATCAACCATCCTCAAATAATTTTATTTCAACTTCTATCCCTTTACTCGACTAACGAATGCTCCGCTAAAATTCTTATCACATCGCTGGTTTAGGATAATAGCTCCATCACATGAAAATATACGATTCCTAAAGAGGAAGGCTTTGTTTTGAGCGATGTTGTTTTCAATTTTCATCAAACAGAAACTTTCATCAAAGAAATCAGAAAAATGTCGTAGGCATTTGAAATTTACGCATCCTGAAACTTAACCCAAAAATCGACTAAATAATTTTGTTGATGCAAATTATAAATATCACCCCACAGTTAGTCAAACAGAGATGATTCAGTCGAACTCAGCAGCCCTTATTTACTGTGCATGAAGTACCACATTTAAAATTTTTTCACGTTGTCAATCTTACTGCACTAAAATTGGCGTAACTATCTTAGTTTACACCAAAAAAATCAAATTTAGGGATACAGCTGGAAAGACAGATAAATTTTCGGTCTCTGTAAAATGCCAAACAAAGAATTGTTAGGCAGAATTTATACATACAAATGTCGTTGTCAGCAGAGTTCTCGAAACTCAAAAATTAGGTGTTTGTTAAATCCTTTGTAATCTTATTAGTTTTTGTAGCAAGATTGTGCAGGTCTCCAAAAGAAAAGAAGGATTTTCAAGCCCTAATCAATAGCCGAGAGGGTTGAAACACAGCCTACTAGAGTTCTAATACAAAAGTATCTCATTAATTGAAATTTTCAACTGTTGATTCAAATCTGAATTCTTTATATGCTCAGCGAGGAGGATCTAGGGACTTAACATTCGATTCAGCGAGAAAAGCACATAAAATCCAATACATTCAACATTTTTTGAGGAGTCAATTTAGGGTGAAAACATCGATTTCAACGTAGAAACACACGTTTTTTCGTATTCAAATCTCATTTTATCTATGAAATTCAATTGCTCTGAAAACGTAACGTCCGTTAGAAAGCTAACCTTTTGAGGGAAGTTTTTAGAGGACCTACATAATCCTGCTACAAAAACCAATAGGGTTACAAAGCATTTGAAATACGTACATAAATTTGGAATTTCGACCAAGTTTACTTTTTCAGACACAGAACTGCAGATCGAGTATCACATGAAACAACATCACGTACAGCAAGCTGTCGTTAGAAGGAGTTTTGTGCCTTCGTCGCAGACAATTATCGTAATTAGTGCCAGACGTCTCAGAGGAAAATATGAGAAACTGCGTACTTCCCTTTACATTCCGATGGGGGTGAACAGCACATCGCGTATATGCTGTTTGTTTGAGAATCTCATTTACCCTTCGGGGTGGGGGTAGACCCACATTATTCGAGACAGGTGTGGAATGGAGAAAGGATACCTCGGAATGTTTGCAAGCCTAACCTAGTTTAGGCGTCGAGAGAGTTCGTAAACTGAGTTAGAAACACTATACTGATATCAAATTCGTACCTACTCTCCGGTTGTAACATTCAAGTTAAATCCATCTTCTCGACACAGTATAGCGATGAAATAATGCTCCCGGTTTCCCTCTATTTATTCATATTAATTTCATTAATTGATCACGATCTAATATTTTATTGATCTCAAATTAGGACAAGAATTGATGTTTTTCTGCTTTGTCGACCCTACTAATTAATTTAATTGATAATATACAAGAGTCATCTGTTAATGTAAAGTCCATGTATGGAAAATATGTTGATTATAAATTTGAAATAATTTAAAGTAATCGTCCAACTGAAATGTAGCTGCCCAGCTGATAAGTAAGTTGACAACTATTTCGTTTCTACCGGGTATGTCAACCCAAACATGGAAAACTGTAACTGTTTTTTTTTAAACTTAGTTGGCACAGGATGGGATATTTGCGGGGTTGATTCAAATTTACAGGAACATGTACTTGCTAATACGTATATAAGCCTACACATGGAAGTTTATAACTTATTTTTACTACTAAGCGGATGTCTTTTTCTCAAATTTTCATATTCCCTTTTCTTGTTTCACATGTTATTACATCAGTTTCAATAATGAATATTTGTAATCAAGCAAGAAAAGAGATCTGCCATGTTGCGAACAAAAACCACAGCTTTTTATAGTATTCGTGACAGGAATCTATTTATAGCTGTATATTAAAATGCAGATAATCTTAAGATTCCGATGGTTAGGGGAAATATTAAGTTAGGATGAAGCGTAAAATTCATAACTACACCCTACTTTTGACCCGATGACCATGAAATTCATAGGGGTGTAATAAAAATCCAATCACCGCAATCCCTGCCTCAAATTAAAATCAGTCAGTCAAAATCCATCGAAAACTTAGTACCTTTGAGCGTGATTGGAATCGAGTGCAACACCAAGCAGGCACCAAAAAGATATGAGGCAGGGAGACAAACAGGCAGGACGACCGACAGACAAGGAACCGAAATTGATCAGAAAGCTGTAATGTGCTAAATGTAAATTGATATTTTGAATGAGGAGTACATGAATTTTTCAATTTTTTTCTCGAACGAAGCAATTTGTTCGGTAGCGAGGGAGCAACATAAGGTGTTAGGGAAGAGTTGGTGAAAATGAAAGTTATTAATGTTAGCAAGATTTTGGTAGATGATGTTTATTTAACTGCCACATAAACAAACGATGTTGTAAAAATGATCAGAGGTGTAGTCACGCATTGAGTAGAGGAATTCTCAGCAATGAGGGAGCGCACAGTAAAGCCAACGAATTTCGCTCATAAGGTCACATTGCGAAAATTAAACCGTTTCTACAGCCAGAAATCTATTTGCACTTGGCTATATACTTCATAACCAGTGAACGGCAGAGTTTGCCAGAATGGAACAAAATTATTTATTCCGGGAAACGACACATGGCTGAGTTCGGAAGTGTGTGGAATGAGTTTGACCAAGAGGACGGTCCTAGAGTAACCACTTCAGGATGTCCATTCTATTTACCACCCTCGTGGGCAGGCGTAGGCGGTCGTATCCGACAGAGTTGAAAAATCGGTCGAAGTCCGCTCGAATGTTACCAGACCTTTAGCGTTGAAGGAAAAAAGATCAGCACAACTGTGAACCACAAAGCGGTTTTCGAAGAAAAACCTGAGCTATAGATGATTTGGGTGGAATCTATTCGGATTTGCAGTCACCTTTAGCGTGAGCATCAATACCTAACACACACGCTCATATGTTAACTAAGGTGATTCCAATTTGGTGAATAAATCATTTGAACTTTATACATTGGCCAGTGATTCGGGCAGCAATGATGTCGAGAAAAACTGCACATGAATGATCAACTTTTTCGTAATAGTTTCCGCTTCTATAAAAAATATATTTGGGTATCAATTTTCCTGATGAACGATACAAGCAGTTGTAGCCCTAATCTTTCTCGAATCGATACCATAGAGTGAATGTTGAGAGTTTCATGAAATTTAAAATGAATTGCATAAACTGATGATTGCGGGAAGAGAGCGTTTAAAACAACTATCTTGGAAGAACACGCATAGACGTAGACTTTAACGAGGGAATTCATGGGGAAGAACAACAGCGGATTGTACCAGCGTCGCAGCTCTGACACTTCTAAACACCGCACTTCTTATATCGTTCCTTGAATCACTGCTGTTCGGTCTCCTTTTTGCAATATTGTCAAGATTGGGTTGGAGAAGATCCAGAACAAATTTCTGAGGTTCCCGGCATGTATAACGGGTGTTCCGACAGTCAGTGATGTGGGGAACTTGGGGACCAGTGTGGTTTGGTTTCGTTGGAAAGCAGTGGTCAGTGGATTGATCCATAATTTTTCGCCATGTTGTATTGCAATCGAATCGATTGACCCTCACAACTGTCCCTGTTCAACTTGAATGTTCCTAATTATAATACGTTGCATCGCTTTCTCCTTTCTGTCTCCCATACACCTGCTTTATCTTTTAAATGGTATAGTCACCCGAATGCAGAGGAACTTCACCATCCTTTTCTGACAATATCAATTAGTTTTTTTGGTTTATTATTCAATAATAAACCATTGTAATCGCTCTTGAAAAACAATTCTACCCCCCCCCCCCCTGAAAATTTCATGGTTTACGTTTCAAAGTGTGTAGAATCCGAATCTGCAATAAAAATTTTTCCGTCCGTCCGCCGTACGCACGAAGCAAAAAAGCTGAAATTTTCAGGAAAAATCCATGTTAGTCCGATTCTTGAGCCAGCTCTCTCACTTAATTTAAAGTGTCGTTTAAGGGTTGTCAAAGTTTAGTAAAATCCCGAAAAACCTCAAAAAAAGTCAAGGCCCCCTAAATTTGTACTCTTTTTGGAGAACACTCCACGAGGAATCGAATGAGTCCCTCCCCAGGTCTGTAGGTCAAACCATTCCCGATCCGTGGCCCGATTTATGGTGCCAACATTCGCGTTATTTTGGTTTATTATTGTTCATGTGTTTATATCAGTAACCTAGTGAGGTAGTGATGTAGTAATGTGGATACTGGAGTGAACTCCTAAAAGGCTTTGTAGCCGATACACGGGTAGAAGCATCCTGATAATTTTCAGGAAAACGCTGCAAATTCTTTCACTGGGGTTTATTATTCAATTGGCTTGCGTTCATGATTTGAATTTCTACTGAGCTTTGGAGTGTGCGTGTTTCACAGGTGATAGAGCGATTATTGAATTTCAGGAGATATTCATAGGGCACGTATTTTTCTAGCTCATCGTCGATAAAAGAAATTTTTCCCCAGCTATGAATTCATAAGAAAACGCGAAGTTTGATGCAGCACCTATTAAACTTAGTTCACACCTCAACCATCGCAATCCGTGAAAAATTAGAACACTAACTTACAATAGTTTTTCTGTTACAAGGATTAGAAGAAAGATTGGCAGCAAATATATCCTTATTAACATTAGATAGACGTAAGCGGCGAGTATGATCGGCAACGTCGCGAGATGCCAATACGTAATTGTATTTGTGAGTTCTTGAGTGACAGGGAAGTTTGCCAAACCTCAACGTTTCGACTACAGAAAGATGGAATTTTAATCAATACTCCTGGAATTTGTTCACCACGGGCATTGGAATGGGCGGTGCCCTGTTTTGACGTGCCCATGTTGTCGAGAGATACTCGTACTAGAAAATTTGCGGGAAAAAGGGCGGAAATTGCGGCCTACCGGAAGAAAAAACTTTCGCGGAGTTACCAATATATTCTTATTAACGTTAGATAGACGTACGCGGCGATTCAAAACGATTATAGTTAATTCAATCGTTTACCGACAACAAAAAGATTCCGGGAAACAAGACAAAAAGTAATAAAAAAACAAACGTTATCAAAAAGAACACGTCAACCTAAACAGCTGTTGCTTAGCACCTGCCCACTGGAGGCGATCAACACCCAACGCAGTCAGTTAACCAAATCTGCCCTATAACATTTAAAACGTAAAATCGAAACATACAGTTTTGTTTTACAACGAAAATTCAGCTACTAATGCGAAACTCCAAGTGTAATAAAATGTGTCAAGCTGTAAAAATGAAATTCCACAACACACATTTTGCCAGTTAATTTGTTCATAAGTTACCAAAGCATTTCAAACTAGTGTCCATTGACCATTAAAAAGTTATTCAAGCAGTAACGTTTACTTGAATGAATTTGACTAATTAACGAGCCCCAACGACGGCTCAATTCCAAATTGCATTCGTGTTAACATGAACGAATGTTGTAAGACTCGTTTAGCTTTAAATCAACTTTCTGTTCCTCGGCTCGTCTACATCGGGTGGGTCTTTTTACGACTAATCAACATCCTGTACTATCTAACGTTTCCTTTATTGCACCATAAACTTTAAATGCTCGTAAAAAACGAGAGATCAAAACCTGAAGCTCTAATGTAAAAGGCAATACGACATGGTAATGCTGGTAGTCGATTTACAAAGGAGCCCCCTCATTTCATCGTCTTTTTGGGTTAGAGGCTTGTTACCATAAATCTAGCAGTGATAAAGAGTTGACGAGGTCTCTTGTGGAAATAGGCGCATCAGAAGCTTCGGGAAGGAGTGCGACCCATTAAGTAGATTGTCAATGGGGGGAAATTCTCTTATCGTTCACACTTTTACAAAGTGGTGCTTGGGGAATAGCTGGGGGTTGGTTTGTTTACTTGTCTTAAGACACACAGAACTCGAAACGGTTTGGGTAAAACCGGTTGAACAACGTAGCGCCCTGATACATCATTCAGAGCTCACTCTGCGTGGGAAGCTTCATTTAAACTTCAACTCGACCATCAATCATCCGATACACCGATGGTTTAATACCGAGAGATTGCTTCGAGGGCTTGTTGTTTTGATAGACAGGTGCCGGGCACTGAATATTGGAGACTTGCAACCCTTATCAGAATCCATAACTGTTTCTATCATAGATGATTTCTTGGTCAGATTGAACAAGCGAACAGAGCTCCATGTGTCAGATCTGAAGAGAAAAATTAGGATGGATTCAATAACCTTGTTTTTCAATAGGAAATTAATTGCCCATAAAATGCTTTTATGGTACATTATCACCGTTTGGCAAATGCCACTTTGGTATCTTCCAATGTTTTTGAAATTTTCATGCCTTACTTCGGCGCATGAAATTTAAAATCTTTACCGAAAACCGACATCAGAAAACTGACGTAATACCAATAAACAACTACATTACATTAGTTCTCACATTAAACCAATCTGTTGTTTAGAATGATCAACTCGGGAATTTTGAAACCCATAAAAATCGTTCACCACTCGTTCAAATGCCCTCAACGTATATACGCTAAAATATTACACCGTCGTAATGGCAGAGGAAACCGATTATATCATCAACATGTTGCGTACTACACGGAGTGCCTGAGATAATTTGCATTTTCTATAGGTTTCATTCGGTTTTGACGAAAACGAATACACAGGTTAGGCTGTACTTGGTCCCGTATGAGTTCCGTTGCTACCAAATCAACAAATCAGCCTCTGTGTGCTCAAAAGTAAAACCATAAAACATTCTAACTCTGACGTAGCCAGCTGGACACCTGCTAACTGAAAATGAACAAGAGGTTCATCCAACCAAATTGAGGTGGACTACATTTAAATAAACATGCTGTTGTGTTTCATAACTATATATGAATACTTTAATGTACCATCTGAACCATTACGCAGATTGGCAAGCCATGCGCACGTTCGCAAGATTGGTGTTAAAATTTCACAGAAAAATCGTCAATTCATTGAGAGTTACATGGTACTTAGGATCTTAATCCCAAAACATTAACCAATGAAACCCATAGACAAGCTCTACACCGAAGGTGTTATGACCCTTTGTCACTTTTAGCAAGTCATCGGTATTTACACGGTCGGAAAAAACTATCTACATTCGTAAATTTCTTGAAAACTGGACAGAATAGAACCAAATTCTGTAGTACCATTTGCGTTTAAAACTGTACTTTTAATGTACTTTTGTATAAAAAAAATGAATGTAAATTTAAATGCAAAACGTTTACTGTAACAGTATTTTAATGCTCTTATTTCACAATAATCACGAATCCAAATTTGAATTTTGTGGGGATTTAATCTTTTACAGGTTAATTTGAGCTATAAAACATGACATTGAAGAAATTATTTTCATTCCACATTTGCCATCATAATTATAGAATCAGCTAACTGTGTATAGGATATATTCATCACATTTACAGTAAGGTTAATGGAAAATAAATATTGTTTTTTTGGGTTCATCATTCTGGAGCTTATCTGTACTGTGGTTCCTTTTCGAAATCGCAAAATACTTTTAGATTTACATTTTTTTGCGTAATTAAAAAGAGAAATGATTTGGACTATTGGATTACGAGTAATTAACATTTTTATTATTATATTCAGGATTTTATTTCAAGAGATGCAGAAACCATAATAGTCAAGTTTCGGTTCAGTTGGTTTGTTTTTATTTTAAATTAAGGTCAAGAAACCCGTCGAAGTGTTGTTATCGATATTCTGGCAATGTTGGTGTTCGAATAGTTTCATCACCCAGCATGTTGTCACGAAAGAAAAGTTAACAACAAACAAAAACCAAAATTAATAGACCATTTTTCCATTGTGCGAAGAAAATAACAATATATAAAAACATGATTATACTGCAGTACATAGTATAATTCATATCCCATGAACATCATGCTGTTTTAAATAGTCTAATGATGACGAAATTTCAATATTATTCTTCCAAACAATATGAAATCATCAAGCGTGATTTTATTGAGTATTGAGGAAGTAATACCGTTGAAAAGACAACGACGATACGGTCGCAAACACTCATACCGTAGTTGAGAGAGTTTTACGGATTGAGCAGTGGTGCAAACTGTCAAACAACGAAGTTTCTAGGTTTAGCGTTACGGATTGTATAATCTTGCTTTGATATAAAACCGTGCTTTGCGTACTATCGTCTGCCACTCGTTTTGCATACATGCGGTTTCACGCAGACCTCGGGTAAAAGACAACCCATGCAGGTGCAAACCTATACATCTCTTGTCCACAACTATACCTTGATATCCCGATTTCAAAAGGGTCTCCTGAAACGAAATTATGCTTCCATTATATCAGCTTATGCGATCCTCGCATGACACCAGGCGATAGGCGATTTTCACAAGTTCACATTTGCCTAAGTTCTAGGTCACAGGGAGAGCAAACGGATGAACATAAAGCGGCCCAGATGAACTCATTCTTTGAAGGCACGTCTATCAATAACAAACATGGAAATTATTTCATAAAAAGATAAAAAGTTTTCGATATTAAGATTTTTGAATTTTTAGCCGTTTAATTTCAGCACATTGATTTCACCATTTATTATTAACTGTGACCAATGTCAAGAATTACCATCAAGACCTGCGTTGAAAACTTTTTTTCTGGTCTGTTACAACCAAAACTACTCTTTTACGTCTGCAATTTCTGAATTTTTGATTTTTTAACTGTCCAATCCTTAACAATCAACTTTTAGCGCGAATGGATCAAGGCGCAGTGGTTCGTGCACATCCCAGATCAACGTTGGATTTCTGAGCCAAATTTCGTAAACATTTTGGCCCAGTAGTTATAATTAATGTTCACTAATAACAATTCACCACGTTACCCGGTGGCACAAGACGCGAATTCCCCGATTTTCATTTCATCTGGTTTTTGAGCTCTACGTATCTTGAAACGTAAATTAACAAACTTTGAGGGCGAGGTTAAACTTTTTATTCTTTGTCGATTACAAAGGTTCAGTATTGAAAATAATAAATCAAAAACACTTTTTTTATCAAACTACCAAAATACGAAATGTGTTCTACGATACAACCAAGTCCGAAGTGAAACTCAAGCACTTGAAATAGGATAGATACGAATCTATCTAATGTAATCATTGTTCTGCGTCTTAAAATTGTTCTTCTGTTAGAATTTTGTTTGGAATCCTGGTTTCTTGAAACGCACCCAACTGATTTTGGGTGAAATTCACTTTGTCCAAAAGGTTGTCCCGCTGTAATTAAGTCAATTTAATCGCCATTCTGTCTGCATTGTCACGGAACACGAAATTATGCGTTTATTATTGTTTCCGTCATAATTGAAGATGATTGGCTATATTTCGCTTCGGTCGTCTGCATGTTGCTCTTTCCTCAGTGCCACAATGATCATCAGAAGTCATCTCTGATCGATAGAAAATGTTTTTATTAGACTAACTCAATTTTCGGGCTGATCAAACCGGTCCTTTTCAAACAAGCCGGTGAATGGATATTGGGAAAGGGTCCTCCTTTGACTCCTCAAACCTTTGTCAATCCTGTAACAACTAATGTCGCAGCTGGTTTTTTTACGGGTTTCTGTCGTTCTGCCATACTTCTTTCATCTTGGGAGTACGTCCAGTTGTTTGATTTATTTATTGTGTTATAACTAGAATCGTCTCCAGCTATTCAAATTATTTTCCTTTAGGTTATTTTTTAACTACCTAATTTTCGTTCTTAATTTCAACTAGCTATTCTTCGTTTCTATTAAATGAGGATTCTGGCAGGAGGCTTCTAAATTAGCCTTCTCACTGCTCACCATACTTGCCTATGAAGAAAGTCGAACATGAGGGACTAAAGAAAAGCCAATAGAATGTAATAGTGGTTCTATACCAAGCTACCCTAGTATAAGACAAAGGGTAACAGAATGGAGCATTTCTGTTCTTAACTTCTGTTAGGTTGTGGCGATATGCCTGCAACGGCCAGAAGGCCTACTGGAATCTGAAAGGCCCCCGATATAGCCCAAGAGATAGTCGTTTCAAGAACTGAGGCCATTTGAACCAAAAAGATAGCTTCATTACATTCGTTTGACTATGTGGGTCTCAGAGTTAAACATATGGTGAGAGTAGTCTCTTAATTTTAATTACTTCTTCAACAGTTTGAAACAATATTAATTTGATATTGAGGACAATTTTCTTTCTGAGTCTGTAGTTTACACCTCTCCAGTTCATATATTCGGTAATGAACTAGTTAACGTTGGTCAGCTGAAATGGCCGCTCTGTCGAGGATGCAGGCGTAACCGGATACGAAGATCATGTCTAAACTCAAGTTCAATGTAAACCACCATTTCCGACCTATGGTGGCGATAAATTTATGCTCTCCTCTAGTGTCACACGGGGGTCGGTAACCTGGGAGAGGATCATAATGAACATCATAATGGATTTATTGACACATTACAACCACCAGCGGGGTCCGTATCGCGCTTCGAATCTCACCCCGTCAACCCGATATCTACGAGTTTGATAAATGCCCACACCTCGATGAGCTGGATGGTTGAACAGCCTATAACCCGATTGCCTAATGAACACTAAATTTTTAGGCATCAAATGGTTTCACAACTTTCAGTCGAACGGTTACCGATTTCACTAGCATACGTAACGAGTGAATTAATCTATGATTACTCGTCGCTTACTCGGAATGAATTAACGAACTCGTATGTAGTACAGTATTTTATCGGTTATGACAAGGTTTGGATACACTTCCCAAAAACATTCCAACCGAAAACATTAAAATTTGAACATTTTAGGAAACACATCAATCGCAAATAAGTATTAATAGGCCTGTAAGAAATTTAAAGAGTTCCAAGATGTTTCAAGCTTATGTAATTTTTGCGGATATGAAGAATTAATGGTGAAAAGTTTTTTATCTCACACAACCGATCACAAAACTCAAAAGTGCGGGAAATGTCGAAGACCAGATCCAGCTTTCTAATTTGAAAATGTCTTTGGTATCTTGAAGAAGTTTTCTAAGCTGAATCACCAATTTTCTCATGTAAATTTCGAATTTGTTATTGCTCTTGCAAACTTGTCTTTCACCGACTTTCGGAGCTATAAAAGAAGGGCATTTTTTCGGATTTCAATGTTTAATGTTCCAGTAGAACATCAATCAATTATCCCCATCAAGTTCAGATGAAAATCAAACGCAGTATTCTATTCTGCCAACTAAACTGTTGGGTTATTGTTTTATTAATTGCCTGTCAATAACTGTATGTTATTAGTTTGTACATAAGATTGTAAAGGATAGTTAAATAATCCTAGAAACACGGATTTGACTGTCCGAGCCACAATGAGGAATTTACAAAAATAAAAGGTCAACTATTTGGTTCCAAATGTGCTGTTCGTGCTGCGATGGACGAAAATCAAATCATGGAGTTGGAAGCGCACTGGTCAATCGTAATGAAATGTAAAAGTTTTACTTACATCAAGTTCTATTTTCGCTGCGGAATTGTATGATATCCACGCACCCCTTCATCTTATTAATCCAATTGAAGAGAAGTCAATCACATATGTGCAGACTCTTCATGTGCGCTTCAAGCAATCATAAGAAGTGAGGGTGCACCCGGTCCGCGACAGTTGTTTATTCTCATATTAGTGGGCCAAATGCCATCAAGTTAGCATATCCCACGCATAAAATAATCCTTGCAGGACAATACAGTTCTCCACGTGTGCGGATTCCTCCTCGCCTTTTGACACTCTAATGTCCCTCCATCCGTGAAACAATGAACCCCCGCAACCTCCTTCTATTCAAGAGCCTAACTGATTCTTACAGTGCTACCACGACGTGCTTAATTCTAACTGACTTAGGTGGGGCCATTTTGAAACCCAGTACTCTCACTGTTCAATGTACACAGCACAACCTCCGTTACACATTTCGCTGGTCTTGTTCTCCAGCTGAAACTATGTGAATTCAAAGACGTTCAATTCTGAATTTGAAGGATAATTACGACCTTTTAAGTGAATTGCTGACCGTATACAGTTGGTTGACCATAAACACAATGAGCCTTGAAGAAGCTCTTCACAATATCCTAAAACGATCAATTATGCAACAGAATTGTCCCTTTTGTCTGTAAAGCTGCTTTTGTCCTGAATGATTTTAACTAGAACTGATTTTGCAGGATAATTTACAAATAAACACATGATCAAATGATGTTAAATTAAAATGTGATTTTTCACATTAGCAGGAGTCGCATGTCTCTGTCCAGGCAAGAACGCCTAATACACTATGTTGAAGTTCGAAATTCTCAAACAACCGAATATCTAAAAACCAATACGATTTGACTCGAAGAAATCTTGATCAAGAATAATCCAAATCCTACTGAGGTTTGCAGTAGTTGTCCCTGTGAAAGTGACCCAAGAGTCTTCACACCCTCGGGTATTGCTGAACAATTTTCTCCCTTCTTCTGATCTGTTTCGGACCCTCCTGCACAAACCTCTCCCTCGTTTGCAACGAGGATGAAGTATCGATTGGAAATCCAGTTGTCGTTGAGGAGGATGTCCTTGGGGATTTGCGTTCAAATTTATTCCTTACCTTTCCTCCAAACTTGGGGTGTCCTTACTAGTCGGTTTCTACAGAATTTATCGTCGCTATAATATTTCTTCATTTGAAAAAATACTATTTACGCAATTGGTTTTACATTGCGTTTGACTGCTCACTCCTTCAGCCGCTGATAACTTAAATGAGTCCCCTCTACAAACACATCTACATTTCTGGTAAAACCGAATCTCGTTTTGATGTTAGTTTTTCATCTATTACTTCAATTTTAACTAGTATAACTGAGAACGTTTTGTGACATTTCTCTGTCAGGATTCAGCGTAACTTTTACTTCCAATACCTGTTGATATCGAATCAAAATAAACCACAGCTTATGTACATGGAAAAATCGGTAGCCCGAGAGAGTACAACTCGTAAAGAAAATCATTCAGCCTCTGAGGAGGCGATCGCATGAAGGATCAAAGAATCAAATAGGACGTAGGTCAAGGGCTGCATTAACCCAACAATGGACTCTACAGCTGGAAGAGGCTGTTGAGGAATAATGCGTTACAACCCTCAAAGGAACAGACCATCCGTCAAGTGTCCCTTCCTACAAGCCATTAAACACCTCTGAACAAGCTTCCGCCACCTTAGATTTATGGGACCTTGATAGAACTGATTTGCACTGTCCTTGAAAATGTCGTCAAAATCTGACTGTCATTTAAAGATTTCTGACTATGATTGACACATGAACTGTCTGACAGACATACACTTTACTACGGTTGATCAGAATACTAAAAAAACCAAAAAGCCAATCGAAGTTTTCATTTAGGAAGGGAAAGTTTTGTTCAACATCCCATTAGGATGTATCCGAACACGAATGTGGATCATTGGAATGGCCTAACTGATCTAAAGAAATTCTGTGGTGAAATTAGTTAATTGAGAAGGAGTGTTAAATGTAAAAATTGGTCAATTTGTCAACGAGAAATGGATGCTTGATGTTATTGTAGTGCACGCGCAAAAGTTACCAGTGGTAAGGGGGTGATGCAATGCATTTGGAGCCTGCTGCAGCCAAAATATTGAAAGGTTGAAAGTTCCATCGAAATCAGAGGAAAACTGAAAAAGTTGGGTTTGTTGCAAGGATTGCGCATTTGCTGCAATGGCTAATGGTTCGATCGTTTTAAATCTCGTAGGGGTTAATCAAATCGTCATAACCAAACAACCTATCGAATTTAATCCAGATCGAATGAGTATTCTATGCATTTCCTTGAGCATCGAATAAAGCATTAATTTATGAGCAATGAAACTGGTAGTCGATTACCTTGAGCCAATTCTACCCTCTTTCACGAGGTTTAATCAAAATCAGATGAAAATCTTGGAAATTATGCTAGTTACAAGGATTGGCGGTATGGTGATTCAGTGTATTATTATTATTGTTGTTAATGATTCATTCTCATGGATTCCTCAAACCTAGATTTCTAATTTCAATTGTTCTATTATTCATGTCGCATTCTTGAGTGAATTGAAGCTTAATTAAGGTCAATTGTTCTCTATTTCTTCACAGGCGGACTTGAGCGTTCAAAGTGTTCTAAAGAGTGAAACAAAAATAAGAATTTCGGTGTTGTCAATTTTTCTCCATCTCCCGAAAGGAATGCAATGCTTGCACCACCAGTGCGTTGCCTTGGGAGCGTACCACCACTCAGTAAACTTTAATAAATTTATATTTCTATGGGTGAGGTATCAGTTACTAGAAACAATCAACTGCACTCTGATAGTTGCTTCGTGAGGTTCTTTGACGTCTAAATTACCTACCACGAAGACTGCTCACGCAGAACAGCTTGGTAGTTTCAAAGGAAGCTGTTAGTAGGTACAAACTAAGGAATACCGAGGAAACCGACCCTTTAGACTAACTGAGTTAACTTGGCCCATCTCGAAGTTGACCCAAGTTGTGCGACACGCGCTTTCATATTGAGAAACTTTTGGTTGGTACTTTACTGAAGTTGAAGGTATTGCCGCTTTGGCTGCACCGGGGAAAGGTTTCAGTGATTAATCAAGTCTGGATTTAAAAATTAATAGTTGATTGTTAATAAGTCTTCTGTTTGAAGTATCCATTATAATTGGTAGGAACGTTGTTTTCTGTTATGACATAACACATTGTGTTCCCCACAGTATTGGTAGTTGTTGGACCTACCTGCAAATAACCACATCCAGTAAGAAATATATTGCTGTTGAGTCTGTTAACATAGCAGAATGAATGATTGAACATTCAGAAGACGATAACTAACGTTTCTCCAGACTCAAAATTTCCATTTTGGTCTGTCCGTGTGCTGTCCACCAATCTTTCTAACAACCCCAATTCTTGCAATCTTGATTGAATTTAGATCAAATTGTTAGGGAACGTGCTTCCTTTATTGTAGACAGTCTCCTATCATCATATCAGTTGGTCAAAAATCAATATTTCACTTCATGTTCAAAATCTTAATTTTTACCGATCTTAGTCATACGATTTTTTTGGAAAAGACGGTTGAATCATTCCATATCAATGTGAGCCCGACCGTATTATTGGTAGCTGCAGGAAAGTTTTATATGGGGATTTGGAAGGCATTTTTCGCGACTGTGAGAGTTAGGCTCTTGGACGGTTATCTATTCATTTCATCACTCAAAAATCAATAGTTTTTGCAGAGAAGGAGAAAATTTAAGATCTGTCAAGCGTCACTTTCTCAAGGTTTATTCGTCAATCTCACAAAAATGCTGAAGACAAAACCTGAATAAGTAGAATTTTTTGTAATGATTAATTTTTCCCGAGCAGCTCTGCAGAGGGTCATAAAATTAATGTAAAAGAGAGAATATACATACTTTTACTTGAAAATATCAAGGGTATATTATTACTACATAGACACTAAGTATACAAATGAGCACTTGAGGATCCGAAAAATTGCGAATACCTGTGAATAAGAAAATGTTTATTTCTCTCAATTTTTCAAACCTTAATTTTTCGGAAGCTAAGATTCATAAAAACTTACCCTAGCACTTGGAAATTTCTGACATCAAATGTACATACGTTTTGTTTTCCATAAGAACGACGGGCAATGTTATCATTGTCAATTTTAGATAATGGTATTATTCTTCAGTAGTACAAAGTCTATCATTGATAATATTAGAAATATTGTCATTTTCAAGACAACTCATGCACATTGGTTCTTTTTGGTAGTATAAAGCAATAATGTGATTAGAAATGTTGTTGAAGCACTTTCCCCATAAGAGCTTCACATCTAAACAATAAACGATGGTTTACATCGACAAGCTGTTGGATCTTACGTCAAAGAGGTGTATGCAACTCCTTGATTCATGTGATATTGTCACGAGATTTAAATGTAGCGAACATTTGGCTTAGCTTACGTGTGAGACAGTGAGGTGAAGCGATTGCAAGTAACTAAACTTGTATGTATCTTAACCATCCATATTTTGAAAATAATGCTGTTCATAATTGATACTAGGTGTAATAAAGACTTTAAAAAACTACCTTTATCTTTCGAAATCCCCATTTTATTGAGAGAAATGTTGTGTATATAACAGGTATCAAAAATATGTATACCAAATCTTTTAAGGAAGTGTGTTCCGTGCAGATGCAAACAAAAAGAAAAAAATCGTAAACAGCTTAGAGCTGAGGACTGATCTCGTAAATTTATTAGTATATGAGGTTTATTGAATCCCGAAAACACTATACTGCAGAACTGGAGTTTTCTCTTTCATCTTCTCGATCGCAAGATGTTATCGACTTGGAGTGATTGACGAGGTAACTTTGTCAAAGTTACACTCACAAGTTCTAAGGGAAGAGGAGCCGTTAGCAAGATAAACGATGAAAATAATGAGCCCGCTGCCTATCCGGACGGTCCAGACATAAAGTGACAGCTAAAGAGTTTCTGCGACCACTATTTTAGTTAACCGGACAACTACGAGAAGTTTATCGGGGATATGAAACTAAGATAATCCATCATCGGAATATTGCTCGTACATCATATTTGCACGGTACAACTATCGCAGCAAGCCAAAAACAAAAATTTGTAAAGTGAGATAATAAATTGAATAGTGTACAGTGGAATGATTTCTAAGTCCAAAAATTTTCCAGCTCTATTTTTAGAAGTGGTATCAAAATCTGGAGAATATCTACGCAACAGGAAAACCTGTTTTATTCCTAAAAAACGAATTAATGTAAGCTGAAGCAACAAGAAAACTACGCACACCTATGGAAAATATAAGTGGAAAACCTACAATTTTATATTGTGCAATTAAATTTATCAGCTTATAAAAATTATGAATTCAGCGTTTTCAATGCTCACTCAAGTTATAATCGAATTTAACAAATTAACACCTCATCAATATATTGGTAGGGCATCCCCAAGGACTGCGAAAAGCCTTGTGCACGGCGCACTGGATATATCCCTCCTTCAAGACCGATCTGTCGTGCGGGTTTTGCCTAACCCAATCCATGCACGAGGAACAATAGGGTGAAACGGTACATTGTTGGGAAGTCTTCAAATTATGAAAAAGTATTTTCATTATTTAAAAATTGTTATTCCCACAAATCATTTTTGTTAACCACTTCCTGCCCCATCTGTGGAACGTCTCATTGATTTTTGGACTATTGAAATTATTGCGTTTTTCAACATGCGGTATGTCACTACTATAACGAAAGTACAGTGTTAACCTCTTGAATATCAGAGTAAGCTTCATTTTGTTTGATATGGATGTATAGGACCGGTCTGTCGACTGGATTGTCATAATCCAGAGCACACAAAAGAAACTATGTCGGGACTCATGCCCTTCATGCCCAGTTTTGCTACGCAATGGACTATTTCGTTCTTGTCGAAATCTAGTGGACTTTCTTTCCTTCTTGCTAAACCCAACCACTATTTGTAATCTTCCGTGGGCGGGACTTTTTTGTTTCTTGCCAAGACAAACTTTCAACTACTGTCACATGTGATTCTGGTCAAAATGACCCCTTTACCCAGTTTTTTTTATTTTTTTAAGAACGTGAACTAATTTGGTTCTTGTAGGAAGCCCCCCCAATTATACCAGAAGAGTTAGACAGTCTTATTCAAGAGGAGGGAACTCTCTCCTTAAGGCAGGTCAGGCGTTCTGACCGCCTCACCAAGGAGGTACCTTAGATTGTGCAGTGCTACAAGAACCCGTGAAGACTTCAGGGCATAATAAAACACTGTTTCATCAGACTCTCCTTATAAATATTCACTACTAGAAATGAAACTGATGAATCCAAAGCAGCAGAAGTGCATTAAATTAACAACAGTGGACAATTTTACAAAAAATTTCAGACTAATGCTTCCCTCAGGCCTTCGTTTAAAGCGTACACAGTATCCAAACTATTGCGCAGAATCATATCGAGAATGAGGACCAATCACGGAGCGTGCTATCAATAACTTCATCGCTTCAACAGACAAGAGGACCTAAAGCGCAACAGATGTGGTGACCCATGTAGTAATTAAGAACAGTTAGTGATGATGTGCCCGCTGTTCTTATTGGAAAGATACGAGATGTTCAGGAAATTATCTAAGGCAGTGGACTTCCCCACGAACTACAGCTGTCTACTATCAACGAGAAACTTATTGTATATAAAATTATTTATGATTACATTACAAGAATTTAATATTTACGTATAAACAATTATGAATTGTAATAATGTATTAATGTAGATAAAAAGTATAATCCCCTCCTCCCCCCATAGCTACAGCCCTATGGCTGTATAACACATTGTGTTGATGCCAATAACAAAAACTAATTATTTACTATTTCTAACTTTTAATTCTGTCCTACAAGATGGATCAAGGGTGAGGATGAGAACTCAGCTCTTGTAAATAATTTTGAACCCAAGTTTCATAAACTTCGGTCCAGCAGATTGAATCTAATGAATTTTCGTCAGTATTGAGATATTGTCGAACCACAGACGTGTGAATCACTACGATATAGGCTGTAGACCGAAGGTACCCAATTATTTTCAAATAACTGCTGTCCTAGCATCCCCAGGGCGGTTCATAAGCCGAAGGGAGGAAGATAATGATTGATTTACTACCGGCACTCACACTCTCCGTGGGTTGATTTATAGAGCTAGGAGCTTTAAAACCTTCCATTTGCACCCTCTGGGATTTTTCCCTATTCATCACCCTGGGAGGAAAAAGCGGTTCCACTAAATCTCCAGGTAATTATGATCGCAGTACGCAGAAGGTGGCTGAAATTTATTGACTTGTGACCTCTTACGTTTCTTTACATTGTAGGATAGATGTAATTGAATGGAGAGTGTTTATAATGACACACTAGGGTTGACGATCAATGAATTTGGATTCATTCAGTCTACAATTATCTATTTGTTTTCAATTTTCAGTGTGACATGTAGAGTATCAAAAATTTGAATCATTGGGTTGGGTGAAAAGGGATCATTTGGAAATTTACGAATATAAATTGTATGTAATATGGCTGGTTTTTCTAATCGTCTATCAAATCTCTCAATATCTAATTCGATAATTACCTTAATCGATGATCAACAGTCCTCAACGATTTCGTACCTTCATCAAACTCTGATTGGAGGGCAATTTAGTGGATTTTATTTCGATAAAGGGAAAACAGTGGTACCACCAAAAAAGAGTTTAAACTCAGTACATTAATGGAGCAACCTCACTATTTTTTCAGGACCCTGCTATTGTTTATTGAAAACCCTTCAATGGTAGGCCACAAGCTAACTATAATCCTACATAAATGTTAGGACAGCACTTATTGTAATCTGGAAATTACAATAAATTTTTTGGTTGAACATACATAAAACCTTAATGGTAGGTACAATCGCAAGCTATCATAGAAAAGGGAGATTCTTTGATCTCAACGAAAAAAGTAATCATATAAGGTACTTACATGGGTACTGGTATACGTATTCAGCTGAAACCAATCGTTAATATCAGATGACATAAGTAAGCATAATTTCATCATACTGCATATCTGTCACATACCGATTTACGATAAAGAATGACTGAAGCAATTAGTGCCGGCAGGTGATGTTCAGTTGGTAGTTCATCGTATTGACAACAGTATTCGTTTGTTTGGTTAGCAGTGCACACATGTCCACTTCATTTGCACTCCACTTTACATTTATCAACTAAATAATATTTGTATTCAATGCACACTTTTAGGAAAACAAAACTGGCTGTAGACCGCAGTCAAACTTGAAACGGTTATGCAGTGAATTGTTGTTGAGATGGACTCTGCAATACGCTGTTAGGGAGCATCACCCCTCGATTTGGGATTGAATGACGAATTCAAGTCAACCTCCAGGTTCTAGAGAATGTTGTGGTAAATACCTTTATTCCAAACAATCCTTCAAGTTTTGTATCATGTGGTACAAAATAAGCAGCTATACTCTATACATCCCCGTCAAATGCGTGATTTCTGAAAATAAGAGAAACTAAAATCATTGATTTCTCCAATTTGGGGGGGAATACTCGTATATGTGACGTGCACTTTATAAAGACGGAATAAACCTACTTAAGGCAAGGGTTCGGATTCTTCGTATGCAGAGTTTGATGTTTTTAACAAGTTGCAAAATAAATATACCCCGTAAATAAACGAATGAAGGGACGGAAATGCACAACTTCTAACAGGAAAATCGAGCACAATATTACAGGAATACGGAACAAATGAATAGGAACGAGGTAGGTGAGTATGGTGACCTGTTCGCGTACGCGCTTTTTTCACAAAAAATTGTAAAATTAATCACACCTTTTGCTCACTCATATTCTTGAAGTTATGCGAGTGCTAAATATCTGCTCAAATGTAGTGCAACCACTCCAAAGAGTGAAAACATTGATTTAAAAAAAATAGGTTTTCACTCGCAGAAAGTAAACACGATGCACGTTACAACTGGACTTGAAAGCAAAATGTTTAGGAACGAATGTTTATTGAACCAAAACTAGTGCATCAAATCAGTTGGTGGGTTCGAGTCAGGTATGGTAGAATCTTTTTTGTACATTCTATCAACTTGCGAACACCATTTGTTCTGATCTGAACCTGAAAAGAGTTCTCAGAGGGACACGGTTATCGTTTGACGTCTAAGGGATCGTCTAAGGGATGCTGAGGGATCAGTCCTCTTAGAGAGATGAATGTCGGAGGTCAGAAAGTGGGAGCTTTACGAAGATTAGGACCAAGACCAAGATCGAAACCAGGGATTCTGACTATAAATAAAAGTTCCCTTTCTCAGATAAAAGAATACGCGAATTACCCTACCTTTAGCTGAAAGGAGAAAAATCCAAATCGTTTCTACGGCTTAGCAGCAGAAAATGAGCTTTTATGCTCCAGAAGAGAATTCAGTCGGAAACAAACAACAATGTATTTTCAATTCGTACGTGATATTGCCTAGTTAAATAGTTTTGCAGGTCTGCAACAATTAGCAATTTCAACTTCACTCGGCCCATAGCCATGAACAATATCTAAAATTACCTTCCAAACTTGATATGTACGTAGTTCATTCGTGGGATAATGATATCACATTACGATCTAAGGGCTTAAAATTATTCGAAGACGGTCGGTATTATGTTGATTTTAAAATTAAAAGCAATCAAATGAACCTTTAGAAACGCTTGTAAAGTTGAGCAGTACAGACTTCTTTACTTCGTATGATATGTTATAGCATTAGTTGGAATCACTGGTCAAAGCTATGGATTGCAAAGCAGGCATGGATGTAAAATCATTTTGCTTCAACAATATCTTTTACGAACACGTTGAAATATTAGTCGGACATCGGACGCAGTTAGAGGTGCAAGAACTTGTTCTCAAGTTGCTATTTACTACCTAGGGAAACCGTATCACTACATAAGGTTTCCTGATTGCTTCTATGGTACTTGATTTTTTGAATGCAAATCATGTAATCTCACACCGTTGATTACAGAATCTTCTGTTCCACAGGGAAGAAGGTAACAAAATCCGAAAAAGCACTGGAGACTGCCCAGCAAGTCGGTTTTTGTGAGAAAAACTGCCTAGACGTTCACCCTAGCAAAACCATTTCTGAACAGTTTCTTTGTTGGAAATTACAAACCCGAATTTATTGGATGTCCGAAGAGGATGATGGTGTCACTACTCTCCTGAAGTTCAAAGCCCCGTAGAGAATAACGGGGAATTAGCTCAAGTGGTAGAGCGCTCGCTTAGCATGTGAGAGGTACCGGGATCGATACCCGGATTCTCCAGGATATTTTTTTTTCCTTTCGCACTAACCCTAGAAGAGATGATCCTTTGATAAACAAATTATTGTTTTCCTCAAAGATTCCTTATTTAACCCTTCTGGTCATTTCTGAACTATCATGCCTGGACACGTCATATTCCATTTTTTTACTAGGTACTTCACTTGTTTTCCCGAAATTCAATTACTTAGTCCATAAGTTAGCTGGAACATTTATTTACCCTCACACCACAAGGTGAATAGAAATCACATATACCACAAGATAGGGTGCTCCAATACCCCACACATTTTAAAGCACATTTTAATTGATAACGCCTAATAATCGCTTCTATTCTCTTTTTCTTCATACGGTGACACTCAGTGAATGCTCGTATGTAATTTTTGATCCCAAATTTCAATCAACTTTGATATTTCGATGGTTTTTTCAAAGAAATAAGGTAACGGATTAGTGAATGAAACTTTTAATGAAAATTATTCATTTTAAAACAGGTTCATCATTTGCCTATACCCTTCATCTTTATGCTGAACACTTCGCCCAATCTGTTTCACAAAATTCAAACATTGTGGAATGAATAGGAAAAATCACAAATTCCAATAGTACTAAAGCTAATTCCGAACATTGACAAAAGAAAACCAAGGCAAACATTGACTTTTAACACAATTTTTGCAAAACTTCCCAACCTTGATGCTCTTCTCAACTAAGTAGTTCATTACACTCGGAACAACAGCTGGTCGTCTTCTTACCCTTCGTTCACAAAACTTACATCGATTAAATATTTTGGTTTTAGGATTAATTTAAGAATGAATGAAATCTACAAAAAATATTTATTATGAAGGTGATTCTCAAACTACGGGCTAAATCGTGTAAATGGCACGCTGTGCCGTTCAAAATCGTTTGACTTTCCACTTTTCCTCTTATCTGTATACAATTATTGAGTACAGCATTGACCAATAGAAAACCCTCGGAAACAATTTCCATGTTTTTTAGGGCTGAGAAACCCTGATTTGTCATTGTCATGACCTGCAGCTGTATCGAGGTTCCCAATTTCGGGTTGGTTTTTCTAATATTCTACCAGAGATTTAAAATTAGATGAAAATAATCTCGTCTTTAGTTACATCTGAAGAGCGGCTGTCGATGATTTTCCAATGCATGTTTATCCAATGTCATTTTAACGGCCCTAGTTGCTCACCTATTATGTTTGATCCCAAAATTTTGTTTCTACCCACTTATTCTCTTTGAAGGCCGTATCACTTTCATTTTTTAAACCCAAAAATGTCAGAAACGCCCATTAGACCAAATTAACAGAAATAACGGCAAACGGAAAGGCAGTGAAATGAATAGGTTACTGAAATCTCCAAGAGACGTGGGCCGATCAGTGGCTAGAGAACAACTGAAAAGGAGGCTACTGATGACTCAGCCTCCTCTTCTATTCGTACGGAGGTAAGTACCTACCATCTATTTAAAAGTTGGTCGCTATGAGGTGCATGGACCCTTGTAGTTTGAGGGTTAAGCGAGTAGATCCTTTTTCCGAGTTTTAGAATTCCCACCAAGTTTCAATCTTATCAGACGTCTAGGCAACGGAAGTGTTAACTGGCACAAATACAAGGTAAAAAACTGACGATAAATTTTCCAAGTGTCGACTTTCTCGGAGTTTTTCTAGCGACTGACTTCTTCCGGGTTTACCCGCAACCACCTGAGGCCTCTCCATCATCCTCAACTCGACGTTAATTCATCAACGGCCCTCTTCCCTCCCGTTCCATCGTTTCAAGATGGGGGTTGAAGTTATACCCTGAAACAAGACCACCTGAGCCCTTGAAGCTATTCCAAGGATTTTCTACCCACTGGCTAAATTCTGTTAAACGTTTCTTAGCAAAGGTGCAATGCCTCCAATTTTGTTTTTTCGTTTTCGAAGCAAATCCTAGGATCAAATCATCCACAAATTTACATTTTCAGCCGAACACCCATGATTAGGAAAATATGAATATCCGTATGGGATACAAGTCACTTACGTGCTTAATAAACCGTTTCTCTTGCGATCAACTAAGTTATGCAACACCGAGCGTGGTGAGTACTTAGATGGGTGACCGCTCAGACAACCGTGTCGAATCAGTTTTCCGCGCTTCTGCCCTGCGAATCCCTCTCCTCTTGAGAGATGCAGACATTAAGGCTTAAATCTGACCCTCCATTCGCAGGATAACTGATGACCTCAGAAACATTAACGCCCTTGGAAACTTCGATTCAAGAGTAACATCATCCTTGGTTTGAAGTTCAGCAAGATCATTGAAGGCGTTCAGCAAAACAAGTCGTTCTGGAGAACGATTATTCCGGGAATCTTTATGTACTTGCCTTTGGGGAAATGGAACACGACAAAATCCATGAGGATAAATTCATGTTTTACAATTTTGGTAACTATTACGAGTTTCTTAGGCTCCTAAGCGAAATTACAGTTTTCCTGGTGCCTGTATCAGTACGACCGAATTTAGAGAGTATTTGGAAAACATTTACTTTTTCGTCGAGACGAATCTGACGTACTTAGCAGGGAGTGAATTCGATCTGTTCTATTGACGGAATTGTGTTGAAAAGCGGCTTTATAAGTTACGAGCAATTATCCAATCCGCTAATTTATAAATTGGATTTATATACTATAATAAGTCAGCAGTTAATACTATGAAGTGCAACAGGTGGTCCAATATGGAGTACCTACACTAAGTGCTTTTCACGAATCGTAGCTGCTTCTCACAAACATTGACAAACGGGATACTAATTGTATGAATGTATCTACAGACATCTTAAATGATGAATCGCAAGCCAACCAACTTTTCAACTGAACTCATTCATTTTCATAAGGACAAAAAAGTGTTCGTACAATCCAAAGAACAGCAAAAGCCGAGCTCAAAAAATGGAGTAATAGCTCGTGGCTCTCCTTTCTGCTTGATGACTTCCAACAAACGAAACTTCATCGAATCGACGAGCTTTTACACCAAACTGGAAGGTATCTGAGAGCATTTGTTCGGAACACAGGCTCACACAGAGACACATACAGCTAGTTTTTTTTTTTTTTTTTTTTTTTTTTTTTTTTTTCACTTCATTTCCTTGGTATTGGATTGGTCTAGAATGGATTTGTATTCAGCTAATTTTTTATTTCTATTTTTATTTATTTATTATTATTTTTTAAATGTTTGGGTTGCGACCCACCCCCCAAGATCAATTCTAATAGTCGTTCCTGTGCTGCAAGACCTCCACGATCGTCTCTGGAAAAATGCTGATACCGCAATTTTCATGATAGACCTCTAATAGTTGTTTTCGCTGTTGAGAAGAGTCTTGAATGATCCTGTACGGATTCAGATGAACTCTAGTTTGCTTGTGGCGACTTCGTTTCTCGTATTTTTGTCTAAACATCCGAATTATCTCCCCTGGATGAAGAAAAAAGTACACATTTTTGGGGTGTATGGAGACATTTTTTACTGAGTGTATATAACATGCCCAAAAGTTACTGTCGAGGTAAGATACATTGATGATTCAATATCTTGGACTTGCGACCCATAAAATAGGACAACTGTCTCGTAGCATGTTATCACCAAAATAGCATTCAGCGAACATTCCAACAAGACGTCAAAATACGTAGAAATAAGGCGAATTCAGTAACACTCTCAAAGGAAGTGACTGAACACAAGTTTATGCTTATTGACAAACACGGAATTCCTTATCACTGTAGCAGGTGGGTTCGGTGTCAGAGGAGGGTCGGCGATCAGGAAGTGAGTTCGCACGCGAGGGGTTGGATTCCGATCCCGGGACGGAGCCATCAAAAACAGGCGGGAAAATGCCTTTGAGAGCAGGCCTGGGAGAGATTGTGAGCGGCCGCGAGAGAGAGGTCTGATGTGAGGGACTGAGAGGGCATCACGACAAGCGTGGGCGGTGTGTGTGCCAGGAGTAACCGGAGGGTGTGAAATCCTGCCCAGGCAATCACTGCCACGCGCTGAAACCTCAAACACCTGGGAGATTCGTTACCTCGGTCTTGTTTCTCCTTCCTTTCCTCGGCCCTCACTCTGGTTCAATCCACCCTTTCGCTTTTCGGGACGGTTTTACTGTAAGGGCTCTGAGAGAACTACAGTTTCTATCCATGAAATTCTTCGACCGTCCATTTACGAGTTAAATCAATTCCGACAAAGTTATAAAAAACCGATTTCGATACAGAAAACACAAGTTTAGCCCACTGAATGAATGAAGGTTTAATAATTAATTACAAGGAAAAAAATACATAACAGTCGTTAGAAATCATGGTTCTTTTTTTATTTTTGTTTATTGTCTTTGCAAACAATATACGTACAGCCGTAACATGGTAAAGCATTTGTTAATAGGTCTAAATATTCATGTTAGATTACACAAATGTGGGTAGGTATGATTAAATATGTATATTACACATGAAAGTTTATGTCTAATAGGAATTTATTTAAGGCACAGTAAACTATAGTGTTTCCTGAAGCTATGAGTGAGTCCAGATTGTAGAGGAGGGTCGTTTGGTTCATGGCACAGTTGAGGAGTTTGATTCTTGGGAGAGAATTATGAGGGCATTCGAGGATCACATGTTGTGTCGATTCGATGTTAACACCGCAATATCTGCACAAATCTGTACACGACAGACCGTATTTGTGAAGCCGTTCCCTGGTGACACAATGGCCTGATGTTAAACGGGTTATGTTCGTATAAAACCCGCGCGAATACAACGAGCTCGTTTTATGAAACCGTGACTTGGTGGAAGGCGGTGGGAACAATGAAACGTATCTGATTCCAGCAGGGTGTTGTACGGAAATTCTACTAACTAAACGTTCAACATTGACTTGCTTCAAGTGGTTCAGTATTCCTTGTCTGCGATTCAGTCCCTATCCAACCAATGGATGCAACGAATTCTGCAGTAATCACCAACTTTACTCTAACTTCTCAAAAAGATACGCTTCGTATGGGAAATTCAAAGCAGATTCCGAATAGGTACTTTATTTTTGTCTGAAACCTTCTTAAACCATCAAAACTCTCAATCAACTGAACAGAAATTATCAACATCCCGTTCTTCATAGTTCTATTCATTTATGGTTTTCTCTACTCACTCTACAAATCTAGGGAAAATATTCCAAGGTGAATTTTTAAAAGGTTATACTTTTCCGAACCGAATGATACCAACCTCGACTATTGATTATGGAAACTAGGGGAGCTTTAATTTCTCTAAGTTATGCAACTCGAATCGGGAATTCGATCATCCATACACGAAACTTGCTCTACCGACTATCCTAAGAGTAAAATCAACTTGAAAGTTGATTGCCTGGTAAACATGTTTTACCATCTTCCTTTCAATCAACTTTACTTCATAAAACGATACTCCTTACCGTTTCATAACTCTGCCCAGGGTCCATTATTTGGCAGATGGCAAGTTATCCCAAACTTCTAATCCTCCTCTAAATTTTTGTTTTCATTCTTGTTTGTTTTACAGGTGAATTCCTGTTTCATCAATTGAACGACTCGAGTAGATAATAAATGTTGGAACCATTAGCTCTTGATAATCTGAGTTCCCATCCCAGCACCGTCCAACCAAGATAGAAGTCGAAGTACCAGTCCCGAATTGGAACGAGACGGCGAAGTGGGTATACAGTACCCGCACGACCGCCAGGTCTTGAAGGTGGGGTTGGTCTGCCCCTTGATGTCCCCAATCGCCAAACCTGGTCTGTGGGTGGTATGAACCACCCTTAGGGTGGTACGTTTAGGAGGAGTGATGTTTTCAGATTCAGGAGATAAACTTTCTTGCACGGAATCAAACTTTCCACTCGCGAACGGAAATTCAAACCATTCTGAATATCTTTCGGTATGAGCAAGAGTGGAAGTTTCCATTGATCCTTGTAATTATTTACAGTATCTTATCGTATCGTATTTTTACAGCATCCATATGATTTTGATGAATTTTTCAAGAAATATGCGTGTTGGATGTAGATGGTACTAGGGATCTCAATACCGGCAAATAAAATCGATATATCGAATATTGATATTCTTAAAAAGTATCGTTTTAGTAAATCAATATATCCAAGGAAAATATCGATATTTCCTTCATACTTTAATCCGAATTACGTATGAGTCCAATGATGTTGACTGATTCATTATTGAATTTCATTCTACTACAGGTAATGAAACATTCAAAATTTCAATGAAACCAATATTGGTTGGGGATAGAGGTGAGGAAAACCCTCTGATTGATGTGCTTTCCACTAAGGATCGAACTGGCTAGAACCCAAGTCTCCATGATGTCCCTACCTTTTTTACCTACGATTTGCCTAACTCATCTGATATTATTTCCCTTATTCTTCAATGGAAATTATAAAAATTATTTTTGTCCAAGAGGATGTTGGATATGGTTGATATGATGATTTACGGCTGAAAAATATCGGATCCGATAGTGTGCAATTAATGTCGATATATCGGAATAGAAAATATCGCCCAGAAATATCGAGATATCGACGGAAGAATATCAATAGTTTAATATATATCGATATTTTCTGGACATCCCTAGTGACCAGCCAGGAACTTGGGCATTTGTGTTTTAACCTCTATTTAGTCGGGCTTGTTCTAGAAGCTGTAGCAACAACAAAGCATCAGATGACTTCGGGGTATTCTACACTTGCTCTGGTATTGCCGTGCAGGTTAGGCAAAAGCGATTAACCGCTTCTTCTACGATTTGTTAGGTTAAGCAATGACCCTGTCCAGCCATTTTTGCTCATTTGCACGGCAAAACCCTCAACGAGGCGAAGCAATGAATAGCTTCAGGCGAAATCAGACCGAATTCTGTTTCACCCTTTGGAGAACAGCTGATGGTAAACGCGTTGAAGCCCGAACCCTGGCGGTTGATAACTACCCAGGTACTTCAAACTTTTCTTACGAACATTCACTTACGGAGGGCAATGAGAGAGTGGTGGAGGGGCTCAATCAATTTATTTTCAAAAAATATCATGCATCCAAATCAGCACAAAAAATTACTCCTTCGAAGGACATGAACACATGAACATTGTGACCATTGGTCACTCAACACCTACGAGTAATGACAACAAGTAGGTACAAGGGAAGGGGATCCGACTAGACGGAACCTATCCTTCTCATTCCGGACCCATCTTCCGACGACGAGTCTTTTCCCTGCGGATTATTAGCTAATAGCTCGTTACCGCACCGTCATTCATTTAACTTTCCCCTTCTCCATTCAATCTCCTTTTGAATTAATTATTGGATTATTCAACGAGTTGTACATACCTCGAAGACGAGTGTATCGCCAACCATTGTTCTAACCAATAAAAAGTTATACGGATTACGTGTGGGTTCATTTCAAGTTAATACCCATTGCGAGACAATTAATTCTCTCGTTACAACATTGAATATAAAATGAAAAAAATATATATATAATAATAATAATAACATCTCCAGGAAAATCAATTGTTTGTTACTCTTACCCACGGCTTAGGAATGATAGGAGGGAAAGTTGAAAATGTGCGGCCCCCATTTTGTGTTTCAGCCATTTTGAGATGGAAGACAACAACGTTACTGAAATACGTGAGCAAGCTAGTTTTATGAGCGCTATACAGATCCTAAAATCAGTCGTGTTTTAGGCCCCACCGGTCCAGGACTCTTGACCCATAATACAATAACTGATGAATCTACATTATCCTTCCCACTTCGGGGATATATCTATTTTATCGACTCGTTTAATGAACGTAGACGCCTAAGTACAACTCATTTTTCACAAAGGTGTCACAATTTGTAACGCAAATTCTGTGTCAACTAGGTTGATAACGTTAACAGTCCAGGGTTGTGCCCCTGCTGGAGAGGGAGGCGAATGGCTTGTAGACTTGAACAATATCTATTATGTAGCTAACGTCCGCAGCATAATTTATCGTCTAGTCTACCATAAGATATAGGGAACGGGGCCAGTAACCGAACTCCCGCCGCGCCCATTCCACATTTTCTTCAAAGCTCTCGCCCTGGAAGTAGGAGGCTAGAGTTGAGAAACTTTAACTATAACCACCCCGTCAAACCGTCTTGAGATTAATTATTTGTCCCCCACGAGGGCTTTGTGAGGTCGCGGAGGCGTCCCTATAATTGAAAACACCCATCCTTTGATTTAAACGCCTCATTACCGCCACGTTACTGCCCCATTCCAGGAAACGAAGAACAGCTCTATGTTAGATGGCTTTGACCGTTACGACTTTCTTCACTAGAATGGTATATCAAACAAAACTCAATTAGCTCTGGTTCTTGTATTGAGCATTCCTCAGTCATAATTTCATCCCGTCGGACCTCCCAGAGGAAATTATCTCGTTTCCTGTTCAGCCGCTACACCCAGAATACCGTCATTTCGAAGATCTACCCAATTAAGGAATGAATATCTTCACGATCCCACTCACGCATATTTTACGAATTAAGATCTATCTAGGATTTGTCAAGACCAATCAGGTAGCTGAATATAGGAAGATTACTGGCCAAGGAAACTATTAAGGGAGTTTAAATTCAATAATGTTGAAAACTACTCACTTCAAAATTTGTTACTTCATGTTTCAATACACTAGAACAAACAAACAAAATTATATAAAGCCATAAGAAAGTCTTTTTTCAGAAATTGCCTACCTACTAGGACAAAATTGATAAAACTAATGTCAACATCACATTTTGTAGCGTAAGTTTTTCGAAATTTCATTCGTTTTCCATCAGTTGGTGTCTGGTTGGCGGATACATTTATAACGTCTATGGACCAGGTAATAAGTCTGCATCAATATATACATTTTTAAAGGAAATTGTTGATACTAACTTTCTAACGCTTGAATCTGCACTTGTGTTTCAGAAGAAGATAACTCTACTTAGGATTGAGATTATACTCCGTTCTTTCACCAAAACATTAAGCATTCCAAAAGTAAGGGTTCGTTGGGCAGCGCATTTTAAAGAATTTCTCAAATCGTGATAACTGTGCAAAATTCGCTCTTACAATCATTCTGCATGTTTGACGATATCAGTTTAAAATTTCCGTAGTTATATTTCTACAATGTCTTTTATGGCACACTGTAAAATACAGTGAGGGAGAGCTGCGGGTCGTTGACCCTGCTCCAACAAAGGGAAAGGGGAAATAAAAAAGTAGGCTTTTACCAACAAGATAATATTTCAAATTCCGTCGGAAGAAGCGGTTTTATTGTTCTTATTATTACACTGGATGCGTAATAATTGTCTGGTATGCTAATTTTGGCAATTCTAAAGGCAGAGGAAGAAAAGCCCGCCGACGGATGCATTTTATAATTATTTACCTTTCTACTTTATATTGGGTTGTTCGTGATTCTGATTTCGATATTTGATCTATATCACTCACAATAATCTATAAGTAAATTACCATAAAAATGTATTTTCTATAAAAGTTGCTCAAAGTACGTCAATCCTCTTCAGAATGATGCATCACGAGTTACTAGTATTGGGTTAAGCAAGCCATTTGTTGTTCTGGGGTATCCTCTGAACGTGGTGGAACATTAATTTGCATTCAGCTCAATGGAAGGGGCAACTAGACCACTCCATAACCTCACGCGTTTCAAACCCAGTAATCAATTCCACTAGTTACAACATGAATTAGAAGCACGAACAAGAAAATTGGATTCAAATAATACCTCTCAAATTAAACAAGTCTTCCTTTCAACGGGTAAAACGCCATACGAGCTCCGAGAAACCTTTCCTTTGATGTCAAATGGGCAGGTTTCCAGGATTGCGTATCTTTCATCGATTTATCGATGGATACTAACAAGGAGGAAGCGGTACTTGCCCTGGACTTGTTGGTTCCGAAGCCCCACTGAGACTTTTTCTTCTGAAAATTGTTTTTCCTCTTGAAGCGTAAACTGTAAGGCCTTAGCCCTCCGTCCAATATCAACTTTTTATGTTCCAATTACGTCGGGCCGAAAACCTACGCCAACTCCGGCCGCCTTGAGACTCCCAGTACCACCATTAGGGTAATTGGTCTGAGTCAAAAACGCTCTGCCCTTCCCCTCTCCCCCCTTTCCGGAATTCCTGGCTCTTCCTCGTTTTCAACCTAATTCAACGGATTTCTCCCGTGATTTATGATTAAGCGGTAGTGGACATAACATTATCACCATCCCTTTTGCTAGGGCTGCTGATGGATTATTCAACAGCCCCTAACCAAAGCAAGGGAAAACACTTTTTCGGGACCTCACCTCTATCTTTGTCTTATATCAAGGTTTTTAAACCCGTTCGGCCCACTCCGTAAAGAATTAGCATGGAATTGTAATTTCTTTGTATATTCAACTGCTTACATTAATGTCCAGAACCGAGATAGAGCGAGGGAATCTCAATTTCATCGGAACTTTATTTCTTTTTGGCCAGAACATCGCCCTCCTGAAGTTCGTTTTCTTTAAACCAACTTCATGAAGCCTAAAGTTCTCAGTAGCAGAAATTGTAAAAGTAACTTGAACAGAATACACAATATTTTGAAGAGTTTTATCTTAATGACTCCATTACTATATTTCTTCAACAGTTTAGTTCAAACCATAACCACAGTTTCCTATCATTATGGTTTTCCTACCTGCTTTTTCATTTCATGGTTTCCCTTTTAGAAAATGCAATTTTTCTCCGAAACGCACGTGTCTACTTCATTTTACGTTTCATAGCAATTTGATTAACTTTCGTTTCGTGTCTGTTCCGTCTATAAGAGTGTCCCTCTCGTGCATCTACAATCGCTTGCATCTACAATCATAATTCCTAAAGTTTAATCCGATTTTGACAATTTTTCTAAGATGTCATTTTTGGGTTAAGAGCAGGGGCAAACATGAAATCTATCAATAATAGTTTTTTCACATCCTAGTCTTCAGGTATGTCTTAAATTCGGTGGTAGTCCGGATACGATCATTTAACCAAACCACATCAGTTTTAACATCATCTCACCAAAATTAGCTGATCGAACGAAAGTCAGATCCCTTTAACAAGCATGTCTTTTAGAGTTCGCATTTAAAATTGATGAAATTGTTGGTATCTGAAAAGTAGACTGTGGAGGGTCTCCTATCAATTCCATCGTTCGAACCTCCGTTTTTACTGCGCTTTCGCAAAGAACCCATCGTCTCGATCTCTCAAATCCTGTTCTATCGATATCGCTTAAAAACAATGTGACTTAGGGGAAGATTGTTGCCACAGCTCGAAAGACCACAACCCTCTGTTGTCCCTCTTTATAAAGTGTTTTTAAATCATACAACAACTTAAAACATGTATATGTTTCCATGTTCGTGGTACCTTATACTCGGAAATGACCATACTTGTTACCTAAACTCAACGCTTGATGTCATAACTTAACTGACGTCTTGTAGTTTTTCATTCTTATGAATTATAATTCATTGTAATAAATAAAAACTCTAAGACGTCAGTTAAGTTCAATAATTATTGATGCTGCAATGCCTCTTATTAGAAAATCGACATGATAACCAAAATACTCATGAATATCTACAATTGAATTAAAAATAGTAGTGCTAACCGGGGAAAACAGTTTTTTGGGAGTAGGGAAACAGTAAATCACCAAACTTTCCACTTTTGAAACGAAAAGCTCACCACCAGGATTTTTAGTTCTCCACGTTGGTTGAGTAAAGAGGTACTGCAAAAAATTGATTTTCTCTCTTTAACATCTTAATTTTAAGCTATTTTTTAAGTTCCTTCACGGAAAGAAGGTTTTCTGAGTGTATGATGAAATAAAATCTCGTTGCTGGCTTTGAGCAAATACGACTGAAAATATGTGGCATTTTTTGAATGAAAACCGTAAGTTCCACCATTGGCACCATTACCTTTGTCAAAACTTGGAACTTCGGCGGATGGACCCCTGGACATCCCCTCAGTAGACACTGTCACCTCGAGCCTCAGCTAAACTTAGGAGAAACACACCTAAATGGTTACTAATTAGATTTAATAACTGTGCAAACATGCAATTCAATATAACAGCAAATGCACAGCCCTTTTATATGAGGGTTATGTGAAGTGGACATTACTTTCTACGCTGTCGGAGACGTAGAATCCGCTACAATCTTGTCACGTTTGGAGGTCGTTTGCAGGATGTCCCGGTAAAAGCGTTTTTCACTCGACTGAATCGAATGCAGTGAGAACTATAAGCAAACAAGAAATACCCGAATAGCAAACAAGAAATACAGGATATAAACTTTGAACGGTTACAGTTTCGGTAAAATATTTTGCGTATTTAGAGTTTGTACAGCAATACAGCTGACAGTCGTATCAACTCTGTAGTCATGTAACCGATAGAATAATTTATATTCTGGAAAAACAGCGAGGTGAATATAGGTACCAAAATAGTGAGGTGGGGAGGATTCTTAAATGTGTTTCTGTTTTTATAGAGAAGTGCGCATAACAGCATCTATTAATCTTCGAAACGTACATTTTAGCGGATTTGTGTGAGAGAAATACACCCGGCATAAAATACCTCACAGGATAGGAATTCCCCTTCGAAGTGAAACAGCGATTGTGAGTTAGCGAGAACTGTTAGGCCTCGCAGGAGTATGGCAGCAGGGCCCATCCATCAAGGGAGCCTAAGGGAGGGCTTAGCCCCTCTTCTTCCCCCCGGCACCCTGTGTACGGGCCCGTGATGCATGTGTCTCATTGGCTCGAGAATTATGGACTTACATCGGCTATCTTCCGCTTCCATGACCGCCCTTGCCTTTTCCGCGACGGAATTCCTCGCGCACCATATATATATAGATATATACTTGGATGAGGGATGCTCCTCGTAAGCCTGTCTAGGCTCTTTTATTCGCTAAGTATGGAATTCCTGTGAGTGTGGAATGTATTTCATCATGCTCAGGACCTCGGTGTCATGTCCAAAACGCGGTATTAAACGAATATATGAGTTCTTTAAGGACGGCGAGCCGCTGTGTCTGTCATTAAAATTTTATCATGTCAACGATGTGAGCTCTTCTTGGCACAGGATGAGGGCGGAACATGAGATTTGAATTCATGAATCGGCTCACAAATCAACATTGAAGTGCCCAAGTTGGTAGGCATTCCTGTAACCATTAATGATACTCAGCTGCCAAATTCATTCATTGATGATGTCAGAATCAGAGATAAGGAGTAATCTGTCTCCATTGGCAATCCATTTGGAAATAACTTAACCTGTCTAAGAATTTAGGACCAAATAGATACCCCAAAAGCTAACAATTAACTGAGCTATCGACTAACACATCTTAAAACTGAAATTATTTTCGAATAGGGATAGAGTATACCTATTCCCTGTCAGAATTCATTGTGAATGTAACCACCAATGCAGAACATTATAATTTCTATAACATTACAACACGATGATTTCTTTCAATTCAAATTGTTGTTTAAGTGCATTATTGAATGATTATTTGTAATTGCATTGTACTGTGTTGCATGTGTAACTTACGACGTTGTGAGAAGTAACCCTCGGAACAACCAGAGATAAGGTGCTGATAGTGTATGAATTTCAACCGATAACTTTGGCTATTTTATTGTCCTTATAAAATGTAGAGATATAAATGAGAGTTTCCGATAATTTCGCTGTATAAAAAGAAATGCGATCGATGAACGAACAAAAGATTTCAGCTGTGCAACTGGTTAATATACCAAAGACTGTGTCTGGCGGTTGGACGAACTGGGTATGACACACAGATTCCTGAATTGGGATGCAAGGCCTGCGACCCTGGTGTCAGAAGAACTCAGGCAACCGTAGGTGAAACGCTTCAAAAAAAGAATACGTAACTTGAAACAACAAAAATTGAATAAACAATTGACATAATTTGCACATGAGCCCATTACCGGATGCAAACTTCTAAGGGATAAATTAAAACTTAGCTATTTGTTCTGTTAGGAAAATGTCTAGAATGGTGTTTACTCAAGATTAAAAATGCCTTGATCAGGTATTTTTAGAACTACCGATAAAGCCTAGTGTCTTTTACAGCGTCTTTTCCCATTACTTGGTTGCGAAACCTAAATGACTGTGGTCACCTGAAGACAGCCATCGTATGGAGAAATAACACCAATTTGAAACAAATACGAATTGCCGGAAGGTGGTGGGAGCAATGATTCGAGTTGAGAAGGGTTTGTTCAGCTCACTGGATAAGGAGGGATTCCAATGCAATCCTATTTCCCCCGAGGCAGGCGGACCCAAACATATTCAATAGCCTTCCTCCCTCCCGCCGACAGCCATTCCTTTCGACTACATAAAACATGATTGTCTCTTCCCTGCATCCCGCCGTTTAAGCCCCCAGCCATGAAGCGAATAACTCGCTTGCCGGTTTGGAACTAAGTAATACTAGTTGACCCAGGGCCCACCTTTAACAGACCTTAACAATCCATACTAGCTTAGAATAAACAATTTACCGAAGTTTGAAATGAGTTGTTGTTTAGACACATAGTACCGAAATAAATGGTTTATGTAAACAAGTGAAGGTTCTAGCTCAGTCGTTCACACTGAAATTTTAATAGGAGCCATATTTATAAGGTCTTTCATGTCCACGCTGGGAACGTATTTAATATCAACCTTTAGCAGGACGCGCATTCTTCCGTTAACAACCCTACCGTTCGCTTCCAGCGGCTTGACAAGTCTTGGAATTATATGTTATGAATTGTATAATCTATGCGACAACTAAAATAGAATATACCATTTGGTTATTTGAGTCGTTGTGTATACACTTTCTGCAAGAGAATACCACGTAAATTTATTAAATGAAATGAATTGAAAATACAGTTTAAATAACTTGAATGTTACTAACAAAGTAGATAAGTTTAGCGTACAACGCAGAAGTTTGAGAATGTTAAAAACATGCATACTAACAATTTTCGAAACACCGTTTATAACTGCATGAGCGAGTTTTTTTATTCCACATACTAAGGAAACCATATTTACTAGAATGATTTACTTGACCGTTTTCGGTTTATTATTGTCAATAATGAGTCTCTGTAATCCCAGAGAAAAAATAAGTCCGCCCCTCAAAACTTTCTGTTTTACGTTTCAAGATGTGCAGAATCCGAAAATTGATTTTGAAAAAATCCGTCCGTCCGCCGTACGCCGTACGGAGCTTTTCTCCAAAAATACTGAACAAAAGTTAATGAAACTTAGGTCAACAAATACATTTGGGGTCCTGTTGGAAATTAATTCGAGGCATCGATCTTAATTAATCCCAAATGGTGAAATCAAAGGTGCGACATGTCAAAAATCTGGATATAACAAACTTTTGAAAAAACACCGTTGTTTTTATGTTTGTTATTCATAGACGAGCCTTCAAAGAATGAGTTCACCTGGACCGCTTCATGTTCATCCGTTCTTTGTATCTATGGGCTACAATTTTCTCAGGAAAAAGCTCTATCTATGGGCTATCCTGGTACCATGTGATTATTGCATCAGCTCATACAATTAAAGAGGAATTTCGTTTCAAAAGTTTCTTTTGATAATTGATGGATGGTAAGTGATGGATGGGTAGGTGTGTTGTTGTTTTGTGTATAATTTTAGTTGATCTACTAGTCGTTCAAACTTCCCACGGGCAGAGAAGGGAAACACGAATGCGAGTATCAACATACTTGGACAGCAAAAATCACCTAGTATCATTTGACAATCGGATCAGCTCATAAATGTGTTGTGGAATCGGCATTGTAGGTACTGACATCGTGTCCTTACTTTCAGCTGAAATTTTAATGGTAGTCTCTGTGGGACTTCTTCAATTTGACGAGGGCACCCCTGGCCAGCTGAGTGAATAGCGCTTAAAATGTCCTAAAAACATAGAATGCTCAAATTTGAGTGATAGCATTAAGGTTTGAGGTGAATTGAGTGGTTTCCAATAAACGATATAGGATGGCCTATAGGCTGCCGTGCAGAGCTTCTTGAGCTGTAAGTTTTGATATCAGATTCTGTTTTGCCTAGTGTGCTGTACGTCTAACAAATTGTTACCTGAATGGTACCAAAGTGGCTTTTTAATGGCTTGGGTGGAACAGAAAAGAAATTAGTTTCGGAGCTTATCTTGCACAATCCAAGCGCCATCGCAACTTGCACTATGATAACACTCATCCATCCTGTGCAACAAACCATCGGCACTTTCTTGGATGCTTAGCTATCACTGTTTTCATTTGCGAACCAGCTGGGCAATCAAAATGAACAGGAAGACACACCACGCCGAAAGGCAATAGATACCTAATGAACCCACCACTTGCGTAAGGCCTAATTCCGTGAACGGCGACGCCCCCCGGAGAACATAATACAGGGTCCTAGTTTAAAAGGACTCTAGGGGATTAAATGCTGCCTTCATCCCCAACCCTGTTCAGCTTTGTCAACGCCCATTTGGCAGGGCAAAGGTCAGCGACGTTAAATGAGAGTTGGTGTTTCATCGGGCACCTCCCCGCTCTCCTCTTCGCTCTAAATGGACCCGAAGCGTTAGAAATGACCGCCTTTGGAAAGCCTCACAAATTGGTATGTTTGCGCTTCTAAAAAAAAGAAGAAAAAAAGGAAACCGCAGCTGCGTTGAAGTGGCTATATTTCCACCGAGAGTAAAAGGTTTCCCAGTTGGGTAATGAAGACCAATGAAACGTTGCGACTTGATCGTGACCTGAAACTTCTTTTGCTGATTTTTACATTACAGCGAATATGACAATTTTTATTCAACTTTAATTTCACTCCAGTGCTAGCTGAGATTAAATCGTAGTTGAAACTCACAGCTCCTTGAGAGCAAATGGCCATACTTTCACAATACTAATTCCTCACCCTTGTTGAGTAAAATTAATGTAGGTACATTTTGACTAATTCACATTCTGTAAAGTTATCTTTTACGTATTATGATTCAAATTTCGTTAATGAATTTAGTTTTGATATCTTTAGAGCGCTTTTCATGATGTTCATATGTTTTTGTTTGTAGGATAAAGTCATTGAAATACCAAGCGGTAAGTGTTAACGGAATTGTCACCCACGGAATCCCCCAAACAGTTATTAGATTGAAAATTGAAACAACGGATCGCTCTGCCTACCGAAAGTGAGAATATTAATAGAAGATGAACAAAATTATGAATGGATCGCTTCCAATGAACAATTTTCACGATTGCAGCACCTGTGATGTAGAATCAGTGCACCTCAACCTATCACTAGACCCTCAGTCTTATGAATCTAATCCAAAGGTTTTGAGCAAAAGGAGACTCAAACTCTTCAACGATAAAGAAGATATCTTGAAATTTGATCACTTTGCGTTTACAGATATCATTAACTTTCAAATTCACGAGAAAAATATGTTACAAATAATACAATATCTGAACTAAGGAATTTTGTGTGTTTTCATCATTGTTTACCATTTTCGCGCAGTTTAAAAAAAAAAAATAATTTGTAACAATTATTGTTATATGTGTTTTTTAGAGTAATTCACAGTGCTTAAAAAGTGTTGTCAAACGAAATCATCTACGTCAGTCCTCATTGTTCAGACAATGAAGCTATCCTTAAATTCAAGGGGAGTTGTCGTGTGAAATGATGAAAATACACACGCGATAAATACGGCTTTGTTTATTAATGAGATTCTTCTTAAAAACTTAAGATAGTTTTGGGCTCCTGGTTGCTTGGCATCTTTTATAATATGTTGTCCGCTGTCCCCTACATCTAATAACTGTGTACAGAAAATTATTAAAATCCGCTAATCTCAAAATACCTGAAAAATAGAGTTCTATGAAGAAAATTCATGATTATTTTACTTTAAAATTGTTTAAACCGCTGCAATCCTAAAAAACTTCCTGCAAAACCTCTTTAAAGGTTGTCCCAATGACTTCACTAATGATGTTAAGAATGCACAAAGTTTATGCAAGAATAGAGTAAATAACTTTTCTATTACACACCGATAGACTTGTAAAAGAACCATCGTACTACGATAATTCCAACTCTAGATAATAAAAGATGATTTTGTTAATGGTTGAGCGTTTATCAATTTTATTTTGGTAACTCGAAAAGCTTATATCTAGTTAATATTTAGTGATGTCGCGTTGTATCAAACTAAACTTGGTTAAGTACTTTTGTCCCTTACCAAATGCATAAATAATCCTTAGATACCACGTTTTACGTTTTAAGCCCCTAAGCAAAACCTTGTTGTTTGGGCTGCATCCTTTAAATTATGGCTGTTTGAGTAGTACCTACGGGGCTTAGCTTCGGATACGCATTGTTTACAATATTTCCTCTCTGACCCCGATTCGCTGGGGCGGATCGTCATTATCGTCATTAAACCTCGACAAACATTACCCAAGGCTCAACCGCCCTCAGTACAAACAACAGAAACCATTTGTTCGAGGGTATGAACACCTCAAATGGATGTTTCCTATCCCCGGCATACACAAATTGAACGCGTACGAGACGCCTCATCTCCCCCATCCTACCCCCTTATACATACTAACGAAGTTGGTTTGCCGGGGCCCTAGTTTACTGTAAGTGTTCCCACACATTATGGGACAAGGGACTAAACCCCTATAAGTAGCCACTCATTTGTTACCCCCACAAATGGAAACACGAGTGTTGAACCCACGTACCTATCTAAGTCAAACACACATTGGTTGAACATGATATTATGTCAATTTCTCGTCTTATTCAATCCAATTATCTACTTGTGTTCAATATTATACTCAACTCAACATGAAATTCCTATCGTAGCTAAGTACCAACTTTCTTTCATAATCATACATTTATTACCTTTAATTATCATTCCTATAGTTCGGAACGTATCAAATTTATTTTATTTCACTTCATTCGTTGAGGGCGGTTCTAAAACAATGTACATATTTTGAAATCGTTGGTATTTGTTGTATTCTGTGTCTAACATTGTATTGTTTGTGTGTTCACTCCGTACACCAAATAATAAAAATGTTCACACTAACCCTAGTTATCCACTACTGATGAAATTTTCAGGTCCTGGAAGGACTCTGAATTGTTCCCAATATTTCATTACACTCCTAACAATGCTAAAGCATCATCTCTGCAACGCACGTCGTTGTTGAAGTCTTAGTGTGATTCTAATAGCACTGCGTGTATGAAACTTCCCGTAAATACTGCGCCAATGATGGATAGGTCCTAAATAAATTCACGTTATTTGAGATGAATGAATGGATGAAGTGAATTATCCAAGAAAATTTATATTCTCGGTTGAACCTTCAACTTTTAAATGTAGAAAGGAGGCTACACTGCTGGTGTGAAATGTTTTAGTTGGTTTTACTTACGCTACTGCACCTAAAATCATATCTTCCATGACAATCAAATTTTCTTAGCCTCGCTTAGTGCCCTTGGGCATCTCGATGACATATCAGGGTCACACTGAAAGTCCTAAGACGGAACCAGGTCGAATTCGTCCGAAGGGAAGAGGCCCCGAAGCAAAAATAAATCACCGTAATGCGTTCCATATTTCTGGTCCGGAGGAAAAGAGTCCCTCTGGGATTAATGGATCAAACCATCCTCAGACTTTCTCCCCCACCCCCTACATCTCTCCATCCCCTAAGATCGTCAGGGCGTTGTTCAGGAGGGAGGACGAGAATCCAGGTTGTCACCCAGGTGTAGTTGGTACGAGGCTACCGGATCGAACTCTTGAATTATGGCTTCGCGGGCTTTGAGGTAGTATACCAGGGGCAGAGGCGGAACGGTTGAAATCACCCTGTCTCTCTTAACCATCCCTGGGGAGGGCTCCGGCTATTTGTTTCTGACTTGGGTCAGCACTCTATCTTGGTCTGCGATTCGTTTTTCACTCTCCTTTTACTTTGACCGCAAAACAACGAAAAACTATCCTAGATGAAATAACGCTGAATAGAACTCCAAAATGATGTCATCGCGGTGTTTGACAATTCTCTATAAAATGGAGGTGATGAGAAAATATTTCTTTGTTGATAGAAATTGAAACTTTGCATTATCAAAACAGTGTTCAAGTAACTACTAGGCACACAACGCAAACAACGAAACACACCTATGTTCTGTCCTACAATATAAATTACAACAAAATTTATGTTGTGTATAGATTGTAATTACAATGGGACTATTCACCAGTTAGTTTGAATATATATTAATCAGAAAAATTATAAAGCTGAAAACAAATGAAATCATTTAAATGAAAGTCAATGTCCCTGAATCAATCACTAACCACACGATCAAGAGAATTGATCTATTAAACTTCCCGTTATGGAGTTACTCTGTACTTTTATTGGCGTCAGAGTGGGGGAGCGAACATTCAAGTCAATCACCCCCACACCTCTAGCCACCGCCGTACTTAAAAATAAAATATAAAACCAATAATAATGTATCGTAGATTTGATGTTTCTGAGTTATAGTGCTCAGAATTTGTAGCTAGTAATCTACAAATGGGAGTGCTCTGTTGTTTACCTTGAACCTTATCGTTTTAAGGATGAGACAAAGTTAATATGTTTATGACTGAACTCCATTAGTTAGTAAAAAGTATGAGGTTTTAAGTGCAAGTTGTAAAAAATTGAAATAACAGATTAGTCGAGTGAGCAAAGGAGCTTATTGCTTCTACATTTCATACGGGTTCTAGGGGTGAATTAAAAATGCAATATTTCTCAGATGGCTAACTTCAATGGCAATGAACAAATCTGCACTTATTGCCTGAGGGAGTTGTCTGTTCGAGTTATGGATTGTATCATTCGTTCTCACGTATGTAGTGTGAATATTTTATGAATGATAATCTGATCAATTTATTCGAGGAATCCAAGTTTCATTATGGATTTGTATCCAGGGTTGAGGATGATATTATTGGCAACATTAATTGTACCGGCAATATATAAGGCTTCCTAAATTTGTTCAGACAGTCAACAACGTTCATTTGTCAATATTAGCTTCAGCAAGATAAAAAGTAATCAAGGCGTCCACAAATAGCTCGTATTTTCTTGATTTCCTTCAGTATCATCCAGAAAAAGGAAATTGGTATAAGAGTCAACCAAAAGGAAGCCATTTTTCGTCGACCCAACAGAGAACCTTCGCCTCCGCAAAAGGAAATAAGTTCCTGTAATTTGTTCGCCGTGAGAGCTTATAATTGAAGTTGAGGGAACGCGGAATCTCGGAGCGATGAAAAACTGTTACCCAGAGAGGAAAAATTGAACCGTTAAAAGGTTGACGAGAAAAGAGGAGGGACTCTCAAAATTGAGCCTATAAGGACCTTACGAAGTTTTCCGGGGAAATAACTCAGTATTTGGATTATTCTTCTCTCACAGATGGCTGTTGTGGAAACGCTCTTTTTACTTCATTAGTAAACAGGTAATTACGGAGATAATGTACAGAGACGAACACTTAATTTTCATCCCGTTTCACAATAAACTCTGAATGTAATGAAACCAGGAGATTTCCTTTGAATAGGTAATTGTTACATATACAATTAAATTCGATTTTAAGCGATAATTAAATGAGATACTACTGGTTTGTTTTCTAATATACTTATTTCCTCATTCGTCGAAAATGGAGATGGAACAAATGGTTTAAAAAAAATGAGGACAATTAAACGGAATTTGGGATTAATATTCCCATGAATGAACCTGTCTATTCCAATTGAGGTAAATGCATTACAGCTATACAGAATCAGTATAAGAGTACATGGGGCAAAGGGACACTGAATACCTCAAAAAAAAAGGAGAGAATAAGCGGACGACCATTGAACGAGTAAGGTGATTCCGTTTACCTCCAGTTTCTATTGACATCCAGTGACGTTCCATTGATATAATTAGTTTAATCGTAGGTACCCGTTCCGCTCACAGTCTCTTTGGTAAAACCATCAAACAATCGACAGCAAATTAGGCAAAGAATCTGAAAAAAATAATACCCAAAATCGTGGAATTTTTGGCAGGCAACCAGCCACAATGCTCAGTCATAACAAAGAACCGTTATGAAAGAACTTCGAACTCAAGACGTGGAATCATCCTATGAGTATTGTTCGCTGCGCACCTCAAACGATATCGTAACTGGGAAATAGAATTTTCCTATGCAGTGAAAAGCAGCCCCGAGTAGGAAAAGTCGCATTTTGGAAGAAACTGCAGTGGTTCTGATAGCACCGCGCTCAATCACTCCCGAAACTGGAGCCATACTCGAATTCAGAGCTAGGTTTCATATTGTGGAGGCACATCAATATTTCCCAGATAACGACACCAGTTCATATACATGCGACTTCCAGGCTAGTTCATCCAGACGGAAATAAACTTCTATTTGGTACAAGAAGGAGTGATTCTCTTCATTAGCAAACGTCAATTACCTTGAGGCTCCCTAGTTGAATAAAAACACTCTAAACCGTGCGGTGTGTATGAATTGGTTCTCCTTCCCGATTCTTGAAACTGTTAACCCTAAGCATAAACCTGAAGCCTTATAGCTTCAGGAATGTCCTCTGGGTGATTATCGCCTCAGCCCTTGAACGGGAAACTGTATCACTCCAACATCATTTGTTACAACCGTTGTTCACGTAAATGCAACATATAGATTAGAATAATCCCTTTTTCCAAAGATTCTACCAAAAGTTGGAAGTTTCGCTTGTAGCATAGTAAGCACTCACTCAAATTTTTGTGTACATAGTCAGTTTCTCCACTACTTTCAGGTGCAACCACTATCTATTTTTAGCTTCTTTACCAAACATTTCTATCAATTTATTGAATTGCTATGACAACTAATGAAACAAATGCCATTTATACATTTATTTTCTATAGAAACTGTTCCAGTTTTATTTGATTCAACAAATTTATATAGACTCGGTTTGGAATCAAAAAACAAAAGAGTGTTTTGGTATCTTCTCCAATTTGCTTTTTCTTTTCAGACGAAGTTCTGCAGGATTTCAATGCAGTGTGAAAATGGTACTCAGGATAAGAGAATGAATGTAATTTTAAAACTTGTTTTTATGAATCGATCAAATAAATTCTAATAATACAATAAGATGGATAGTATTCACGTCGGTAGAGTTCTCCGAAAACCCTAAGCACCTCACTGAAGCTCTCTAAATGATCTGTCAAAACTTTCTCAGTAAGCTATATCCAAATCTTCGTACCTGGCGGTTTTTACGCCATTAGTTTCTCGGAAGCTGTTCCGGTTTCCCTCAGACCTTTCAAACCTTTCCCAACAAAATATATCTTTATCGCTAACCACCCCCCAGTGACTGCCAGCCCCTCTCATTTTCCGTAAAACTTATGTCTACGGCACGGCACTGCATACACTTGCCATCACTACCAACCTGCCCTCACCTACTATTTTCTTTCTCTTCCCTGTACTTCACCTCTTTTATACTTCCCTAAGGCCGTTCTTTATTGGCTGGGGGAAATATATTTTCTTGCTTCCTCGGCAGCGCCTTGAACTGGTTAATAATTCTTGATGGTAAGCCAAGAAAGCGCATTGGGGCAGGGCCTGAATAAAAATATACAGCGATTGGCTTCTCATACAAGAACTTACTGTTTTGTAGGAGCAATTATTTTATTCCCTGTACAAACTGAAACACTCGTACCTAGCAGAAAATCGTTGTTTGTTTTCTCGAAATATTTAGTTGCAATGTTGAATGGTTTTAAATCGTTACGTTGACTCACTGTGGACACCTATCAATAGTTTGTACCCATCAATTAATGTTTACTTCAATTTTCTTTATTATTGTCATTTTATTAATTGCCTTTTTCTATTCCTTGTCACAAGGAGGTGATGGTTTGGACTAGTTGCCCCTTCCTACTGAGGAGATAAATCTGAAACGCAGGGGAAACTCCAGAGGCTAAAAAGCTTCAGGTTTATAAGTTTCAAGAAATGGGAAGGAAATCACAGTTTGTAAAAGGACCGTACTGTATTTCCACAAAATAAAAGAGTTACGCGTTAAATCAATTTCGGTCATCGTTAGTAACGGAAAGTAACTTATCAACATCAAATCTTATCAATGTCGTTTCTAACTGATTAATATCGAATATCTGATCAACTTCACAACCTTTATAATGTCGACTTTGGCGATTTGCACCCAACCGCTTCGTCTCCAATTGGTCATAATTTGAATACACTTACCAAGAGTTACGTATTTTGACATTATTTTAATCCAACGCAATTTTTTTAGTATTTCACGTAAGTCTATTATACGAGCAATGGTTTCATAAGTATACCTTTTTTCACCTCATTTCCACATCAAAGTCGCGGTCAGAAACCGTTCTTGAGACAATGACTACCGAAGTGAAGTTATGTTTTCAATGTGATAGATCTTACAGCTGTTGTTCAGGTATTTAACAACAAATTCAGCATATCGATGAGCGACAAATCACTTGAAACTACTATATTTCATGGTGAAATCTCAATTGTTATACAAGTGGCTATGAGTGATAGAATATGTATGTAGGAACTTAAAATCGTTATAGAATGAGACAGTAGCTAACAGATCCACGTGGCACTTAGTTGGCGGAAGGTGACTTTCAGCCTCCCCATTTCCAGCTAGTTCAAGAAGTCCTGCGAGGACAGATCCAACGGGATTATATGGCTCAGAAAGGGTCACTCCAACTTAATTAGTTAGAACTTCTCAACCAAAGCCCTTGTTTCGGTTCGAATATGCCTTTGGCCGAGCCAGAAAATTATCATAAAGCCGTCTTCAAGTTTCCCTAATTACCGGCGCATTTCCGCCAAATTTTATCGGATACGGTAATTCACTACACAACTCTGGAAAACAAAACTTTTTTGTGATGAATGAATACAAATTGGTGATTCTGAATGGAATTTTAGTGCTGATTTCAGATAAGTTCATCGACTTTTACTATCACGTATAGTTTCTCTGTTAATCATTGATTTAAAACGACTTTGATGATCAAAATATCACAAGTGGACATTATTTTTCACTACAAAGTGGTGACCAAGAATTAAAAAAGATGCTAAATGTAATTCCATTCATTCATAATTCCATGTTTTAATTCAAAATCGAGTTCCAGGGTGGGACTAAGAACCACCATTCAGATGGTTTATACTCTACATCTAAGTACCCCATCTAACATGGAATGTTGCTGTATGCCACCACAGAATCTTTTTTCTCGAAGTTTGGTATAAAATCTCATAACTAATCTTTTGACTTCAGCCTTAACCCAATGATCAGAGTTGGAAGGTTTAAATCTCTCACCAATTTAGTGAGTTCTCCTTTCCTGAATAACTTGCAGAACATCTCGAAGAACAACTGCCTTTTGCTAAAGGCGAATTCGGATGGACGACAGTCCTTTTACTATCAGCAGGAAAACCGCTAACCTCATTGGGCAATACTAACAATAATTTACAGTTTGAAGGTTCCCTCCACACCATTGACATCGGATAAGGAGTTGACGCTCTCTAACGCAGGCCATCAGCACAAGTACGGCCCACTTTGTGAGGCGCCCAGGTTTTATCATGATTCCTGTACCTCCCACCAAATTGTGCAAAGTGCTCATTTCTGACGAATTCTGTAGGTAATGGTTTCCAACTGTATTGACTCCACAAAACTTTCACAATCATAAAAAAAAGGCAATCAAATCAGGAAGATATAAACAGTTCCGACGCGCGGTATTTATTTGAAATACTAAGAACCCCCCCCCCCCCTTCCCTCAATATCTGTGATGATTGTGATTTACAAGATTCAGATTGGTTATTCACATCCTCAAATGTATACGGTTTAAAGAGAAATTTCGCTAGTTTTCAACATACGATCGGAAATGACAACACGCCCTAACAAACCCAAAACTCCAACAAAAATATTCTTGTACAGAAATGTAAATTTGTTCCCAAACATCAATAATCATGCAGAGTTGTGTTATGGATGGATAGTAGTTTAAAAAAAGTGTTTTAGAATGAAATTAAAATATTTGTTTTCACAAAAACTATTTAGTTGTCCTTTCTGAAGATAAGCAACCTAGAATGCCAGAACGCATGTGATTCTTCAACTGATGGCAAATTATACTTCTTTTCAAGAGTATGATAGATTCTAATTATACCCTGCCTAGATCATTCTAACTCAAGCCCCTACGATATATTCATCGTAGCTATTACTAGTGGTTCTCAAAACCAATTTCTCATTAACGAGCATTAATTCTAAAGAATGTCTTGGACTTTAGAATGAATGAGGCTGTCTTCAACGTTATAGACACTTGGTTCTAATACGAGAATATGAGAAAATGAGTAAGACGAGATATGGAATATTTTAAATTTATAAGCGTACGATTTGGAAACTTTTGAAATGGGTTTCTCTGGCAATGCTAAGCCTTGAATAGTGATAAGTAAATAAAAAACAGTTATGAACAAATTGGATCTTATTTTAAGATTGACACTCATCCACTTTGGTAATTCTGGAAACTAGTACCGGAAGGAAAACTGCAAGAAGTACGACAGCGGAGCGAAGAGCAGGGCTTTCTCGGCAAGCAACGATACAAAAAGAGGACGATCGAGCAGATAGAAGGAATCAGTAGGGATCGAGGGAAGGAAAAAGAAAAGGGAAAAGATATCTTCTCGGAAAGTAGAATACGGAACTGATAAGAGCTCAAATGGAGCGAGGGAAAACTGAGATAGAAAAAGTTCAGGGAGGCATCAGACTCATTTGATCGTATTAAAACTCTGGTGATGTCAGCCGGCCGACTCCAATAGACGGAGTTTGTTGTGGAAAAGGACCCAATAACGGAAAGTCGCATAAATTGGGATCGGAGGGAAAAAAACGTTTTGCGTAAGCTCGGTAGCAGATAACACGGAGTGAGTTGGGTTAGGGTTTTAGTCGTTCAATTAACGTTAAGCTAGTGAAATAGGAGGAGTGAGATGAGAAACTGGGACACAGAGAGGGGCGAGATTGCCCAGTGAGAATTTTATTGGGAGGCAATTTACGACGCGAGGGTGCGAGTCGGGTTCACATGACCGGTCATGGCTACTGATGGATCCAAATTACGTCTAGTATATTTTCTGCAGCAATGTGGTGTACTGTACATGAACATTTACCGATACAGTAGTAGTAACTTGCACATCACATCTAGTAAGGCATCTGAAAAACGAATTCGTGATGTTTTTGTCTTTGGAAAGAACGTAGATGTTAAAAATAACCGTGGAAATAAAGTATAATAAATGCTTTCTATTTGAGGGCGGTTGGCGATGTCATAGGAAAGAAACAAAGAAACTATAAGTGAAACGATTGTTCGTAACAAAGTGATGGGAAGGACCAATCGCTCTGTGTGACATGCCCGCAACACCCAAAGATGTCCCTGATGCTAGAAAGGGTTCAGGTTTATGCTAAGGCGTAGCACATTTTAAAACGGGAAATAAGAACAAATCATACTTTTCATATTGCTTAGCGAACAACCACCAAACCTTAAACCTCCAATAAACATCTAGGCCATCACCAATACTATAAATAAGGAATCAGTAAATGGCGCAATGGATTTTCGCTATTACTGCTCATGCTAAACTTACCGAACGACCACTTATAATACCGCACCTCTAATACTTGAACGACCTTACAGTATCGCAATTTAGTAGTTTTAATCTTTAAAACTAAGAGAGTTATTTCTAATCAGGGAAAAATCATGAAAAGACACAGAAAACTCATAGTTTTCTCCACTTCACGGTGAAACATCATATAACTTTCTAAATATCCATTTTGGTTTATGATTCAATAATAAACCATTGTAATCGCTCTTGAAAAAAAAAAAAATTCTAACCCCCCTGAATATTTCATGGTTTACGTTTCAAAGGGTGTAGAATCCGAATCTGCAATAAAAAATTTTCCGTCGTAGGCCGCATGCACGATTTCTTCCAAACGGCTTAAACAAAAAAGCTGAAATTTTCAGGAGAAATCAATATTGGTCCGACAACGCCTCAATTCTTGAGCCAGCTCTCTCACCTAATTTAAAATGCCCTTTAATGGTTGTCAAAGTTTTGTAAAATCCCTAAAAACCTCAAAAAAAGTCAAGGCGTCCTAAATTTGTACTCTTTTTGAAGAACACTCCACGAGGAATCGAATGAGTCTCTCCAAAGGTCCGTAGGTCAAACCATTCTCGATCTATGGCCCGATTTATGGTGCCAACATTCGCGTTATTTTGGTTTATTATTGTTTTCGTGTTGATATCAGTAACCTAGTGACGTAGTGATGTAGTAATGTGGATACTGGAGTGAACTCCTAAAAGGCTTTGTAGCCGATACACGGGTTGAAGCATTCTGATAACCATTAAAAATGGTTATTGATGGTTATTGAATTTCAGGAGATATGCATAGAGCACGTAAATCTGTTCTCGACCAAAATGCCTATTTGAATTGATCAGTTGATCATATTTGTGTGCCTCCTGAAATTCAATAATCGCTCTATCACCTGTGAAACACGCACACTCCAAAGCTTAGTAGAAATTCAAATCATGAACGCAAGCCATTTGAATAATAAACCCCAGTGAAAGAATTTGCAGCGTTTTTAAGCCAGTAGAGTTACTGAAAAACAAATTTATCATTTATTAATGAAATATATACATTTGAAAAGCTACCACAAGCAACTCTCCGCAATGCAAGCGTAACTTCACGCCATTCTTCGACCTCCATTACAAATCGTTAGACTCATTTTTCATTTTTCGATTAATGGAACATTTGCTTTGTTTCGGGAAACAACCAGGTTATTCCCATAGGGTAACAACCCCCTTCTTCCTCTCAACCCTCACATGGAGATTGCAACACCCGAAACGAGGGAAATATCGTGGTGAATGAAATTGCCTCGAGGAAGGTTGACAAAAAACGGGATGTGTCCCATCAACCCAATTGATCACCGTAGAGAGATTGGATTGGGTTCCGCTCATCAATAATTTCAGCTCATATTACACGGAATAAAAAATGTAGGAAACGATAGAGATATTTAAACGAATATGACTGAAAGTTTTGGTTTATTATTTTCAATAACGAATCTCTCTTATCGACCGAGATATGAAAAGTTTGACGCCTCAAAATTTGATGGTTCAGATAACAGCAGTGTCTACTTTAGACAGTTAAGTCTAGCTTTGTTGGTTGTGGAGTTCAGTCTAACGCAATTAAGAAACTAGAATCCAAAATAGAAAGTTTGCAAGTTGGGTGTGGTACATGGCTTCCTCCTTCAGGTAACATGTATGTACAATATGATCATTTAAATGTTTTATGATTAAATGAGTTTATTACAACGATTCACAAGATAGAAATGCCGCAGGAAATGGTCCTGCAGACGTCAACGCCTTAGAAAGATAATTTTACTTGTAATGCGGGCTCTGTCGTGCTGATTCTATAGTGGATAGAATATTGGTACTATTGAGTTTAAATTGATATGAGACAACTCAACAGTCTCTCTCGACTACCTTCTAAATTTCCCCGAGATAAAAAACTACTACAACAAGAGAAAATGGTGACGAGTGGGTCGCTTATGCGCAGTTCATCTATTGATTGTTGCTGACCGAAGAAACTCATACAGGACCTTCTACAATCTTGAACGCGCATATTTCCTGAATATTTCATTAGAATCGGATAAAAACTGCGGAAATAAAGATACAATCACACAGCCAGACACCGAACGAAAGTTTTTCAAAAAGAAACAGAGCTTCCTCCATATGCAGTGTTGACTCGGGAACAAAATAACCCGTCCGTCCGGATCTTGTCAGTCTGTGTACATGACAACACTCATAAAAAACCATCCGTATGACCGATTTCAATCGAATTAGCTTACATGATCGTAATGGAGTTATCTTCTAGAAAATGTATATCCTTTTGACTAAATCAACGAATAGTGAAACGTACCTACTAGGTGTTTTATTCGATGTAATTAATTTTCAATTGGTGAGAGAAAAAACATTTATTGATCATTATATGGGGTGGAATGTTGGGTTAGTTGGGATTTGTGAAAAGTATAAATTGATATGCCAAAAGCTCGAAGTGGTATGCCAGAAGTTGAAATTGAGTCGCCGAAAGTTTAAATTGAGATGCCAAAAATATTAAAATTGATTTGTGCCAAAGGTTCAGATTAATTTGCCAAAATTTTCAATTGGTTAGTGAGGGAATGAAGCAGAAGTGTTTCTGAAATATCATGGACTTCTTTATAGTAGATGCTTACTTCTGTATGATATATTGATGACCAAATCATCCTTCCACCTTATCGCCACAAAATTGTCATAGTCGTAATACGTTCGATTAGGAGAAAAATGCAGCTGAGGTAACACTGACGGTTAATTTCTTCCCTAATCGAACTACAGTGATGACATTTGAATGGAGAGCGTTCAGGGCATCTTAAATACAATTACAAGACAATGAGCTACTGAGAAATCGATGAGGCAACTTAATTTTTTAATCGATCTCTATCAGAGAAATTGCTTCAATCTCCAAGAGCATCCAGTATGCAAACAGGATTTACCAATGTGCCGAAGTCGAAAATGTACTTCATGCTACTTTCAATATCCATATACCAATGATGTGTGGGATGAAGGTCCACCTAATGCAATAGTAATAAATCTTTGAGCAATGATTTGCATCGTTCTTAAACGCTAAATCTAATGTTTAAACGTCATGCAATGTTAGCAATTGAAAAATCTTCGTTCTTGCGTGCACTCCACTTTTTTTGCTCAATTTCGATGTTCTCGTGTCTTAATTGTAAGTTTGAAGATGGTATCACTTCGAAATTTATCTCTCTGCTCCAACTGGGTAGTTATTATTTGTTGAGAATGAGATAACGAAGAGAGTTGTTTATTAATTTAGTAAGCAATGTGTATTTTGCAGATAAATTTGACAGATTGGTTACAACCGGTTTCTTGCGTGCAGGGAAGCATTCAATAAGTACCTCTCCATGACCTCCTTATCTCATACTTATATATACACGAAGTGCATACACGCCCCTGTTTCTTCAGGGTATATTTTATCGTCTCATTCATATCTCTAAGGATAGGATGTAAATTAACAACCAACTTCCCGAACACCCTTTTTTAAATCTTATGTATCGACATTTTGTATCAACTTAAGCCATTCGTATCTTCCAGCCAACTGTTAAGTCGAGTTATTGATTCAAATCGTCTCACCGATTTTTCTAGCAATGATTTAAGTACTTGAATAAATGCTGACCATCCATCAATCGCCCGAATAGAGTTCAAAATCTGAGCTTTGAACCAAAATTAATCGATAAAGGTGGCCCAGGAGGTGATCGTGGCCAATGATTAGCCTAAAATACAGCTTCTTGAAGAGTTGTAGGGATCCTATCATTCACTTACGTTAAAGATCCCCAGAACTTCCCTCAGGCCTCTTCTTGTTGTCTTGCTTCCATCGATTTTATACTAGAGGTTTTAATGACTCTTTCGGCAGTGTGAGATGAAGTTACCGAGCGGCCCTCTCTCCTTCGCAAGATCATCGACCTTTTCATTCCCTTAAATAACACAATGTCTTAGAATCCATAAAACCACAAGTACCACCGCTCATTACATTAACCTATGAGTACATATGGATGGATTCTCAGGATATTTATTCACTTCTTCCCTGATGAAGTTAGACAACCTTTTTGTTCATACAAGAAATTGGAAAAATTTCTCCTCCTAAATCGAAATTTCTCCTTGCTTTTTTTCGTCACGGAGCTTACTGACCATTTTAGGTCCCCTAGTATACAGATCTGACTGTCCAAATCTCTCGTTTTAATGAGGAGGTTCATGGTTGGGGATTTGGTTCTTGAAAAGAGCAGTTATTGAATTAATAAATTATAGTTCACTCAATGACACTCATCTACACTTCACTTTCATTCATTAAGATTGTTTGGATGTCGTACTTTACATAAGTTCTTCATTAATTCGTGTAAAAAATGGTTGGATGTTTGTTACCACTTCCGAGTCTAACTATGTAGGCGGAAGTTTTATTGTCACTGATGAACATTTTTTGTTGATACCTATCCAAAATCGAAATGTTTACTTTCATTTTGCGTCTGAACCACTTTTTTTCGTGTCTATCTGTCGTGTTGATGCAGATCCTAACAAGCTTTGTTTTAACTTTTCACAAGATTTTTGGAAATTTTCAAACCTATGAATTCCTCACTTTCTAATAATTCGATCTTGTTCAACTTTAGCGGGTAGCGGGATGAGCCCGACTTATCCCTCATATAAATTTCAATATAAATTTCATTTAATTTCAATTTCGCCCTAACCTAATGATGACTTGAATCGTTGTAACAAGTTTACAGTATCCAAGTTGCGATGAAATCTGCCTAAAAACGTGGAATCTGGGCGTATTCTTACTGCTGCTTCTAGGCGGAGTTCGGAAGTCAAACGCAATCGATTCCCAATCGTAATTTGATTTAAAAAAAAAGTAAAGTAAATTAAACAAGGAATTTCACTTTGGATTTTCGTCCGACTACCCGGAGGTGTCGCGGACGTCGCCGGCCGTCCTCTAGAGAGGATCGGAACTAGGTCTGACGATTTCGCTCGTGGCTCCCCATTGCCTCACGCCCCTGGGTTGGGAGCGATTTGGATTCACGTGATATCGAGATCAGAGGTGAACTGTCTAACGAGAGGACAGGTATGCAACACTTGATAGGATTTTGGCCCTAATCATTGGTGCCTGCCGGATTCGAGCCGGGCAAATCAGTACTCCCACGTAATTTGATTTATCGACAAACAACATGAATTGTTATAAATGAATTAATCATCAAAGGTATCCCCAGGCTGTGATCACTTCATCCACGGACCATCGATCTGCAAGTCGCCGAGGTAATAGCCTTCTAGTCTGATACACTCATTTGCAAAAAAGTATCGGCTTGAACAATAATTAGTACCATGAACAAAAGAGGGTGAGTCTAAGTGATTAGTTTGGGGCGTGACCCCCCTCCGAACCACCGGCTTCCTTGGTCTCCGAAATTAGCGAGATGGAGCTCCGGGTTCATGATTTGCATGATATGAAATTTCATAGTTGGGTCAACGAGGATTTATTGTAATTAGATTTCGCGACTAATCAGTTGGGTTCTGGCCTCTGCAGTTACGGGGAGGTTGGGCGTAATTTCGCAGCAAAGGGTCGAAAATCAGGGTCGACGACCTATAGTCCTTCCAGAGGTTGTTAGAAGGATAAAGCTTACATGTCCAAAAGCGAACTGTATATTTTCTTTTCAAAAGTCGTCAGTGGGCAGATGGTTACAATTAGCGGTTTTGAAAGCTTAGGCGCCAAGAGGCTGAAAACCCCTTCTAAAGAAATAACCTGACGAATTCCACCGAAAACCCGTTCAAGCAAATCTTTAGATTCGAACATGAATGAACCTGGGAACATTTTTCAAAAATATGTGTGATGAGTTTTTGGTTATTTCTCCTCAAAAGTTATTAAAAAATATATATATAAAACCGAAACCTTGAATTAATTCTTTCAAAATAAGAACGACCACAATACAGGACTGGAAGGTGAGATCAAATTAGAAGGGTTTTTATTGCCGCGTTGGCATTACAAGTGTTTAAATAGGTACCTTATTTCTCGCTTAAAATGTAAATTCATATCAACAAAATCCAAACAACTCAAAATATAGTACTCAGAATTATAAATGGGCTATTTAGTTTGTCCGCAACGCTAATTCTCCTCCAAGACCTGGATATTGTATAATAATACAATAATAAGACCTGGATAATGTATAATATACAATATATATACCATATATTATATGGTATATACCAGCTGCTCACCAAGTGATCCGTACTAATTATCAGCTGCGCGAAATGGCAGTTTCGTCAAAATCTTGAAATCACCTGTTTTTCATCTCGCCTAGAAACCCCATCAATTCTTGATGCAGAACTGTGTAGGCCTGGTGAAACGTGTGCTAAAATGTCAGCTTCCCAACGGTGTAGTCGTTTTGGTTTTTAAAAATATTTCTAGTTAAGGAAATGGTGTTTAATAGCAGAAAAACGTGTGATTTCTGTTAAAATTGAGGTTCCTCTAAAAGTGTCGAATGTGCGTGAATGAACAGCGTCTACGGCATTTCTAAAAATAATACATACATTTCAACTCTAAATCTTTAAATGAACTCGATTTAAACCCCAACATCATACCATTGTCCTACAAGTGGGTAACAAGTTTGAGTCAACAAACATTTTACTATAACTGAATTTGATCAGAAGCAACCATCAACATCAACATTGCACCACCCAATGCTACGGCCAAATCAGAATGGGGTTGGTAATACACGGCGAACAAAGCAACCCCTCCTTCAAGACCGGGGGGTCGTGCGGGTCATTGCATATCCTTGCTCCTGACCAAGACAATGCCTCCTCCGCAGCTTTCCCAATTTCTAAACATTAGGTCTTTTTTAGTTATACAGAGTGTCCCAGGAGTTATGCACAATCCGACTCCTACGTGTTGTATAACTCATTTCTGAAATAAAAATGCCTCACAATGAATTTTTTGCCAGAGGCCTCGTTTCCGAGTTATTCGCGATTTATGATTTTTTTGATGTTTTCGATCTTAAGTCATTAAAACTGTCAAGCTGTGGTGCGCGAATTGGCAGTTATGTCAAAATCTTGAAATCGAACTCATCCCAATCAACCGTAAATGAACACAAACACTAGCCGTCCCTCGGCCCCTCGATTATCTTGACTTGGGCCGGACAGCTTAGAAATGCCGTGGAAGCTGTTCACAAACGAACGGGTTTATGCGGCCGACAAAACTAACTTAAATCGTCACTTGATATGTCTAGCGTTGTCAACATTCATTCGGCCAGAAAAGTCACGTATATCCCGCCTCCAACTATTTTTCGTCGAGATTTTCGGAAAAACCTCAATTTTAACAGAAAAACACGTTTTTTTGCAGTTAAACACCATTTCCTTAACTAGAAATATTTTTTAAAAACCAAAACGACTACACCGTTGGAAAGCTGACATTTCGGCACACGTCTCACCAGGCCTGCACACTGTGCAGTGCACAGTTCTACGTCAAGCATTGATGGGGTTTCTAGAAGAGATAAAAAACAGGCGATTTCAAGATTTTGATGGAACTGACATTTCGCGCAGCAATCTCATATCTTCAATGCAATAAAAAAATGTTTTATGACATGAAATAGATGGAAAATTTACGTTCTTTCCAGACTGTCATCAAATTTGAGCTATCTTTGAGGGAGTTATGAAAAATCTTGAATCGCGAATAACTCGGAAACGAGGCCTCTGGCAAAAAGTTGCTACGAGGCAATTTTTGTTCGGAAATGAGTTGTAGAACACGTAGGAGTCGGATTGTGCATAGCCCCTGGGTCACCCTGTAAATCAACTGCACCTCCTACTTCTCCCAGATGAATGTGAACGTAAGAAACAAATGAGAATAACTAGAAAAAATTGAAACAAATGAGAGAAAAAACATTCTAAAAGTGAAAAATTCACTTACTGTGCGTCTTTTCGTTATTCGACGAACGATCACCTGCCAATGGAAGCCAACATTATACTGAAGTCAAAAACACACCGGCGAACCCTATGAAACTTTTGTACCCTCTAATACCCATTCTCAAACAAACTCGTTCATGTAAACAGTTGAAGTAGTTCGGGACCTACCCCAGAATTGAGAGTGGTAACCATAACAAACTTCATAATATGTATCCTATTGTAGTTGAATATAAAATTGCTTTTTGAAACATATTAAGTTAAATCGACTATATCTATGTAGCTCATGTCAATACTACTCTATTCCGTCCACCACTCTATTAAAACATCTCTCTCATACACCAATTTTGAATAATCAAGAAAAAACCGTTTGGTTTATCAAAAAGCAATAAGCTGCAGATTCGTTTTTATTCAACACAGCGATGACAATAAATCTTGATGCTTTTGGTCAGTGTGCCAGTGATCAACTCGATTACTATTCTCCCATCCCAAGTGCGTACATGACACCCCTGTCACGCTCAAGAGATATATCGTTGTCTACACTCAGAGGCGGTCGGAGTCACATTCGCTTTCACAACGCAACAAATAAATCTCTCTGGCCCACCAGCGTTTGGAATCTTCAACAAAGATAAACAATTTCACGCTATTAAAATTACTTCTTTCAATCTTGACCCAAATCCTTCTGTGCATATGCACAATAATGGTAATTTGTACACATTTTACTACATGAAATGAGCTAATCGTTAGCTGTTTTCGGCCAACAAATTCACGTTTCAGTAGTGTTTCAATTTTGGTTTATCACTCTCGATGATGAACTTTTGTAATCGACTAAGAAAAAACAACTGTAATCGATCTCCGGCAATGTCAAAATCATTTCAAAAATCTGAATATCGAAAACTTTCGGAACAACACTATGGTTTTTATTTCGTTATTGATTGTAAGAATCGAATGAGCCCACCCGGGCCACTTTATGTTATCTCTTTGACTGCTTACTTTGAATATAATTAATTAGATGAATTAATAGATTTGAATAACGCGATTAGAATGTGAACGTGCTTGGACATGATAAGAATCGCCTAGTTTCATGTGAGGACCGTATGATCTCTTATAATTGCTATGGCATTTTTTTTCAATAGTGCCTTTTGAAATTGAGTTTTTCAAGTCTTAAAGCTCATGAAGTAATGAATAATTCCGTGTTTGGCTCAGAACTTTATCAATAATCACATACGAATGTTGATCATATTCTACAACTTAAATTTGAAAGGACGATTGTTTACTTGATTTAAAGAAGCAACAGAAAATGGAATCTCAAAAGTATTTTTCTGGATGCCTCTGTCATCGTTTGGGAAGTAAAAATACGTTCAATACCAGCAGTAGACATTAGTAGACATCACACTGGCCTAAGGAACGGCTTCTAGGTAGCAAGCGACAAGAGTAGCACCTAACCGCTTGTGTTTCGTTTGCCAACAGCGGAATAATGAACTCGACGTTCAATTTCATGCACTTAGGAGAACCTAATATGCGAAAAATGATCCCGGCGAGGTCCTTTTATCCGTGAAATTATTAATTCGTCGTGTTGAACAAGTCCAGCGTTAGGGAAACAGGTGCCACTAATGGCGCCATCGAGCCTCGGCTGGGTTTCTACCCCTTTCTACACCTGCGATGCGATCATTTACAATACAGAATCAACACCATCTCGCTCTTCTGTTTCCCATGAATACGGTCCGGTCTAATACGAGAGGCGACTGGTGAACCCGCGCTCTGGGCGTATATTGGATTCAAATGTGGTCTTCATTTGATTCAGCTAATGACTGTTTTCTGAATCCTGATTGATTCAGCCCAATAAATTATTCATTCTCTTCAGGATTTCAACATTTTAATTGTATGTCTAACAGTAATATTGAATTGCCGAATTCACAGGAAAATAACCTGCATCTACCTCGTTGGCATCTAGATAATAAAATTTATTATCCTTATTTAATAAGGAATGAATGGTTTGTAGATAAGAATACGTCCAATACTTTCACGTTTCAGACAAAACCTCGTATCTCAGTTTCAAATGAGGTATGCAACCGATATACAAGATGTAGGCGTAGTGATATTACTCCATCTACACAATTCATGCGCATGTAATATTGTTATCAGTGAAAACTCTTGGAGATTATTGGTGTACAAAACTTAACTCATACTGTGTTAGATTTTCCAGAATAAACCCTAGGTAAAAGTCTAGAATAGGTAACCCCTGCCTTATCAGACCGTCGCCATATTGAAAAGTTAGAGTCTCCTATCGATATAGGTCCACGCTTTCGATACATAAATCGAAGATACGTGTTACCTCTACGGATAGGAAACAGTGGTACTATCGATATATTGATATTATTTATATCGATGAAAGTACACATCTATTACTATATAAAAGTAAGCATTTAGTTTTGTTCAGTATTAAAATATTCATTCAAAATTTTCCCAGAACTCTTGCTGTGTACTTTGTTACTCTTTGCCTTCTTAATAACTCCCTCAGGGGCTCTCAAAATGAATGAATATCTGCTTGAATCATGGGAATACACACAAAAACAATCTAAAATTTAGCAACTGAGGAAATTAGGTGCCTACTTGTTTCTAAAATATCTTCAGAGTCTTAGTGTAAAGCCAGCAACATCAGCTGTTTTCTGCTGAATAATTCTAAACATCTATCCCTAGGTATCAAACTTGCCTACTTCCGGGCTAGATTACATTTGATGGGCCTCCTCCGTCCAATTCATTTTTTTTTTTTTTTAATGAATGCAGCAAACTAATCGGTTGTTAATGGACTTGCCGGTACCATTGTGTAGCTCTGAAGCATTGTTGGAGCCGTTTAGTGAGACCATCACTCAAAAACTACCTTCAAAAGAGTTTCAATGGGGGCTCCCCTTAGTTCAACAAACTTGTTGAAACCTTTTTCAAAGGAAAATCAAATGAAAAACGGGGTTTCCCAGTGAATGTAGGCCTTAATTTTTCATGAGCGAACGGCTCACGATGAAAGAGGTGAAAGAATCACCTTAAGTGATTTTTTTCTCCATTAACTGACATTAAATTGACTATCACGGTTTTATAATAGCTCTTCCTTCCCTTCTCGTAAATTTCTCGATAAAAGCCTTTATAGTATTAATTTTCATCGCTATAAGAATTAACTGTCCAAAGGTTTTGAACTATTGATAAAAGCTTAACAAAAAAAATCGTCATTAGATCTTTACAGGGAACAATTATATTGATCGGAAACTAAGTTAGTACCGAGGACCGAAACTAGTGGGAGGGTTAGCAAAAACAATGTAATCAACAATCCAACTACGATCCAAAAAGTACTCGCTTTCCCTCAACATTTCCAGATGTATAATTTTCATCATTCAACATAATAACGGAAATCATCTAAATTTCTGACAACTTCGGAACTTTCAACAACTCTGTTTATATAGGTATATATATGAGGGGTTTTGGGCAAAAACAGGATTAGTGAAAAAAGGCCTTAAGAAATGAGGAGAACGGTTTACCATGTTTACACGCCATACTAGAAATTTGTATTTCATTCTGTTCTTGATGTTTACAGTCAGTATGAATGATGCAGATGTGCAATATCTCTGATGGTATTGGCGAAAAACGAGTTGACTTGTTATTCTTTTGAAGAATTTCCCTAAGAAGAAGACTAGTCAAAAATTGCTCCTTTCATGGAACGCTGTTAATTGAACAAAAGTAATGATTTTTCTTCTTATTTATTGTTTTATTCGATATACGTAATGATTCAAAAAATGCGTATCAGCAAATGCATGCCGACGTCCCGTAGTTGCGACGAGCTTCATCGTCAACTTTGATAAAGCACTGCAGCCTTCAACACCTACAAAGAATTAAACATTATTATTTTATGGGAAATGCGAGGTACCTAGTAGGTGAAGGGAACTACCAACGTTAGGTACTAAACTGCATCATTGTTGCAGAAATTTGAGTGTGTAGTGAAGAAAAGGAAGTAAAATACATACCGGCAATCGTCCCCTGTGGTACACAATGGAATAGTCCTTCCAGCATTATTCACGTGCAACTCCACAGCCAATTTTGCCTTTTTTATGGCGCTTTCAGGGCCACTTACATGCCATATTTTCACCCATTTTTTCTCAAAATGTAATAACCAGAGTTTCAGCAGAGACAACAATGGAATAATGGGAAAAACGCCGCGAATTCTTTCACTGGGGTTTATTATTCAATTGGCTTGCGTTCATGATTTGAATTTCTACTAAGCTTTGGATTGTGCGTGTTTCACAGGTGATAGAGCGATTATTGAATTTCAGGAGAAATGCATAGAGCACGTAAATATGTTCTCAACCAAAATACCTATTTGGATTGATCAGTTGATCATATTTGTGTGCCTCCTGAAATTCAAGAATCGCTCTATCACTTGTGAAACACGGACACTCCAAAGCTTGTAGAAATTCAAATCATGAACGCAAGCCAATTGAATAATAAACCCCAGAGTTCTCCACTAGCTGATAAGTCATATTTTCGTTGAAAATCCATATTCAGGATCGTAGGTATCTTCAGTGACCACAAGACGGCATCACAAGTGCTAAACTCAATTTTTTTTCACAAATCGTATTTTAGCCAGAAACTCCCATGTGTTATTCTTCAACTAGTCATGGCAATTACCGTTTAGTAAGTACCTTCCAATACCACAGCTCATCACTTGTGGAGAGCAAAATGTAACATTATGTTGGAAACTTATGATGTTTCCAACATAAGCAAACTATAAAGAAAATTTCGATGTAATCAAACGTATTTAATTCCTGAAATACTACTCCTCACTTTTGATCAGTCACAAAGGTTTCCCTTACTTATTCCTCCCAGGTCCTGCGAGTTGTCATGCCCCAAGGCACCTAGAACTGTTGTTACTCCTGAACAACACCTGTATCAGCATACCTAATTGAAGAAAAAATAGAACAGATCGAAATTCCGTAATTCGGGCAGTGGGAGAGCCTGAATTGTAGTCAACTATATCATTCGCTGGAATACTTATAATCTTAAAAAACAGGGCTCAAGAAAATATAACATTTCACGACTGGACACTCCAACCTAACCATCTAGTCTAGAATTAATTATTGGATTCCAAATTATTGCTCATCACTGACGATGGCTTAACCGTTAAAATGGATCCAACCGTTTACTCTCGTTTTGTGGAAATAACCACAAGTTTTCATTTAATTCAGTTTTCTTCACGATGTAGTCCTTAGTATCTCATCAGATAGGAGGTCATCAACAGCGCATTATGCCTCGGTTATCTGGGACATTCAAGAAACTAGAGAAGTAGAGATTGAAAAACTTTATGACGGGAGTTTGATAAAAAGTGACTTAACGAACTAACGAGAAACATGACAGTTTTTATCAGAGCTACACACTACATAATATGTTCGTCTTAAGTGACAACATAGCAACAGATTCTGCCGTAGTTCTGTGAGCCGCGCTCTCATTGATTTTGAAGGCAGTACAGAACCACTACCTAATTATTGATGATGTAGTGATATCTCAACAATTTTCTCTCACCCAGACTTATACTAGATCAATCTATATATAAAGAGCAAAAATAAAACTACAAATCTGCTTTTAATCTACTTCGGGGAAATTATCAAAAGCTCCTAAGACGTCTCATAAAAACTGTATCATGGATTTTTCAATCAGTAATTTTGTTGGGATACTCAACTGGCTCAAAGAGACTGCTTTTACAGGACAATTTCTGGAGCTAAATATCAAATGCACGCATGACCGTTGTTTAATGAGCTTGGCATCCTCACAATCAATAGCGAATACATAGTAATCTTGAGCTACATTCTCAAAATCCGATTCGATTTCTGGAAGAGCTTATATAATTTAAAACGATACCCATCTACAGTTAAATCTTGAAATTGATTAATCAACCAGAAAAATTTATACCACAACCATATTTCTGCCATGATTTATCATTTGTATTGTGTGAAGTCTTATTTATGAAAAACAAGAATCCTTCAAGTTGAATTTTCAAATTAATAATCGATTTAAAAATTGTGTCATTTAAATAATATTTAACATAACATATTATGTTAGTAACTGGGAATTATTCTGTACCCTAGCTTACTCCAGATTATTTTATGTATTCCTCTTGCGGTTCTTATGTACATTGTGTACATGGACGTTAAGGGCTTGGATTAAAACTCTGAGATGAATTAATCATGTTTGAGGGCAATATACAGGGTGTCTTCTATCCAATGGATCACCCACCTAAAATCCTCACCCTTTCGAAACACGGGCTTGGAACCGGCTTTGGCGGGCTTAAAAATAAATCTACTGCCAAAGTTGGTACTTCGGAAAAACTGTAATATTTCACCGAAAAACATAGATTATGGGGATAATATCGATAAAAAGTGAGTTAAATCTCAAAACTGACAGCACCACGTGAATCAGCGTTGAAAAACAATGGAAATTCATGTACCACACTTGGGGTTTACATGACACCATATTTTGCGCAATTTGGTATTTCAACAAATTTGCATGCTCGTTGAATGGGTTGCGCGCGGTCAAAAAAATCGATTGAGGGGTCAAAAGTTCATGAAATTTTGCGTAGAATCCGAATTTGCAATAAAAAGGGGGGTTCATATCTGAAATAAGAAAGTCGGTGTCAGTTACGCATAGTTGTGCAATTGTGCGCAGCAAAATTTTTTCATTTTTGAAATTCTCGCAAAAAAATATGAAGATTCAAAAAAACAATTTTCGTTTACCCTCATTTTGGCAATGTTAGGGGGGTGATCCATTGGATAGAAGACACCCTGTATATATCAGCAGTTCAATAGTCTTGTACAGCAGTATTTTTTAAGATAAACAAGAATTTTCCAAATTCAATTTTCAAATAATAAATTTATTTCAAGCATTTTTATTTATTCATAAACTTACATTTTGAATTATGACTCCGTGGTAGCTGAGGGTTATTGAGTATCCTCATGGATGTAGCTTAATCCATGTCATTCTATGTTTCTTCTTGCGATTGTAACATACGTGATGTCGGCCGTTGTGGACATGGTTCAAAATTTTGAATTGAATCGGCTGTGTTTTAGGCCAACGTATCACTAATTAAGTAGTCAGAATTGCTAATAGCATAACGATAGCATTCGGAAGATCCAGAATTTCTTCTCTTCAAAGTGAAAAATAATTTACGTAAAATAACTGAATGATTCTTGGAATCGATCTGGGTAGCTATTTGATATAGATTCAACCATAGAAATACATTGTAGGGAACTTTGATGTTCTCTTCTGTAAAGCGTTTTTTGCTGAAACGATCTTTCGCAACTCGGCAACTACAGTAAAGCATTAATTAAACTTTTTTCTGGAAAGGAACAGAACAGCGTCGTTTAAAGCCTCTTTGAAAGAAAGTAAAGATTTTTGTTTCCGTTCTTTAATTGAAGAAAAAAAGGCGCGATTCTATCTCACAGTGCAGAACGAATATTAGCTTTACCCAGAAATCATCTCACAACTGACAATGTTCTGTAATATAATAACGAGGCATAAATTATGAATAGACACACGACCGATTCATAATGTGTGATGTATTTCATTATAATCATTTTAATAGAATGGCGAATGGCGGTAATTATGTATTAATACATACGATTGAAAGAACAATTGATATAAAACAGTTAACCATTATGAGTTTGAAGAACAGTCTGCGGTAAGCCGCGTCTTGCTTGGGGACCGTTACTATTACACGTTCCAAATCAAAAATTATCATGAATGCAATTGAAACCCAAATATCTACTCGATTATTATACAATACAATGCATGAAAGAACTTGCGAATCTGTAACACAAATCATTACCATTTCACAAATTATTACCATTTGGAAAATTGATCTTGGTTTTCAGCCGAACATGAAATGTTTGAAAACAGCATACATTCTGCCGTGAATCGTTGGGAAAACCTGGAAAGAATTCCAAAAAAAAAGGGGTAGGAAACTTGACTCAGCTTCGAAGAGGAGGTCGCTATTAGGGAGTGAGGAGTGTTTAATTAAAGAAAGTTAACAATCTCATAAAAACTTGGTCTCATCCCCGAAACCCCTTAGATGATGTAGGTCCAACTCCCCACCCCATTCTCCTTCATCACTTGTACAACGGAGCGGGGTTTACTTCCGGGCCGAAAGGCACAATGCGTGAAGAGTTTCTTCCCCAAACTTGGTCCGTTCTTCTTTTTACTCGCTGCGGGGAAAATTGCTTGTTTCGTACGAGCCTGAGCTACAACTTGACTCCCCTTAGATCGAGATAGGTAGATAATAGATGGCAAAGTTAGGGGACGTAGGGGAGATAACAAAGCTACAGTACCCAAACTTTTCCTTTTATTATTTCTTTAGCGCGTTATTTTACATTAATAATTATTCTTTCGCTACAATAACAGCCAGAAATACGATTAATGAAATGGTGAAACTAAATGTGAGTAGAATGATAGAGGTGATCGAATGGGCTGGAGTGCCCCTTCCAAAGGCTGAGGCGATAAGCCTACAACACCCAGAGGATAACTCTGAAGCTAAACGTCTACAGTATTATATTATTCCTTAGCAGTTTCGAGAAAAGAGAAGGGCGAACTATACATCTCCACCACACTCATTATCTTAGAAAAGCAAAATGGCTCGCAGTAGGTAGGGCAGGAATGAGTGAGGGGAAATGTTGAAGGAGTAACATTCCAATCGTACGGACCATTATGCATTTGCGAAGAAAAGAGGCGTCAGGGCAGCCAATATTGACAGTTCTATTTCGAACGAGGAGTCCAACATAGCAGCCCGCTCCTCGAAACAAGACATCCTGTGCGTTGAAAAGGCCAATAAAAGGCCTTCCAGGGAGTTGATTTAGACTCGTTTACTCTGTATTGTAGACTGGACCATTCAAGGAAGTGAGCTAGTCTCGTTATGGACAATTGTATTCTCCAGCACACTTCCACAGCATTTAATTTCCGAAAAGAAGGCCGGGTTTTCAACCCAAAGTCATGCAGAACGGAAGAGTCTGAAGAGTGCTCAAGGTGCAACACTTTCTTTGCAAATGCAAAGTTCTCGCTGACCTTAGGCGCCATGCATTCAACTGCAGCGACATGTCGGCAGATGAAGCTTTCTTTATTAAGCGGCGCAGATTGGACCAAGCTCGAGCTTTATTGAAAAGTATGAGCTATGGCCGTTGGTTAATCATCACCCGGCAAACAATAACAAATAGGTTCAAAAGAAGGGACGCTGACGAGACGAAACCGCTCATTCCGGTTCCATCCTCCGTGTGCGAGGCTTATTGCATATTGTCAGCTACTGGGTAGCTCATTGTCGCGTTAAGTTTTCTTTTCCCTTTCTCCCTTTCAACTCAGTCTCCAATTTAATTATTCTCGGTTTTATTACGGAATGAAGACCACAGGGAAAAAACAGGAAAAGTCTATCTATCTCCACCACACTCCCGGTTCATTAAAAAAACAGAGGGGAAGGGAGGAATAAAGAATCGCGAGATAAGGGAAAATGTGTAAGGGGTAATATTTGAATCTTATGGACCAGTTTGGTGGAGATACGAACCAACGCAACAATTCCATGTCCAACTTGAAGGAGCTAAAGTTTGGATAATTGTGTTATTCTGCATACTGCCCGCTGAGCATGTAAATTCCGAATGGAAGGCCTGCATCTCAATGCAAAGTTTTACAGAAGACAAGTCCAGAGACGAATGAAGAAAAGTCCAGTTTTTCCTTTTTCTAGTTTATAATATAAAATTTGGTATTCCACTGTCCTTAAAACTCATCCTTTCAATATCGAAATTCAATATAACTTGTTGTCTAATAAATATAATAGAGAAGAGTTAAAATAAATTAAATTTGGATTATGTAACTAAACTTTCTTCGTTTTTTTCCCTGTTTTCCATTCATCTCATTCTTCCCCAGTAACTTCTAAACAGTTTCGCCAACATGAGTGGCAAAGTAAGACGAGATATCCTCAAATATTGTTTTAACCAATAAAAGTTGAGAATCAACACGTGTCTGATCTTTTAAAATCAATTCCCAGTGCTATACGAATAATCACCAATTAAAACTCCCGTTACAGAGCTTCTTACTGTCCTTCAATATACGCAATTCTGAATTTGGTAGTTTGGTTCAGGTAACGATAGCAAACAAGAACATTTATATTCAGCTTAATCAATGACCGAAGACTCCAGGCCCTATCGCTCGTCTACACCTAAAACATAATTCACAACACGCTTTCAATAAGCCTATTCATCTCGTATGCGTAGGATCGTGAAAAAAAGAAGAATTTTCTACCGTACCATCCTAGTTGATCGGCCTTTTGTTCAAGTTTGTTTCTTGGTTCTGCAGGGCCAAACAAAACCCCGGCCCTCCTTTGTCTAACACCCGATCCACTTTTGTCTTCCTCAATCGGAGCGGAAAGGGAACCGGAAATTATTTTCAAAAGATGAAACCCTATACAGTTTGAGACAATAATTTTCCTTTCGCGTATTTGAGCAACATCGAACTGCGTTGGAGTCTATCCATTGAAAGTACGGCGTTCCCACGACGGAAAAGCCTTTTTATTATTTGCGTTGGATGACAACATGAATAAACACCACTCAAGCTCGTATCATTTCACCCCTTTTCGTCTGGAGCAAAATATTTTGTACCCAGATTTATCAAATATTTACCCAGTTCTTTTCAGAGAGCGGTTCGGGGAAAAGCGACGTTCATTCATAACAACGCATGCCTTTTTGGAGAATGAAAAAGCCGCTGAAGTAACACGAAACCGGGAAATGACATTCAACATCATAACACATTAGCGAGTACGTCAGGTTATGGAACCAGTTTCTTTGATTCGTGAAGTGTGAAGAATTTCAATAATTGTGTACGCTTTAACGTTGAACTAGTGGTTTCAATTCACGGAATAGTGAGGTATCACTAGAGATAGATGTTTTTGTCATCAAGTTGAAGATACAGGGAGGTTGTTTAGAGATTTAATGAAGTCGGAATAGAAATCAGAAATATCACAGGTACACGATTTGTATTAGACACTTGATCATTTTAGTAAATTGGAAATATTTTTTTACTACCTTGTAACTTATGGATTACCTTAAATTTATGGACGAATACTAGACTCAATAAATAATACCTGTTATGTTTGAGATATTGAATTGTTTCATTTATTGATTGTTTATATGGTACTCATAAAGCATTTTATTGTGTTTTTTTCACATTAATACCGATGATCAGGCCACTCAGTACGCCACTGGTCCAAAATATTTACGAGAGACCCTATGTACATGAATTTAAGCTGAAATGCTAAACACAGAATATGATAACAAATTTTGATATTATATTGGTTATTTACGATTTCTGTTGATATACAAAATAGTGAGCACTGTGACAAAAGGTAATAAATACACTTCTTCACAAAATAATTTGATATGAATGTTAGATAATGTGATATTGAGAATGCCAATAGCAATGTTAGCTAATCGAGATGGTAGATGGATTTCGGTCAATAGTTCCAGATTCAATTGATTATTTCCCCCGAAATCAAATGATTAGGTTTTCTTAAATGACCAAAGCACCCATTGGGACACAACAGTGTAAATGCAGTGCTGTAGGCTTTTTCATAAAAACAATCCAGGGCAGATAACAATTCCTACAATGAATCAAATAAGTTATCGAAACCCGCTAAGATAAGATTGATGGAAGCAATTTCATGTTCAATTATTGTAAAAAGCGACTGCAGTTGCTGCTACTTTTGTATTATTTGGTTAACTGGTAAATAAGCTAGGTTGACATTTTGCTAAACTAATAACTTTTAGTTGACCAAGGCAGATTGATCTTAGGGTTCGCAATTGAGGGCGTGCCCAAAGCAATCGCGGTAATTACTGTATTCAAAATTATTTATTGCATTAACGCGTGCATTCATACTTGCCCAACTACAATTATTGACGACTTCCTAGACCGTAGTATGGTAGCGCTTCCTCACGTTTGTATGATCCATGAAACCTTAATAAATTCTAGGAGCTGAACCTCGCAATACCTGACATTTTCATCAAAATAGAACAAACAAAAATAGTGTAACTTTGGATGTGACTGGGAATTACCACAGAGAGACACGGAACCAAAATTGTTCAGTGATTTCCAAAAAGGAAAAATCAAGAGGAAATTCAAATTTTGAATGATATAAATTAATTCGACTTCTTGACGGTCACAACTCTTCCCTTCCTTCAAGGATGTAGTGGGGTAATAAGATAGAAAGAAGAACACGCCAACGGCTATTATTTTTATTTATTTATTTATTTATTTTTTCAATATTATTATTGGAAAATCAACTTTGGTGAAGTTATATTTGTTATTAATCATCCTTAACGATTGTTAATCATGTTGGAACCTCAAGTCCAACCTGAACAGTAACTAAGTGGGATTAAGAGAATCTTTCAGCGTGAATGTTGATATAATCGATGCCTAGTTCATTATTGAGTCCTTTAGCATCTAGCCCCTAGAAGCAGGTTGTTCATATAGGTAATTCGGATCTCAGAAATAAGCAAAGGTGGTATGGTACAAGATCCCATCGTTCAGCTGCGCCCAGAAACTCGTAAGCCTCCAGGAGGGGACCGTAGACTAAACGAATTTCGGCGTTTACGAACCAGATCCGAGAGGCTGATCCGTTAAGTAATTGAACGCTTCGCTCCCTCGAACGACAACACACCTGGATAGCGGATAAGGTCCGAGGGGGATGCTTCAGCTGTAATTAGTTTTCCGCCTTCAACGAGCTTCTCAATTTTCGCAGATATACGGTCGAATATTCTTTAGGCAGGTTTTGATTCCTTGACAAAATATTAAGATAAATCGCTATTTTTAGCGAGAAAGCAAAGGTAAAAGACACAAATCGAATGAATGATTTTTTGAATAACCTCAGCTAGTTTCAGTCTTAAAACCACACAATTCCAAAATTTTCAATTTTGGAAAATGGAGGTGTTGAACAACGTAGGTATTATATTCGTGGAAATCCCTATTTCGATGGAATTTATAAGGGTTAAAAACACGCAAATATATATATGATATATATATCAATCGATTCCAATTATTCTAAATTGATGTTGTTTCATTAGAGTGATCTTAATTCCTGTGATAAGTATGAAATCCTTAAGACCCACTACACAATCATCAAACATAGATACAGTGCTGCGTTCTATTGTTAGCTTGCTTCACAGTAGCAAGACATTTGATCTTTTTTGAAACACAAATTGGTTTTGGATAAGCTGGCAAATTCTGACCTTCGTGGATGTACTCACAAGTGACTCCACCTCGATAACCAACGTTGGAGGAAGCGCGGGGAGAGGATTCTGAAGGCGTTTTGAGCCAATGCATGCTGCGGACAATGCATAACTGTAAATTATGCAGGTTATCATGAGATCAACTTTTTGGTCATTGGATAATCCCTGGAAGACTGCACATACAAATACCAAAACAAGTTCAACCTTCTCAAGCGCGGGCTGTAACATAATGAACAATAATTGCAATAATTGCTGACTGGAACTAAAATATAGCTCGTTCCGTTTCAAGCTAAAATCTCAATTTCCTAGTGGAACCTATTCAGACGATTTAGCTGCAAATAAAACAACTCAAGGAGAATGCCAATTCTTACGATCTCTCACTGTGCTGAAGGAGTGTGTTTGAATGAATCATCGAAAGTTTTCGTGTACGAAACTTGAAACCTATTTGCTCCAAAGAAACACACACAACACTTTGTAATTAAACACAAACACCTTTTATTTATACTAGTCGTATATCAGTATCGTTCTTCCGATGTAGCAATTAGGTACTTAACCAGGGGGACTTTTTTGATACCTTCGGGAACCTGTTTTCATACCCGTTACGAGGATCTTTCTTTTGTAGATTAGACAAGAGTTGCCACAGAGGAACTCACCCGGAAGACAAATAATTATTCCAATAAACGGGAGTAACGCAAGGACCGAGGCGCAAGGGCCCTTCTCCCTCGGGAAAGGGTAGGAGGAAGAAGGGATACCACCAGGTATAAATACCCGACACCGAGCCAGTCGGTCAGTGAGCTCTCTCCTAAGCTGAAAACATTGCCTTATTACTGCTAAAAATCCCAAATAACCCCCTCTTGGGGTTATTTTAGCCCTTTTAGCCTCACCCTCGAGTAAGAACTCTGATTTCCGCAGAAGTTGTATTTTGGAATCATCGACTTCCTCTGCTCAATATCCATCCTATTCCAAATTAGAGTGACTGGTGTACGCGGACTATATGTCACGGAAACACCGCCACCCTTAACTTCCTCCATCCTCTCTGTCAGTATGAGCCTGATGCTGCAGACGTATCGCTGTCTGGAATCATCGGTTTACACTGCGGAAACTTCCTAAATACTCCTTGCCAACTCCAACTGATCCGCTAACCAGAACTTTGCCTAAAAACCACTATGTTCCTTCAGAAGAGAAAGTAAAATTAGTAGAGGAACCAAGATAACTAGTTCCCCACAAGCCCTACGTGTGACAAATTTAGGGTTATGCATTTGAATTGTATGTGATTTCACACAGTCGGTGGTTCGAGAGAAAGCTATGACTGTGTGTTCACTGATTTACCAAAACGAATTTCTGCCCCACCCACCAACTCATAATTACGAACCGCACTGTAAAAGTTGACCTCAGCTTTGACAGAGGAGGTCAATATGTCGTGAGGAGCCTGGAAGCGTTTCTCTGTCGGTAAACCAAAGGCAACAAAACAGAGTCATAACGGGCTCGGACCGACCCCCGACTCTTCGGAAGGGAAAAAAAGTTCCAGTCGTATCCACCACGCTCCGCCATTGTGTCTGAGATGGCGTGAAGGGGGTAGTAGGTTTTTGCCCACAACAGTTCCACAACCTCCTCTTCCTCGTTGCCGAACTTTCCCTCAAGAAAAGGGTTCCGAGGGTTTTTCGGACATAACCTATTGAATCAACGATTATACCAACTTATAAGAGCCCTCTTCGAGACACTCGCCTGCTCGTTTTCCCTTTGGGAAGGACGTCTGTTTCTTTTCACAACTTAAGCCAATAACTGAAGAGCTCTTTCTCTTCTTTCGGATCTACCATATTCTCTCTCTTTCAATCCTTTCCTCGTCCTTTTTTTCCGCTGGAACAATCGTGTATCATAGCTATTTAAACATGCCATGAAAATTGTATCACGTATCCTCCATCTCTTCCATCATACTCGTACTTTGTTAAACGAATTTTGATTTATTATTTTCAATCATAAACCTTTTGTAATCACCAAAAAAATTAAAATAATAATAATAATAACCTCCTTTCAAAACTTGTAGTTTTTTGTTTGGAAATGGTAGAATCCGGAAATCGAATAGAAATTTTTGTTTTTAGGAAATGGAGGAGGTAACAGCTGACCTTTCAACCACTGCTCAAGCAAAAATTCTCCACCAATTCATTCCCTTTTTTTTTTTTTGTTCAACTAATATTTTGATTTTGTTTTTTAAGGGTAGTTGGTCATTTTTCCAGACTGATGAAATCCCATTGAAAAGTATTCAGTTTCATGCAACATTTTCTCATCTTCTTTTCAACTTACCACCCTATTTTTGTTTGGTTTAGTCAAGAATGTTATTCCGAAGAGCCATCTGAATTTCCACATGATGTCTAGGAAAAATTGCAGGGAGTTTGAAAAAAACTTCAAGTTTAGCTTTAGTTTAGTTCAAGTTTAGTTACCCAACGTCCATGGTACAGTTTGTGTATTAGGTATTAGGATCCCGCAGGCTTCAACTCACTTCATCTCTTTCATATCTATTTTTTTAAATTTCTGTATCTAGATTATAGTAACCATGACTTGGAAAGATTGAAGAGAAGAAAAAGAAGAGGAATACTTATCAGTTTTGTTTACTTCTTGATTCTTTGCGAGGTAATTTTTTCGTTCGTCGTGCGTTGTTTCTTGCAAGGTTCTTCCGTGTTTGAAATGACGAAATCAAAGCGACTTTTTAAGAAGAGGAAAAGTACCGCTCCCTCAAAAAGATCCTCGTAGCAACACCTGATGTGGAACCACCAAATATTGAAAATGTGGAACCTGCTGATGGTACAAGAAGTATTCCTTTATCTTTTAGTCTTACTCACTTTCGGAACTTGTTGTTCGACAATTTTTTTAAACTCAGTTGATATTTTTACAAAATTATTTTTTCTCTAGGTTCCCTATAAAATGTATAATAATAAATTTTTTTAAATCTATTTTTTCCGAGAAAATTACCAACAAGGTACCCTTAAAATTTTATCTCATTCAGTTTTTATTATGGATGGGGATAAATGAAGTGGGTAATAGTGGTAAATCGTTATTTCTGTTGGGAGGAGGAATGAAGGAACCCAACCCACTCAAGCCCTGCTCATACAGCTTAGGCTACCGATTATCCTGATTATTTTTCTTCGAAGAAGAACTTGTTTCAAACATATTTCAAAGTTTTCTAATTTTGAAAGGGGGGAACGGAGGGGATAATAGTGATTGATTGTTGTCTTCACTATTTCCATGTGGTCCAACTTCAAGAAATATTCATTATGGGGTTAAAATCACGTTCATAATTGTGGTCCAATAAAAACCAAACATAGGGACGTTGGTAATGCGTGCATTAATTAAGAATGTGTTTCCATCTGTATGCTGAATCTTGAAATCTAATCAGTTGTTATAGTACTTCCAGTTTCTATTAATTCAAGTAATGTGAAAGCTAAATGTTGGGGACTCTCTGAAAGGATAATAATGAAGTACCTTGGTGAAATTGGGTTTCCCCTGCTTCAGTTAAGTTATCATAGCTGAGTCCACCCAATGATTTTAAACTCCTTGCTGTAATCAGTTCTCGGTGGGCGTTAGAGGAAGAACAGGAACCTCGACATCAGGGATTTTCCAGGCTTTTAGTTACGGCCGATGCCAACGACTCTTCTAATTCGCCTCTGATTAAATTTCAGGGATAAAGAAGAAGAGGTGACGGGTTAATTAAAACCGGGGCCGCATGCGGTCGGAATTGGTTACGGGGTTTCTGCAGGGCTGAGCTTTCAGGGAGCAACGCACATTTAGGTTACGAGCCAAACACTTAAGGCGGCGAAATCGTTTGTGACCAGGAGCGCGAACGTACAAAAAGCGATCAAAATAACTTCTCACGGTTTCATCGCACACGCAATAGTAAGTTCTTGCGATAGAATTAATGAAGAGTTTTAAAATTAATAACCTTAAAATTTTGAAATAATTATTTAACAATGGTTTAAGGCAGCTTTGACGAGGGATCCGTTAGAAGTACTCAGTAATTCCTCAATCATCCAGTTCTCCACCATTTTTTTTTTTTTTTTTTTTTTTTCAATAATTATATTTATTGTGGAATTTTATTGGAAAATGACATTTACGCAAGAAACAAGGTAATTTAATTAGGTAACTAATAAACAGAAAGAAAAGTAGCCAATATGAAACTTCTCCGATCCCTTGCAAGTCCGTTTGCTGGTAACCTAGGTTATAATAACCTTGAATTCATGGCAAGAGAATTGCAATGTGTAAATAATAGTACGTCTGCGGCTTTCGTCTTAATTGTTTACTGCCAGCGGCTGGTGCCTACCCATACAGTTTCAAATCGTACCAAATCATTATCATTTCAAAATTTGAAAAGATTTAATGATAAATGTAATAGTTTAATCATTTGCGCATACTCCATTCCTCAAGGTAACGAATCATTTTTGTGTGCAGCCTTGAGGAAAGCACATTTTGGTTAGTGGCTAGTTCAAATCCAAGTAAAGTTCTTGAAGAATACCCCCTCAATAGGAAGAGTGTGTTCACCCGCTAACCATGGGGGGGGGGGGGGGGTCGAACGTGGTTCCTTCCGTTCATTCGAAACAGTGAATGGGGTGACATTTAAACCAGACATAACAAATTAGGTTGTTACATAGCATTATTCAGAGTTTCTGGTCGGAGTATCTATTGTCGCCAAAGACGCAATACTTATCTTCATTTTTGTTAAGATTAACTTTATTGGCAAATTCCATTGACGATGACTACTGTCAGATAACGTACCTATTACTGAATGGAAAAGTGGGTCGGTTGCAAATAGGCCACCTATCCACTGAAGATCTGTTGTTGGAAAGATATTAGATCCTTCAAGTGCATCGGAGTTTCACTAAACTGATCGCTAGGGAACCGCAGAATTTAGTAGATAATTTTGGTTACTGCATACTAGCTCCAAGATTGAGAGACTCTCTCTCTCTCTCTCTCTCTCTCTCTCTCTCTCTCTCTCTCTCTCTCTCTCTCTCTCTCTCTCTCTCTCTCTCTCTCTCTCTCTCTCTCTCTCTCTCTCTCTCTCTCTCTCTCCCCCCAGGCTCTCCTTCAGTACTGTAATTTAATATTGGTAGAGTAAAATATGCACCAATTTGCATTTTTTTTTTTTTTGGTCAAAAGTCATTTGGATGTATTTATGCAGTTATCCCAAGGAAGTGATGGAATGAACTAGTTGCCTATTCCGAAGGGTGTAGCAATATTCCTGCTATTTTTCAGTGAACATCTTCTGCTTTATGACTATCCCTATCCATCTCATTCCCGCGAATTTAAAAAAGATGGGGAATGAGCACTCCTCCCCTCCTCTTCTTGACAGGATATTTTTAAATAATAACTTTTTATCGGATTTTACTCGCACTACCAGGCTCTGCTAACATACAACAAGGAGTTAATGGAATGAACTAATTGCCCCTTCCAAAAGCTCAGGCGATGTTCATGCAACACCCTGACTAAAATGCTACAGGTTAATGTTCAGGCTTATTAGTATCAAGAAGCATCTTATCTACGTACCTCCTAGTCCTCAATAAAATGTAACAGCTCTTTTGTTTGCGTTATTCCCAGTTGTAATCCCAAAAATGTAGAACTTTTTTAAACATCCATATAAAACTAAAAACTTTGGCCGTGTATAATCCTTTAATGAAGAATTGCGTTTCCATATTTATCATCTTGGAAGGTCGCTAATACCTGATGGATTTATATATGGCAACGATAAAATCTATTTTACGGCTCAAGATTCTGTATAAAATATATAATTTTCTCTTGGGGTTTTACAGGTGTATTTGGTATAAGAGATTTATCAAATGCACTTGCTACTTCATTTTTCAATAAAGCCTTTTAGTGCCAACAGGACGATAGTGGTAGTGACATATCTAAAAGACATAGCGTTTTGTCAATAAATACTTCAGGCCGAATAGTCGAAACAACATGGGAACACAATAGTTCCGGCGATGAAGCATGAAGTGTGTCCAGGAATTGGTAAAGTCAACATTAAGGTGCAGAGTCAATAACAGAGTCAGACAAGCGATCGTTGTTTGTTATCTATCAAAACACGGCAAAATGGACCTTTTATTCGGTTTCCCTGTTTGCAATGTTCGTTTCACATCGATATAACAACAAGAGAGGGCAGAGTTTATCGCTCATCGCTTTCTTCTCTTTGCATTTATAGTCTAAGTCAACAATCGTTTGTACTTGAGGCATACAATGAACTGGATGGGAGAATTAATAATTTCATTGATTTCATATTAAAAACAGGTCTTAACAAATCAATTGGTTATCAGATAAACAATTGATATGTTGGCCAGATAGATTCTCCTCGTTGTATCGATAGATTCTATTCAATCGATACTCTACTCGATAATACGATAACTTAGGCTAACAAGTTCAAGTTTTTTTTCTTCGCTACCGAAATTAAAGAGTGCGTGGTATACTTACATGCTAGAAGTCAAAAAAGTAATAATGAATACAGCCAAAGAATATGGTTAATAAACGTTTCACAGCTTTTGGTTATATATCCTTACTCCTCATCTTTTTCAAAATCCAGCTGCTCATTTAGTCAGTAGCAGATAGATCAGTAAGGAAAATGAAAATGATCCTAGTTTCTCGCTTAACTGCGAATTCATTATGCTGTTTTAACGAAAGAAATTCGCAAATACTTACTAAGAAACAGTACAGCAGGGACCTCGCAGCTGTTTCAGAGGGAAATAGATACAAAAATCCAAGCTGAACACCAATTCATGTGTCTTTTGTTAGGTAATTGCATAACTTTTCTCATGGTGTGGTTCTCATTAAGTAACTGCGAAGTTCAACATGCCTTTTTTAGTGAGTGTCGCTTGGTGTATTAAGAAATGGATAATTTTGCAACAAAAAGACGGCACCAATTCCCAAACTAATCGATTCCACCCGGCAAAAAAATTAACGATTCCAAAAACTCGACTTGTGACTTAAATTTATTTACATAATGTCGTCCAATCGTAGCGCTATTGTACATACTAGCACACATACCTGGATATCACTATTCTATTCTGCATTCAATAATTGAACAGTTACTCCCTTTATGTCTTTGGCACAATATGTGAGATATTTGGACCAAGTTCTTGTTATTGGTAGTACATCAATACATGAGTAATATATACAAAAATACTGTGAGTAAAGCAAAACATGCTTATCGAAGATTTCAACAAGAATTTGATATTACCTATCATACTTAGTAAAGAATGGTGGCAAACAACGATATCATCCATGTTGTACTAATGGTTAAAAAAAAACTTCTCGTACCATGGATATCGAATGAAGCGGAAATCAAAACCTGGAAAGTTCAAAATTTTGGAGTCACAAAAAAATCCTCCTGTTTAAAAGAGAGAAGTACTCGTACGTTAGGGCAACGTTCCTTTCTTTTACCTTCGATGATGAATGAATGAGCTTTATTCCATTTTTTTACATAGGTAAGTAGACAACATATACATATGGAATGTACCCCAAAACCATAGGGAGAACCCTGTGCGGTTGTGGGGGAGTGTGCGTTCCAGAGATTAAAATTAAATACTTTACTGAGATCACATTCAAACTAATCAGCAAACTTATTTCCAAACTTATTAAATGAAGTAGTTATAATAAGATCACATTTAAACTTATTTCCTCTTACGTTAAATAAATACTAGTCAGGACGCCGTCACATGCACGTAATCCTAAACTAATAATCCAAGAAAAGATTTTCCTCTTGTACATACACCTAGAAAAAGTACCGAGAGCTCTCATTTCATCAGGTAAGGAACGTATCAGGTAGGGTAGGTTATAAAATAAATGCCTAGAAGTGCTCCAGAGGCGAGTTTTTGGAGCGGTTATCACGGCTAGAGACGTTAGGCGGAGCGAGTAAGGTGTAGATTTTGAAAAATTGAAGAATCCAGGGTGTTTATGGAAGAAAGAGAGCGACGCTTAAATATATAATTGTTGAATAGAAAATACCCTGGTATAGTCATGTAGATCCTCTGTTGGGAATCTTCTATTCTTCTTTGCTATTATTTTTAGTACAGATCTTTGCATGACGCTGAGCGGGTTCAACACACTTGGTAGGGCGCCACCCCAGGCAACAATGCCAAAGCTCAATATACTTTGGACTAGAGCTTTATAAATCGTGATTAAATTAACGAAGCTGAGACATCCGCGCAGGTTAAAAAAAACATGGGTGGATTTTCGCAGTTTTTGGACGAGTGTGGAGACGTGACGGTCCCATTTTAAGTAAATGATGAAAATTTAAATGGCATTTTTGTGTTGGGCATTCTAGTGCCCGTTGTTTGGGCTTTCCTGCTAGTGATTACATCAATTTGCAGTTCTATTGCAAATTAGAAGGCCACAGATCCAATACAGAAAATTTCCCTGACTTTTCGATGTAACTAGGTCTTTGGTTTCCCTCCTAGTCCGATGCGAGATTAGAGATTTTTACGAGGCTATTTCCCTGACGACGGGTTTCTATCTGTCCCAATAACAATGAAGACAACTATGACCTTTCCCTCGTATCTAGAGAACGCAAACGAAAGGCGTTTGGAGGGCCTTATTGTCTGCCACCGTAGGCTCTCTTTCTAGACTCGCAGTGGAATATGTTTAGCCTAGAAGTAGGCAGTGAAACGAGGGCGATGGCCGCAACCCCCATTACATTTTATCGGAGTCACTTTCCGTCTGCTAAACGTTAGCAATTTAAACAGTTTGCTTTTTTCTAGGCAGCCGTCGTTCGGGACCGGATGGAAGCTGCTGCTTCTCTCTATTCTCTCCTTTATAAGGCTTGTGGTACTGATTGTTCAGAGCAACCACTCGCCAAAGAAAAAATAAAAAGACCCTGCTAATTCTAACATATGGGTTTATCATTTTCAGATCGCTCTTTTACGCAGATCACCGGACTGTAGAAAATTATTAAACGGAGTGTAATATCATTGTCTAAATATAGCTTATCAAATAGGTACAAATGTTTAGGGAACGGGTACAAGTGTTGAATGTGACAAATTCAAATCAAACTGGCCATAAAGACTGATCTAAATATATGAGGCATAGTCAAGGGCACATCGCCTCAACTCGGCGCATCAAGCCTTCATAGCTCGTCTTCTTCACTCTGGAAGTGGACATTTATATTTCAACACGTTAGATCAATTAGGGAGGAAATTAGCCACAAGAGCCTTCAGCAGATCACTGAACTCCTTACCAAAATCCTGAGTGACAGTTGGATGACTAACGTCTTTAATATTAGTCCGTGAACATCAACCTTTACTATTCTCTTTGTATGAAACAGAAGTTGATATCAACACTTACAGCTCAAGAAGCCCTGCTCGCCACATCATCGGTCATTCCATATCGTGTAATATGTGTCGTTGGAAAGCCTTTCATTTTACCATAATACCAGTTGTTCTTCAGGCTCGCACAGCAGTTAAGAACTTGGATTTAGTACAACAAAAATACTTGTACTCAGAAAATTGACCGAATCAACTAGAATTCCATTAGGATGCCCTATATGGGATACTTAAAGGCTGAAAGGATGATGACTCATACAACGTAAACAGTGCGTATATCAGGTATGCTGATCTAGTGAAATTTCGTGGTTTTTAGAACGGAAAAAACCCTTGGGTGACGCCAAACGACATCAGGGTCATAAATATAGGATGAAATATACAAACGGCCATGAATGCAATGTTCAATGATTAGTAATTACAGTGCAAGATATCTGGTTTGTAATTGGTATTGGGAATCATCATGCTACCAGCAAAATTCAGCTTTCTAGGTCCCATATGACTGAAAACAGTTGTTCGTGACTCACGAGGTCATTTTTGAAGGTGGTTGAAGTGACGGTGAAGACATGGAAAGTCTTGGAACCTACAGTGTATATTAGATACTGTACCATTTACTATGTCCCATATGCATGGATCAGCGATTTACGTAGAATGTTTGTTAAATACAGAAATAATAAACCTTTGCGTAATAATTAGAAGCGTTCTTTCGGTTAGAATCCTTGATCGTTTCTTCGAATCTGAAACTATTCTGCATTTTATAGCGCGATGCCCGGTCCTTCAAGAGTTTCAAGTGGCCCAACTTTGGATCAGCAGAGCTTTCAGATGATTCGTTCATTAATGCGTTGAATGGTGCAAATTTGCTGGCTTTAGGTCGTACAGATCTTAATTTGTATCTGAGTTTAACTGGATTTGATGAAGAATTACGAGTTATAACTATACCATTCATTTTTCTTTCCGAATAAACTCACTATTATTAAGAAAAAAAGAAGAAATATTCAGTTCGTGGATTGGTGGTAGATCTTTGGCAGACAGGCTCAGCCCACAGTGGTATCATGTGCATTATATATTTGTTTGGTAATTAATTTTTCTACTAAACATGTTTTTCATTCATTCATTCCTTGGTCTTTAGGCAAAACAAGTCCAACCCATGTGTTTAGATGTGCTATCATAATAATGTGCAGGTTACTTCTTTCAACGAAATAGGTTATTTTCATATACAGAAGTCATTGCTATTTGTTTGACAAATGAAAAAATAAATAAAGACTTCCACGATCATTTGGACGGAAATGTTAGATAACCATATTTCATCTATACTTGTTTCATTAACCCTGTTCTTTCGTCGTAGTTGCAACGATTCATTTCTAAAGTGCGTAAAATGACAGCGAATCATTCAATCCCCGTACCACAAAAGTAGATATCAATGTGTGGTTCATATAATAAAGGACAGCTGAGAAATATTATGTTTCCAACGGAAAGAATGGCAGAATGGAATCCTCCCGGGCCTTCACATCATAGGCGATGGAATAGTTCCATCATTCGAAGGAGGCAACCGGACATCTGAAGGCTGCCCCTGAAGCGCGGATAGTAAAGATTATTGATGGGACAGCTCAAACCCTTTGTTCGGGTGGAAGTATTGATAGCGGGCGCTTGATTGATGAAGAAACTGCATGTGAAGGAACGTCTTTGTCCACACTAGGCGATCTAGGTTGAATATAAACGACTTCCTCCGTCCGTTCGAAAAGAATTCCCCGCGCTCGTTGACCCGAGACATGTCTCACTGATAATAAAATCAACTTTTCCCTTCACCATTATTGCCTCCCTACGTAAATGTAACGTGGATCCTACGATTATCCGCAGCATTTACTCCATTGAAATATATGAATAATTCAAACTCACCACGGTTTTTATAGGAAAACATCGCTTGTTTACTGCACCCTTCATAGTTCTGTGCCAATAAACTGTTTCAATAGATGCAATGTATTCTCCTGTTGAATGATTATAATGATTATCAACGTAATGTATAGTAGCAAGAATGTTACTGTTTTCATTGTGTAATAAACAGGAAAAACATTTGATGCAAGGTTTTAAACTGCTTTCCCGGCATGTAAACACCATTAAGTAAGCAAACAACCATAATACCATCATATATTATGGTGGTTATAATAATTTTTTACACCAGTATAAATTAAAAAATTAGAAATGCAATAAACGGTTTATTTTTTAATTATACTTTCTGCTTTCTATATTCAAAAACTGGATTTGACTACATACGAAAATTCACCACTTTCAATTTTGACTTCGAAAATCTTATAATTTCATGGGGTAGAATCACATTTGGCCTAATCAAATTCAATCTCCGACAATTCAAATTTAAAATTTTTAGTGTAAGAATCAACGTTATCCATGTTAGACTGAACTATTTGCAAGTAAATTTGAGATTTCACAAGTCATGTTCAAGACTCCAACTCATATTCAAGTCGCATTCAAATTGTCCAACTACTACTCAACTTTACCAACACAAAACCACATTATAAAAATCAAATTCATCAGTCCAATTCAACAATTCCCAGGTCAAAATCGATATATTTCAAGTGAAACTCAACAATTCCCGATTCAAATTCAACACTTCTGAAGAGCAATTTGATACTTTCCAAGTCAAACTCATCATTTTTTGTTGAAATTCTGGATCACGCGTATCCTTGTTACGTATTGCAATAGGTACCATAAGAATGGGATGAAATCATTCCCCCTATTTTATATTTTATAATATTATTAGCTGACCCGTCGAACTTTGTTAGAGGTTATTAATGAGCAGACTTTTAATTTTACGGAGATCAATTTTTTGTTAGGAAAATAATTTAGGTAAATAAAAAAGGCAAGTATTCTAGGGATTCTTGATTGACCACGAATTTCCGTGCATTGGTTTCACTATTTATTGAAGCACCTTGTGATAGAAGACATTTTTTGTTTTATTATCTGGTTCAAGAAGAAATAACGCAGATGATCTTCCGACCCGTGAACATGCCACATAAAATTGACCGTGGAAAAAACATCGACTTGGATTCAGACCACAAACTTTCAAGGATTGGCCTTGTGATTTGTTTATCGTCGTGGCGAATGAAAGACCGATCGGGAATTAGAGTCGTTTACTCAAACAGCATGGTGGTTGGGATCATCAGGATCCTTGGAATGAGAACCTCCTCACCTTCGAATTTTCATTTGAGTATTTTCGGATAAATCACAATATTCATCAATTTCCACAACACAAATCGCGTAAATTACTACAATCGTACAGTAATTACATTGTTGTTAGCCAATAGAAACTCGAAACATCCACATCAACCGGTTAACTTCAAAAATCAACTGTAATTATCAATAGACTACACAACGTTTAGCGTTCACAACAAAAGAACTGCTAGGCTGTCTCCTTATTGAAATTTTTTTTTTTCAATTACATATCAGTCCAATATCAGTTGCTTAAAAATTCAACTTTTATTAACCATCGACTACATGACATTTGGCTGTCAGTTGCCTTCACAACAAAAGAACTGCTAATGCTGTATTTTTCATAGATAAATTGCTTTTTGTTGTTCCATATCACTTGCCTTTTTTTGACAACCGTAGCAACCGATTCACTTCAAAATTGAACATTAATTAATCATGGACTACATGAAGCTGTCATTTGTGGTCACAACAAAGGAACTGCTAGGCTGTTTTTTTTTTTTTTTTTAAATTGATAAATTGCTTTCTGTTTTGTTTTGTTATTCCATATCAGTTGCCCTTTTTAACAATCATAGCAACTGGATAGCTCCAAAATTCAACATTGATTAACCATCGAATACATGACGTTTAGCTGTCAGTTGCGTTCACAACAGAAGAACAGCTCGGCTGTTTTCTATTGGTAAATTGCTTTCTGTTGCGTTTTGTTATTCCACATCAGTTGCGTTTTGTTATACTTACCACGTTTTATGTCACGTCCCACGGGGACGTAATAAAAAGTATCCTATGTCCTCCTACTGATTCTAAGCTACCTCCCCACCAATTTTCAGCCAAATCAGTTCAGTTGAGTTATAAATAGTGTAACTAACACGACTTTCTTTCATATATATAGATATAGATGTAATAGAGGACGACGTTGTAATTAGACGTCGTAAGAAGTTATATAACATCTTTGACGATTTTTCTCGAATCTCCACCTGATACAAGGACACTGGAAACGTCGGAGCTCGAAGGTGGATATTATTTTCTCCTACGGCTGACGTGAAACAAATAGGATGAGTCATTACAAATAGGATCCGCGTATGTGAAAAAAAAAGAATGGTTACGCGAACATGTTGTTTCTGCGTTATCGGTTACCGTTATCAGATCCGGGAAAGAAAAATCGGATGGGCCTTCCGTATCTCTGATTTCCATCTCCGGCAGATGACAGCGGGATATCGGACTGCCATTTCACCCCGGCGGACCCACGCAGCGTCGCGTCGCTACATCCCCGTTTTTCCAATTCATGCTCGAGTTAATTCCCAGAGAAATTTATAGGCCACTCCCCCTTCTGCACTCTTCATTTCTTTTTTTTTCCACCGCGGTCGTGTTTTATCTGCGAGCAAACAGCCTTTCGAATTTTTCACGAGAAAAGTACCCCTGGGTTTTTCAACCCCACTTCTGCAAGGGAAAAAGGGAGCGGAGCTGTTTTTTCACACCCTCCTTTACACGATACAGAACAGTGGAAGCTGCCGTAAAGCAGAAGGTTATGACCCGACCGTTAAATATCGAAGTTTTTCCCGCTGGTTCCGGCGCTAAAACCTAATGTAATTATATCGTGTCAAGGATTCTAACCCATAATCACTATTCACCATAATTCTCAGTAATACTTAAAAGGAATGAGCCGACGTTATTGATGTTACATATTTAGCACTGTCGACAATCCCTCTCATTTTAGCTCCCCCTTATTCTAACAAGTCTTTCAACATTGGTGGCGGTTAAAGTCTGAACCGAGAAAATATCGTCGGGTTCCGGGTAAAAGTAACCAAGTAACATTTTTTTCAAAATGAGCTTTTTTTGTCATTCCGGTACTAAGGAACGTTGTCTACTGTGTGTTGTTGCTAAGAGCGTTATCTTCAAACTGATTTGCAAGAAATACTTGAAAATAAATTTTACCTACCAGACCCAAAGAGTTTTATGTGACCAAATGGCATTTGAACTCAACCACAAAACACGAGATGGATTATAAATGTACTCTCGCTGGTGCATGTAAATGTTATCAATTGCCATTTGATCACTTTTACTGTGTAAGATTTGTAAGATTGCAATAGCGGGCAGGTGAAAATGCCCAATTACATTGATAGGTAATGGATAACCTTTTCTAACAGAAATAGGTATATCATTGTTATTAGATGCTTGGCAACACGATAAATTAACGAAAAAACTATTCAATCCCTCAATTTCAAGTAACTATGCGACGGATTTTCGAAGAATTGAATTGACCAAATGAGTAAAGCTTGAAACTAAAGGCAGGTAAAAATGATCAAATAGAGTTTTCCGAGAAACGGCTCTTATTTAATCTGAAGTGAATTTTGAAGCACATTTGGCTTGCTAGATATAATATAGTGAGTTTAACGGGTGTGAGAGTAGGATTTGGAGTGTGGTGTTAATAAATCGATATCATAGGCGGCTAGCTAACTAAATACAGGATAAAGAAAAATCGAAACAAAGTCGGATGAGACATCACACAACCAGTGTTCGTAAGAAGAAAATAGGTGAAACTTCAGATCGCTCCCCTGTAAAATTTTGCAAATGTTACTTGGTCACTTTTACTTGGAACCCCCGGAATATATCCATTTATTTATTTGTTCAGTAACACTAGCCAGTCATATAAATTGAAATTTAAATGAAATTAATTCATAATAATAATAATAAATTATGTTCGAGATTAAGGGTACTGGGAAATGAGTGAAATTGACCATTTTCGGGGGCGTTTTTCTCGAAAGGTGTCTTTATTATTTCTTATTTCAGTCATAGAACTTTTGAAAAGACCAAATAGAGGGTATGCAATAATTTTTTGAAGAAAATGAAATTTACCATCATCAATTTGAACATCCGTCCCCTAAGTTCTTAACAGTAGTTTGAAAAGTTCTATGACTAAAGTGTAACTTAGATGCTACGTAATCTAGAAAAAAAAAACGTAACTCAATCGGCCACGTATTTGCTGAAAAAAAAACGCTGCAAATTCTTTCACTGGGGTTTATTATTCAATTTCATTCATTTGGCTTGCATTCGGGTGCGTTTTTGGAGTGTGCTAGCTTTGAAAGAGTGTGCGTGTTTCAAGGTGATAGAGCGATTATTGAATTTCAGGAGATATGCATAGAGCACTTAAATTGGTTCTCAACCAAAATACCTATTTCGTTTGATCAGTTGATAATATTTGTGTGCCTCCTGAAAGTACAATAATCACTCTATCACCTGTGAAACACACACACTCCAAATCTTAGTAGAAATTCAAATCATGAATGCAAGCCAAATGAATAAAGTCCTAAAGATCCAGCGTTTTGACCACGTGCTTTGAGAAGCCTATGTCGCTATCCCCCCTGTACGTTAAAACTCCTATGTCACTATCCCCCCTTTTATATCTACTGTAATTGCAGTTCAAACATTGAAAATTTGAAAAAATTTTTAGTTTCTGAATTATTTGTATTTTTACTGCAGTTCCAAAAAACTTGCGATTCCTCGTCGATCTCATGGAGAAATTCCAGTTTGAAGGCGGAAAAACATTGCGCAACTTTTGACCTGCAATCGAGTAATCCCAACGATAAAAGAAACAGTTCGCGGTATGAATTGGGAAAATGATAAAATCCGCAAAATAGATAGGTTAAAAAATTAAGAAATACTACTTTTTGGGGAAAATGATCGAAATCATTTCTAATATTCATACTAGTAAAGTTTAAATAAATCAGACTAGTGAAATTAAAAGAAGTCGCGCTCACAATGTGTTCTCAGAATCTATATCTGATATAGAGTAAAAATGTATTTATTTTTCAGCAAAATATATATAGTATTCATTTTGTTGAAGCTCTCTTGAAAATCATAGAAATCATCATTGCAAATAAACAGCAAAGGAATCACCTAAAAGGCAATGTCATTGTTGAACGATATAATCTCAACAAAAGCAGGTTAACCTACAAAGTGTGAACAAATGTTAACGCGATTACGCGATTGCGAGGAAATTCAAACCACGCGGCGTGAGCGTTTGCCGCACGGTGCCGCGCCGTTACGTCTGACACATTCATAGAATCGTATTGTTTGACGGCGCCAACAGATCGCGATGGGCCAGCTCGCTCACGTTCGTTTTCCACGTAAGCCAAGACACGGCGGGTGGTTACCACGACGCCTGCGCCTGTGCCTCGCGATTCCTTCATGTACCTAAACAGGCGCGAGCGGCGCCGTCCTGTGGAAGAGTTTTCTCTCGAAAAGCGCGGCGAGGCAAGCAGGCGGCGAGGCAAGCGGGCGGAGAGGCAAGCGCCCGGCGCCGCTGGCCCAGCGCCCGAGAACCTCGGTTCCAGCTTCAGTTTCGATGTTCAGTTATTTTCAACGCATTTCTAAAATATGGGCATTAACTTTCATGCGTTCGCGCCAACATGACTCACGCTCGCGCAGCTGTCTATTGACCGCCCTTGCTTTTTCAATGGTTATCTTGCTGGTTTCTCTACTTTCCATTGCAGTAGATACAAAAGAACTAGAACGAAATTCGAAAAATTTATTTTTCATCAAAAAATTATTTACTATCCAATATAATCTCCAATATAATCCAAGTTAATATCTCATCTATTAAGTCCTTATTGTAGCTATAAAACTATTTAGACAATTTAATATCTACATTCGTTCCTTGTTTACGCTTTTTAGTCCTTTTTTGATGCTGTTGATCTTTATGTTGTGTCATTAATGTATGTTTATCACTGTTTTCATTATTGAATGTATATTTGGACAATTTCAGGAGATATGCATGGAGCACGTAGTTCTCAACCAAAATACCTATTTGGATTGATCAGTTGATCATATTTGTGCCTCCTGAAATTCAATAATCGCTCTACCCTGTGAAACACGCACACTCCAAAGCTTAGTAGAAATTCAAACAACGAACGAAAGCCAATTGAAAAATAAACCCAAGTGAAAGAATTTGCAGCGTTTTTTAATTGAACTCAATACCCCCCCAATAAAAACATCTATAATTTATCAAGTCCTTTAGCACTCGCATTGCGTTAAAACTTCCCTACATCCAAATTTAAACGATGTAGCCAAAGGTAGACTGATGTAGAGGAGGCTCACAAATATCATCAACTGATCAATCCAAATAGGTGTTTTGGTTGAGAACCGATTTCTATGCATATCTCCTGAAATTCAATGATCGCTCTATCACCTGTAAAACACGCACACTCCGAAGCTTAGTAGAAATTCAAATCATGAATGCAATTCAAATGAATAAAATTGAATAATAAACCCCACTGAAAGAATTAGCAGTGTGCGTGATTCACAGGTGATAGAGCGATTATTGAATTTCAGGAGGCACACAAATATGATCAACTGATCAATCCAAATAGGTATTTTGGTTGAGAACAGATTTACGTGCTCTATGCATATCTCCTGAAATTCAATAATCGCTCTATCACCTGTGAAACACGCACACTCCGAAGCTTAGAACAGGTTCAAATCATGAACGCAAGCCAATTGAATAATAAACCCCAGAGAAAGAATACTTATTTACCCCACTAATAATTTTGAATAATATTTACCTATATATCATCAGCGTTTCATGCATATCAGAATGCTTCAACCCGTGTATCGGCTATAAACTACAAGTATCAACATCGGCTATCACTCCAGTATCCACATTCACTACAACTCGACGCTATCGGCATCACTAGGTTACAAACAAACAATAATAAACCAAAAAACGCAAATCTTGGCACCATAAATCGGGCCATACATCGGGAATGGTTTGACCTACGGACCTGGGGAGGGTCTCATTCGATTCCTAATGGTATGTTCTTCAAATAGGTGAATATTTAGGCCGCTTCGACTTGTTTTGTGGTTTTTAGGGATTTTACAAAACTTTGACAGCCCTTAAAGTGCTCTTTAAATTGAGTGAGAGGACAGGCTCAAGAATTGGGGCGTCGTCGGACCAAGATGGATTTTGGTTCATTATTCAATAATAAACCATTGTAATCGCTCTGGAAAAAAAAATTCTAACCCCCCTGAAAATTTCATGGTTTACGTTTCAAAGGGTGTAGAATCCGAATCTGCAATAAACATTTTTCTCTCTCACTCAATTTAAAGTCCCTTTAAGGGCTGTCAAAGTTTTGTAAAATCCCTAAAAACCTCAAAACAAGTCGAATCGGCCTAAATATTTACCTATTTGAAGAACATACCATGAGGAATCGAATGACCCCTTCCCCACGTCCGTAGGTCAAACCATTCTCGATGTATAGCCCCATTTATGGTGACATTTGCGTTTTTTGGTTTATTATTGTTTGTTCGTAACCTAGTGATGCCGATAGCGTCGAGTTGTAGTGAATGTGGTTACTGGAGTGATACCCGATGTGGATACTTGTAGTTCATAGCCGATACACGGGTTGAAGCATTATGATATGTATGAAACGCTGATAATATGTAGGTAAATATTATTACTGGGGATTATTATTCAATATTATTACTGGGGTAAATAAGTAGTCTTTCACTCGGGTTTATTATTCAATTGGCTTGCGTTCATGATTTGAATCTGTACTAAGAAATAACTATTATTCAATTGGCTTGCGTTCATTATTTGAATTTCCACTAAGATTTGGAGTGTGCGTGTTTCACAGGTGATAGGGCGATTATTGAATTTCAGGAGGCACATAAATATGATCAACTGAACAATCCAAACAGGTTTTTTGGTTGAGAACAGATTTACGTGCTCTATGCGTATCTCCTGAAATTCAATAATCGCTCTCTATCAATCGTGAAACACGCACACTCCAAAGCTTAGTAGTAATTCAAATCATGAACGCAAGCCAATTTAATAATAAACCCCAGTGAAAGAATTTGCAGCGTTTTGTTTTTCCTTCATAACAGTGAAGTTCCACCTATTTCGAAGAACGGGGAAGAACTAACTACTAGAACATACTTACAATATTTCAATTACGATTTGTGACATTCGTGTAATGATTGTCCGCATTATGATTAATGTGACTTCCACAACGCAAAAAAGGGAACCCCGTCATGTTTTCTTCCGGAGACTCCGCGATGTGACTCGGTAGACTGCTGTTTACTTGGAAGTGACAACGGTATAGTGTGAGATTTCACTCACCTGTAAAGACGCGGCAAATTTTAAGAATCTAAGATTGGTAACAATAAGCATATATTAGGATTAAACTTTAGTAATGAAAATAAATGATTATTTTCATTTAAAAAGTTTTAGATTTGTCGTGAGCTAAGGGAAATGGTAATCGAAGTACAGTTGAAAACACTACAATTGATCAGTTATCGAGCGGGATGATAATAGTTGAATTACCAAAGTAGCTATAAAAATAGGGGTTGTTGATAAACAAGTAAACATTTAGGGTTGTATGTATTTTTCAATGCCACATTTTAAAGAATAAAAACAAAAAATTTCGTTCAAAAATTTAAAACAAAATGTTAGGGGTGAACAACCCTTATCACTTAGGGGTTATTACTTAAGGGGTTACATTACTTAGGGGTTATCACAGGGCTTATTATAAACAAGGAGTTATTACTGACAGCAGCCGATTCTCTGACCTACCGAATAAGCATATTAAATTTGGTAAAAATCTTTAATGCTGTTTCGGTAACTAACATTTTGACATGGAAATTTGATGTATTAGATATTGTTCTTCGTAATTGGTTTCTCCTACTCTTTGATCAATGAATAAATAGAGGAGTTTCGTCTATAGTGTTGTCTTGATATGTTCTTGAAGGAGATCTGAAAAGGAAAGAGGTAATACTATTCAGAGATTGGATAAATAAGTACGAGTAGCAGGCATTCATTCATTGGTTGATTTTTGAGTCGTGGCATTCTACACAATGGCCGATGCCTTTATTCTCATATTTGGTTTCTGAGTGACTCAAAGCGGGTTCCGATGGTCAAGTTAGGCTAGAGAAAATATACGGGCTAATTGATGCGGAACGCCCTACAAAAATGATTACCCTCCGCCCCTTCCGCAAGGGAGAAATATTTAGCGAATGTTGACATATTTTTATTATTATAACATGATTAATGTCTTCTCTGTTCTTTTTTTTAAGGTTTAATTACGTCTTGGAAGCTCCGATCGTAAGGCCAAGGAAATTTAGTGGGTGGTAGCAGACTTGAGAAGTTTTCCATTTCATTAAGTTCCGAATCAGTGGGAGGGAGCGAGTTGAAAGAGGCGGTAGCCAAAGTTTCTCGCATTGATCGGAACCTTTAAAAACACTGTAAACACCTTAAACATTGAGAGTCGTTATCACCCACCAACACAGCATAACGAAAAAGGTCATTAAGAGAGAATATGATCCCGAAAACTTTTATTTTACTCAACTTTTACCGACGAAAGCGTTGATTGTTCAACAGAATTGTTCTTTGTGAATCTTTGTGAGATTTCGTAATATGGATGAAGATTGTGGTGCTACCGTCTGCCCGAATGTTGAAAAACACGAGAGACAAATGAGGAGCTTACTTTCAAAAAGGCACGTATCCAAATCTGGGAGTAAACGTTTTTTTCTCAATTTTCTATCTCTGAATATGAGTTGAATCAGATCCCCCTATCATTTCCGAACAAAATAGAACACATCCACGTCAATTCCGGGGCTAAAGTTATGTGTTTGCATCAAAAGGTAACAAATCCGTCCCCTACATTTTTTTCAGTGCCTTGCAATCGAAATGGAACATATCCTCTGAATTTCGTCAGGCGATAAGTCGTGGGTTTTCAAAAAGGCACATATCCAAAAAGAAGCAGTGCGCCTTCGTCTTGACGTTGAATATTTACATGAGACTCGATAGATGGCAGGCATGACAAATGGAAATATGGAGTCAGGTAAAGTTTTCAATAAAACCTACAGAATGGAGAATGAATTCTTTTTTTTTTTTTTTTTTTTTTCAAAAAGGCACAAATTCATGAGTTTTGATCAAAAGGGTACATTTCCAAAGTGAAAATGGATATACAGCCTCGTGTTTTGGAGAAAATTGATTCATATTCTGAGGCATCTTTATCTGTGCCTTCTCACACATTACTCCGATGAGAAACTGCAGAAAAACATCTCCACTGATCTGCAAATCGTTTTTTTCACTTCCTGAACATTTTGTCGGAATGGACAAAATTAATGTCACATGGGCACGAAGATCACATTCCTCTAGTTAGAGAATAATTTATTTTGTATTTATAGACAACATAATCTCTTTGAAACTCCAATTAACTAGCATCAACAAGGAAGGGAATCCACCTATTTTGAGTATGTGTCAAAATCAGATAAAATATTTTCTTAGCAGCTTAAAAACAACAGCTAAATTTTGTTAAAAGGTTGATTGAACTGTTTTTGGCTTTTGCGCACTTCAGTAAATTCATTTGTCTCTCATACATGTTTGGAGAATGTACTGTAGGCCTCCTAGGTTTTCTCTCAATTGCTGGACCTGTTACCTGAATGTGAAACTGTTTAAAAAGCACAGAACGCCAGAGGGATTTCTAAAAATTCATCAATCTCTCCAACCCAGAAGAGTAAACACGAAGGGCTCGAGGGGGGTCGAAGAGTAATTTTATGGCCTCTCAGTAGAGAACAAAACTGAGAAACACCTCTTTTTTTGTTTAACCCGGCATAAAATGTTTTATTTTTTCATACTTCGACGCAAAATACTCTTAATTTTGTACAATGGTTGATAAAAGTGGTCAATCAAGATTAGTTTAGCGGTAAAAAGTATTTTCCTTCATGCAAATTCTATGAGATACCACTTTATTCTGCGGATGCTTACAATATTGCACAACAGGACTTTTTAAATACCGTCCCCTGATTGTAAAAATACTGCAATCCACTTGAACATAAATTAATAGCAAAATATGGAATGACATTGTTTCAATAATAATTTTTTGATGTACGTGATGTTTATTTTTATGACTATTACAACAGAACTGTTTGCCTTAAGTTGGTTGGTATGATTTATTCTGAGTTGGCAACAACCAGTGATTCACGACTTAGCTAACCAATTTTTCATACCAATTCAAATCTGATTTCACCGTTGGTAAGATCATTAAATTTCCCATTAGAAGCTACAATACTTATTTTCATCGCCATATCTAGTTGATGTTTTCCTAGTCCAAACTTCAATTTTTTTAATTGTCGGGGTTTTCAAGAAACCGTCAAGAGATTTCCACTCAATTTCGTGAGGACGAAAAGCAATGCAGTTTTAGGAAAACGTCCTCAACCTCTCAGCTTTACGATGGGATGAATAGATTTAAATTTACTAGGAAAATGAAAGACAAATTTGCTTTTAAATGCAGACAAACGTGTTTTTCTAAGAGAAAATCGAAGCTTCTGTGTGGAAAATGAGTTTTCTATGACATTGGGGGTGCCACATTGGAATGCATTTTTTGTGCACTGAATCAAATGACGACGCTTTTCAGCTTTCTGACTCTGATAAAACTAGCTGATGGAGTGATAAGTAGGTACTAAAGACTAAGATCGGCTCTTAACAATATCAATATAATGGGGTTTAGAGGCAAGTGAAATAAGAAATTTTTTCTCTCGAGGAGGAAGAAATTCTTGTTGGCCCAGCAGAAAAAAAGGGTTTCTTCATGATATGGGGCACAAAGGGCACAAAAACAACACAATGAAGGAGAAAAGATGCGAAAACATCGCAGCAGAATTGAAAAAAAGACAGTAAGTACCTATGAAGACCATTCATTAAGTGCACAACCGTGTTTTTTGTAATGGAACATCACTTAATTTTTCCTCCATCTAATAGGTTTTATTTTTAAATTCATGTTTGATCAATCAAAAGAATCAATCTTTCCACGACCACGCTGTTCAAGATCCTGTGAAACAGACTGAGTTTCATTTCGACGAGCAAAACAACAAACTCAAACTGTCTGAAGTTCAGCAGAAAAAAGTTGATAAACCTCTACCCGTCATTTTTTGAGTGATCTTTCATTGTAATGCCGGAAACCCCTTCAGAATGTGTTGATGTGAACATATCAACGCTCATAGGAAACATAACCTGAATAGGAAAACCGACCTTAAGGATGTACGGAGAATACACTGTAAGGGTTTACTCGTTGTTAGTGTTGTGTCACTAATAAGATTATCTGAACTTGAACCAGAGAAAAGAAACAATTCCCAATTCTTGAAATCTTTATTATATCTAAATCTAAACGCTGTCAATATAGTAAAAATCATAATTTGACGTGAACTTGATGTCTGTAACTGGTGATGGTTACGTAAGGATGTCCTTTACGGAAGGATGTAAAGTTAGTAAAACCTTTGGGTTGGCACTCTTCGGTTCTAACTTGATATTCTGTGAAAACAAACCCGGAAGAGAAAAGAAACGGAGGAGGAACGGCGGGGACACATCATTGGGCGTTGGCTGGCAGGCGAGGAGAAAACTCCACGACGACCGTCACAACGGCTAGTGAAGGGCCTCGCTAAAGAGGTCATAATTTTTCCGGTGATGAAAGCGGGTCCCTGGGCGCTGGGTCATCGCCAAGTTCGCTTTTCCGACCGACGCGGGCTGAGGTGGTTTTTAATAACCTTTTCCTCCCACTCCTTACCTGCCAACAATCCTGGGCTTGAATAATTATCTGGCCTCATTCGAGTCCCCTCCCCCTCTCGTTGACATACCATCATCCTGAATTGCTGATGTATTAAAAAAAAAGAAGAAGACAGGAATATTCTCTCAGGTCTTCAGTGCAGCATAGTATCTGAATAAGAAGTAACTGGAAAGAACACACGCAAAAGCGACTGCCCTCTGTAATGTTGTACAGTGGCTATTGTGGTGGATGCTGGAGATGGTTGATTAGCCATAACTAGGCACCTCATTTTCTCTTCGAGTGGATTAAGAAAGGGTCTTAAGAAATTGGAAAGTGCTTCACGAACTATTTCGAGGTAATTCATTTGATTAATCCTACCAAAAGTTGTTTTTACTTCTAGATAGCTTCCAAAACATGTCAACATTGCATACCTTCACACTTATACATTAAGTATGAAAAAACGGGGAATTCCCACCTTGCAAAACTTCTTGTTAGTTACGGATATATCCGTACGGACTAAGTCATTCGTGACAAAGTAATGGAAAAACATTTCAATAAAAACGGAGAAAAATAGAACGTTGTCCATATTTCCACGAACATAATTAGTACTTAGTTAAATCGATTTCGACGGTTCATGTTTGTTACCGATGATGACCTAAATTCAAATATCGAGCGATACTTTCAGAAGAACACCTAAAAAATTTACAGATGATTGCAACAACAAACTTTAATTCTAAGTGGAAAGACATTGTAAGCAAAAAACAATTGCACACATCACATTAGATTGCTTTTCCAAAAATATTGTGTATCACGTAACAATAAATAAATAAATATAATATATTTTTCCTGAAAAAGAAATTGTTATTATTTCTTATTTAACAATGAAAAACTAAAATCGTGGGATTCGAAAAATATATTTCTATGTTTTGGTTCCTATATTAGGCGTAGTCTTGAATTAGTCAAATTCGTCTAGGAGTGCTAAAAAACACTGTTTTTAATTGTCTAATTTTCAAAATTCCCCTCCCCCTTCGTCCGGGGGACTAGCCCCTCAGACCCCCCCTTGGCCAACAGTTTGGAGACCCCTGATGTAAACAAAAAAAAAAATAAATGTTTTCTTTTACAAGCTGTATAGCCAACACTTGAACGCTCTACTCTAAAAGCGTTGAACGAAGAAGAAAATGGTGAGAAGTATTTACGAAGCAATTTGAGAATCACTGTATCCTGACCGACCTGACGTGTTTTCGTTTAAAAGCTCGAGAGAAATAATTCGGCTATCGAGAACCGTTTTCAACTTTATTTCTCCGCATTGGGCTGATAAAATTACTTTCCCGTTCCACGACTCCAATATAAGAGCGTTTAATCGATAGGAAGCTCTTTCGTTCAACACCTTAGCACAAGATTCCACTCGCCCCTGGAATCATCGGAAGTTCAGTTCACCTGCATCTAGCTATAACGGGCATTCGTACAGTTCTTAGACCTGTTAGAGCTCCTCACAATAACTTATGGGTAACATCAAGTACGAAAAAATCCAATAGCTTGAAGTCTTAAACTTCAAGCTGCCTGGAACGTATGGCAACCACAAGATGTAAAATAAAAACATGCTACCTGATGTACTTTCTCCGCAATATTTGATCGAAGACTGACTGAGAAGAGCCGTAGCTACCGAACTTATCAGAGGTTCCAATTAGGATTCACAACATCAAAAAGGGAATAGTGTAGAAATATGAACAAAATATAAACTTATTCTTTCCAAGTTCAGATATCTTGGAGATTGAAAACGGTTCCTTTTTCCAAACTATTTCCAATCTCAATATTGGTATGTATTGTTTCATATATCAACAATCAATCGACAATATTATTGCCCAACATCAAGAGGAAACAATCATCTTACAGCATGCTGATCAGCGGCTTTAGCTTTATATCACATCGCCACATACCTAACAAGTTAGACAACGTACCCAATGGGTATCTGAAGTATTTAAATTGAAACGAAACTACCCGAGAGCATATTTACAGGTATTTATTTTGCATTCTAAAATTGCAGATCACATTTTCAAAGTATCTCGTAATCCGGGGAAGATCCCCGGTCTCTCGGCTTAGTGAACCACCCATAAACATCACGGAACCTGTAATCCTTAGGGGAGTTGGGGGATCAACGCAGCGAAGTAGGTGGTGCGAATGTAAAATAGGGCTATTAATCTTTCTGAGTTGGTGATGCTAAACCACGGTGGGAGGTCTCTAAGTAGAATATTGCTATTTCGTTTTAAATCGATTAAACGTGGGGTTCTTACAGTCGATTTATTGTTCTTGACAACTCGAAGTACCTCGGTCCGAAAAACCATAACTTGGTGGTATTATTATATTGGTTGTTCGGAACTGTAAGTTATAAAACACTCAACCAATAAAAATCGAACTGTAGTTGAACAGTCATAAATGACTTCATTCACATAAAAAGTTTAAAGGTTTTCTTTGAGGTCAACACTGGGAATCATGGCATACTTTATAATTAAGGGTAGTACACTTTTTTCTCTCCAAAATTAACGTTTTGGAGAAGTTAGAGAATTGCTTTATCAATAGTTAAAGATTAATCTCAAATTAAAAACCATTGTTAAACCTAATTCTGTTAATTAATATTCATTAACAAAACAAATGTAGAACAGTTTGTTCACACCGCCATACTTCCCGCTCTCAAAGAATTTGTTATACCCGTCATAACTTCTAAACCGTGATTCCGATTCGAATAAAGTGAAATTTACGCGTACATGATCAATTTTTGTATAACACTAAAACCGTTTAGTAGTAACAATTTCCAATGTTGATTTATCACCATACCACCTCCTGGAAAACGAATGAGCTCTACGGAAAAAAACATTTACATTTCATCAGCTTTCTATTGGTCCATTAAATTTTTATTTTAAAGCAATTTTTTAGAGAAAAGTTGGTGGTTGAACTTGGAAAAACATGCATTCTCGAAGGAAATCAGCGTTTTGACATGAAATAATGCCTCCGGCGTTGGATGAAATTGAAAAAAGGAAAGTGTATAACTATGTAATTTTAATAGCTGAATTTAAATCAAAGGAAGAAAGGGGGGGATTGTTGGCAGAATGTTCCATAGTTGGATTCAATTCAATGTAAAAAATTCCCTACGACCTAGTGGATTCAGCAAAACAAAGATATCGATAGAATCCATTATTCTGCTAAACCAGCATCAGAGATCACAAATTTTTTCTTTCAAATTTTACCAGCACCCCCCCTATCCCCCTTATTTCTTTGATTTTTATCGTTCGGAGAGTTTTAGAAATGCGAAAAAAATTACGTAGTAATCTTATGCCAAAACGCTGTTGTTCTCGTTTGAAAAATTCACATTTTTCCATTTTCAAACACCATGTGTTTTGTCAAAAATTGCTCTAAAATAATAGTTTAATAAACCAATAGAAACCTGATGAAATGTAAATGTTTTTACCGTAGAGCATTTTCCAGTAGATGGTATGGAGGTGAATCAACATAGAAAATGGTTTATAAACAGAAGGTTTACGAAAATTCAAGTTTGGGTTACAAAAAACCATGTACGACGCGACTTAAGAGAGAACGTTGTGGAATGAAAATTGAAGAACACTTAACCTTCTTATCAGCGGTGAAATTTGAAATTAATTTAATTTGTAAATTAATGGAGCTATGGCCATTTCAGTGAAGTAAGTTAGAAAACACGAAAAAACTGATGTAATCAAGACTGATCAATCAAAACTGATCTAAGAAGAAATTGCTGAGGTAAAAGTTGTAGCAAATTAGTTGCTGAGTTGATCCCTGAAGTTTCGTCATTGTTATACCGAACACCCTGTATAGTTTATTCAGCTCAACTGTAAAGCATGTGAGGCAATAAAGTTACATTTTTTGAAAACTGTTTAATGTATCGTCAACAGTTTTCAGCTATACGGGAGTAACTGCCACATGAAAAGAACAGCATACTTCGATTGATGCCTAGACAACAAAATTTGAGTTTTTCAAACAAATCTCAGTGCAATTCACAAACAAGTAAGCTTTAGAAGAGGGTATTTCCTGCTACAATTCCTTCTACAATTGAAAATCGTTCAAGTAGAAATGACATTTTAGGGATACTTGAAATGTTTGTACCCACACGCCGTCCGACGTATTATTACGTGTTGAGGGACTTATATCTAATTCTAGCCAGGAGCCCAAAAACAGGATACATTTTCTCCGAGATTCGAAGCCCAGCATTCCGTCCCCCGAGAACTGGGAGACCATGCTAACCTATCCCAAGTTGATCCTGAGAGTCGGAACACCTAGGTTTGAACTGCTTGAACTGGCTACACTCGGCTAAATTCCAAATCTCCAAGCAGCCCTGATCACGAGTGATACGATTCGTTTTAGTTTAGTTCTGCACTATCCAGCTTAAGCTGATGATGAACGATCGCAGAAGTGGGACACTGCTGGACATCAGTGGAGCATGTAACTGATCACTGGTTCATTTCTGACAACTTGTTCTGATAAGCAATTGTCTGTGGAAATTTACTTCATGAACGGGCCTCATGTACGAGGGGAGTACTGCAAGTCTTTCAACCCCCAAACCTCAACCTCAGTTGATCGTAGTATGTAGGTATATCTTTTAAAAATAATTAATTCACTACTCGAACTCATTGAAATTATGATGTTACACTTTACTAAATAATAGTTTTAATGAAATGATAGCTTCAAGATCCATCTAACCATGAACCTCCACCTCCATTTGATAAACAGAGAATGTTGTTTAGCTTAGTAAGTTCAATATTTACTCACACACCCTACGGAGTTCATATAGTTTGCTGTAGATCTTAGCTGTAAATCGTGGAGTTGAACGACCTTAACGGATTGATTAAACATCAATCGCTGGACAATGAGAGGATTAGTAAAGGCCAGTAAAACGGTTGGTTAACCTTCAATCAATGTGTAAATCAGAGCATCGTTGATCAAAGCACTAGGTACCTCTTCATTAACCATTAACTGGTAAATTCCACCTTTCTAACTCGAACCCCTCAAATTCAGCAGGCCTGTAGCAAGTTACTAAGCCTCCACCAATTGTATCCTTCAAATCAGTACTGTTGAAGTGCTCCTATTCCGGATTTCTCCATTAATCTCCTGTTCGTTTCAAAGCTAGTTAATCTTCTCGTCACCTTTATAGTAAATGGGAGGTTGGTTGAAAGTGTATTCAACATTCTGAAATTGGCAGCTGACCGAAACATTTCCATTTATACTTGAAATTGAGTGGGCTGTTGAGGTTGAATAGCAGGCTTCTCTTCTGTCGTCTTTTGTATAGTGAAACTCTCCACAAAACCTCATTGGCAATCATTCCCAACGAGAAATCACTGCAGAGTTACTTTTATCATAATAGATTCCTATGTGAAAATCTTTGGCAATTTCCATTCTAAACATTGTGGCACCATTCCAATAGTTTTCTTGTGCAGTTCGCTGGAAGCATAAATCAGCTTTTCATCATATTTTCTAAATTGTATTAAATATCTTGTGTATGAGGTATTTGGACAGTCTCGCAAATATTTACGTGATAAACGACGAAAAAAAAAACGCATGGACTTTGAGGGTCCGTATGTTGGTGATCTAAGGGCTTCAGAGATCCTTGACTTACTGACATTAGCATTTTTTCAAAGAAAGTATAGAAACAATTTAATAGTACCACCTAGTACAGAACGATTTACACTAAAAACAAAATCAGTGAATATATGACAGGCGAATATTGTGGCACGACTTCTAATACTCGTGATTTGTGTTTCAGGTTGGGACCATAAACTTCAACTTACAATGATTTACTTGGTATGTACAAAAGTTTTACTTACAGGCAAGTAACACTAAATATATGTCAACTTGAAAAAGTTGTTCTCATTACTTGCTAAGGTACAACTAAATATTATTTGAGAAATAATTTTTTTTTTTATTACAAATAATTGTGAAGGTGGCGCTTTAATATGTTCCCGATAAATAGAAAAATTAGCTTTAAAATAGTCATCTACTTGAATTTAAGCTTACAATAAACTGGATGTCTACGAGGGGAAAAAAATTGGAAGATCCTCAATTCGTTTGGTGGGTTTGTGTAAGAGATTTGAAGACGCATAATTTATACAAATTACATTACCAAGTCTGATAACTCGAGGAATAAAACAAAAGGGCAATCCTTGGCTTGTGGGCTAGCTGAACCGTTTTTCTCAAGATAAAAATAATGAGAATTCTAGACGTAGACGTTTAAATTTAGGGTTCATAAATCTGTTTAATTAATTGGGTAGGATAACGTGATTGAGGTTTTGTCAAGTAACTAAGAATTTCAGAAACGATTAGAATTTACCTTTGTAAGTATTTCACAAAGAAAATATATTTTAACTACTCGTACTAACGTCTTTTGATTTACTGTTAGAGACGCAGGCTAAAATGAACTAATTTATATCATGAAATGAAAATAAACGGCAGTACTACGCTTTCCCTTCTAGGTATTTCTGAATTTGAGCGGAATTGGACGAGTCGGTCAAGTTTAAAATTGCGGGTTTTATGTTCGCGAGCGGGTAGTGCATATTTCTCATTTATGAAAGTAATCAGAGTGTCATCAGAGGGTCATCTTGGAACAACAGTTGTACATCATAGAAATTTTGGCAAAAATTCGCTCTAATTTTCAAGATAATTGAAATTTAAAATAATAAAAAAAGTCGCATAACACATCCTTTAGGGAATTATATGGTGGCATTGAAGCCAGGAGTGGATTGACAAAACAAAATTATGTGGGCTTCACTAGAGTCGAAAACACTCTAATTGCGCTTTTCCCACAAGTTCATTTTAGGAGATATAACAATGTTCTTCCCAGCTTGCGACGTTTGAATGAACATATCAACTAACCAACGAGAATTTCAGTATAAAATAATACAACTGAACAATAAATAAAGAAAGCAACATGCAGGGGAGTAACGTACACCCCCTCAAACCCCGCGATGCGGGAGGGCCCGAGCTACAAGGGGGCCCGGGAACGGGCCCGCTCTTGCAAAATTCATTTTTTATTTATTTTTTATTTATTTAAAGAATAAAGCGGAACTAACGATACACAGAAAAATTCCATTATGTAACATCAAGTTTATAAACATCAACGGTAATGTAGGTTCATTGATCAATCATCTTTTGGTTTTATTTAAAACCAGGTGAGGAAGAGTGTAAAGTAGCTAAGGTGTCAGAGTTGCGAAGGTGCGTACTACGCAGGTGGGCCTACCTGGGGCAGTACTGACTCACATGACTTTTGAGAAATAGTGTAACTTTTGAGATTTTGAGGTTAGATTGCGGGAGTTTAATGTTTTTCATCATGTTGTGGATTCGAATCGTTATAATATAAATTTTATACCATATTGAGACTTAAAAATGACTGGAGGAACTGATGTGTCTCTGGGAAAAAGTTGATTTTTATAACACACGGTCATCCAAAAGTTTGCTACGTAGACTAGAAGTCTCGAGTTCGTAAAGGTAGGTTAAATTGTTATATTATATCATGTATTTTTAGTTAGGTTATCGTAGCGTATTATACGATGACCGTTGAAAAAGTGCACGCTTCGCAAAAAATAAATAAATAAATAAAAACATTATGGGGAGGGGCCCCGAAAATATTTTGCGGGGGGGCCCCGCTGAAAAACGTTACGCCACTGGCAACATGTATACAGAAATTAACACATAATTACGAAAATCCACATTAATACATGGACTATGCTATTGCTATCAAAGGTTTGACCAAGAATAAGAAGAAGGATTTAATACATACTGTAATTCAATCAAATTAGATGGCTATGAGTATAGTGAAACTATGTAGTGCCTTCTATAGGAAGAACTTCTACACAAATATCATAATTATGATATTATCATATGGAGTGAATCCAAAAACGTCTGCCAAGTGGGTGTGGCATAGCTTCCTCGTATCCATTATGACTGTATAGATCATTGAAAATTATTATTGACTAAAGAACTTCGTTCAATTAGGCGAAGTAAATATTGAATTAGGGTGAATTTATTGTTATGCAGGAGCATAACTTAAGAAAATAAAGGTAGGCATGTTCAACTATTGAAAAAAACTATACCTAATAATAAAAATTGACGTTGTCGCTGAATGGATAGATGACCGAAGTGATAAATAATTATTATGACATTTCTAAAATCCCTGAAAATTTCATCGAAATTGGTCAAGAACTCCCGGAGTTATGTGCGTAACAAGGATTTCACGTTTGCGCATGCGCAGAGGCTTCTATTGATCCGGGGGTCATGAAACCTATAGGGAACCATCTACACCCCAACCCGCACAATCCCAGAAAATTTCATCAAAATCGGACTATAACTTCGTGTACTTTTGCCAGTAACAAGGATAAATCCTTATTTTGCTGACAGACACACACACAGACAGACACGGAACCAAAATTGTTCAGAAAGGTCTAAAACGCAAAATGCGAGTTTTTTGATTTTGGAGACAAAAAAATTTTCACATTCCAAAAGTGAAAGCAATGCTTCTGCTACCTTGGTAGACTCGGAAGCAATATTTCTCCTATAACTAGGTTGTAAACATACATAGTTACAAGTTTTTTTTTTTCATTATTTTGTTTATCTTATTTACAAGATTTTAATACAACGTAGTAGATGGGTTAATAAACTACGAGAAGACGACTACACGTTACCAAACAGAGTTCAAAATAAACAGATGATATAAAATTCTGGTAAGGCGAGCCGTGAAAGAGATCTGAGGCAACAAGGATATTTTCCACCCGGAGGCAAAGTGAAGACATCTTCTCGTTTCCTCGGCATATTGTGCCGGACCGTTCTGCCCCATCCACCGTCTGTTCCATTCAAAACTTGAACCTTTCGCCCTTGCGAGACACCCTTTCCCACCACCAAAGTCCACCCACTCTACCGATATTTTATTATACCGCTTTTGAATTATGAAAGGGGCTTTCCCCGATTTCCCTCATAATAAATCAACCCCTGCAGTAAACATTTCATGTGAAATATGATCTGTTATTTTTATTCACAGGTTTTTTTAAAGGAATGACAGGTGGGGTAAAGTTTATTAGTATTTATGAGCGTTTATTACAGCGTGTGAGCTTCTGCTACGCATTTATACTGTAAAATGCATAACATACTACCTATATTAATCATAACCAAAGCAATTATTGCGAAAAACTAGGAGAGGGGAGATCAAAGTTCCCCAACATCTCGCTCATATGTTTACTACTTTTCGCTTCCATACCACAGAAGTTGGAAAATCTTTGCTGTTGTGCAAAACTCCGAAAAAATTGATACCCTCCAAAATCCATTTTGCATTTCCAATTTTCGTTCTTCGACGTCAGTGTTTCTACGGTAAATCCTTGTCACCCTCAAAACTATAACAAGTTTCAGTCCGAATTTCATGAAATTTTCAGGGGTTGGGCAGGTTCACGTTTAGATGGACTCCCAAGAATTTCATTCCTCCCGGATCAATAAAAGCTAGTCCACACGGTGTTAACCTAAACCTTCCACAGGCTAGAAATAAATTTTACAACTCATTCCTGACCAAAAGTGCCTCCTACAAACTTATTTTTATAGGCTTCGTTTTATTTCTGAAAATCAATATTTATCAGGCTGTTTGAGTCAATCTTGAAGTATGCGATTGTAATTTGGGGGAGCACTTTTAAGATTCTAAAAATGGCGTTAAGGGTGTCGTTCAATAAGCCCAGGCGCCATCCCAGTGACACATTATTTCATGATTTGAATTTTTTAACTGTCCACCAATTTTATACATCAAATATGCGGAAACTAATCCGTAAACACAAAAATATATATTTTGCTGATGTGAGACAGGAGCAATCAAAATCATACAGACTCGAATTGCCGAGAGTAAAAAATACATTTGCTCAAATGACTACAAAATACCGAGGCATGCAAATAGTCCATAAAGATTTTAAAATAATTAGAAATCTAATGAAGATAAACAGTGAACAGCTATTCAAAAAAGAAACTTGTAAACTAATAAGAGATAACCCATATGAGTTCTTTATAAACTAAAACTAATGATTACATAAAATTGGCAGCTATATAAATGGGGTATACACTAAGCACAAAATTCCATGGAAGTGGAATCTAAATTTTAATAATTAACGTGGTGTGAATATATTATGATAGGTACTTTATAGAAATTAGAAGTAAGAACCAACTCCGGGCTGGGCTACAGTGTTACACTATCCAGCTCGATCATCGGTTGTTATTAAATTGAAGAATGTAACATGCAAAATGGTGTAAATAAACTATTTATCTACCTATTTAAATTTTAAGATTTTGTTCATGTTTTTTATTCGTAAAAAAGTTCATTCTCGTTAAAAACGTCGATTTAAGAACCAATTTCAGTACACTGTTGAAAAGGTGGGATTCTGGCTCATGTTTTAGGCCTTGAGGCTAAATTCTAAGAGTATAATTTTACAAAGACCTACAGTGTATGACAAAGATGGTCTTTCTGAAAAATTCACAGGAGTAAGTAAATTCCGATTCATTTTTCACCAATTAAACCAACCTAGAATATTTTTCATTAATTAATTCCATTTTTATTCATTTATTTTATTTATTTATTTATTTTATTTTTTTTTTTCATTTTTTCAAACACTAGCGAGATAGAAAATTCAAGGCTCTTTATTTGGTATAATCAAAATTGAATTTTCTTAAGTACATAAGTTTAAGAATTAGGGGAAAACACGAAAAAATCTCAAAATTGAAATAATGGAATAAAATGTGAAGGACTTTTTGTCAGAAATGAGTTAGAGAATCCATCCCTAGCCCGTGGCAAGTACCTCAGGTTAACACATTGTATATTCATTTCGTTCGAACTCGAGGGAGGGGGGGGGGGTAGTTTGGTATATGTTCACGAATTGCACCCTTTTAGAAGAGTACCTAATCACTTTTCAACATGCACATGGTTAAAGTTTGATGCTAACTGATCACATACACCTAGTAGTATACTTTTAACACACAATACAACACAAGTAATACAAATTATTTTGACTCGTACCTAATTTGTAATTTAATTCTATACGGCCTTGTTACAATAAGAGTTGAAGCTATATATCCATACAACTTGGCAGGCCCTTTAGTTTCTGAGAGGCTTCAGAAGGCACGCAGCGGACGACTTTTTTCGATTTTTAGAATTGTAATATCTTGAAATCTAAACTTTTTTTTTAGTCGATTATTAAAAGATTCATTATTGAAAATGATAAAGAAAGCTTAGATATAATCGAAGGCAAAGGGCTATACACGTGGCAAAGTTCGATTAAAGGTGTTGACGCTCGTAGGTCAACAACCCTCTCAAGTAGCTTCCAATAATCGGGGTGGAGAAATGGCCGCGAAACGTCATCAATCAGTCTTTAGCCACCTGATGATAAAAGGGAAAACCGAGAAACAATGCGAGAACTGCCAGGAGGATACGAACACCGGATCGACAAACAGTTGATGCCTTCACCCCCATCAGATCCACGACAGGGCCATTATACGGTTTTACAGATAGAGGGTTTCTTCCGGCACTATTCCTCTCATGTACGAACGTTCTCCACCTTGCTTCAACCATTCATTACGTCCTATTTAGATGGATGACTAATGTGTTTTGCCTCCTTTTCTCATTAATCGTGAGAAACCTGCAGGAGAAGTAAACAACGTTCCGGTATGTGTGTGAAGCTTTGGAAGTTATGTTGGAATCCTGGGGATAGAAGGAAAAGCTCGAGTCATGTCTCAACCTCAAGCTCAGTATGTACAGTTTATATTTTGATACGGTTCCTTCGCCCTTGTTAATACCATCAGTTCATTCATCATCGGTATTATACCAATTCTTTCTCATGTATATAAACAAGTGGTGCACAGGAAGTTCCCACTTATCAAATCACCTAGTAGTTTGTAAAGTTATAACCCGGTACCGGGATTTCAAAGAGAAAGAGAATAGTTGATAGAAAGAACTTTTAAAGCAGTTTTATTGGAGGCTAATGAACAACTGTGCTTATTAAGTGTTAGAACCAGAGCAGATATGTGCGAGTGAGGGGGGGAGGGGGGCTCGTGAAGGTGAGCCAACTGAATAATGCAAAAGAATGTCGGATAAAACCAAAAACAGTTTATACCAAATAGCTGGTCTGTAAAGTGAGTTCCATGTCCACATTGTTATGATATAATTTTAGATTATTATTTTCCAGTATCTAATGAATCGGTGAAGCACAATTTTAACATCTCTTATTTAACACAATACTGAACCATTTTCTGGTGCTGTCTTTCTCTTAATATCAACAAATCCTTGCTACATGGAACAATTCACGAAGTGACAGTCCAATTACGATGAAGTTTTCAAAAAATGTGAGGGATGGGAGCTACAATGTTCGATATGAATGAATGAATCAATAACGAAGAGTGTACAGCCTTTTGATTCAAGAGGGATTAATTTAATTATGGTTTCTTATTATTTCGGTTCCTACCTACTGCGCCATCTGTTACAGCCCCAAAAATATTGATACCTCTGACTGTTTTTCCTACTACTACGTAACAATTTTTTCTTTAGTTCAAAACTGTTGCGGATTGAGCTATGAGGCCGACTTAATCAAATATCTTCGACTGTAGGTTATACTCCTTGAACATAACATATTTCTATTTGCACTAAGATTAAAAAGTACAAGTACTTTTACTTAGAACCTCAATTACAAGTACTTGTTTCTGTACTTTCGATATTTCTAGTATTGGCACTGCAATTCGTACTAGTAAATAAATTTTTCTCAACTTTGGTTACAGATCATAATCGTAGACGGGAAGTTTCACATTTACTCATCCATTATTATGGGTAAACAAATTTCAAAGTCCATAGTTTCCAATCATAGTCTTCAATGTCGAGGGACTATTACAAGTTACTGACATCATCGTATCCACGCTGCTGATTTTCCTTACTCTGTGATCTCGTACAATCTCGTAAGGCACCAACTACTAATAAGAAAATGGTAATCAAAATATCAAGAACATTTTCTCCTAAAATATTCATTATCTTACATCGTCATCATCTATTCAACCTGAACACAGTATGCAAATTCAGGGTAGCTCTCTCTTGCTATACTTTTATTCACGTACTTAGTGAAGAAAAAATTAATGCGATAAAGAAAACCTTGAGCGTTAGCACCTTTTTTGCTCTCCCAAATTAAACGTGAAAAGGCAAGGGTGAAGAACCTTGGAGGGTCTAAAAAAATTGGTAAAGCGAAGTTAATGTCTAGTAATATCAGAAGGGAACCCTCAGAATGAGCCCCTTAACTGCAGACCCGTTGGGGTAGGCTTTCTCCATCTTATGCGATCTTTTATCAGAAGCCACGGACTTTTGCTGACTACTTTAAAGGAATCCATTCCGTTTTATGCATCATTAAATAACTCGCTGGTGGTTTGAGGTAGCGGTGGTAAAGGAAGGAAAGTCGGTGGAGATTTCATTTGTTCTATTGTTTTGGCCCCTGAGGCGGTTTTTCTATGGGGGTGTGGGGCTTCCGCAATGTTGAGCCGAAGCTCGAGGATATACCCAAAGCTTTTGTCCTGCTTAATGTTGTGAACGCTAGGTTATGGTGATAGCTTGTGGTCTTTCTAGGTCCTTCCCTTACCCTTTCAGTCTGAGTTTTCTTTGAAAAGTCGAGGAAACTCGAGAGAGAAAAACTCTATTATCTAGGATTTACTTCCTTGGAACATTAACTTCTAACCGCAAAGGCAATAAAGGTTTGCAGAGTCGTTTTTACAGTTGATTAAATTGGAGGTACTAACGACCACAAACGGCATAATAGCATTTAGAAACGTAATCTCGAACTACTACAATTTGCTTATATTTTGTCTAATTTGATTTCAATGTGACTTCCCAAATATATGCCGCCTTTGCATAACTACATTGGCAATTAGTCTCAATATCTACATCACCACGTTTAATCTAACTCAAGATGACTCGATTGTACTTCATTAAGGAATTATTGATTTGGAATTCTACTAGTGTTGTTCAATACAGGAATATACTCACTACATTAGTGGATGTTACAGTTGTTCAGTGTTTCTTATAAACAAAGTTGGGTGAAATACTGGATTTAACTTTTTGTTCGAGATTTTTCGACATTGTCATCTTTCTTCCCAGTTCATTAATTTCATAACAAATAAATACTTGTGGTTCATTCCTTTCAATAAGTATTGGAACTTGTGTCAGGATTCAAACCTTGCATCCGGTAATTTTGCAAACTAGTGTGTAATCTTGGTAATTTCTTTCTATCAAACCTGAGGCTGAAGTATTGAAAAAGGCTGCAAAATTTTATAATTAGGTGAACTAGTTTCAAAGGAAAGCACAGAATGTTTTGAAACGTTAACTAATAAATTTTGAGAGGAGTGAGTTCTTATTTATTTACTCTGGATTAGAGAGATTCAAAATATATATTTTATTGCTTGTATCAAGTTTTTCTTGTGCCATTGATATATTTTTTCAATGAATCCAACGAGTCTACCCGGATTGTTTTACTTTATCTTAAGGTTTTATTTTGCTACCGTTGCCGTTAAAAAAGGAACGCCAAAATACAAGTACGAGTAAATAGAGTGCAAATTCATTATAAACTAAGACGATCGAACCAGCTGGAAATTTTAATGTTATTTCCTTTCAATAAAATTATTCCTATCATAATTTTCCATAGAAAATGATAGAGAATGATTTTATTTATACCCATTTATGAACTAATGTATGACTGTAGGTAGATGCGTATTCCGTTTATGAATACTTTTGCCAAGTGCAGACAAAGAAATAAATATGAAAAGACATCAGATTTGCTTCGGGGGACTGATTCGAGTCATTGAAGTGAAATATATTGCAATCTGGAACAGCGTTCGTCTGAGAAGTACAACTTGGAACTCATAGAGCTATCATTTTGAAGGAGGAAATATTGTTTCACTCAGTGGTTAGGTTATATTGACATCCAATCTCACGCAAATAAACTACTGAAACACAAACCACAAATCAAAAACCATTAAGGCAGCACCCGATAAATGATACAATACGGATCTGCAACTGTAGTGTATGCGTATTGGCGAATACATTCGCCACTCCAATGATTTAGTTCTTCTGTATTAAACATGGACTGTTACAACACCATATTTTCACACACGACGGCTACATTTCTAGGGACATAATTCAGAGAACAATTAATACTAGATGTCACTCTCAAAACTCATTGTTGTAAACATTTTCCCTAATTGAATTCCATGACAAGGAGCGAATCTCCGGGGGATCCTATTCCCCTCATTCAACTGAAAACTATTAAAATGTACCATTAAAAAACTGCTGTACCCATTTGAAGTTAATAGAAAGTGTTGCCAATGTTTCACGAGTACCGCTGTCTAAGATTTGAATTTTTTATAATGTTGGTACTTATGTAGTTTGGAAAAAAAAAACGAAGGAACGTGTTTCTTTGTAGATATATACTTTTTGGAAATCTACCTTCAACCGTCAACTGCCGAATTTTTAGATCCTTTGAATGGTTCATTACTGGACGTAATAAACTAAAAGAAAACGGCTGTTCCTCATAAACCTTGCAATGACCTACAACAACTTCAACATATACCGCCTAAAAGCTCTCAGAAGAATAATTTTGAAATGACAAAAACCGCCTCTTAAAGTTGTAAAGCAGAAGAAGATTTGTGGCTTTCCTTGATAAGCGTCATGCCATACTTCCTCGGACATTTCCATAAAACTGAATGAGTTTTCCGAAAAGGCCAACGTCCCTAAACTTTCCTTTAATAAAAGCATCGGTCTTGTAAAAAAAAGAAAAGCCTACCCCAACGGGTCGACAGTTAAGGGATCTTTCAGTGATTCTCTTTTTCATATCACGACGTTTCCTTTATTACATTACTCTTCTTTGTGGTTCCCCTCTAAGCGGTCGGGCCTTTATCCTGGTTTTTGTTTGTTGCGAGAAGACATCGCGGAGTCTCCGGAAGAAAACATGACGGGGTTCCCTTTTTTTGCGTTGTGGAAGTCACATTAATCATAATGCGGACAATCATTACACGAATGTCACAAATCGTAATTGAAATATTGTAAGTATGTTCTAGTAGTTAGTTCTTCCCCGTTCTTCGAAATAGGTGGAACTTCACTGTTATGAAGGAAAAACAAAACGCTGCAAATTCTTTCACTGGGGTTTATTATTCAATTGGCTTGCGTTCATGATTTGAATTACTACTAAGCTTTGGAGTGTGCGTGTTTCACAGTTGATAGAGAGCGATTATTGAATTTCAGGAGATACGCATAGAGCACGTAAATCTGTTCTCAACCAAAAAACCTGTTTGGATTGTTCAGTTGATCATATTTGAGTGCCTCCCGAAATTCAATAATCGCTCTATCACCTGTGAAACACGCACACTCCAAATCTTAGTAGAAATTCAAACCATGAACGCAAGCTAATTGAATAATAAACCCCAGAGAAAGAATTTGCAGCGTTTTTCACAGGTGATAGAGCAATTATTGAATTTCAGTAGGCACACAAATATGATCAACTGATCAATCCAAATAGGTATTTTGGTTAACAACCGATTTACGTACTATAATAATAATAAACCCCAGTAATAATATTGAATAATATTTACCTATATATTATCAGTGTTTCATGCATATCAGAATGCTTCAACCCGTGTATCGGCTATAAAGTACAAGTATCCACATCGGCTATGACTCCAGTATCCACATTCACTACAACTCGACGCTATCGGCATCACTAGGTTACAAACAAACAATAATAAACCAAAAAACGCAAATGTTGTCCCCATAAATCGGGCCATACATCGGGAATGGTTTGACCTACGGACGTGGGGAAGGGCTCATTCGATTCCTCATGGTATGTTCTTCAAATAGGTAAATATTTAGGCTGATTCGACTTGTTTTGAGGTTTTTAGGGATTTTACAAAACTTTGACAGCCCTTAAAGGGCACTTTAAATTAAGTGAGAGAGCTGGCTCAAGAATTGGGACGTCGTCGGACCAAGATGGATTTTTCCTGAAAATTTCAGATTTTTTACTCCAGCCGTTTGGGAGATATCGTGCGAACGGCGGACGGACGGAAAATTTTTTATTGCAGATTCGGATTCTACACCCTTTGAAACGTAAACCATGAAATTTTCAGGGGGGTTAGAATTTTTTTCCAGAGCGATTACAATGGTTTATTATTGAATAATAAACCAAAATTCACCAAATCATAGGTGTACATATGTCTCTGAGTGTGTGAACATTATGAAGACCTGATGGGATTAGCTAAGTAATCACGATAGAAATGGCATGTGAAAAACGATATCTGAGCTAAAAGAAGTGACACTTACTTACATCAAAGCCATGACCACGACCTTGAATTAGCGCGGGGTGTGGTGCAAAAAAAGTGCAACTGTTAGCATCTCGGCAGGAGTCCTTCGGAGTATTACAACCCGTATCCTTTGGGGCTCTATCATTAAGTCGTGCTACTTTTATAGGGTCTTTCCTTTCATCCCTACCTACCTTGTTCAGCCTCGTAGGGTTGGCACTGGCTGAGCCAGCTCGTTCTCCCCATTTTGTAATTAATTTGTTAAGAGTGTGCCACGACCGCTTTTCAGGAAAGTTAGAAAAAACCGTTTCCTTGTGTTTGACACAAAATCCTTGAAACAAGCGGAATCTAAGCTAAAATGGGAGACATTTATCGCCTATATCGCTCTCTTTCCGGGTGCCATGCCGCACAACTCGTTGTGGAGACCTCCTCCAAGTTCCCCTCCTGTGTACAAACTACATGTGCAACTTCCCCACTCCCTGAACAATGAGGTTGGCAAATATATACTTCCGGGATATTGATATCTTTAATATTTCTCGAGCTAAATTAATTAAGGACGTAATGAACATTATCAGTGGAGAGTTATGATTTCATTGACCTATGAATGACTGTACGAGCGAATACCCTTATATTTTTGTTATAATTATGTAATTCGGCATTGCCCGTGTATTAAAATAAAATAAAATAAAATATCGTAGCTGCGATCGAGTCTTGGCGATGGGTATTAAGAAGAAAAGATATCACGGAGTTACTCAAGTAGGGGATCTCGGCAGAAATCATTTCTCCGGAGTAAGAACGGTACTTTCCCGTGACCCTTCTCCGGAAAAGTGAGGAAATGAATCCAATTATTAGTTTTACCGTATTGAATCGTATTGACGATGTAAATAGGATCAAAAGGTTAATTTACAGACAATGACGGTGTGTTAAAATAAATCTGCTCCATCCGTAGGAAGAAACGGTTGAATACAGTTCTCGAGTCTACAATTTCCGCTATAAAGCTTCACGAGAAAAAATAAAGACGAGAGAGGATTTGGGAAGACGAGCTTAGAGTGGAAAGACCTCTCGACCTTGAACGTTAGGAATCCGTATTGCTGAATAAAATATGAAGGGAGATCTGGGATTTAATATCCTTGTGCCATCACAGTAATTGAATGAAACGCAAATATTTGCCCGAGTTCTGTAATACCGTTTGTAAAAGGAAATTAATAAACAGAAATTGAAAAACCCGAAGAAAACATTCCACACTATTTTCCCAACAAACAGTGGAACATTTAACGTTAGTATCCTCCATACATATGGTTCTCATACAATCAAGTCTTGTAACACACAAGGGTTTGTGAAAAATGGGTACACGTCAAAATAAATTAAACCTTGTTTTAAACATGTGTACACACTAACAAAACTCACAAGTTTCATGACTTCTGGGTAAACATAACTTGATTGAAACGTTTTCGTTTAACTTTTGGCTCGTTCCTTCAGACCTTAGCAAGAAATGTAGGTTTCCCTACCTAACCCTAACCATATTATGTGGTTATCAGTCAGTATAAACACGAGAATAAGTTTCCATGATTAATCCTAAATACTGCGCCCATGAATCTGTTGAGTACTTGAAAGTCGATCCTAATTTTGATGACATGTTTTGAGGATTTAGTTTCCAGTGTGCAGCCCCGCAGGTTTCTTTTGGAGTCACAATGAAGACCTTTTCCCAAAATTTAAAAAAAGCTCTGTAAAACCTATCAACTGTTTGAATACCAGGTAAATTTTCTCTTCACAATTAAAAGTGATTTCAGAGCAGTGATCTTTACCGACTCAAAAGCTGCATGCCAGAGTCGCCAAAGAATCCATCTTGGCGCAACCAATAACTAACTGGTGTACAAAATCGCAGCTAACATCCTGGAGTGTCCCTATAAAATCATAACCATTCAGTCGATTCAAGGGCACAGTAATGTCATGGGAAATGATGTGGATGGCTGTGCGGCTAAGTACGGAGCAACACTAACAGAAGATGAGCCAACGCCCGTTCCCCTTATCCATTATCTGATTCAACCACACATCAAACGCAAACCTTGGTTTTCCGGACTTCGCTTCAACCACCAGGATAGTGTCCAAATCTTAAGGTTTAGAACCAACCATGGAAACATAAACCGACGTTTATGCTTATTGGGAGGGGTAGATTCACTCAATTGCGATCATTGCGAAGTTGAAGAGGATATGATCCATAAAATGATGAATTGTTCATTCTATGAAGAGGAAAGAGAAGAATGGGGACAAAGTCTCGAAGATCAGAACTTATAAAAGAGGCAAGTGCTGGTCACTTGAAAGACCTGTTTCACTTTGTGAAACGAGCCGGGATTAGAATGTTCGATAAAATTTGAGACTGTACAAAATGTGAAATTGATAAATTTTGGATTTCATCAAGTATATGTAAAGATGTAAGAATCATTAACATGGAATTGTGCAATTGGACCAGTTATATGTTAGATTTAAAACTTGGTTCAAGAGTCAATAAGCTCCAAATTTTAACGCCAATTTTGATCAAATTTGAAGAGGTAGAGTGAGCTTGCTACTAAGAAGACATCTGTCATAGCTGCCTGTCAAGGCAGGGAGTTCTTAATGTGTGAAATATTTTAGGTTAAATGATGAATTGGGTACGTTCAGTCTAATTTCTATGATATGTCTTCCAATCTAAGGCTTCCAACCTTGGAAGGCGTTTCTACTATTAGGTTTCGGTAAAATTTCAAGTATGGCGCTCACAAGTGATAAAACATGGGAGAACGAGGTTGCCACAAAGTTCCAAAAACAGTACGGGTCACCCTATTTCATACAACTCAGGTAAGGACGTTTCTAACTGGGATTAAACAAGAAATGTTTCATACACGAGAGTTCAGCAGTAAATCATAATATGAAAGATCAACACCGGCTATCCCACTCTTTCGAGCTTTAGTCCTAATTAAAGGGATAGATCGGTCCCAAGGTAAAAACCCTTGTCAGGTACCGTAAAACATTATTTTTAATTATTACGAATGCAGTGGGGAGAGCCCAGGTAACTCGATTCCCCTCAGAACTTTCGTTTTATTAAGTAAATGTTTTCCGTGTTTAATTAACTCTAAGTGATACTTCCGTGTTATAATTACCGCGGCGGGACCAGCGAACAAACAAAATGAACGCGACACGGAATGTTTTTTTCGGCCCCTTACAATTCACGGAACAATTTGTCAGGGCTTGAACCATCAGTTGTATTATCACTTGGAGAATTAAGACGAGTTTTATGCTCATAAGGCTACGAGTTTGTTTGAATTAGGCACCAGATCTTCTGTCTGTTCTCAGAAAATGCTTCAACTTCTCAGTTGAACGTTCATTTTGAAAATGTTTACTACTGTTTAGAACGCCCCTACGGACAGAGAATGGCCAGTTGAACCGCATAGCTCGAAATTAATTTCAAGACCCCACAAAACTGAATCCACGAAAAACGGTAGGTAGGTGATACATCTGTAAGTGAAAAATTATGAAATTTTCGTTTTCATCCATAACCCCTGAGGACAGTGGTGTGGCGTACGGAAAACTATGGCAGGGCAAGAATTTAAAGCGAAAAAAACTTGTTTTAGAGTTAAATTTTGATCAGATTCACCAAGCCTCAGTATTCCAGCGAACCAAGTAGTTTTTACTTGTAGAACTCAGAAATTAGGATCTACTGAATAGTACATCCGCATTGCACGTGCGGAAACTCTTGGAAAGCATTGAGTATTCTGAGTCAGGGGAGAGACAACTGTTCGCGGTGGATTTGTCACTTTGATTCAAGTTGTCTTATCTTAAGCCGGCCACACACGTGCAGGTTTACCTGCAGGCGTACCTGAACAGGTGTACCTGTACAGGTAAACCGGAGCTTATGTGGGGTTGACCTGACGCCTGCACAGGTATCAGTTCAGTTTTCATCGTAGGCACGTTGGATCGCCTTCGTTTAAAGTATTCTCTCCTCTTTTTCTATTTGTGTTCTTTTAAAATTATTCAAAAGTCTCTGGGATGATTTGTACAAGAGCTTGTGGTGATATTACTGTTGAGTATTTGAAGCATTCGTACGACCTTCCGTTCGCAAAGAATCTCAGAGTAGCTGCTAGTCCCTCATGTGATGAAATGGCATTTCTCATGACTGTATCTTCTTTTATTATTATGAAGGGCACCAGGGATAGTAACCTTTCGTATACTGATTCACTCATTCTCAAATAACTGGCGTTGCTTTTTACTTCCCTCTTTATTCAATATTAATAATAGTCCGATGAATGAATCATCATCAGATGGCATTATGGAGCAAGCTGAGACCTGTCCGGTAAAGTGGATCGTGTGACCGAGTGACGTTTTGTCAGGTTTGCCTGTACAGGTACGCCTGCCGGCAAACCTGCTCGTGTGTGGCCGGCTTTATGAATTTTGATGTTTACGTTGCGCATTATTTTTACACTGCATGTTTTTTTGTTTACTTAAGCTGCTTCTCTAACTATTTACTTCGATGTTTTCCTGTTGAACTGAAATCTATTCGTTGAGAAACTCTCCAAGTTGGGAAGTTATTTTCGAAGTTCGCATCGTTGATGGTGCTCAATAGGCGATAGTGTTAAGATTCAGACACACGTATATGGGCGCATACTTAGAATTTTGGAATGGCGTATTTCTTTTGGTTATTTGCAAAACCTTACATTGATTCTTTTGTATCCATGATTTCGTGATGGAATTGGCTTTTCTTTTCAAAAAATATTTCTATAAAATTTGATTTAACTGATTGTTCCAATTATTTAAGAACACCCCTACTCATTCTAAACAAAAACGTTAAATTTGTCAAAGTAAAGCGTTCATTTAATTTAAGTTTGTCCCAAACATTGTGCACTTCACGAACGAGGTCACAGCAAAAGTTAGTAATCCATTTTCATTTCACTCGACTGAACGTGTCCACGGAAATCGATCTACCGCCCCTCTCGGGTTTAATTTCATGAGATCGCGCTCGAATAAAACCAGGAAAATTGCTCTCCGACATTACCACCACGCTAATTCAAATCTTAAAATGGAAAACAGATTAGAGTAATCCTACGCTTAAGTGTGTTATATCTTTGGTACTTAAAACGAACGTTCGGACGATATTTTTCTGTCATAGCGTAAACGCATTTGGAGCATTTTGCAGTGTAAAGCTCACGCGAAGGTTGCAACAAAATGGAAATGTGGAGATATCAACCCGTTTTCGATCCAGTTTTCATCTTGTGGCTTTTATATTGTCGCGTCCTAATCCGTGTCGGGGGTCCGTGAGGGGAGGAAGGTTGAAAAATTGGGTTTTACTTCGGGGGTTCATTAATCACCCTGGAGTTTTTATCAGTTCCCGGCAAATCGCCACATGTGGGGGCGGTATATGGATAGGTCCTCCTTCCCCTCGTGCCGTAACCACCGCCAACCGTTGTGTAATATTTATGAACTCATGGCTTACTTTATCACGCGTATGTATCTATCTCCACCACTATATCTGCCCCCTTCATCCTGTTTTCCAACCCACGCTTGTTAGCTTTCCAGCTTAATAACTCGTTTAATCCAATATCACTTAGCTCTTCCTATCGGTTCTCATCGCGATCAATGAGAACATGGGGGACGCCGCACGTCGTTTTCTCATTTATTGTTCTATCGAGCGGAATTTTTCGGATGGTTGCTGAATTGATTGAAATCCCCTTAACGTATACAATTCCTTTATTGATCTCTTACGAACTGAGTTCTGTAATGTGTTACGAAGTTACCTATCTCACACATGAGCAGTATGTGTGATCATCCATACAATCAATCCTTTGAATTGATGTGTAACTACATGAATTCGGCTTCCATCGTCCCATTCACCCCATAGTAAAAAAATAACAGTAAGAAATACTCTTTAAAGGAAATAAAAACAATCATTCCTAATAAAAAGAGTTGTTCATGGCAATAGCAGTCCCTGCGATTAGTAAGTGCTATTGAATCTCATTGATTTAGAAATTAATCATATTTATTACCTAATCGTGACCTAATGATAGTGGTATTGGCTAACATAATAACGCTACAATTTAAAGCCTTAAAGGGCGAGAAAGTGCTGAGGGAATACTAAATGCGATTCTCTGGAACTGATAGTATTATTAATATACATGTTGTCAAACCGGGAAGATCTCTTTAATAATCTCATAATTTTCTCGTGATTCCATTACTCCTTCCAGTTGTCCTTGATTACTACTAAGTCCCTAGCAGATAAGTTTGTAGTAAATTCATTGTGGTAAGATTTCGGTTCTCGTAGTACATTGTCGTGGAATTAATATTAATGGATTAGATATTTATATCGAATTACATGGATTAAACTTTCGGGAGTTTCTATTTTAAAAAAAACGACCAAACCGAAAAATTGGGTGATTCTTGAAATACAAGTTTTCGTATGGAGAGTGCCCCACGAACTAGAGAAGGATTCTGTTAAGTGAAGGAGAGGATTATTATGGAAAAGTTGATTAGGGAATTATATGGATAAAAGTAGGAGTTATGTGCCCAGTGCCAGGTACTTTCCTTCATGTGGCAATGGTATACAACACTTTTTTAAAACCTATATACCATTATTAAAACCTTTTTTTTTATAAAATGCATACCAATGAAGTAAATGTTGTGGGCTATGAAGTTGTAGGTATCATGATAAATCATCAAGTAAAAAGAACAAAGCTGAGATGAACTGCTTGAGTAGAATAAGTTGGGACTTCTCCAACAAAATTCACGAACAACATGGAAAAATACACTTACCGGATCCACTCTAAAACAATTTTCCTCCTACGCGATGCAAACTTCAGGTGGTCTAGTTCATGCAAAATACCGACAGACACACATACTCGTATTTTCCATTTCGTAACCACCGGGTTTTCCTCTCAAGAATGAATAACGTCACGGTACATTTGAATATCGCAAGCTCCGTACGTGCCCGGCTAACATGACCAATGTGACAAGACTAGGCGGATGTGGGCGCGCTCGAGGAAGACACGTTGGTTATGGATAAGCGCTTCAACTAGAAACACCGTGCGTGCCATAATCAAGTTTGCTCTGGGAAAAGTTTCCATTTTCAAAAAAACTGTTGGCTTCATGCATATTTCATAATGTGACCACTTGATTCATCTACCTCTCTATATCCCTAAGGGCGTGGGTGAGAAAACCCTTGCACCGAAGGAAAAGCTTGGCTTTTCCTTCACCTATCTCGAACAGGCAAATTATTCATAACTTGTTCAGACCCATCTTCGTGCCAAAACGTTACTGCTATCTGAATTCATTGTATACAATTTAAATCATACATGATATAAATGTACGCAATAGACGCGTTGAGTGGAAAAAGTATGAAAATGTTGATCTTTGAAAAGTGATTTTCAAAAAAATTTGTGTGCCTATTTGTGTGTTTCTAAAGTTGAACAATTTCCAATAAAATTGAGGTGACGTAACGAATATTTTTTTCTTCAAATTTTCAGATGGTCTAATGCATCCAAGTTTCTTCCTTTTCTACTACGTAGTTTTGAGAAATAATTCTGCTGAAAGTAATTGAATAAGAATAACAATTTACATTTTGAAGATTTAAGATTATACGGGAAACAAATCAGTCCAACTCGGAAGTTGTAAATAGGGCAGGAAAAGAAAAAATATGAAATCTAAAAATTGCCACCAATTTCTCGATTTTGTTTATTTTATTTTTAGAAAAATGTTCATAAAATTTGAGCGATTAACTGAGCTTTTAAGATGTAGAATGGCTATTTCGTAACTAGATTTCTTAACTTGTTATTAGTGTAAGAAACGCTCTTTATGTTGGGCTAATATATCATGAACACTGTTGCACATGTCACAAAGTTGGTCTGGAAATTAAGTGGGAAGCGTGCATAATTTTATAAAGGGTTTGTTATGAAGAGGAAAATTATAGAATGAAAATTTGGGAGAAAAGGATCGGTTAAAGCTTTAGGAGATAGATATTTCTCTTTTCAGAGAAGAGCTTTCACAAAGCAAGCTCCATTATATTTTCGTGGTGGATCTGTAAGGCGGGACTGTTAATAATTCACGATATCAGTTTGAAAGAATTCATGAAAACGTAAGTTTAAACGGAGAAAGAATTCATAGTAGTGGAAATTTTGGATTTTCATTGAGAATTATCAGCGAGAAACTTCAAGAAAAAAAGAAAAACTGAAGGAGGACTGATGAGTTTCCCGGTCGCACGGCTCACGAAGGCTAGGGCAAAATAACTGAGGTTTACTATTAAGGGCGACGACCCCCGTTATTTTTCAGAAAACGAAACCCTTGGAGAAATATAAATCGGGAAAAATGTTTTTCGTCGGCGATCAAACAACAACCCCCGGACAGATAAATGTATCGAACCGCGGGTGGAAAGCCGAGGCATCAACACTCGAAACGAAATACATTCTTTACCTTTGCTCTTGGAAAGACGGTTATCAGGCAGAGCCTCTCAGAACTCAATATCTCATGCTTCTCGAAGCAACACAATCTCCTTTCGAACGCGATTTCCCATTTTCGCCTGCTATCAATAGGAGCGGGACCCTCGCGATCAATCTTCGTTGAGGAGTGTGAGGCCCGTCGTGATGCGATCCCAATAAACGGGTTTTGGTTAATGGCAGAGGACGTTACACTCGATTCAGGGGCAGATTTGTTAACTTTTGCCTCGTTTTCGGTTTCTTTTGTGAGAGCTGCTGAATCGATACGGCGAAGGTGTTGATGGATTTGAATGATTCATCGTCGAGCGGTAAGCGACTGCCGGTATGACAAATGGCGGTCTTCCGTCGCTTGGGGTCGTCCGGTTTCACCGTCAGGTTCGGAAGATGGATGTGGGAAGCTTCCTGGATTTAGCCGGGCATTCGCTAGATCAACGTCGGAAACTAGTTTATGAGTTACGGAAAAGTGCATTACGAAATTTATAGGTGAACCCCCGCAAGACATATGTGTAATGAATGGACTTCTAGTAGTATCATTACTTTAGAAGGTTTATTACGAGTAATATAATAATCCTTTGTAATAGACCAAGAAACGCTTTTTTCGCGACAAGGGATGGAATAAACTGTTGGTCCCTGAGACTACTATGATCAATTGTGAAACACATTGTTAACCTACCCTTAAATTTTGTTGCTTTACGTTCCAAAATAAGTGGAATTTAAAAAAAAATAAAAATTGAGCTTATTATTAAATATTTTCAACTTATGTATTAACCTTCATCTCGTCCTCAATCGAAGAATTCCACACTTCCTCCGTCCGAAGATTTTACGGAATAAGGCTAAAAAATCATTCATCGATTGGGGATATGTCAGTAATCTCAGCACCGGTTTCAATCAGCCCTAAGGGGTGTACTATTTAAGGGTTGAAATATTTCAAAATCTGATTTCGAAACACTTCAATTACGAGATAATTTCTCGCGGATTTTGATAGGTGATCAGTGGCGCCTCCTGCCCTGAAACCCAGGATGTGCACCGAGGCCGTAACGGACAACCACGAAGGGAACGAAGGGAGTGAATCACTCTTAGCTCCACCGCCATTTTTGTAAACTTACGTTTTATGGCACTTACTGTATTCATCGCGTATTTACAGCTACTACAGTTCAGTCACAAGGGTTGGGCACGATGAACTGATAATAGGATAAGAGTGTGTTTTGTTGAGCGGACAACTGCGTAAGCTCCTGTGTAAGCTCTAAAATATTGGGCGCTTTATTTCGGGCTCTCTCATTGGTTCATTCTTTGGACCCGGATCCAATAAACGCTGTGTTCGGCTTCCATTCGGAGCGCAGACGGGGTTTAGGCCCTGGACAGCGAACCTCTAACCGCCCTCAACAAACCCACGACTTCACAGTCCTGAGGCTGAGGGGTGAATGACTATCTTTAGTTCAGTCATCGGTGTAGAAAAGCTAACTCATGATACAGAAATAATTAACATTTGTAAAATCATGTGCAACGTTCTTATTACGTAAATATAGCAGGAACATCTTATGTAAAGATGAAGTATAAAAAACGCTGCATTAAGTGCTCTATGCATATCTCCTGAAATTCAATAATCGCTCTACCACCTGTGAAACACGCACACTCCAAAGCTTAGTAGAAATTCAAATCATGAATCATTGAATAATAAATCCCCAGTGAACGAATTTGCAGCGTTTTTTCAAGAGTGGTCATAATGGAAAAATATTCTATTTGAAAATTTTAAATTTCGTAAGACGGAGCATGCATATCAGAATGCTTCAACCCGTGTATCGGCAATAAACCCTTTAAGGAGTTCACTCCAATATCCACGTTCACTACATCACTAGGTTACTGCTATCAAAACAAAAAAACAACAAAAAAAAACGCTGTTGTTTTTGTTTTGATAGCAGTAACCTAGTGACGTAGGATACAAATGTTGGCACCATAAATCGGGCCATACGTCGGGAATGGTTTGATCTAGGGACCTGGGGAGGGGCTCATTCGATTCCTCATGGAAAGTTCTTCAAACTTAAAATTTAGGCCGCCTTGACTTTTTTTGAGGTTTTTAGGGATTGTACAAAACTTTGACAACCCTTAAAGGGCACTTTAAATTAAGTGAGAGAGTTGGCTAAAGAATTGGGGCGTTGTCAGACCAACATGGATTTTTCCTGAAAATTTCAGATTTTTTGCTCCAGCCGTTTGGGAGAAATCGTCGTATCGGAGAATCGGCGTATGACGGACGGACGGAAAACATTTTATTGCAGATTTGGATTCTACACCCTGTGAAACATAAAACCGTGAAATCTTCAGGGAGGTTATTGATTAATAAACCAAAACTGTGAGTCAAAACTTCAACATATGTTTCGTTCTTAAGTGTCAGAAAACATCAGATCGATTTTCTATTGAAATTGATTGAAAAAAAGTGGTAGTGGTCACTTTTTAGATTCAACTGGGAATTGAAAGGCCTTCAACTTTCAATTTCAAGCAACTTGTACCATACTTTGATTTCATCGATTTGTAAACATGATATGACGGAGGGTTGGAATCGAACCTTTCAATGTATTTCTGGTATTATTTATGTAATTTTTCATCATTATAATAGATAGAATGCCGGCAAAATTGAGTAAGCCTGGCCCCTTGGATAGCGTATCTTTTCATAGGTATTGAAAGTTCGAAATATTGGAAATGACCTGGGTAAATTAATTGGCCTACCACGAACAATTTTAAATTACAACGCAGTGATGTGAAATGTAGAAGGAACTAGGAGGAGAGAGATTGATCGTATAACCTTCACATTGTGTTGAATTGGAGAGAATTGGTACATCCCTTCATCAAGTAAATCTATTCGATAGTGTCACCTAAATCATGTACTCAGTTTACAGTGTGAATCAACAAGGCGAGAATAATTTAGATAATTTCTGTCGCTGCTGGGATTGAATTAATTTATAACGTGAAACAATGCACAAGCGACGAAACAGAGAAACCAGTATCAATGGTCTTAATTTGGTTTACAGTACATTGTGTTATTTGTGTAGTCAGTGGGAGCTAGGGTAACAAATCGCAACCTACCCTAATAGTGGCTCTGAACGCCATTGACGAACCGTCTTATTGAAAACGACATTATCAACCGGAGTGACGAAGTAGTGGATTTAGCTCGGCGGCATGAATAGCTCCCGACTCCCATTCAAAACTGAAGACGCCCTACAATCAATCGCTCTCATTCCTCGGAACTATTCAAAAGGGTCTCTCTCTCAGAATTCGTGCTGATGATCACCCGACTAATCTGAACCGTTGATTAGGTGCAAGCGATTTGAGTCAGACCAAGTTATTTCGTACGCTCCAACCCCCTTGGCATCGGCTTCATTTTCCCAATCACTTAGCCCCAGGTGAAAAGCTATTTCCCCTCCGCTTTCATCAAGCCAATTTTTTTCTGAAACCAGCTAAAGACTTTTCTTTTCATACTTTTTTCAAGCTGCAGAATCCAACGTAGAAGTTTTCTATTCCACAAGCGAGTTACTGTTCTTTCTTATTGAAAAAATCTGCAACATACCTTCTACCAAGTTATTGGAACCATACGAACAGCAGTTATAAGAACAAATTCTATAGATAAGGAAGAAAATAAATCTGAATATGCCAGTGATCTACAAATGGAAAAATTTGCAGGATTTTAAATGTTAACGAGGATGTACTGTATATATTTTATCGTGTCGTATTCAATCATTCTAAATATATTATTGATCAGCTGTAAGAAGTGAAATCAACGTTGCTCGATTTTTACCTTAACAGCCCTTCTGTTTCTTAGTATATACATGAACCTTTACCTGAAAGACGGTTTTGAATCAGGTAAAAATTCGATCAGGAACAAAAATGATCTAGGTATCTGCGAAATCACGCACGACCTGGACTGTCGTCTTCATTCACACTTGAATCCATATGCATAATCATCTATCTAAAATATTCATGATCACGGGTTTCGAGGCTCGATAATAATCGCCGCTTACGTGTGAGTGATTTCAAGCGGCTCAGAGCAAGACCTGAATTAGCAAACTTTTAAATGAGTTTGTGCCCCGGGGATTTGGTTATTCCTCGGATCGCTGCCGCAGAATTCGATTTCCAGAGTTTAAAGGAGAGGAAGGAAAGGGCCTGGGAAAACGTGAGGAAGCAAACAAACTAAGGGTTGAATATATTGCTATGCATAAGCCGATGAGATATCAGTCTTGGCTCGCTTTTTATTGACACAGAAAATGATTTAACCTCCAAAACCAACAGCGAGCTTTATTTTCTAAAACGAAGATGAGGATAAGGTTCTACAAATTCTTATCGCGTTTGAAATGTTCTACGCATAATTTTTAAACGTCATTTCGTTAGATGGCAACTAAAGAACGGTGGTAACATCTCGATGGCTGGCGATAATTTGGGCTATTTTAACCACTAGAATCGGTGTTTTTATAGTCAAAAGCGAAACGGAAATCGAACATGTAATTTTCATTAAAATTGAGAACGCAGCAGATTCGTAGGCCTAATGAAGAGGTACCTTTCGCTAACGTAGGTTTCCAATACAGATCAGCATCAAATGCAGATTTAAATTTATTTATTTATTTAATACACGGCCATCGACAAAAAGAAAATATACACTACATAACAATGCAGTTAGAAATAAATACAGTTCATGAGATAAATGTTGAGGGGAAAAAGAACAGATTTAATGTGTGAGAGAAAAAATAAGAGATAGTAAAGGATGTTTTGTCACTTTTGCTGGTGAAGGAATGATGTGAGACACCTTTTGAGATGCGGAAGGCGATCACAAAAAAAATCGATGCCTGTGGATTCTATGAGCGCATTAGCTTGACGTGGCATTCGAAAGCATAGGCCGATGAAGAAGGTAGTTGTATGCAGCAAATGGCACAACAAACAATGAGTTGGATCGAGTTGCGTAGCTTGGAACCTGGAAGTCCACTCTTGACAGCAGGGATGGGCAGTGAATTGCACCATTGACCAATTTATGGTAAAATGCTATGTCCGCTATAAAATGACGGTCAATCAAGTTGGGCAGGTTGTATTTTGCTGCGAGAACAGTCAACTGATCATGGCTAGCCGGGACTCGCGTTTTGAAGCAGAGATACCGCAAAAACCTACGCTGAACACTCTCCAGACGATCCTTATACTCCCCGTAGAATGGCGACCATATGGGGCTCCCATACTCAATGATTGGGCGAACGAGGGCCCCATACAGTACCACAATCGCTTCGGCTGATCTGAAATAACGATTGCATCTCTTGAGGAAACCCAAGGATCTCAAAGCTTTTGATGCAACAGAATTCACGTGATCGTTGAAGGAAAGCTTCGAGTCAAGGAGTATGCCCAGGTCACGAGTGCATGGCTGCCGCCCCAACAAAACACCATTTATATGGTACGGGAAAGGAGTCGAATTCTGGGATCGTGCGAATGACATCACAGTACACTTAGCTGGATTCAACTCAAGAACTTCAACTTCAAACTGAAACTTCAAATTGAGTTATTTTGTCAGACCATTTGTTACTTTGAGTTAAACATTCTTCACTCTTAATTTTCCAGGTAACTAACTGAACCATTTCGATATTTATGCAACCGTTCATTGGATTCCTTTACTTTAAAAAATTATACCATACTTTATTTTTCCTGTATTACATAGTCCCTCTACGTGGTTGTCCACGAGACGTGGTATATGGTAAATTATCTAAACTTGGCGACTCTTTACTATTTAATTGCATTCAAGATGCCTTTAAAATGTTCCATTTTTATTTCAGGACAATAAATTAGGGAAGAAATTGACCTTTAAGTTAAACAGGTGGTTAGTGTACCAAGCCACACATTGTAATTGTTTAGATGCCCCAAGAGAGTTCTATAGTTCTTTAGTAAAAAGGTTTCTCTTTTAACTGTTTTTGCAGAGGAAGTTCGGAACCCATATTTGAACAAAATTTTGTGGTTATTTCGTGATAGGATGACTTTGCCATGAATTAAACTCCGTAAATACCAACGCTTTGAAAATCCTGCCAGACGTGACAAAAGCTGATATCTAATTATCTACAATGGTACGATTTTCTGTATATCGACATAGCCGTTGAAACCCACAAATAGAGCAACTGAAATTAAACGAGATCAAATAATACGCCTAGTCACGCTCCACATGCCCGCTAATATCAGTATTGTGTAACTGCCGAAGGAAAATTCGAACATCACATAATGAACGAAAACAAACCCCTTCCTTCTTGGAGAATTATCTCAGAAAATTAAGCGATGTTACTGTGAGAGAGACGAAACATTTCTAAAACTGTTTCAATGGACCGTACAACCTTTTCAGTAATCAGATCATGGAATCTAATACATCAATATCTGCTTGGAAACATCCTACGTATATAGGGATCTGGGGTGGTATATTATTAATTTATAACATCCATCAAATTTTGGACTTAAATTGGAACCTACATTTAGTCCTTACTGTTAGTAAAGACATTTTACTTCCTCACTACTATTGTAACAGAAACGTATTGGCAACGCGAACAATCTTCCTTCGTTTTCCAGTAACGATGGTTCTCTAGAGAATTGAATTCTTGAATGACACCACCCAGACCTCTAACGACTGTTGATAGTTCTTCTGACGGTGATACAATCAGACAGATATGTATTCATACATTTGACTATTCGTTTATAAATACATTTATTTCACTGAATATATGCATTGATCAAAACTCCAGTTTTTTACAAATATCCTCAGTTATTCAGTAGTATTCCTCAGATTTTCATCTGTCCTTCCACGAAACAATGTATTCAATTCCTCCCTCTTCACGTGGATTTCATAGTCAAAAATTTTAATTTAAAAAATCCAATTTAGTTGCTGCTTGAAACATCTCAGCTATAGATGCTGAATGAAAGGTATTCGTTTATTCCGAATAAAATTATATTGAATGTGGTTCGGATAGCTTTTTTATTTCAATGATATTCGATTAGGATAACATGAATGTTACCTTTATATATTCATCCTCAGAATCGTCTTTTCGAAACATTCTAATGGTTATTCAAATCTCGATGGGGATAATCAAGAAAAGACCCGAACGAAAGGAGTAAACGGCCTTTCGTATTTCCCTCGGGTCCGATAAATCACGGAAAAGTCCGCCGGTAACGAGTTGACTAAATTTTCCGCCTAAGCCCCGCGACGACCACACAACGGCCCTCATTAATATTTATAGTCAAAGCACCCCGAAAAGGTTCAAGTTTCGCATGAGGAACATCAGAGTCCGGGGTTAATATCCGTTCTGTTAACCGAGGGCTAGGGTTTCGTAGAGCCCGTGCCAAAAAACAGGAGGTTAACTCGTGGTTGATGAGGGGAGGGGGCGATATTTTGAACTATTGGAATGTCCCGGGTTCCCGGTCGCCATGACCTAACTCAAACTGTGTTTATCCGTTTCCAAGTCGTCGTCTATCCTACCGAAAGACTAGCTCCTCCGCTTATTGTGTGTATTTACGGAAGACAGTGAAAACCTTTGGTAACAAGGAGTTATAAAGTTCACGTCTTTGAACTACTAAGCTTGATATTTAATGTTTCAGATTATACTGGGACGAAGTTACTGCAGTGTTTCTCTTCTTAAGGTTCTTACTCCTCACTTTTCTAAGGATACTACAATCTCAAACTATTCTCAAATATAAATTTATAACAGTACAGTTAGATTCAAGAAAAACACACGGAGTTTGAAGAGGAAAACGTAGTCTATTTCTTCAAAAATTGAAAGAGTTACAACGTTAAATCGATTTCTACAGTTAGGTCATCATCAGTAGCAGAACAATAACTGAATGTACATTCTAGAAAACAATGGTTACACAATGACAGGTGAAAGGAATCTTCGACCCCATTGGTCATGTGGTGAGGGGAACATCCAATCATGTGGTTTCTGTGAATGTAAAAGGAGATACAATTGGTCCTAGTGGTTGGGGAGGTGAAGGGAGGTCGAACGATATTGGGTGAAAACAGTTAAAAGTAACAGAACAAATATTATAAAAAATGAAAAGGCGAAACTATTTTCGAAATAAACCTATTAATCGAAGAATGTATCTAGGAATATCCTAGTTCAAACATTTACCAGCTCAATCGTTTTTAATTATTTCAAATTTTTCTGGGACTTTCAGAACATTATCTTTCTGACGAGAGTTAACGAAATCTGCAAACTGTTTATTTTCTAAATCGAAATTGAAATTGTGCCAGGATTCAAATAGGCGACTTGAAAATGCTGACTCTCCCTTATTAACAAGCTTGTTCCTCACACCTCTTGACCAATGGGATTGAAGCTACCTTTAACCTGTCATTATATAACCACTGTAATCTAAAATGTGTATTCATTATTGTTCTATTGCTGATGATGACCCAACCGTGAAAATCGATTTAACGTTGTAACTCTTTTAATTTTTGTAGAAATAGATTACGTTTTCTTCTACAAACTCTGTTTTTTCTTGACACGGGTTTCAACAATGTCGTCGCGAATGGTTCGTCGCGTAGACTAAGATTTATCCACCAACATCCCGGTTTTTTATTCATCATCCATGTAAATATAATAAATTATTTATTCGTCTTCAAGTAGGTAGATTTAAAACTTATTCGTCACTTACATATCCACATGTAAGTCGGTTGATTTTGTTAAAATAATACCAAGATTGATAAATAAGATCAGCAACCTGTATGGTCAGAGTCATTTAGATCCCTTACAACTTTTTGGGGTTTGGAATGACGATTTTTATAATTGAACACCTTAATTTCTTCACACAAGTCTTATCCACTTTTCCATATTGAGTGCCTCGATGAGGGGCAAGATAGGGCCCAGTGCTTTTTTCATATACTTTTTAAAAACCCGGGTAGATTGCCCTCTCTCTACTCTCCCATGTACATCTCAACTTCGCAGCATATAACTCCCGCCGCGTCTTTCTGGTTCATGTTACATTTCAACCCACCTATTACCATTATCACAAATCTCTAACTAAACTTCCCACACGGACTTGGACAGCCAATCCACATATACACCTACAGTAGTTTTAATATCTCTATCTCTACGATAGCAAACCGTAGTTGGTTCGCTTGTGTCTCCATTTATTTTGTTACTTCATTTATCTGACATTCTTGTTCAACTATTTTGTTGTGCTCAGGGACCTCAATTATAGATTAGAATTGTTTCTCCTATATTTTTACTTTCAGGTACATTGCAAACATTCTCGCGTTTTCACATTTTCTTATATTGCCCAACTGCCGTATAAATATGTATGTACTAAGTCATATGCATGTAAATCACCTTGTAAATTGGATCTGTCCCGTTTTGGAATAAGTAAATACCATTTCGTCTTTTGCTGATCAACATTTAAGCTTGATATCACGGCGATATTATCCAAAAATTTAGCTTCTGCCTATCGGAAAAACATCAATACAATCCTGAAGAACGAACAAATAAAAATACGAATTGTGCCATGCTAGGTCTGAACAATGTAGTGAAAGGAACTTCTCCCGGCATTTTGAAGTATGAAAACCAAACAATTTTTCTTGAGTTTTGTACACTTTATTTCCATGTTTACTGCTTTTTGTAAATTGCAGTTAACAAAATAATGGCACGTTCTAATTTTTACGAGCAAGCGGAGCACTTCGCACGTTTCAACTGCCTTATAATACGAATATCAAATTTGACAAAAAAATTAACAGTGCATATGACGTCTTCCAGAATATGATGATTTTTCCAAATCAACTGCCCATATATTAAGAGAAGAGCTGAATCGAGAACATACACGCTTTTGAACTACTCAGGTATTCATCTAATTTAAATTTCGTAGGATGAGCTTGCCCGTAGCAATTATAATTAAATAATTTTGATTTGAACATGAAGGTTAATGACAGCGGTTGATCACTATGTATTCTGATTCAATGTACAACATAGATTTTGGTGATTCTTCAACACTCCCAAAGGGAAGGAAAAGAGGTTCCGAATTTGTTGCCTGAATAAATCGGATAACCCGAGAAACTCGTAGAACTTCTCTCAAGGCGAAGAGCCTGGGGCTTAGTTCCACAACTCGCTGCCTCTTGGTTCTACAATGAATTTCATATATTGACTTTCCCTCGGTAACACCCAGTTTGAGTTAAGGCCAGGGTGACCATCTATTCTACGCAAAATCAATATGTTCCGGTAATCTAGAATAATCCTAAAACTATATTAAAAATAAATCACTTTCGACGATCTGTCATTCGTCTAGGTGCTGTCCATTAATGTGCTTCGTGCTGGCTTTATCTGAGTGAGTAAAAAAATTTAACAATCATTCCTTCATAATTTGGAACCGAACTTGATCTCAAGGAAAATCGTACAAGACCGAAAAAGTGAATGTTGTGTACCATCTTCATTTAAATCCCTTTGTTTAATCAAAGGGAAGGGCATTTTTCAAAGGAGAAATTACAATACCTCTTGAGAAATCATTTGTATAACGAAACGACTTGTATCTGATCCGCGGGATCCCAGAATACTTCAACGAACTCGGATGAAACTTTTGAAAGTTATAATTGGGGCACTCAAAAAAAGTCTGAGAAATCGGTGTGCCACTTAGCTTCCTCGTCTAGATGACATGGACGTATAAATCTCTTTTTTAAATAACATTTTTGTTATCTCGAAAGATGTTGAATATAAGCTTTTCACAACGATTCAAAAGACAGGAATGCTGCAGAATATGTTCCCGCAGACGTCACCGCCTTCAAAACGTTAGTCGACATGTATTGCGGGTCTGTCACGCTTATTCTACAACGAAAAGGATAATGACGGGATCACGTTGAAATCAATATGAGATTTTTATATGTTCTTCCTCGGCTAGGTACCTTAATAATTTGAGTTGTGAGCAATGAAACACCCTGAAAATTTCATCAAGATGAGATGAGATCGGTTGGAATAAATCTTGTTTCAAGGATTTCACGTTCACGCATGGACCGAAGCTACTAACGATACTACCACATTGAGAATCATGTACGATTATCAGACCATTTTTCGATGACTACCTTGAAAATTTAAGTTTCCAGACTACCTGATTCATTGATTTGTGCGCAATGAAATTCATAGGGAACCATCTATATCATAATCCGCAGTATCCCTGAAAACGAAATCAAAACCCGGAAAACTGCTGGAATTAGGATTCGACGTTCTCTTTGCGTCGTGCTAGTAATGATACTACTTATAATTCGCTTTGAAACTGATACCCTATTATCATACCATTTTCCCTGACTACCCCAAAAATTTGAGCACGATCTTACCCCTGGAATCTGAAAAATTCATTCAGATTCATGAGTAAATCATCAATTTGGGAAAATGGGTTTCGAGGAGTAATTGTACGCTCCAAACTTTCACTTCGCTGAGATCGTGATGAAACTTACTCAAATAACGATTTATATTTGATATTTATCTAATATCAATCTTGCGTGGGTACAAGCCGGAGACTAGCTCAAGAAAAACATGGTATTATGTGGACTCATGCAGGCAAGCTACACGCAGTTCTTCTATAGTGTTTACCATTTATTTCTTGAATTCGTCTCTGGTATGAATATTACGATATTTACCCATGACATCGACAAAGTCGGGTTATCAGATGTATTTCGTTCAGTATTTACCATAATGAAATCAGTCGGAAAATAATAAATTGAAATAAGTATGTACTTTTCATGGTTCTCAACTTTTACAACGTCCGTATGTTTAATGGATCTCCAACTCGTCTAGCTATTCGCAAGGCGGTGTTGGCCTTCGATAGATTCGATAACATCGAGATTGTTTCCAAATTGCTTCCGTCTTGATGCGCAAAAGAGAGATGCCCTCTGGTAGAAGAGGAGAACTGAAGAAAGGGCTCATTGTATTCGTCTATTAGCGGTTGTTCCCGCAGGGCTAGCGACGTCCTTAAACCTATTTGGCACGGGATGGTCTGTGGCACACCACGCAGAAGGAAGCCACTCTCCGGAAATCCATGGGCATTATACAATACAAAACAGACATTATAAAATCCGATGCACAGTGTTTCAAAACGGCAACCAAGCTGTCCAAAAGTGGGAAAAATTGCTAGTATATTTGATTGGGAAATGTTTGTACTAGCCAGGATATGAGTCAACTAAACCAGATTGAAAGGAGAGAGCAGTTGATTAGTTGACAATGAAGTCCAGACATGAGAGATAAGACAAAAGGCGTTTACATCGAGAATGTAACTCCTTGATTCATGTGATATTGTCAAGAGATTTAAATGTACCGAACATTTGGCTTAGCTTACGTGTGAGACAGTGAGGTGAAGCGATTGCAAGTAACTAAACTTGTATGTATCCATCCATATTTTGAAAATAATGCTGTTCATAATTGATACTAGGTGTAATAAAGAATTTAAAAAACTGCCTTAATCTTTCGAAAACCCCATTTTATTGAAATGTTGTGTACATAACAGGTATCAAAAATGTGTACACCAAATCTTTTAAGGAAGTGTGTTCCGTGCAGATGCAAACAAAAGAAAAAAAACGCGTAAACAGCTCAGAACTGAGGACTGATCTCGTAAATTTATTAGTATATAAGGTTTATTGAATCCCGAAAACACTATACTGCAGAACTGGAGTTTTCTCTTTCATCTTCTCGATCTCAAGATGTTATCGACTTGGAGTGATTGACGAGGTAACTTTGTCAAAGTTACACTCACAAGTTCTAAGGGAAGAGGAGCCGTTAGCAAGATAAACGATGAAAATAATGAGCCCGATGCCTATCCGGACAGTCCAGACATAAAGTGACAGCTAAAGGGTTTCTGCGACCACTATTTTAGTTAACCGGACAACTACGAGAAGTTTATCGGGGATATGAAACTAAGAGAATCCATCATCGGAATATTGCTCGTACATCATATTTGCACGGTACAACTATCGAAGCAAACCAAGTACAAAAATTTGTAAAGTGAGATAAAAATTGAATATTCTACAGTGGAATAATTTCTAAGTCCTAAAATTTTCCAGCTTTGTTTTTAGAAGTGGTATCAAAATCTGAAGAATATCTACGCAACAGGAAAACCTGTTTTATTCCTAACAAACGAATTAACGTAAGCTGAAGCAACAAGAAAACTACGCACACTTATGGAAAATATAAGTGGACAATCTACAATTTAATATTGTGCAATGAAATTTATCAGCTCATAAAAATTATGAAGTCAGTGTTTTCAATGCTCACTCAAGTTATAATCGAATTTAACAAATAAACACCTCATCAATATATTGGTAGGGCATCCCCAAGGACTGCGAAAAGCCTTATGCACGGCGCACTGGATATATCCCTCCTTCAAGACCGATCTGTCGTGCGGGTTTTGCCTAACCCAATCCATGTACGAGGGATTGGGTGAAACGGTACATTGTTGGGGAGTCCCCAAATTATGAAAAATTATTTTCATTATTTAAAAATTGTTTATCCCACAAATAATTTTTGTTAACCACTTCCTGCCCCATCTGTGGAACGTCTCAGTGATTTTTGGACTATTGAAACTTTTGCGTTTTTCAACATGCGGTATGTCACTACTATAACGAAAGTACAGTGTTAACCTCTTGAATATCAGAGTAAGCTTCATTTTGTTTAATATGGAAGTATAGGACTGGTCTATCGACTGGGTTGTCATAATCCAGAGCACACAACAGAAACTATGTGGGGACTCATGCCCTTCATGCCCAGTGTTGCTACGCAATGGGCTATTTCGTTCTTGTCAAAATCTAGTGGACTTTTGGTTTATTATTCAATATACACCCTTGTAATCGCTCTTGAAAAAAAAAAAAGCTAACCCCCCTGAAAATTTCATGGTTTACGTTTCAAAGGGTGTAGAATCCGAATCTGCAATAAAAAAATTTTCCCTCCGTCCGCCGTACGCCGTACGCACGATTTCTCCCAAACCGCTGAAGCAAAAAAGCTGAAATTTTCAGGAAAAGTCCATGTTGGTCCGACGACGCCCCATTCTTTAGCCAGCTCTCTCACTTAATGTAAAGTGCCCTTTAAGGGTTGTCAAAATTTTGTAAAATCCCTAAAAACCTCAAAAAAAAGTTAAGGCGGCTTTTTGAAGAACACTCTACGAGGAATCGAATGAGCCCTTTCGCAGGTCCGTAGGTCAAACCATTCTCGATCTATGGCCCGATTTATGGTGCCAACATTCTCGTCATTTTGGTTTATTATTGTTTTTGTGTTGATATCAGTAACCTAGTGACGTAGTGATGTAGTGATGTACCTAGGAATGTGGATACTGGAGTGAACTCCTAAAATGCTTTGTAGCCGATACACGGGTTGAAGCATTCTGATAACCATAAAAAAACGCTGCAAATCTTTCACTGGGGTTTATTATTCAATTGGCTTGCGTTCATGATTTGAATTTCTACCAAGCTTTGGAGTGTGCACGTTTCAAAGGATAGAGCGATTATTGAATTTCAGGAGGCACACAAATATGATCAACTGATCAATCCAAATAGGTATTTTGGTTGAGAACAGATTTACGTGCTCCATGCATATATCCTGAAATTCAATAATCGCTCCATCCTGTGAAACATGCACACTCCAAAGCTTGGTAGAAATTCAAATCATGAACGCAAGCCAATTGAATAATAAACCCCAGTGAAAGAATTTGCAGCGTTTTTTTATTGAACCTCAATACCCCCCCCCCCCCCCCGCAATAAAAACATCTATAATTTATCAAGTCGTTTAGCACTCGTATTGCGTTAAAACTTCCCCAAATCCAAATTTAAACGATGTAGCCAAAGGTAGACTGATGTAGAGGAGGCACACAAATATCATCAACTGATCAATCCAAATAGGTGTTTTGGTTGAGAACCGATTTACGTGGTCTATGCATATCTCCTGAAATTCGATGTTTCTTCGCATTGCAAGCAGAGCTGTTGTCGTTGACGTCTTCTGCGATGTCGAATACGCTTTGATAAAAAAAAAATCAGTCTATTTTGAAAAGGCTCGAGTCTACAAAAGAAGCAAATCTTCTGAAAGGTGGGAAGTAAAGAGCAAATAGTAACTCCATTCAACGGCATCACCGTGCATGAGAGATGTCTTCGAAACCTAATATTTGTTTTGGAGGTATTGCGTGAAGGTGTAGATATATAATCGAAATGCCATTTATATCCAAGTGGATATCCACGATCCCTCTTCCGGAAAATTGAATAGAAGCGAAAGGTTTCGAATTTCGGTTGAAGCCAAACGACGGGCTCTGGCAACGACGATAACCAAAATGTACTAAATATCGACCGATATTTTACCAATTCAAATCAGGGGGTTAACCCTCGTCCTCTCTTCAGCCGTCTTCTGTCCCCGTTTCGCCTACTCGGAAAGAGACTTTTGAGATGGTTTAGGAACGGAGAGGGGGTTAATACCGCAAGACGGTAGATTTCCTCCTCTGATTGGTAGACCGTGAAACGAACTCATTGGCTCTTAACTTGGTTGGTTGGCTCAAGAGGGTAATCTTGAAGTCAAGCAAATGAACTGCTGTAAGCAATAGCCCGCTTGATTACAACTTTACAGTCGAATATTAGAAAATATATACTACCTAACCGACAAGGTTTTATTGAGTATTATAGATATTCAATCAGTTTGAAATCAATAAAACTACAACATCTGACGCCCAGTTATCGACATTCACACTTGCACGTATGTTGGGATTTCAGTTTCATGTCGTCTTGAAGTCGGCTAAGGAAAGAGAAACAAAATAATGGTGTCTATGACAATTAACTTCATCCGAGTCCTCGATTTACGTGAAGGATTACCCTTGAAGATGCTGCAAAAATCACGAAACCACTTTATTATGAATCATGTTTCCATTGATATTTTTGTCACAATAAGCAACGTATAATAAGAAGACTTAAACCTCAGTCTTTTTGGTGATACAAATTCTAATTATTTCAATCGACTCTTTGCCCATCCGAGTCGAGATTGTCTGCTTACTTTTCCTAGTGCATGTAGTTGGGAAAGAAGTGCTCCGCAAAAGGAATTCGTCTAGATTAGTTAGCATAGAAAAGTTTGCCACTTCTAATTCTCGAGCGTGTCAACTCTTAGATTTGGCTGTTGAATTAATCTAAAGACGTTTCTGAAAGTCTATCATAATTGATTTCGGTTCAATTAGCAAACACAAGAAATTTGCATATTAGTTTAGAAGACAATTATTTAATCAATTGCATTGTTGTCTAGCAAATACCCAGAAAATATTATGAATAGTAACAGGCCATGAGTTTATCGATCCTTGCGTTTGCGGTGACAGCTGGGAAAAACAAAGGGGTACCACTCAGTGCACATATTCTTGAGCTCAGGCAGTATGAGAGTCGGTAAACCCTAATATATCATCGAAAATGTTATTCATCCATCCTCAGGCAATAATGAAACGAATGTTCAACACACCTCCGAGCGATATAAACCAACACAGTTTCACTGCATTTACTTATTTCCTCCGTTTGAGCACATTATACACTTTGGAGTGGATCAATCGTAATTGTAGAAAAATGTTGAGTACAAATTTCGTTCAAACACCAAGATATATCTGATACATCAGTCGTCTTTACTGCATTCTAACAGCAATTTATTGCTACCCAACCGTAAAGTATATTTAGGACTTAGGAAGTAATTGGGAGAAATGTGTTTTGAATAATAAATTAAAGATAAGGGTAACGCTCGCTGTTAACTACAAACAACTATAATATTGTTTACTACAAACAACAATAATATATTATATTCATTCAGCTCTACCTTACTCTAGCTCTGCCTTTTTGTAGCTTTAGTTGTGGATTGTTAACATTCATAAATAACTACAAAGACATTTGCAAGGCTCGGGGGAAAGTTTCGGCGAACCTGGGTTTTACGGTACCCGAGTCCTACTCATAGTTCCCCTTGCAATCGCGATGTTGTTTAAATCATTACAGTTTATGTATAATGTGCAAACAAAGAGGAAATCAATTATTCCAATCATATAATAATTGTGATTTCATGAAGGAATGGATGGTAAACTTAATACAGCAACAGCATTTGGTAGGCCCTTCACTCACTACGACTGCATTTAATTAACTACACTAATATAATGTTGATTGCATTACGATATGGACCTTTATTATCTAGGTAAAGACAATAATGTCGTTGATAACTCGCGGAACAGGTCGAATCAACGCTTTCGAGGAGGGTCTAGATAGGTCCATTGAGAAGATAGGATCAGGGTAATGGTCTAACTTGATGGGGAAGCCCCCAGTAACTACTTCCGCGACTGCCGAATTTCACCAGTTCGTGGATTTGTGATATTACAGAAGTTAGGCAACATTCCAAATCTGATAACATAGCATTACAGTTATTGTCGCAACACCAAGCTCGATTAATGAGGTTTCGATATCTCAATACCACGTTGCAGGTACAAATTCAGAACTTCTGATGGGGGCATCAGTCCTCAATAAAATTCAAATCGAATAAATTTGAAGTTATGTTTCTGAATTATAATGTATTGTACTCTTATTTAGTTCTTTTTCACAGCTCATTTACTTTCTGTTTAGTTTACTGGTAATTCAACAAACGTTTTAGATTTTTTTCTTCTAATTCATGTACCTGCGTACTTTGTTTTGGTATACCTAAGCCTTTCTTCCATTAGGTGCACACCTTCCTTTATTTATATTTTTGAGCATGGAGAGGCGAAACAGCTCAAAAGGAACAAAAAAATACAACGAACAACTGCAGTCACCGTCGCGGGACACTGGGCGAAGGAAATCATAACGGAGGGGATAACATTGGTTGATGGTAATGATTGCTAAACATGTAACTAGGTTCATTCGACAGATAATACAATAATCATTGGACAAGGAAATACTTTAAACACCTCAAATGAATCGTGACTATATTACAATTTACACCAGATTACAGTTGCAAGACAAAGCCTAGAGGGAAGCAATCTCTGAGAAGTACCGGTGTTACAGCTGAATACAAGAGACCCTTCAATACTGAAGTCTTACAACAGAAACTGTAAAACTCAAGTGGAACGAATCCTGTAACTCTATGAGGCACATCAATATTATTTGATCAATTGAACGTACCAGGAGTTCATTTAAATTGTTCAAGCTTCAGTCCAAAGGTTGCAAAAGAATACTGACAGAGATCATGCAGATCTTCTACTCACCCATCGTACATCTGCTGTTCATTAACTCTTAGAAGTTTCGGGCTGTTGTACGAGTATTTTCCACTAACCTAAAATGATTAAATCTTGACCAATGTCACAATCGTATTAGGTCACTTGATATGACTATCGATGCGACGGCTGGAAACTAGGTTACCCACCTGATGAAAGGTCCCTTTAAGTGCTTTCACCCTCCGTTGATTAAGCGGCGTTTACGTCTATTACTGCTTGACAAAGGAGGTAACTGTGGCTGTCAGATGTTGGGTTCCATCAACAGATTACGGTACTGAGAGGAGAACTGAGCCACTTCAAAATGCCCAAGTGGTCGGAAAGTGGCTTTGATAGTTGCGAACTCTCGAGCTGAATTATGTTAAAATTAAACCAACCGCGAGAAGGGTTGTGAATGTCAAGGTCTAAACACCTGACTTTCTCTACCATCGGTGTGAATGCCCACACTTATTACACGAAAAAATTAATTTACCTTTTTGCAGACCATTTCCTTCGTACTTTTTGGGTATTAAGATATGAATTTTAAAATATATGAAAAACTGTACACTATGATCATATTGACTTCCACAACAGGCCTTCGCCACTAAATTATAACTAAAACTATGTTCTACTTGTGCAATCTGCATTTTTTCACGAATTTCAAATGTGTCTATGAAAGAGGGTTACTGAAGGAGATTTTAACTGAAAAATCCTTGTTTTCAGCATTCCCTGATTTCCGTAATTGTTTTTTCCGTCCAATTTAGATTTTAATCCAGTTATAATGCAAAAAATCTGAAAATTTCGAATTCCTGATTGGTGGAAATTAATGGTACATTCCATAATTGTCGACATTTTCATGTCTCTGCTATGGCACATAAACAAGAAATCGTCACGAAAATTGTTCACAAAAGTTGTCCACGAAAATTGACTCAGCTGAGCGTTACGGTCGCCCTAGGCACACAAACATGAACAAAAAAATTGAGCCATTGAACAAGGGAAAATGGAGCCAATGGATATTGAGTCAATTAATCAATGTTCATTTGATGTGTATAATAGAAATGAATATCTTTCTTGGTTATTTTAGCTTCCATTATAATTATTCCTTGTCTCTGTGTCCAAGTTTTGCGAGTCGGTGGGACATGGTGGTATAAGCATACACCATTCATGAAAATGTCTCAATGTGTTGCGGAGTCGTACGCAAGCGTTTCTTCTCATTTTTGGTCGAGATTTTCATCATTTCGGGCTCCCAGATGAGGGGTATGACAAATACAAATGTTACATTGGCGACTTCTAGCAACCCTGTAAAGCATACATTAGTTAGCAATACGTCTTTGTGTTGGACCCGGTTAACAAGAGACACTTGACCCCGAATAGTTCGCTGTTCACCGCTCTTGATGACTTGTTACCCTGAAGATCGCACCTAACATTTTCCCGCACTGCGACAAGTCGTACATCGCAAGGCTTTCAACAACCGTGGGTTATTTGAGTTAATGAGTGGATTCGGCAAGTGGCTCGAGTCAATGTAAACACAGGAGAGCGTGTTATGGAAGTAGATTATTCCAACAGCCCACCTTCCCTTTCCTACAGCTAGTAATGTTAGCATAGGGCCAGTTGTGCACACCAATTCCTAATAACATGGAACTGCTTCGTTGAACATTTCAGCTTAGGTGAAATTAAATTTATATACCGTCATGCAATCAGCTTATTCATATAAAACCACCTTCATTCAATAATATTGACCTCACGATTACGGTTGGGATCATTGTGTTTCTGTGGTCTGGCTTCAAAGTACGTAACACTCATCTATTTTCCCAAACATATTAAGGTTCAAAAAAGTTATTGAACCCTCCAGAATCGGTTCATATTAAATTCAATTTGACTTTACGGATTCACTTTCATTTCACTTCCGATTTTGCCTTTCTAGCACTTTTTTCTGAGATCCATCTTGAAGGAGGTGGAGATCTGTAACAAGTGAAGGGAGTTGCTAACACTTGTAAACCTTTCAGTGAGAGGATTAAAACTTCGTAACAGGTAAAACCAATTTGAAAAACTCCTGTTTTAAATTCAAACCGAAATAAACGGAAATAACGTTAACAAATCCCACGCAGTTGATGCATATAAATTATAAAAATATACAACTAACATATAATATTCGAGCAATCATGAAATATTCAGAGTGGGGATGAATGTTCAATTTTTAATATAACACTCCTACGAACGAAACTAGAAGGCCGAAATTCGTTCGATACAATAATTAGTAGAGCCTAGAAAGCAAAATAATTTTAGTTATTTTTGCTTTACTTGTTTTGCATAGAACGTTTCTGGAATTATATAGCATTTTTTCTGGTGATGTGAGGTGGAAGGATCCAATTTGCATCATTCTAAAAGTAGTTCTTGCGAATTTTATCTAAATTTAGAAAAGATACATCTATTCGGTCACGCATTTGGCGCACGCCGAACCGCAAGGGTTGAATTTCTGTGCGTCACACCGTTTATCTCGCTTGAGTTTTCCATTGAAAAAGTGCCGTCTTCAAGTTTTTTATTTATAAAATGTCTGATGCAAAGGAAACGCTGAATTCATCGAGGATTACAGTAAATTACCTGTTCTCTGGAATGTAAATGATAAACACAATCTACGCTAACAAAATCTCGCGGAATGATGCTTTGGCCATTTTGGGTGCAGAATAAACTTGAACACCAAAAGTGTTAAAAATAAAATTGAAAGTTTGAGGTCCTACTTTTCCAAAGAACATGCAAAGAGTCTGCTGACTCCATCGCAAGAGTTGAAAGAAACCTGACGGGCAAATGTGGACAGGAATCGCTTGCTTTTAGGGCATGCGTCAGAGGCAATCTCCATGAGGCAAGTTGAAAGATGCAGATTGAAAGTTGAAAGACGAAAACGCACAAATGTAGACATACCTTTATAGAACGGCCACCAATCCCAACTCTGAAGATTCAACAGTCACGGGTTACCGAGCCGTAGGTCTTCCCTGCACCGCCCTCAACTTCATGATAAGTTGCAACGATGACCGTAGCATTGTTCCTGAACATGATCTATTGTCGACGACAACCTTAACAATTGCTCGATAGAGATGATTCTTATCAAATTCTTTTGTGAATGCTTCCCATGTCCATCATACCTGCAAAACCTGGATATCCAGGATTGCATCATAGACGTCACACACCACTGCAAGGTTCTTAACCTGATTACTCAAAATGCATTACACTACTCTTTCCTTCTGTGCATATGCCAGCCAATAAATTGATGAAAAATCCAAAATCTGCTAGGCGACGGCATCAAGACAGAGGATGTTAACACTGCTACAAGACATGTTACAGCTTTCATATTTAAGGCCAAGGGTGTATATTGCTTCACATCCACTTGTGCAAATTCACTTACATATATTTGATGAAATTGACTGGTAAGGGTTTAATGGGATAGCTGAAAATACTTAACAGCTTCGTCTATGCACTTATTTCCTTGGGTTAATGACCCTACAAATTAAGAAGAAACTTGAGAAACGGGAAAACTTGAGGAAGCAGAAAAGGAATCAATCAATCTCAATTGAAGGACTAATTTTAGCCCAATTTTACCATTTTATTCAGTGGTTTAAAAAAAGTTTGCGTTTGCGTACATGCTATCGTTAATGAAATTTATAAGGAACCATGAAGAATCTAACCCACACGATCCATAAAAAAGTTTTGAGAAACTAAAAATAGTACAGTTCTGGGAATGACAAGGAATTGCCGCAGACACTCAGTCAAAGTTTTGATTGAGGAAAGAAAAATTGTTTTTAACTTTTTACATTTATAAAAAAGCGTTTTGCTTTTTCGGTGAGGAAATAAAAGTATTGGCGTCAATCAATTCTTGGAAATGCCCCCCCCCCCCCCCCCTATGATTTATCCCGTCACTATTCTAAAGGAGGAACTGAGAAAAACAATATTGGTACCTGTATAAATATCCCTCCAAAAAAAAAGAGAAAAATCTCTCCCATTCTTTCGAGATTTTATGAGGATTTTTATAGAGGGTTTCCAGCCGTCGGAAAGAAGACGGTAAACTATTCCGTTTGCCATTTAAAAAGAAAGAAAGTGTGAGAGGGAGAAGGGGGGGGGGGGTAGGTCGATAGTCCTTGAAAAACCGGGAAAGCACTATTTTTTTGCGAGAGAACGATGGGTGGGAAGCAGAGAGCAGACCTCTTCAGAAAACACTTTCGAGTGTTTGTCTGAACTCGTTGAAGGAGGCTCTTCACGATCCTCAGGCCAAGGTGTGGCGACGGTGAGAGAAATTGAAGGTTTCCTCGAAGGGACGCGTTTCCCATTGTTACACCTCCGTTCGGCCTATTACTACGTATTTTATCGTCTAATACTCTGCTGCCATGGAGAACGATTCAGGCTATATTGCCTCCCCTGGTTCGCTGTGTGCCATTGTACCTGGGTAAAGGCTGATAATATATTGATATCAATTTATGTTATTACATCCATTCCCCGCTACAACAGATTGCATCAGAACCTGGCAAAAACCAGATTGTAGATTCGTCTTTGCAATAAGTATGGTGCGTGTCGCACCCATCTGAGTGCTATACCAACAAATTATTTAAAAGATGTGGTAAAAAAAAGTATCATAAATATAGGTATTGGGTTTTAAATACCCGTATAATTTTAAAAGTACAGTAATACCCCGCTTAACGTATATTCGGACTACGTTCATTTCGGTTAACTCGTTACTCTTGAAAATTTCGTCCGCATAATGAACATTTTTCCGAATAACGTACAAAGTTAGGGCGAACATATTTTTCCAAATTTTGAATTTAGCGATTGGAAGAAAATAGTTTTTGGTCAGATTTCAGCGCATGCTTTCCAACACTACCGCAAACTCACGCCAACACGCCATTGTCTCAGATCCAGTGAACTCATCGTTTTGTACCAGTGCCGAAAACATTCCCGCCCGTTTATAAATCGCTTTATATTTAAATGATCTTTGTTATTATCTCTCTTAAAACTCGTTAATATCGTTCTTTATATGAATGCTATCAGTGTTGTGTGTATATCACTATTATTTAGTTGTGAAAATTAAATTTAAAATCGAGCCAAAAAAAGTGTCTAAAGAGGGGAACGTGTGACAGTTTAACCTCGTCCATCATTGTCAGCTGTCACCTCAACCATTTCTGTTGCTGCAGCTTCCCCAGCATATTATGCATTTGTTTATTGCCTTATTTTTTCTTTATATTTCTAATCGAATTCTTCTAATAATAATGCATTTACACTTGAGTAATCATTATTTACAACATCATGTAACAAACAAACATTGGAATGGGGGGGTTTGGGGACAAGATAATTGAATAATCGCTACCTCCATTATTTCGTATGGGATTATTAGGTCCGCAGTACGGACATTCTTCAGGAACGGATCATATACGTTAAGCGGTCCACTACTGTAATGTGCTGAGAACCGTACTCGGGATACTCGCGATGATCATCTATTGAATCCGATGACAGAAACAACTATAACGAAGAAGGCACGAGCGGAAAGTTTGTTCATAGAACTAAGTAATAAGGCAAAGTGTTCGAACTCATCTTGTGATCTGATATCACAGATAAAATCCTTGTGATTGTTTATTAAAAACAATCATTCGACAAGCTTCCGACTGTACCAAAACCAGTATTAATAAACTCATAACTGTAGTAACTTCCACTATTCAGGCGCGACAAGTCATTCTACTTACTTATTATTATATCTGTTTTGCTGGCCATAGTGGGAATGAAAACGGGAACAGCTCAGGTGTTTTTCCTATTAACATGTAATTGAGAAATCAACATCGATTCAATCAAATCAAATGCTGATAACACTACTGAATACTTGAATTCTACCCAGGTGAATGCTGACAATGTTAGGTTGTAAGTGACAGCTCATAGATGGAACTGGATTTTCTTCACCTAAATTTGCCTGCTGTAACAAAGGCGATACAATGTTCATTAAAGGTAGGCGCACACTAGGGACGGGTCGCATCGAATCTCATCGCATCGGGTCGCATCACATCACAAAAGTGTTGCTAAGCACATTAGCGGCGGGTCGGGTCTCATCGCGGATGAAAAATCCGTCCACCATCCCATCCGACCATCAAGAGAAATCCGCCGAAATTAGAGGTTGCTTACAATAACTAAATCATAGATTCCTCCGACGAGGAACTCCTATTTTTCGATGTTTCTGGATGAGGAGTACGCTCAGAAACGGAAAAGGAAATGTGGGTACACGAAATATGCAAAAAAAGAAGTATGTTCGGGGAGTTCCATACACTGTTTTCCGATCTTCTGGACGACGAAAATAAATTCTTTAGGTACTTCAGAATGTCGTACGAGAAGTACAACGAACTTCTCCAAATGTTGCGAGGAAGTTTTGAAAGGCCGGGTCGCAGCGGCCTGACGGAAAAATCCGCCTCGAGAGCTGTTTTGGATGCACTCCGCCCCGATGCGCTCCTCCCCGCCTGTAGTGTGCGCTTCACCGTTTAAATATCACAGAACCGAACCAGGCGGATTTTGCGATGCAATGCGATGAGTTGCGGCCCGTCTCTAGTGCGCGCCTACCTTGAGACTCTTATCCCCAAAAATACTGTTTTTCTTTTGCATGTGAAAAAGTTGTCTGAACGATCAATGAAGAGAAAGCAAACGGTTTCGTTGTGTTTACCAGTAGAACAGGGTTACCCTGTATTCCAATATACATCAGATCTCTTGAATTAAATATGAAACTCCCCAGAGCAACTTCGGAACTCACCCGACCCGTTCAGGTATCGCCCCTTTCATATACCGTGTGTACGCAAAGATACGAAGAGGGGGGAAAAGGGCAATGGAGAGAAGTTGGCAATGAATCATTCACCTCAATCCTCGGAATCAGGGCGTCCACGTCCGTTCCAGATCTCTTTGCCGGGTGTTTGGGAACACGAGGGAGACCCAGGCGGTATCTGTTGGGGAGAAAAAAGATAACGAATAGCGAGGGTAGAAGTCACAGAACCACGCGCTTGCCTCACGTCCTCCGCCCTACCGCACCGTTCACCCTCTTGCGTCAACCTAATGGAGGCAAAAACGGTTTCGAGGTCCGTCTCACGAGATTAAAGCGGCAAAGGGGGTTTTCTCCGTGAAAAAGTTGGGAATTTTTTTTTCCTCTTTCCAGAGCTGATTGCGGCAGGATCTTTCCGTTTCTTGTGGGCGCAAGTTTAACGGAAGGGTTCCCTTTTCTATAATTCACCAAGACTGAATGGGAAACTGCTTGTTCCACTGAATCCAAATATTCACTTATCTACGCAGTGCGATTTTGATTAGCGAATAAAAAGTGTGAAATTCAGCGTGACAACCCTCCCGTGAAATTTGCTTTCTACCAGGAAATCTTTTCTGAAGAGAGTAACATTAACATAACAATTGAGATACCTATGACTGAGAATGTAATGTACTTTGTTTGACAAGATATAAGGTACTGTCAATACGCATATTTGGGAAGAATAAAGTTCCAGATGTTGACTTACCCGTCTTCTGAGCAAAGAACGGAACTATATATTAAGCCAGAGACTGTATTGATTTTGCATGAAATACTGGAGATACTGAGATAACCAAATATTTCCCCTTGATTTGAGTAACACACTCTTTTACTAGAAACGAACGAGGCTGGCTGAGCCTGTATGTGGGAGCTAAGCACGTCATATCTAGTTAAAACTACTTGCGCAATTACTAAATGTGGGCTTACAAGTGTCCTGATCTTATGATTTTGCCTAGTTGAAGGGTGTGTACATGTTCGCTCACTAAGGTGGGGGAAACTTTATGATTGTACCTTGCATGTTCTTGAAGAGCACAGATGATAGATTAAATGACAAACATGTGATGATGTATATAGTGATGATAGTTACCCCTTACAAGGTTTGAGGAGATTAGTCTGCAGTACCTAGCTCCTGCGAGCTAAAAGGCTACATTTTCAAGAAATAAGAAGGATGACCACGTTTATCACATTCTTACTTTTGAAAAAAAAAGAGGGAGGAGGGGATTAAGAGTAGAAATTAATATAATTATTTGATAGTCATAGAAGGATTATGAAGGATTATGCTTATTATTATAATAATCAAGTAATACTTGGAAATTATTGCTCCCCACTAACTCAGAGGACTGCGCTAGAAGAACGGGAGTCTTGGCAGTCAATATTTGGAGGATGAGCAAGGTTCTAAGCAACGCTCGGCTACCATATGACGCAGGGATGATAGTTATCCGTTCCGAAAATTTAGGCGTTTAACCTTCAACACTCAGAGGGCGCCTGAAACTAAAAGACGCTGGGTATCGCCTCAGGAGCTGCAGTTATAAGAGAGAGGAAGGGGGCCAACCATTTAAATCACAGTTCATCTGAAATTCTCGTCAGAACAAGTCATTCTCCGACCAAGAAGATCGAAAGTCGTAACATAGGTGACTTGAGTCACACAAAAGCATGAGCGACCCATGACACTATTAGTTGCCCCCATCCCTTCTACATCCATTCAGTTTTGCTAATTATTACCGTGGTAATTACAGTTGTGGTAATAATTGTTGAGGTAGTCGGTAAAGTAGGGTAATTGAATTCATGGGGTAATGTGATACCACAAATGTTGAAGAAATCCGAAGGATTCTCCTGCAATTCACTCAGATCTCAACTCTGTGGGAAAGCTTAGGACCTTTTGACAGCTGTTTAAACAAATTCAGTTGATTTCGTGCTACCAAGTTTTGGCAGTGTTACCACATGATTTTGTTGACATTGTCAGGGCTAGATAAATCTCTCATTTTTTCAATCTTCAATGGGGATATTTATTTAATAACAAACTTTAAAACTACTTCCTATCTTTCAAATCGGTTTTAGTTGTTCACAATTCGTTCAAAAATATGGTGTTCGTGAGTGTCCGATCAAGCAGTAACCAGATAATCGGATTAATCGTTAGGGAGGAATAGGAACCGCTTTTTGAAATGGATAATTAGCCCCGGTCGGAAGGACTCATTATTTGTACCTATTCCGAATGATGATCATCTAATGACTTTCGCAAACTTCATGAAATATTGCAATTTTAAAATTGAGTTAGTTTGTATCTCTAGGAGGATTCTATTACTCCCTTAATGAGACACTGGTATCCAAAGAAAGTTTTTCGCTCAGAGAGGCTAACCTCTAAAACACAAATCCAAATTCAATCAATTAACCGAATGAGGCCAATTTGAGATAACTGCGATCACTCTGGAAGATGTTATTGAACGACGATGTGAAGGAATCTAAAACTAGTTCTGAGAATATTGCAGCTGAACATGTTAGATGAGTTTTTTATGGCTAGAAACCATTCCAAAAACTAGTTTTACTAAAAATGACATTTTTATGTTAATAAAATAAATCTATTTTCGCTTTTGTCCGGCGTCTACCATAGGCAAGCAATGATTTTTATAAAGGCATTCGATTTTACAGGTATGATTTTAATTTACTTGTTTAGGTGTATTGGAAAAGTTCATAATATTGCTTGCCTACTTTGAGTGTTGCGGAAGTAAAGAAGCTAAGCTGACCTCATTGCTCCAAATTATCCCAATAATTCCCAGGAAAATCCAGCTGCAATTTAAAGCTGCACAGCGAAGTCCTAACCGAAGGAAGAACCAGATTCACGCCTCTCATATTATTTAGATAAGACAGATTTACATAATTTTGAAGTGCCCCATTCCCAACTGAAAAGGAATACCGCTAAAAAGTTCTGCTATGATGTTGGAGCCAAGGAGGCTACGTTATTCCTACGTTCTTCTCTGCTTTTGAGTTCGACACCAAGATAAAACGGTAAAGCGACCGCCTCCGGCACTGACAGATGTGAGGGGGTTTTAGAAATCCTCCTACTTGAAAAGAAAGACCTCTGCTTAAGAGAAAGACGTCAAGTTTAATTCCGTGTCTCGTCTTGTCTTAATCCGGGCTGCTAACTGAAGTGTATCTTTTCCTGAACTCAGTCCCTACTTGGCCTGAACGTCACTCTATTTGCGGAAGGAATCACACTGGTTTTAAACGTTGTTTTCAATGTTTATGGTAACGATCATACTAGAAAAGGAATAGTTGTTGGTTACTGTGGTTTCAGAACATATTAGTAACATCGCTTAATGACTAATAATTTCATGAGAGCGTTGATGTTGTTTCTAGTCATGTAACCAACGACCTATCTCTCCATGCAATCATTCATCTAAAAACAACCGATGAATAATTTAGTTCCTCTACTTCCCTGCCATTTCTGAGTAATGTAGATTGAGGTGGCAACTTCGTTATTCTTCTTTGATAAAACTCAAACTAAAAATTGTCAAATTGTCATTTTTTTCCCCAATGAAATATTCTACCGAAGTTTTAAAAATTACATACAGTAATCACTTACCATCGGTCTATTCTCGTTTCCAAAGGTACCTTTGATTTTGGTTTATTATTTTCAATAACTCGTGATCCGGATTATTGATCCACGAAGAGGGTATCTAATACAGATATAACAAACCTTCGTGTAGAAATTTGCTGCTTTTTTATAGTTGATTGGGTTTTTCAAGGGTTCGGTTGGACAGTAAAGTAGGTACTTAGATACATAGTTGAATGGAAGAGCTCCATTTTGATTAGGCATTTCGCATGGTTCAGGCTACAAATGAAAGAGAGATTCAAGAATAATATTACATCCGAGTCTACCTATACGTAAAGGAACCATTGTTTTCACTGGCTTGAGATGTGTTCACTTTCTGCACATTCAATCACGTAAACCCCACCAAGATCGCAGGTTCTAGTGGTCCGTTCTCGCTCAAACTTATACGGTATTCTGGGAAGAATGTTCATTAATATCTTATCGATTTCAAAATGATTTTCATCATTAGCAGTTGCTGTCATGCGCAAACGCACAATCCATCAAGCACCGTGTTCTCTCTTCATAACCGTCCGATCTTGCTGAGCAGTTAGTTGAGCGATGGTAGTTGGGAACGAACGGTTAAATAATCTCATACACATTGCAACCCGATCGTGCTATTACAGTACACTCAACAGAATTACCGTCAGGGAACTGCAATGCATGTCGAATCTCCCATTTCAAGGCGTTGATGTCTGAAGTAACAAGTCCGTGTCATTTTTGTGTCACAAGCTTAATTGTCACATGTTTTAAGATTCAGAAACTTTCAAGATTATTTGGTTAAGATGTTTTATAAATTCATGTTACTAATTCAATAAATATACGTCCCTCATCCAATACGTTTTTTTTCTTTCATTATAAATAAATTTCGATCCTAGAAACAGAATGACACTTAATAAATTCATCGATAATCTTCAACGAAACTTTGTATGAATTCCAATACGCCCATTTTTGCTTCATTGTACACAAAATATGCAACAGAACAATAAGGATATGCGCATCATTTGCAAGTAAGTTTTATTAAAACAGGAATACACAAAACATCAGGCCAAACGAAATGACTATATAATTATTTTAGAAGTAATCTGAATTGAATCGTCTGGCAAGAGTATTTTCACTTGAAAATAAATTATTGTTCTTTCTTGAGTTATAACTTCCTCAAGGGCAAGCAGGAACCTCCCACAATAAAAGTGGCAAGCGTCCAATTCTACTTTTTTTCTTTTTCCATTTTTCGCTTGTATCGATACTTCGAATGAGAGAAACGACAGACCTAAAACTAAGAGAAAACTCGAAAAGAAAAAAATTGAAAGAAATATAGAAGTCAAGAAATTAGGTGCGGCGAAAACAAAACTTGAAGGAAACTGGAGGCAGACAAGAGGAAAGTTTGGGGGTTGGACCGAAAATCCAATTAGAACTCGAGCGGTATGGTTGTTGTGCGATTGGGTTTCATTCATCAAGAGGATTTCAAAACGTCAAGTTCATCATCTTTCACGTTTGGAAGGCTATTGTTTTCGTCACGTGATGACTCTTGAAGCTGGAGAGGGATCGTCACTCATTTAGTTGGCCCCTCTCCGCTAACTTGTGATGAAAGACTTTTGATGCCACTGTTACGAGCATGGGTCAGAATTTCGATCCATGTTCATGAAGAGCGATCAACACAAGTGGGAAGGGTACTGGAAAATAATCTGATTCAGAGGAATTGGCGCGATTGAGAGTCGTTTTGTTTAATTCACGGCTTCCAAGGCTGTGGGCTTAGTGAAGTCCAGACAAGCAAGAGTTACAATCGGTAGTCGATGTTTCGGAGCTCAAATCATTGGAAATCAATCGATCACTGACCTGGCGAGAGAATATCCAACGAATTGACGTTCGCCCAGAAAAAAATACAGCTGTCCTTAAAAGTTTCATAGGCGAACACGTAATCATCACGGATGACCATCCTTTTCCTTCAGGATATCGGTTGGAATAGACCGAATTCCTACCAACAACTCGTTTAACCCATTATCATTCAGGTGTTTGGGGATGTAGTTAATTGTTCCACTAAGGTTTATGGGATATCGTAAATTAGAGTGGCGAGTGCTCGAGCAGATTCGCTGGAACTCCCGTCATTCTGCATGAAGCTACTCTCTTGCATACACGAGAACGAAGATCCTTTCGAAACAGTTGCATCATAAAATTATGATTGAGTTTTGTGAAGACCGTTGTTCAAAACTAAGTTTTCCATGTGAGTGTCGTTGTGAATGACCTTATTATTATTTTTCTTGGTCCTTTGGAGGGGCCCTAATCTCTCCTCGCCGCACAAAAACCGTGGTTTGTTGTGCGGTTCAATACCCTGTTAGCAACCTATAGGTTCCGGAGCTAATACCTATTCACGAGATTGAAATTCTACCCAAGAATTTGTGAATCGAGACTGCTTCCTATGGGTCTAGCTTCGAGTCTAGCTTCGAGTGCTGGGATTCAAAGAGAAAATGGGAGGCAGTTTCTTCCTCGCCTCCACACAATCTGCACACTGGATCACCTGTGTAGGCTAATGTTTAGATGTTTCCTGAAGCACCCGTGCCAAGTTATCATTTCTATTAAGAGACTTATTTTCCTACTACAGACGTTAGGGCCGTCGTACTTTTGCGATGGATTGTTTTCCCAGTGCCGCCAGTGTTTCTCCCTTATCCATTCCCACAAAGCCGTTTTCGCCGAGCATTTTGCTATACCCAAGACTGGTTCTGGCCTAATGAAAAGCATTGATGGCTCCGCCCGCAGTAGAAGGTCTGCTTGTTCATTACTAACCACTCCTAAATGCCCAGGCACCCATTCCCTACAAAATAAAATTGAGGTAATGGCACTTGAAACGTATGTGATCCGTTACTGAGGAAGTCTGGATAAGCCACCATTCGATTCAGCGTAAAAAATTCGTAATACCACTTCCAAGTCTATCTAGTATTTAACCTCAAATATGGCTAAAAGTACAAGTTTTTTTCCCATTCAAACTCTATTTCACGAAAGGAATTCCCTCCACAAAAGGTGGTTAAACCGCCGGAATATTAGGACATTTAACCATTGATTAGGCCTATTTATCGCGAGAAGTGAAGAAACTAAAAATCGTTAAGTTAGTTTTGTCGGATGCATAGACCCGTACGTTTGTGTACAGTGTCTACGGCATTTCTAAGCTGTCCAGTCAAAGTCAAGATAATTGAAGAGCCGAGAGACGGCTATTGTTTGTGTTCATTTACAATTGATTGCAATGAGTTATCTCTTTCCAACGGTGTCATCCAATTTGAGCTATCTCCGAAATTGAGGGAGTTATGACATAAAATAGAAAACATGAAAAAAAATCTTAAATCTCGATTAACTCGGAAACGAGGCCTCTGGCAAAAAATTCCTTGGCTTGGGCCTCAGGCAAAAGTTTGGAAATGAGTTGTACAACACGTAGGAGTCGGATTGTGCATGACTCCTGGGACACCCTGTCCTACGAAAAAAGACCTAATGTTTGAAAATTGGGAAAGCTACGGAGGAGGCATTGTCTTGGTTGGAGGCAAGGATATGCAATGACCCGCACGACCGTCCGGTCTTGAAGGAGGGGTTGCTTTGTGCGCCGTGTATTATCAATTACAATCTGGCCGTAGCATTGGGGTGTTGCAATGTTGATCATTTTTGTTTCTGACCGAATTCAGTTTTAGTAAAATGTTTGTTGACTCAAACATGTTATCGTGTTGTAGGACATTGGTAAGATATTGGGATTTAAATCGAGTTCAGAGTTTAAACAAGATTGTTAAGAAATAAACCAAAAAATTAATATTTAAAGATGAAATTGAATTTAATGAATGAAAACGTTAATTTGTGAACAGCGTCCACGGCATTCCTAATCTTTCCAGCCAAGGTTAGGATAATCGATGAACCGATAGACGGCTATTGTTTGTGTTCATTTACGATTGATTGTGATGAGTTGCTTTCAGTTGAGTAGCTATACCACAAGTGAATATGTTGACATGCTTTTGGTGTACGGTTTTGCCAGTGGTAATGCTTCTGAAGCAGCAAGAAAGTCACACTCCTCATGTCTACAACTCACCCCCTTGCGAACTCGTCAGAAAGTATGAGGAAAAAATGTTTGTAGATGATATTGTTTATGTCACTGATCCTTTTTTATCTAGTAAACTATTTTTTTTTTATCTATTAATCATTTTCTGTCACTAAGGTTTCAGTCATTACTACCAGTTATGATCAATAGGTATAGCGCACCATGATGAATGGGAATATGCAATATTGAAACCACGCAGAAGGAAATACAGCGAGGAAAGAGAAGAAACGAAAGAGTTGGTAATGATACGGAAGCCTGGTTTGGTAAAAGTCCATAGTGTCAGCAAAAAGATGAATGCAACTCATCGCAACCAATCGTAAATGAACACATGTTTTTCTGCAGTTAAACTCCATTTCCTTAACTAAAAATATTTTTAAAACGACTACACCGTTGGAAAGCTGAATGTTTGGCAAACGTTTTACCAGGCCTGCACAGTTCTGAGTCAAGCATTAATGGGGTTTCCAGGCGAGATGAAAAATAGGCGATTTCAAGATTTTGACAAAACTGCCATTTCGCGCAGCAATCGCACATCTTCAATGCAATTAAAAAAATGTTTTCTGGCATTAAATAGATATAAAATTTAACGCTCTTTCCAACGGTGTCACCAAATTTGAGCTATCTCTAAAATTGAGGGAGTTATTACAGTTTTAATGACATACGATCGAAAACACGAAAAAAATCTTAAATCGCGAATAACTCGGAAACGAAGCTTCTGGCAAAAACTTGCTAGGAAGCATTTTTGTTCGGAAATGTGTTGTACAACACGTAGGAGTCGGATTGTGCATAACTCCTGGGACACCCTGTATATACAGAGTGTCTCTTCGAATATACTTGAAATCAGTTATTGTGCTCATTTTCTTCTATTTACACGAATATGAAACGATGTATGGGTCTTAAATTTTTGTAATCAATGAAGGGAAAAAACAAGGCGGTTCGAACTAGATTCTTGACCGTTAAACACTTCATTAAATTTGTCTTTCATTTAATGTAGTGCGTTAAGGTGGCAGTGAGCCAATTTTATCTAATTGTGCCTAAAATGCAAGTCAGTGACGTAGTTCTAAGTAGGAGTTAACCAACTTACTATAGCGAAAACCAGATAATGGGAACTGCTTAAAAGCGTGTCCTTCAAAAACGACCAATTACGACATTCCAAACGGTTATTATTAAAACATGACCTTCTCAACATTGTTCTCAATGTGGGTTTAGACCAATTGAATATTAATTATTAGTATGAAAGTATATGCGCCCAATTTACAAGGCTGATTAGGATATATTCATCAACAATGTTCCTATCCTAGAACTTTGTAATTAGTGTTAGTAGCTGTAACTTTCTTAAAATTAATACATTGAATTACTAACTAGATTTAGCAAAACTACTAACTCTACTTTCGAGGAGTTTCAACTTTACAAAATTAGGAAACCCGGCATAATCTACTAATGGTGGAGGCCATCAGTTTCATTAGTTGTAAACGTAAATTTAAAACGTTGATGAACCGAGTTCTAAGTGCATGCCTGAGGATTCAACATAGGTACACAGTACTTTTACCTTTCTGCGTGGAAATTTTGTATACGGAGATAGGGAGTCACGCAAAAATTTCCAACTTTATAAAGCCAGTCGAGATTCAATTTGCGAAGGTGACGGGAGGAAATGTAAATAAGGACTACGCATAAACTAGCGCGTACTGAAGAAAACTAAATTTACTGCGAAGGGATGAACGTTCGCTTTGAATGTTTATTGAAATCGGGTTTCTCCTCCCTTATATCATCTGAAAGTGGCAAGGAGAAGAGAAGAGACAGCTTTATTATATATGAACTCTCCTCGCCTTCTGCTGAAAGGGGCAATGAAATACAACGAGTCTACACGTTCTCAAAAAAAAAGAAAATAAAGAAAAAGAAAGCTCAGAAGGAATAAATAATACAGCTGCGGCTGGAAAAGGCCACCTTGGTGTTTTGACTGCGAAGGGGATTTGACATTTTTATTATATGCACGGAATTTAAAGGGTGAGGGTGGGCGTAAAGGTCGTTGCAAGACCGTAACTTCAGTACTGATACTGACGCCATTCAATGGACTTGCCACTGTTGAGGAGTTATAAAAGTTTCCAGTTATCTTCAGAATCGCACAAGTGAAGTTAATGAAAGGAATCGAAATTTAATAACGCTAATTGATGTAATTTAAACCACAAAGCTCTATAAAATCTATCCAATTAAGACTAATGTAGAGCTTTCTTTTCGATGTATTCAATTAAAATTCCTAGTCTTTCCAATTGGCCTTGACAAATTTTAGATAATTTTTTTTAACGATCAACTAATGGAATCGAAACGGAAAATAAACACTGTTTCTCCCTTACACCCATCACTCAAAATGTGTGCGTTTGCATTTTACAAGGCGATATTCAAAACTCGGATTAATGTGTCCGTCCGCGGTAATTCCTCCAGCTGTTTTCCGAAATCGAAAATCGAGTGAGGTTCAAGTTAGAACTGTTATCTTTGTGATTTACAGAACTTTCTACTACATAAAGACTACTGTTTCTTTTTTTTTATATTGAGATCATCATTTCAATGAATCTGATCAGCACATAAAGATTGAGGTACGTTCATCAGTACGCTCTCCCTTCGAAGGAGACATTTAAAATGTCCGAGATTTTTCGCACAATTAGGCAATTAGGATCAAACAATAACCAATCAAAAAAGAATTGTAGCATGGATATCGTCAACCTAAATTCTCCAAAAAATCAAAATCTTTTTCCAATCATTTTCTGATGTTCGTTACGAAATTTGGAATTCCCGTGGTTTGCTACAAAACCAGATTTAAAAGACACACACATAATACGGATTTGCTGTCAGAAAAATCTGGAAATTATTTTCTTTCGTTCATTATTTATTTATATTTTTGGTTTATTATCCAATAATAAAACATTGTAATCGCTTTTGAAGAAAAAATTCTAAGTCCCCCTGAAACTTTCTTGGTTTACGTTTCAAGGGGTGTAGAATCCAAATCTGCAATAAAAAAATTTCCGTCCGTCCGCCGTACGCCGTACCAAACGGCTGGAGCAAAGAAGCTGAAATTTTCAGGCAAAATTCATGTTAGTCCGACGACGCCCCAATTCTTGAGCCAGCTCTCTCACTTAATTTAAAGTGCCCTTTAAGGGTTGTCAAAGTTTTGTCAATTCCCTAAAAACCTCAAAGAAAGTCAAGGCGGCCTAAATTTGGACTCTTTTTGAAGGACTTTCCACAAGGAATCGAATGAGAACCTCCCCAGGTCTGTGGGTCAAACCATTCCCGATGTATGGCCCGATTTATGGTGCCAACATTTGCGTCATTTTGGTTTATTATTGTTTTTGTTTTGATTACAGTAACCTAATGATGTAGTGAACGTGGATACTGGAGTGCACACGAATATGATCAACTGACCAATCCAAATGGGTATTTTGGTTGAGAACAGATTTACGTGCTCAATGCATATCTCCTGAAATTCAGTAATCGCTCTATCACCTGTGAAACACGCACACTCCAAAGCTTAGTAGAAATTCAAATCATGAACGCAAGCCAATTGAATAATAAACCCCGGTGAAAGAATTTGCAGCGTTTTTCTTCTTAATTTTAGATTATCCATAGAAGGACCACGATGCTTACTGAAGAAGCGTTTTAAGGGATTTAATAATTTTAATTTTCTGTTTTTCAACATGTAGCCATTAAACTTGTTACAAGGTTGTCTTTCGCTCGCTCGTGGTACATACTCATGATACGATCATATTGAAATTGAATTAAGATCATTCGAGCTAGATCAAAAGACCAGGAAGTGAGAAACTGAGGTTTGATGGATTTTACTTTTGCGAAAGAAAATGCTCAAACTGATGATTTGGTTGGAGTAAGACATATCGGGGACCCTCTGCAGCCTAATGATGACACCCTGAAAATGCCCATCAAAATCATCCGAGCCTGTAGATGGAAAACCGTACTACATAGATCTGTGTTCACGTGGACAGACACACGCAAACATAGGCACGAAACGAAAGTTGTTCGGAATGGTCTTAAATGTAAAATACTAGGGGAAAATTTGATTTTACCGAAGAAAATTAAAACAAAGTAGAAACGAAGCATTCGCTACTACCTAGAGGAAAGCGAAATATCCTTAAACATTTTAAATGAACAACATTTTCTTAATAAATTGATCAATAAACAATGAATTGGTAGTTAACAATTCCTTTTGCATTCTCAGAGCTTAAATATCAAAACAATTCAACATAAAATAATACGAAAATTCGTTCGTACGATCATGCTGAATCACTAGAAATTCTTATCCGGTAAATCACAATATGATAAAACAGTTCTAGCAATAAAAAAAGGAAAAGGTCGTTAGCCTTTTACTTTGGGTCCCTCGGGTTCATAGGAGTTATGGGACCCGAACCCTTCAACCTCCTCACATAAAAACTTTAAACATCCTCACCGACCGAGCCATTTTTTCCCGGTCTCCATCTCGAAAACAACTATTATGAATATTCAGCGTTTTCCAACGGTAATAAACTTGACGCGGCCTATTTCCTTTCCGCTGATTAGGAAACTTCGTGCGGGGAAGGGCGTAGAGGGACTTTTCTGTTTCACCCGAGTTCCTCGTCCCGTGAAATAGTGTGGACGGAAACTTTCGTCACGTCTTCATCCCCCTTCCTCCTTCCACTGTTTTCGTTGTATATGGTGCAATTTCCCTCGATTAAAACGGGATTTGCCCTTAATTGTTCCAACGAGGGGTGGAGAGGGGGACGAAAACAGAGATGTAAACTTTATAGGGAAAACAAACGAAATTTGTACATTCTTGCTCGAGGACAGTTTTATGTGTGAGTCGTCTTATAATCATGATAGGGCAGCTTACGTGCTACGAATTATTTGTACAGGAAGGAAAGCAAACAACAAAGTAAACAAACCTTTAAATACGATCAAAGCCAACCATTAATTTGCATTGTTTTTCTGATGAATTTCGGTTTTCGAAGAGAATATACGTAACGTTTCAAGGTAGTAAGTACCGTGAAGGTGTAGTATAAGTTGAGCAAGACTTTGGCTCATCATTTCATTATTCTAAATTTTAAATCTTTTACACCGACCACGGAGGAATGACACCCATTACAGACACATCATCGTGCACTATATTAAACAAAAAAAAGTCTATCAAATCCGAAAATGTGATTAAGATTTCAATCAAAATCTTCTCTTCATGATTATGATTAGATTCGAAATATGAAAAGCGTAAAATCTTTAAAACAAAAAAAATTAAAATGACGTTCAAGTTACGATTATGATTCTAATCGTCGATCACATCTAACCCATGACTGTTCAGTCATTTTGTGAGGGCAGTAAGTGTAGCTTCCTCACGTGCAGTAACATTAATGGTGGAATTTAAAAGAGAACACAAATATGTTATTTGCCTCAAAGCTACTGTGCAAAACAGGGTACAATTCATGTGAGCATGATCACGCCGTACTACTAATCAAGCAAAGTACACCATCTAAGGTACGTAAGAGCCAGTGCTACAATCCCTTGTCAATTTCTCCTAAAACGTTCTTTCACTCCCGGTGTTATGTCTTCAACAACCGGTTCCAATGAATTTGTTGTATCAAAAGTGTGAATCTTGGAGAAAATATTAGGTTCATATGCGCCACTGCTAAATGAATCCTAATTTCGATCAGGAGCTCCTTTTTACTTAAATAGATACTGGTACTGTTATTTTTACCATTTATGTACACACCTAAATTCATCTCTCATCTGTGAGATCTAGAGGAAAGGAGGGCCTTACTCTCCTAAATATCACGATTCTTTGATTAAATGAGTATCATAGATCAATCAATCCACCTGTACATAGTATTCTGAACACCTGCACATAATATCAATCAATCCACACCTTCCGTGAATTATGAAAAGGCAGTAACGTATTTCAGTGCTGTATGGATGCCACCAGTTATCACTCTGCTAGTTTCATCATAGATTCTCATCTATTTGTCAGACGAATCTATAAATTACTCGAAGGATTTATTTACGAAATTTTCTGAGATCCAAACTAACCAGAATACTGATCTTCGCACAAACAGTACGAAACAGTACCGCACAAACAGTACCTTCGTGAAGTGTGGTTTATCATGGACTACTCCTGCGTCCAGTATTCTACGTCAAGAAAAACACTACTTCTCGGCCTTTCTGCTTCAGGATTTTACTTTATGGCTCAGAAGCATAAGAAAAGCAAATATGTATACCTACACCTTGATCCGAAAATTGTTTTTGACTTTTGCTCTATTGTGCGCCACTTGCACTCCGTCCTTCACTTTTGACTTGACTTCTTTAGCAGCTGTAGATTGTCTGAGTGATGATTCTCCTAGAACGACCCAGGTCTGAAAATATACATATATCTGCACCACAGGATTGCCAGCAAAAATGATGAGACAAAAAATTATTCTGTCTCACAAAGGACACCACCCAACACCTCGACACATGGCGGAAAAAGTTCTTTTGACAACAATGTTCTTTTTCGGAAATCACAAGATGAATAAATATCTAAATTTAGACATTTATGATCTATACCCACTTAGCTAATTCGACTGGAAAATGATTTTTTTGTGCAGGGAATGTCCAATTGACTGATATCGTCCATCGGAGACGTTTTGTTCCGTACATGGCCAGATAGAACGGTTCCACTAAGAGAGGTTTGCACCCTTGTGGTTACAGATGTGATAAAGTTTTCCAAATAGTTGTCGATCACTGTATACCCCAACTCGTGTAAATGCAAAGGAGCTTTGTTCGGCATTACACTAATGGGTGTTTACGAGTTGTTTGAAAAAAAATATCCTGCATTCTTCGTGGGGAAAGCATCACTCTGCTTAAGACTCTACAATCAGGGCCTCAATTGCTGGAAGAAAACGATGATTTTCCTGTAAGCCGACAGGAAACGGAGCACAGTGAAACGTTTGATGAGTGTTTAAGCATAAAAATGCAAAAGGAAACTCAACATTTTGAAGAAAATAGAAATTGTAGAAAAAAAAATTGAGTTGCTTCATTCGGGAAAGGCTCACAGAAATGTGTAAGGCTCCAGTCTAAACATCAGGATGAGTGAAAAAACGTGTTCATGGCTATCCAACAATCTTCCATAAATTACATTTCCTCGTATTTTGAAACAGGCTTAAAACCTTTTTGAAACAGACTTTAAAAATATATAAATTAGTGTTGTGTCACTAATTACAATTAGCTACTAAGTTCATAAATATGTATATATGAAGGTGGGTTGGCCATATATTTATGGCTCGGGTGACGAGCACCCTTCTCTCCGCTTTCACCGATGTGTCTCATGATACTATACGAATAACTGTCTTATACTATACTACGTAGTATATTATGTACTACGATCTTATTATACTGTATTGCCAACATACATAATCTAAAATGGAATTAGGAGTAATCAGGTAATCTTGAGAGTTGGTGACTGAAATAATAGTGCATAGAGGTGTGACTAGGTCGATCTCATGATTTTTCATGTTGTCGACTGAAATATTGAACCTGCCTTCGTGAAAAAATACGCGAAAAAATCCATTTGTCACGGTTAGAAAAGAAAAGGCTTGAGAGTGGGAGAATAAACGGCGCCTCTCCTAATATTATGTGAGGCAGGTATGGTGTGGGCAGGATGCGCGGGTTAGGAATTCGTGAGTAGGAGGTGGCGACCTCCTTACACAGACGAATAGGTAAAAGGGGAAATTCCTCAACGCAGGAGACGCGTGATAAGGCCGCGTTATGGAATGTTGTTAGAAGGAGGATGAGAGAAAACGGAAGAGGAATGTAATACCTGAGTTCGTACCTCTGAAAGCGTTTAATGTATGATAACTTTCCACACGCCTCAATGAAACTACGGACGCACTAAGGATGTCATCCTTGAGTTAATATGCCATTCTCACCCACGGACACGGACAAGCGAAATGTCTACCGGATATGCAAAAATACACTACCCCCACTACTACACTGTTACCGCACGTTACGCTACAACCAGTAGTAGAATAGTAGTTGTGAACATTTCTTAAAAATTAGACACTAATTAGTTCATTCAAGGAATACAAGAAGTTTGAAGTAATATAACACGTTTCTTTTGAAATTATAAATGTGAGCTATTATTATTTTCAATATTACGCTATCGTTATAGACCCAAAAAGACTTGAGGTCTGTATTAATTTGGTTTTCAAGAACCATAGAATTCAGAAACTAAATTTAAAAATAAAAAACCAAAAATTGGTAAATGATGTATGCATTACAGGGATATCTCCGGTTTTTATGATTACAGTCATATATACATAGTTATAAACACGTTATAAATCATTTTAAAAACTAGACCAAATTCTTAATCGAACAAAAAAGCAAGAATATTGGCCCTTCTTCTACGTGAAAGGCAACATTTTCAAGGTTTGTGACAATACTAGAAGTTACGTGGGATCGAACAGGATAAGAATCGTGAGAATCGGTTAAGAATTGTAGCCTGGGCAGCTTCGAACTGATTTGATAGGACACAAAATCAATCAATAAAACAGTTTTTTTGGCTTTCCTCCTCAATATCCCCCCTTTTTCTACGTGAATATGAGCTATCGTTATTTTCAATATTATGTTTTCGTAATCGACGACAAAAAATAACCACACCTCAAACTGCATTAATTTACTTTTCAAGAAACATAGAAATCAGAAACCAAATTTTAAAAGAATTGATAAATAATGCATTACAGCGATGCCCCTATTTCCGGTTCGTATGTGATGACCGTTATAAACATAATTATAAATACATAATAAATCATTTTAAAAACTAGACCGCATTCCTAATTGAACGAAAATGCTCGAATAATGGCAGAGAATTTCAGTAGGCATGAGCCTAGTCTCATAATATGATATTATCGCTTACACTGTCTCAGTTGGATAATCCACGATCTATAGGCACTTACCCTTGCATTCTTAGAATACAAATATAATAGAGGAATTCTGTCAATGAGGAATAACAAATTTACTATAAATAAATCATCTTGATTAATCAATTGTTCCAATTTAGAACTTACGGCTACATCCTGCATTAGATTTGACTGTTGGACACCGTTCAACTCAGCCTCATGAAAAAAAAATGTGGAAACTCATTATAACATCAAATAAAATGTTTCGTTCGTTCCCACGAAATAAATTAGTTATAATGTTGAATCGAGGGGATAAATACAAACTGCGTCCTTTCTATTGTTTGTTACTGGTGATGACCGAGCCGTCGAAATCTCCTTAACATTTCAAGAAAACAGATAACTTTCTTTATTTGGCTTGCGTTTTCTACTTGGTCAAAGTGCTTAACATTGAATTGTTAAAGTCAAAACGCACCACGACTCTAATTTATCAAAAACTCATGGTTATGATTTGCTGAACTTACTGTTATATCATATAATTTGCTCACATTTTCATTTTTCAAGGAATTTCACGTACTTTTTCTGGTGGTCTTTTGATATTAACGTTTAAGAGCCTAAAAACACAGTCTCATAACCTCTCAAACCCCTTTCCGACATCAAATTCGAAGGTTTGTTAGACAAAGATAATGACCGAAAAAATTCAACAATCAATAAAAATGATAATAGTAAAAATATGAGGATTTATCATTTAATAATTTTTAATAATTACTTTCTTTAATAATTACATTTCAATGATCTGGAATATGTCTCTTGATCGAATAAAAAAATTTGCAAGAAAATTTTCAATATAAGCTGTATGGGCAGGCTTGAATGAATTGCCTATTACCCCTTCCTGAAGGAAAATTCAAAATTTTCAAGATTTACCTATATGACAACTAGACTGATGTTGGAGTTTAACAAATTAAAAACTAAATTCAACTGATCGAAAAAATATGACATGATGATGAAAAAATTCAACTGATCGTCAGAAATTTGAAATACGATGGCAGTATGTTCATCCTATTCCCATTTCGGAAAACTATGGCTTTCCAGGTAACGGCAAACTGAAAGCCGTTACTAACAAAGTGAGGAAAAAACTATAGGTTTTGCGAAGAAACAATCGGTTACACTCTTGTTAGCTCGTGCCCAGTACCTCCCCGATAACTGTATCGGTGTTATTTTAGTCCACTAAATTGGCTTACAGTCATTACTACACTCCATTGCAGTTGTTAACAAAACTTACTGTGCCGTCACAAACCAGATAACATTTAGAAATAAAAACTATAAATAAACTGGCTTCTACGGTATTAGGAATAAGAGGTTAGTTCCCCTCATAAAATTCTAATACCTTTTCAGAAATGAAATAAGAAATGGATGATTGAGCATCGTATGATAAGATTCATATTACAATCAACCCAAATCCTGCTGTAATTCCAACTGTCGATTTCATGGTATTAATCTTCCAGTTATAAGACTGTTCAATTTTAATAGTTTTGATAAATTATTCTTTCCTATATTCAACTGATAACTGAGCAACATAGCTATTCTCAGTGTAGTGAGATGATAGGCCAAAATAAACTTTGATGAAGAAGGATTTTATTACAAACACATGAACTCGTATATTCCCAACTATAATGTTGATTAATTACTTCATTTTAACTTCAGCAGGTGCTCAAATGATTCAAAATTATATTTTTTTAAATGTATCAGAAATCATTTTGAGGAATCGTTAATCAATGAAATACTATAGTTGCATTGTTACATAAAATCTGGTAAAGTGTCATTTTTCGTTCAACCATATCACGTATCTCGATTGATTTGATCACCATCGAATAATCAAATGCTCGTAACAACTACACTGTCTTTATCATTGATTGACATTATGTAACCTCTGCCTGGTAGTGGATAACTATCTAAATGGCCGTAGCACAATCTTACGACGTACATGTTGTAATCTTGAAAGCTCAGAATCCCCAATGAAAACCGACTTCTTTGAAAGTATTGAATCGCGTCGCGAATTTGCGAACATACTACATCACGTCCGCCATACAGTACGGCCACTTCGTCGATTGAGCGAATCAAATATTCGTGAAGATGAATGGACAGGTCGCGAACCAATTCTGGTGGCACTACCAGCTTGACATTGGGTCGGCCTTTGGTGGCGACGATTTCCGCGAAGATGAACTCAGCTTTAGTTAGATCAAACGGATCATCGATGGCCGATTCAGATAGTATCTCCATATCATACAGCTGCTTTATGAATGACTGGGCGTCTGCGATCAACGAACCGTTGTTGGCTTTTTCGTTTTGTTCCACATTCGAAAATGCTTTGGTTAAAATGAGGAAATTCGGTATTGTTTCAACACTACTGATGATAGGAACTGGCAAACTCATGTACTGAAATCGATAAGCTGGATAAACATTATTCGAAGTAATATTTTTGTAGTTGAACATACCAGAGTACATAACAATAGCGGACTTCAATGATCTATCAGGATGCGTAGCCGAAACTATGACGTCTTTAGATGAATGTAGTGTTTTGAAAAATATATTGAGTTTCTGTCGTATCTGAACTCCTTTCTCAAAAATCTCAGCTTCGCCCTGATAAGTTGTCAACCCGGCAGTAACCATTTCAGTGAACGTTGGTCCTCTGAAATACGACGGCAATATGTTCACTCTATCCGCATTTCGAAAAAGTATGGCTGTTTTGGTTCCGGCAAAACTGCAATCCGTGAACAACAAACTGAGAAAAAAAACTGAACTAGTACATAACATCGTGGTAGACTTCAGGCGAAGAAAGAACTAAATTTTAATCGGTTGCGCTCTTTTTAAGCTCTCCAGTCCCCTGCTACCTGTATCGGTGTAATTATGTTCTTCCACTTGAAGCAACCGTAACTACATTTCATTGTCATCGTTATCAAAACGTGCCAAGGACAACTTTACCAACATGCTGACTAATATCATACACATTATTATAATATGTAGCTATATCATCATTAGAATATAACATGGGAGAAAGCGATTCCATTGTCCGTAGGTTTGCTACCATAAGAACACAAGAAGATAAATGAAATCACTCGCAGAAGCATTTTAAGTTGGAATTTGAATTGAAGTTTCTTGCAAAGTAAAGATTTCATTCTGAGACCGTTTAAATGACCATGTAAACATTCCCCCGAAAGATAGTTTTGTTCTTTGGTTGATTGATTGATGTTAATTGTGATTAATTGTTCAAAATAGAACCACAATATGTTTGTAATTTAGGCCCGTTATTTTGGGATTAACTGGCAGTTTTCAGACGGAGTTTGTTCATTTTTCTCACGCTACAAAAGCCAAACAAAATAAACCGACCTTGATAACAAAAGACCGGCCTTAGAAAATAATGGTTAACAAATTAGCGTAATTAGTGATATTGTTTTGAAATTGATCTAAGACTATAAATTGTTAAACCACCCTCAAAGATCAGTGGAAAAATGAAATGAGTGAATTTCATGTTTGTTGATGCGCAGAGTACCGTGTTTATTTCTTAATAACGAACCTGACCGTAGACCATTCGAGCTGGCACATTTCATGAAAGATTCATCAAAACGAATCAAAACTGTTAAAATTTTAATACCCCCCCCCCCCCCTCTAGGACTGAGCTAAAAAAAATCGGTAGGTACCTACTTTCGCCCCAAAAAAATCAGTTTGTGGGACAGCACTTTTTGAACACCGTAAATTATTCAAATTTGAAAAATGTATACAAAAACTGATTCTAGAAATTGATTGATTGATTGTAATTTTCCTTTCCTTCGAAATTCATTCACTGTACTTCAAAATAGTTCGCAACAAGAATTTGCTGACATCTTTATCCAGCTTAGCTTGTGATTGACTTGTAGATATCCCAAGACGGTTGGGTGGTTACGTCTTAAATATGACCCCGTGAACACCAACCACTCCATTCGAAACAAAAGCTGATGACGAAATGTATAGCCCACAAAGTTCTACACACGAAAACGTGGGTCATTCCATATCCTTCAACATTTTCTGTTGGAAAGCTCTGGATTTACCTCAAATCTTCTTTTTTCCCAATTTATTTTTTGGATTTTACACATTTTTGAACGAAAAACAACAAATTTCGAGGGGGGATAACGTTTTTCTTTGGTCGACTATTGAAAATAATAAACCAATCGTAGAAAGTGTTGACTTAACGAAAAAAGAGGTATTCCCCGAAAGTGGAAACGGAACGATGTGTCCGTGACCTGAAGTAGCCACGGTAGTAAAATAGTAGGTATAGTACCTGAAACAAAATTTGGGTCTAGAATGAGTGAATCATCGTAGCGTGAGATGTCATTCATATATTGGTATCAAATAACCGATATAATCATGTATTTATTCAATCACCCGGCCAGCCACAGCTGAGGAAATTGAGATCCTGCTTTCACAGAAGCCACCAATCGCGGAAAAGATCATGGAAACGGTCGCTGGAGGTCAATGCAACAAATTCGTTTGGCTAAGGGCTGAATACAGTTTCGATCAGTGGCGAAGGGCGGGTTGAAGAGAGAAGGGGGTCCTTGCTGGAAGGCCTTTTTCACTGTGGGAAGCTCAACTCCCCCTCACTCTCTCTCTCTCACCCCTCTCCTAACCACACTCTCACTCTCTCTCTCCCTCGTTCTATTGTTCTGTCGGCTCAGATAGTATCCCCGAGGTGGTGACCCCACAAATCTGCCCAACACAGCTCCGGCAACTTAGTTCGTTATCAGTCGGTTGGAAAAAGTCGTGTATACAAAGCAGTCTGGATAAAAATTGAAAAGAAAGCTGCCAAATCAAAACTTTTTTTTTTTAAACTCCGAAATGTTATTAATTTATTCACTATTGAAGAAAGAGAATAACTTTTTGACGTGGATATGCTTATTGGCTGTTGTACGTGAATACAAAAACATGTTCTATAAAAATGCAACGGTTTCTCTCCATTTTACAATATAATTGCTAGAGAACTGTTTCTGTGTTTAAAGTAGATCATTGTTTTGCCGAACCAGAAGTTTTTTCTTCGATTTAAAACAAACTTGGTAATCTCACGTAAGAGAGAGCAGGTGGAGAGTTACAAGTGTTTGGGTCCCACGATCAGCCTAGAAGGAACGCAAGACCAAGAGATCAACAATAGAATTGCTGCAACATCTTGCCTATACCATGCAATGAGCAGGGGCTTCATGGGCAGGAGAGAGGTCTCAAAGGAAACAAAAGTTGCCGTGTACCAATCGGTTTACTTCCCCACCCTTATCCACATTTCTGAATCATGGACAATAACCACCAAGCACATTAGCAGGATCCAAGCCTCGGAGATGAGATACCTTCGGAGGGTGGAAGGCAAGACAAAAAGAGACAGGGTCCGGAATCAAACAATTCAGAGAAATCTGCACTTGTCAATTTCAGTCAATCATAAAAAAATCCTCATACTTGGGACACGACCGAATTCAATTGCAAGGGCTTCGTGCGTGCAAAAACGCGAACCGAAATTTGAGTATTACGAAAAGAGAAATACGTTCTGTAAAGTAAAGGATGTATCTGCTTCCTTCATCCTGTGGAATTACATTATTAATAATTTACTTATAAACAATAAACTCACCATAAGGACTATTTGAGGTAACTTATTTATATGCCCCTAATTTCAATTTTGTCACTTCATGCACCATTTTTGCATTGAAACCAGAGAAAATGGCCGTAACAATGTGGACTTTCAATATTTTTATGCCAAGAGATCAATATTGTCGAGGTCAAAATCCGAATCGTAAGATCTTCATCATTCTCGAATAATCCATCAAGCCAGAATCCACAGAAGCATTACCATTTAACGAGCAGAATTTATATACGAGGGAATCTAAAAAATGATGCTCGGACCTTCATTATTCATAGTTTCTTTTTATTTCCCAATGCTGACTTCACCACTTCTGTATTAGGGCCAGCAACACCTCCGTTACTATCCTTAGCAAACTTGTGCTCCTCTTTCCTCATCCAGTATTTCGTTTTGTTCTTCATCGTAATATAAACCTCTGTTAACTGGATTGTGACAGTCCAAGTTGGAAAATTTACGATTCCTATCCAATCGAGTCCTATCTTTCAGGATAGTTGAATCCAATTATTTCAACTGAACTCCAAGGAGTAGGTTTCCTAGTGTGCCCCACTTACCTAATAATTATTAGTTCTAATTTTCAATCAATGTCATTGCTGCTACAGATTATAATAATATCCAAGTTTTCAACATCAATCCATAAGATCAAAATGTTTGTTTTCGAGCCTTGATTATTAATGTTTCCCCGATAAAACAATGACACACACACACACGCGAACATGGACTGACGTACGTATTGAAGGAAATTGGTCAATCTTGTCAACTGTTGCTTATTTTCTTGTTATATTAAGTCTAGGAAATGAAGCACCTTTTTACGATAAAAAATGGCATGCGATAGAAGTTTTTGAAAGTGGAAATTTCGTATTAAAGCGATCAGTTTTCTCCTGTATGGATGATCCTTCCGAGGATGTGTACTTGAACTAAACTCTCCAAACAATATAACATTCCTACAACTGGTTGCAAATTTTCGGTACTCACCAAAAAAACTCTTTATTCAAACCTTGAAACTGAGACAGAGAACAACTTTTCCAAGCTTATCCGATATTTCGACGAATATGTATTCCATCGGTTTCATACAACTTCCAACCGACTCTTTTATATTGTAACTCTTCATAGAAGTATATTCCGAAGCCACCTCCTTCTTTACAAGAATATCATTGCGATCCTCGCGTAGTTACCCGACTCAAGAACAGACGTTGGTAAACTTGGTTTTAAAAATGTTTCACTGACTGCTACAATAGTAAACACTCCTCCACCGTACACCGGGTCAACGGAGTTTTAATAACCAACTTTTGACTGACAACGGAGAATAATTCAATAATAACACCGAACTTTGAAGTGACTGGAGACCTGAACATTCAGTGATAACAATTTATTAAAATAAACTGTCATTATTAATGAAATGCCAATGGTTAATATTAATATTAATAGTAAAATGTCATGAATAGAATAGTTGTGTCAGTTATTAGGGTAATTCTAGGGTAATATTAGGGTAATTCTCAAACTACGGTCAAATTCGTGTAAATGGTCTGTTCAAAATCGTCTGACTTTCAACTTTTTCCCCTTATGTACACATTGAGTACTGCATTGACCTATAGAAAACCCTGGGAAGCTAATGTAATTTCCATGTTTTTTAGGGTTGAGAAACCCAGATTTGTCATTGTCATGTCCGGTTGGTGGTGTGTTTTCTGATCGAGCGAGAACATCTAAAAACAGGATAACATGTTTATTCAAAGTCATTTGAATGACCCTAGTTGCTCACCTATCATATTTGATCCCAAAATTTTTTTTCTACCTACTTATTATCTTGGAAGGCCGTATCACGTTGCATTTTTAAAACCTATGAAAAGTCCAGTAGTATAGGAAGAACCTCTGTTGAAAGTCCGAATTGACGTTGTCATGTAGGTGAAAACATACCAAAATTGTAATTGTCGTGACCGAAACCGCCACGGCATTGTTATGAATTCTTTCAAATTTGAATTTCCCCTAGAATAATGGGATGTCCAGGGAGGCCAATTAAGTGACACCCAAAAATCGAGCAAAAGAAACACCTACATTTTTAAAATGTGAGGAACTGAAAATTGCCCGTTATTGACGTTGAGAATCACCCATTAGTCGAATGTTATGTACATTGTACCACACTAGTGGATTTAAGTATTTCAGACGTTAAGGGGTGCTATAACACAAGGATATTTCTCATCAATGCCATTACTGGACCTGCTCTTCCGATTCTCAAATCAAGCCTAGTGACCGCACAAACAAAACGATAAACAAACTCGACATCCTCTCAACCCAGCACCCAGCGACTTCCCTCTACATTATGCTCTGACGCCCTAGCCCTAAACCCCGTGCTCCTAAGATTATAGGGCAACAGACCCGCCCCTTATGCCTCCCATCGAGGGAAGAAAAAAATATGTCCCGACTCATGATACATTATTATACGACCGTTGGAAAAACGTTTTATTTATCGTACTTGCCCCCCTTTCCGTGCGGTGCAGGGCAGGGGAAACGTGCCGTTTCGAAAGGGGTTTCAATTTCACGAGAGAATGAGCCTTGAAATTACGACGCCGTCCGACTTGCCGTCAAAACATTTTCCCCCGAGTTATAAACAAGACACGATCTAGAAAACGGTTAGGAGGGAGGGGACTAGGAATATTCTATCGGTTCAAGTGGAAAACGAACAAACAGGATTTGCCCCGAGCTGTGTGAGATAGGGATTTCCCATCGCTAGACCATAATATTTTACAATCCACAGTCCCCGTTAAATGCACCATCAAGACGGCCTTCTTAAAATAATTACATTGTAAAAAATTCAAATAATTAGAACAACCAATGGTGAATTGAAGTGAATTTCATCAAATGGCAGTACAGAAGTCTGTAATTAATTACCACTTTGAAAAAAACGCTGCAAATTCTTTCACTGGAGTTTATTATTCAATCGGCTTGCGTTCATGATTTGAATTTCTACTAAGCTTTGGAGTCTGCGTGTTTCACAGGATAGGGCTATTATTGAATTTCAAGAGATATACATGGAGCACGTGAATCTGTTCTCGATCAAAATACCTATTTGGATTGATCAGTCCTGAAATTCAATAATCGGTCTATCCTGTGAAACGCGCACTCTCCAAAGCTTAGTAGAAATTCAAATCATGAACGCAAGCCGATTGAATAATAAACCCCAGTGAAAGAATTCGCAGCGTTTTTTTATTGAACCTCAATACCCTCCCACAATAAAAACATCTATAGTTTATCAAGTCCTTTAGCACTCGTATTGCGTTAAAACTTCCCCAAATCAAAATTTAAACGATGTAGCCAAAGGTAGACAGATGTAGAGGATGCACACAAATATCATCAACTGATCAATCCAAAAAGGTGTTTTGGATGAGAACCGATTTACGTCGTCTATGCATATCTCCTGAAATTCAATAATCGCTCTATCACCTGTAAAACACGCACACTCCGAAGCTTAGTAAGATTCAAATCATGAACGCAAGCCAATTGAATAATAAACCCCAGTGAAAGAATACTTATTTACCCCAGTAATAATATTGAATTATAATCCCCAGTAATAATATTGAATAATATTTACCTATATATTATCAGAATGCTTCAACCCGTGTATCGGCTACTAACTATACTACAAGTATTCACATCGGCTATCAATCCAGTATCCACATTCACTACAACTCGACGCTATCGGCCGGACATCACTAGGTTACAAACAAGCAATAATAAACGAAAAAACGCAAATGTTGGCACCATAAATCGGGCCATACATCGGGAATGGTTTGACCTACGGACGTGGGGAAGGGCTCATTCGATTCCTAATGGTATGTTCTTCAAATAGGAAAATATTTAGGCCGATTCGACTAATTTTGAGGTTTTCAGGGATTTTACGAAACTTTTACAGCCCTTAAAGGGTACTTTAAATTGAGTGAGGGAGCTGGCTCAAGAATTGGGGCGTCGTCGGACCAAGATGGATTTTTCCTGAAAATTTCAGATTTTTTTGCTCCACCCGTTTCGGAGATATCGTGCGTACGGCGTACGGAGGACGGACGGAAAATTTGTTATTGCAGATTCGGATTCTACACCCTTTGAAACGTAAACCATGAAATTTTCAGGGGTGTTAGAATTTTTTTTTCCAGAGCGATTACAATGGTTTATTATTGAATAATAAACCAATATATCTCACCATTTTAAGTAATGAATTCCAAACAGAAGAGTTTTTTCTCAAATGTCGAAAAACGTACCATCTACATTGTACACCCCCCGACTCGTGAGGGATGCGTTTTCGCTGTGACGGCAATGTTACACCCAATGAACCCATCCCCAAACCGAAAGAAAAATCAATGATTCCAGAGGTTTGCAGAACAAAGCAGTTTAAAATTCAAAGAATATTTACAAAACTGTACCTTATTAAACCAAAGTAAACTTTAAGCCTCTTCTTTTCAGTATCCATTTTCATTCAAGAAGAAGATAATTAGATATTTTAGAAACAATATTATATCATGTTTTTATTTTTATTTTTTTTTAAACTTTGAGGAAAACCTTCTTATTCAAGGAAGATGATCAGATAGGAATTTATATAACACAGATTCAGAGAATTATAAGAAGCAGTGGAAGTCTGGTCCCATAACCCACGCGTCCATGATTATTTGACGCTTCCAAAGGCTGATGCAACTAGCTTGCAACTTTTAGCGGATACAATTGAAGTTAGAAAGCTTCAGGTTCATGCTGAGGCTTAGCGGTTTCCAGAAATGCGATGGGTGTACAGTGCATACCCATTTCAGAACCAACATCCAAGTGATTATGCACAGTATTTGAACATGAAGCAAACCAGAGAGGGTGAAGCCACGTAAGCATTCATCATTTTGAAGGTTTCTTGTCTCCCTGGTTTATGATTTTCTTCTATAATGAAAACGGTGAAACAAATGCTAGTTTCTAAACATCAAATATTACTAATTCTGCAATGTTTTTGACGAATGCGAAACTACCTATACTGTAGGGTAAGGTTGTACTTGGAGCCACCCGTATTTCTGAGTTTGGAAAGGTCCAGGAAAATATTATTTTCCCATAATCCACGAGCCCACACATCACCAAAAAGTAGGAATACTATTTCACAGCTGATGTATTATCCAACTGTTAGGTTAAAACGTTTTCGCGGTGTTGTGATGTAATTTTCTGAGGCAGCTGAGGAAGTGATTAACACCAAAGTAAAAACAAATTTAAGGTGATTAATCCTGATCTCTGTAGTGTAGTATCTTATTTAAAATTTAATCAAGTCACTCTCCATCAAAACATTGACATTTGGTCATCCAGGCTGTTTTTCATGTATGATATACTCGTTTGTACCTAGAGCCACTTTTGTGTTTGTACCATGAGCCATAAAACATAGCTTTGTTTGGAGGTGAGTTGATTTTTATGGTTTGAATCTGTATATTGCAGATGCCTTGGAGTAAACTGAACATCAAAAGGCATTAGTAGGAGGGGAGAAATTACTTTTGGACTTTCATTCAACGGAATGCATGTGATGTAGGGCCGAACTCGATCTCAACAAGTGATTTAAGAAAATTAAGGTTCCTTCCAATGAACTCAGCCTGAAATTTTTAGGCACTCCTTCTTTTTCGATCTCTGAGCATACTGATTTCATTGAAATGTTCATTCTACCTAAGTCAATTGATAGACCTCAGTCAATATTTCAAGACTGAGCTTTTCAAAATAGTTCAGTCCTAATTATTATATTAAAATTTTTCCCAAGTTTTAGTGAGATCTCACCTGAAATGAATGATATTTAATAGTTCCTATTTGCATGTGACAATTAAAAAAAGGTTTTTAGTAAGTCATGTTCAACTTTCCCGCTGAGTCTGAGAAACTGCTCGAATTACTACTAATCGTATATGTGGCTCAAGGTACATCCACAGTTGGCTCCAGGTTCAACCATGTTTGTACCATGAGCCAGTTTGGAGGGTGTTGGGGAAATCGGGTAATTTAAATATTATGAAAATTAGTTTCTGAAGCCAACTTGTTTCTGGACTGATTTAGACCAAAACCGAATTGATCGGACCATAATTACCTCCAGGAAAAATCAAAATGCAAAAAGTGGCTCAAGGTACAGCACCTTACCCTACTCTTTAACATATTATGTCTTTTAAAGTGTCAACTTAGAAAGATAAATTGCGTGCACAAGCTGGCTGACGAGTGTCCAATGAAGAGTCGCGGCTAGAATTCAAACTTCCATTTGTTTCATCTGAGAAATGTCGGTTAGAACGTACGAACTCCAAGCTTGATATAATATATCAACAAAATGTTCTATTTTAGTCCATTTTTCTATCTTCTTTTTTAAACTTCCTCTTTTCAATTCCCCTCCGGTTTCTAGTCATATGTTTCCAATCACTTGTTATCTGGCTGATTCATGATGTTGAGCAATATTGGTGATGGCTGGGTAAACGATTACATTCGATGATCTTGATTCTAGTAGTGTATTAGAATAATTCATGATAGTCACGCATTCATATTCACCCACCACGTAACACCTGGATGCTGAAATGGTTTTTGTCCATCAAAAATTGTAATATGCCTTTTTTTTCACTCGAAACACAGTGCACAGTTCAGCGGGGGAGGACCTGGACCGTCTGAGGGCAGTGATGATAATATTAATCGGTAGCGTTAAGCGAAATTGATAAAACGAAGTCCGATCCTTCTTTTAGAGTAGGATACCCCGCAGGATACTTCGGGAGATACCCCGAAGCAGTCGAACGTAATACCCCAACCTGAAATGGTTGCATACTTGCTTCTACAAGTGTCTTTAACCTCTGAAATTCAAGATTCTAACGGCTCCCTCCACACCTTGGCTATTTCGTATTTCTAGTTAATTTGCATATTATGTTTAGTCCCCTGTGGTACGAATAATCAAGGGACCACTGTATAAACTTGCCGTTTTTCCTAGACTCGTTCCTTGCGCCGAGTGGGATGCGCTATCAACCCGGAAGTAGACATCAAACGGAACATAACTTCTATTATAATGCAAATATCGCAATGCATCAAAGCCAAATTACCATATAAATGTAACTGCTTCAGCCTTCCTTCATATTGATGAATACCTACCTACATAATTGAGAAGAGCCTAAACCTAGCTAACTTCAGATATCTAATTACGACACAAAGTTAGTATGCGCAGAACCCCTTGTTTAATTACAAACTCAAGTGCATCAAAAATTCAATCTCAAATTCAGGGGGTGTGGAAAGACTTTGCAACGTCCCCCTTCTCAGTAACTTCCGGTTGAGAATTATTAACTCGTTGCAAAAAGTCTGCCGAAACGTGAGGCTTCTGTATACCAAGTCCAATTGAACTGCATTAGAAAATTCATCCAACGTGGAACAATATAATTAAGGTATCCCTCACAGCTCCTTCTGTGAAGATGAATATTTACTTTTCATTGTCAATCAATTGACGGGATTTATTATTTCAGTACGAAATCGCTTATAAAAACCGAAGGATGACCATTTTCACAAAACGCTAGCCCCGGCTGAGAGCCTACTTCCTTAAACCTTCGCTGCACCGCTCACGCCGCTTATCTTAGCCACTTAATTATAGTATTCGGCTATGGAAAGGAGGCGATGGATTGGAGCTTCGTAGTTAACTTAACTTGTTTTAATTTTTGTGAATTTTAAACATTTTAATGTTGTGTAACAGATTCCGAATGTTTATTTTTGAAATGCTTTGCATAGCGAAAATCCAGACCACCAAATAACACTGGCCTCCATATAAACATGATTACAAATCTCTATGGTCAGTTAGCGCAATCACTAGAACGGAGGATTGAGAAATGAGGCTCCTCGTAATATTTTCTGGATTATCGTGTTAAATAATACTTATTGCTAAATATCTTGATTTTAGCATCGGTACTTTTACACTGAAATTATTGAAAAGAATCAACATTTTAACTGCCTACGAACTGATCTCAATCACAACCCTCACAAAAAAAAATTGAAAAAAATTACTCAACAAACTTCTCAAGCCATAGTTTGTTAGGAGACATTTTCATTTGAACCGTGAAGGATAATATTCCAGTCTTGTGAAAATACTCTGCATCAATATACAACATCATACTAATATTTCCGAAATAGGCGGCAAGTTAGGGTTTATTGTTTTCGATTATAAGAGTTTGTAATCGCTCAAAAAAATGTTTAACCACCCTCAAAGTTAGTTGGTTTACAACTCAAAAGGCGTACGAACTAAAAATCGAATTAAAAAAAATTCGTCCTTCCACCGTTTGGAGCTTTTCTACGAAACAATTGGACCCAAGTTCTTAAAAATTGTACAAATATCATAAACTGGGCGAAGATGCTCTTGCATCACAGGCGTCACTTTGCTTGGACGAGCCCAACCACTTCGTGAAAAAAATTTGTAGACTATGACGGCCAACCAGTTGAAATAATTTCGATGGGATTCTCTTCATAAGAAATTGATTTGAATGTGTGTAATGACAGCTACACAGAGTTAGTAAAAATTAGGTAACTGTAATAATTACAGAAATTATTATATGTACCTAGCTAAGCAAGATTCTGTATTTACATACCTTTATAGAGGTACGTAGCCTGCTCAGAAAAATCTAGCCACTACAGAAATCATTGTATATCAAATAATTTGAAGCACTTTGTTGTGCGAAGTATAAAAATTAGGGTTATGGTAGTTCAGTCACAGCCACAAGAGTTCATCTGCCGTTAGAACTATAACAGAGTTGAGCGTGCATTCACTTGTTTCCGTAGCGGTCTTCGGACTAACTCTAACTCTGATATTAGGGAAAGGCTTTCGCTGAAAGCTGCATATAATCTACTGTTGGTGTTAATCGGAACTTCTGCACTTCTCCACCGTTATCAATGTCGAATTAGGTTAAGTGAGTCCAGCTACTTCATCCAGTTGATGATCCACCAGTTTGGGTGATAGTTGCGGATAAGGCTCTAATATACTATCGCACATAAATTTACATTTGCAATAGCAGGGTAAAAGAAGAGACTGAATTACCGATGTTCCTACTGTTTTGTTTCAGGTCCGGAATGCAACGGCCGTTTTCATCATAAATCTGTCCGTCTCGGACTTGATGAGCTGCTGTTTCAACCTCCCGCTCGCCGCCTCCACGTTCTGGCAGCGATCGTGGCGACACGGCCTCCTCCTCTGTCGCCTGTTCCCGCTCCTTCGCTACGGCCTCCTAGCCGTCTCCCTCTTCACCGTCCTTGCCATCACCATCAACAGATACGTCATGATAGGCCATCCCACCATGTACCCTAAGTGAGTTCTGAAAATGAAAACACGTACTTTTAGATATCACTCATCTATCTCAATCTAGAATATATTAGTGTCATAGCCTCTGACAGGGATAGCGCCGCATATCCTTAAGAAAAGCTTTCCAGTATTAATGAAGAATCGAACGAGAATTATAAGGAGCGCGTTTTAAAACCCGTGAGGAAGCCTCTCAGGGAGATGTGACGTTATACAAAAATTCTTTCCACAAATGAAGCGATTTCATTTAGCTGTTCCAAGACAATCCATCACAATAAGACTCGAGTAGCAGTGGTCAATCTTGCTAAGACATTCCAGAAGTTACGACCCTTAGAATTGTTCATCAGTTGGTAATAAGTTCTTATTTGTATTCGTATCAACAGCCACGGCAAATCGACATTTTACCTTTACATCACGTGAACGAATCCGGTTACCAGCGGATTAAGAAGGATCTTGGCAGTTCCAGGTGGGAACTGCTATCGAAAAAATGTTGTAATCGTTCCAAGCCGTTCCACATCCGCATCACTTTCCGCGGAACGATTCCTCTCACGGAGATGCATGAGGTGTCTGCTTCTCGGTCGGAATTGCAAGGCAGAAGCATATTCCAAAAGGGACACGAGGAGGATTGCATGATGCAGTACATCGAAGCTATAACAACACAAGATTAAGAGTTTGTATAGAAAATTTGATTGCGTTCTAAACTGATTTCAAAGCTGCGAGGGCCAACTCAACGCGTCTATTGATGTCACAAGGGAATAATGGTGATATCGGTCTTTATAAATATGTGCGCTGCATTAAATATACATATTTGTTGTGTATATGAAAGCAGCTGAATATGAAATACTGTAGTAAAAAGACTCTCTACATATATTCAGAGAAGCATTGACTACAAATAATATAAGAAGCTATCGCTCGAATTCGAACGACAATTCCCTGTCACGAGCAAACTTGCCATTAGTTTTGCGATTCATAATTAACTCGTTCAACCGCCCGGCTCGTTTCAAATTCATATGTCAAAGTGCTGACAATCACGTTATCCGTAACAGTGGACGCACCCTTACGATCATTTACCGAATGCCATTCATCTATGCCCCAATATTAAAGTAACCTCTTATTCGCGCTTACAAGTCGAAAATGGAAGGGAAGAGGTAAGTATTATTGTGTGCTGCATAAGGATAATTTTTCGCCACAACTGATAGATGAGTCTTGCAACCATACTGATATGCATTCAGTTTAAATGGGTGACCTTCAGTCGAAAACCAAAAATCTTGTGTAATATTGTAAACCTCTTTGTCGGGTTGGTCACTTGGTCAGTAAGTCTAGAAAATAAGAGTTAACTGTACAACTTTCTGAATGTACGCTCATCACGACGCAAACTTACCATCAAGGGAGGTTGTATCTACAACAAATTTGTTGTATTTTAAACAAGTTCTGTGCAACCCCATTCCAGAGCAATAAATTCAGTGTTTTGAAAGCATGCTAACTGTGATGGATATGGTTAGCATCCCTTCCCGATTTTAGAATCCGTCGGCTTGGGTGATGAATCAGGCGTTTTCAAGCGTCTGGGTCATCCTCTGAGCGTGGTGGAGGATTATTACCGCATTCAGCTCAATGGAAGGGGCAACTATACCATTGTATCACCTCACATAACCAAAGGGGATATTTTATAGTAAACCTCACCTGAGAGCTCAAAGGATTTCGCAGACTAATATACAGTTCTTGCCTCTTAAAACATGAGTTCTTGTAAATGCACCCTAAGTGATGAAAACTGTTCTTATTTTCTAAAATGTAAGATTTTCATGAGTATTTTTGTTCATATTCTTTGATTCCCTTCGAACCAACAGCATTACTAAGGTGTCAACTGGCGAATCTTATCAATATGTAAGAAGACGACCGTATAAAAAACTAGAGGCTCTATCCCCAACCGAGTAAATGTTCTTGTCACTCATTAATGTGGAGCGGTTGTCCGTGCTTTCCTACATTCTTAACAAGGTCGCCGCTATAACCACTGCGGGGGCCTCACCTTTGGGTATCGGCAGACAGAAATTTAAATAACGTCGAGAAAACCGGATAAACTTGTTTGCACACAGTTTTAAGCCCACTATCTACAAAGCTGAAAATTACCAAAGTTTCCCAGTCATTAATATGACAATGTCAAAAATGAAACATTAAAAAAAACAATGTTTTGACTTAAATTTTAGTCCTCTAGCTCGAGAGAAGTGTAGCGTTTTTCTGAAATTATGAGAACAACACCATTGGATAAGATAGTCGAGTGGTATTTACATTTAGATGATCTTTAGATGATTTAGTTGATCAACGACAGGTTTCGGAGTTCATTCGCATCTGGAATAATACGTCACAGAAAATAACGAGACGAATAAAGGTCGATTCCCCGTGGTGCGACAGTGACGGACCGTGATCCATCCGGCGAGGGTAACGACATTCTTCCAGGAAAATGAAGGGGACTGTTCCCCCTAGCCCGGTACGTGACAGTGTCAGTTCAAATAGAGCTGACACAGTGCTCGTACCGTGATCCGGCACATGAGGGCGATATTTTTTTTTATTTTCACTGCCAGTTCTCCGGTGGTTTTTCAACTTTCTTTCATCATGAATAACGAAAAACTTATAGAGTTGGTGCAAAATTTGCTTATAATTTGCTCAGCAGTACGTTGAACGAATTTCGTAACATTCTGAAGTATTCAAAGAATTTTGCTCCATCATCTATCAATTCCTTGTATAACGTCGCGAATTCCTCTTCCGCCCCTCTTTTTTCCCATGCTTGGCGGACCCACATCCGTTTCTTTTTCTGGTTTTCCTCGTGGTTTTCTCCATCCAAAATCAAAGCGATCGCAACAATTTCACGATCTGAAAACACGATGGCCACGCAACTTCACGGCCAAGGAACGTTTGAAACACTAACCACTGTGAATAACGATCACAGCCAGTGAAATCGCTGTCACGACACTGTTGCGGTACTGTCACGTTACGGATGTGTGTGGATCGACCTTATAAGTTTCTCTTCTCTCAAAAGTGTAAATTATGAACAAAAAACTCATACCTAATGCACCAATAGCTAACTCCTGCTGCTCCAGGCGTATAAACGAATTTGAAAATGCAACATTGTTCACTTCACTTTCCAGACGAATCCATGTAAACGAAGAAATTGATATTCCCCTACATATTACTTAAACATATTGAATAACCAACAAGAATGTGAAAGTCAGAGGAAATTAATGTGCCTGGTTTTTCCCCTATTCAATATTCATTTGTGTATAAAATAATTCGGCCGGTTCCGATAACTAACTACCATTTATTTTAGTATGTAACTAAACGGATTAATAACTATTATTTTTAAAAAAATGTGATTGGCCAATGTCTTCAATATATTTACACTTTTTCCGCCTCCACTTTACCGTCATTTACGATTATGTACGTGCAGATGTAGATACCATCTGAAACTAAAGAGGCGTGGAGGAGCCGGGAAAGTTAGCAAACGGTCGCTAAGGGAACTTTGACTGGACTGAGTAATGCTCGTAAATTATTATTCTCACAAATGGAGGAGAATGAAAAATAAGGTCACTCGGTGTCATGGCAACCCCTCCTGGTCACCGAACGGTACAGCTTCGTCGTGGATCTTGTTTTATAGAAATTAATACGGAAAATATACAAGAAAATGACACTTTTTTCTAGAAATATAAACTGTGAAGACGAAAAACGAATAACAAAAATGAGGGTTCATTATTGAGGCTTAACCACAACAAGTTGATAACTGAAATAAAATTCGGAGTAAGATAGAACGTCGTCCGTATTTCTATGAAAATAATAAGTTACATGTTTTTATGTCATCATTTTATTTTTTTGCCAAACCTTTCGACTGCTGATTGGGTGATTTCCGATGAATTATCTTTAAATATTACCGAACTAAAATCGTTTACCTTGAAGAAAATCTTCAATAGCAAGTGGTAATATATAGTCCGAACCTGTAAAGTTTCTAGGAGTTGTAATTGATCTTTATTTAACCAAGGCTGCACATTGAGACCAATTAGCTAGTCAACTGCGCAAATAAGTAATTTATTTGTTGCGGATACAGTCGAATGAAGTGTCAGCCGAGGTGCTCCGCCCTAGTTACCACGGCTATTTCTACTCGTTAATTTGGTACTCTATGGTGTGTTGGGGGCACAGCTCGTCTGCTGGGAAAATATTTGGAATACATAGAAGAGCTTTTCGGAAAATGGCTCTATTTCTATTTCACTATCGCAGATCGATGGAAAAGAAATTAGTCGCGTGGGTCATTCATCTGACCAACGTAATCAATTACGTTGCTGTATCAGTTATGTAATACTATTCTAAACGACACAAAGGAGCTCATTTTCCAATTCTCAACCGTGATCAATTTAAAAATTTGTCACTTAACCATAATCTTTTCTTTTTTTTTTTGCCAAACCATATCAGTTCCTGTTTTTGAAACACAGCTTTTTGGCTATAAAGTGACAGGTGGTTTCGTCATAAATTTATCTCCGTAAAACATCAACACTTTACTGATTCAAATTTCATTACCATTGGATTTGTAGTTTCGGATAAAGGCACTGGATGAAGATCGACTTACGGCATATAGTGGACGGTTGGATTTTTTTATTCGATTTTCGGATTGTACTCATCTTAAAACGCAAACCAAAAAAATTTGAGGGGTTACCTTCTTTCTTAGTCGGTTGCAAGGATACATTCCTGAAAATAATAACCCCAAAGGTAGTACTGTTTTCCTCAATCCCTTTAAATATCACCAAAATAAGGTGCGGGAGTAGGAGGTTGCAAGGATTTCACCTATAACGGTGAGCATTTGTTCGAATGTTGTCAAATCCATTTTGCACCATTACAAAATCACAAGAACATTGAATTACAATTGGAGAATGTGTGTTTGTCACACATAATCCTGGTCAGGGGCTCCAATATAATTAGATTCAAGGGGAGTTATTCAAAAGTTAACGCGCTAAATTCATAGAAATTCCATCAAAAGCACACATACATGAAAGGATTCGTTGATTCACAGACAATGCGCATTACACCTTACCTTGTACCTTGTAGGTACAATATAAAACTAGAATGGTCTTACTAATTGGTAAAAATCAACAACAGGCGATTACAGAATGAATGAGAACCAAACACGAAAAAAAGCTACTCGTATTCATGAAACGTGAAACTATCTAGCTGCCCGCTTCTAAGAAACTTGTTTAATTTCCATAAGCGACTCCGAAATTGAAAAACTTTTGAGAAGATGAAGCACTTGACACAGTCTGTTCGCCAGTTGTTCAATGCCCATCTCAACTATAAGTAGGTACACAATATGGAGTTAAAAAAGCAAAAACAAAAGTTTTGTAACTGAGGAAATAATGGAATTAAAAAAGCAACCTTAAGGAACATGAAAGTATCAGCAATAAAAACTGGTTGTTGTCCTATTTCTCGTTAAGTTTTACAGTACGAAGCACCAACACTAAGGCCTCTCCTCACCTAACGGTTTCAACTTTTCTTACCTCGCCGGCTTTAGAAGTCGCCCAAGGGAATATAAAGAGAGAGCATATTGTTCCTTTTTATGAAAAGAGAAACAATTTACGAGGATCGGTTTATTACTGCGGGTTTGATGGAGGGGAAACCCCGTTTTCCGAAACGAGGTGAAACGCAAAAGGACATTAACTCCGTTCGAAGGCCCCCGTTGTAGTCTCCGGGTCGCGGGGTAATCCGTTTTTTAAAACCCGCCCACGGAAAAAAAAGGCCTCATCCCCGAGCCCATAAACCACAACAGTTTGACGGATGAGCCGACTGATTACTTCCACCGTCGACGGTAGGTATATTGGTGGAATAACGTCGGGAAATCGCGTCTGCGTCGCCTCTGGTCCTGCCCCAGCTGATTCTTCTCAAAAGCCGCCCGCTGGGGAAATATATCCCCATTATTCTCTCTGCGGTAGTTAATGGGGTGCCGTTACTCACGTGGTCCCCGTCCTATGACGTCATTTTTTCCACCACTCAATTTTTTTTTCTGAAGAAATTTTTTACACTCCTAAAAAAGCGTGAAGAATTGTTCGACGATTTGGGACAATAACTCTGTTATTTCCGTTTTAGCGAATTTTCGTCGACCATAAAGCTATTCCAATACCTCCAAAACGTTCAAAATATATTTTTCTAAATCTCTGAATGAATGATGAATGGTGAAAATGAATTTTATTCCTAAGAACAACAACAATTTCTCCAAAAATGTTTAAACACAATGGAGCATGCCCCTCAACCAAAGGGCTTGCAAGCTGGTGGAGCTTATATAAAATTCAACAAGTCCTTGAGTAACGATACAAAACTTCAACACAGTAGCACGTACTCTGAATACAGTTACAAAAAAATATTCTTCTTTTTAAAATGGTTTGGCGTATTATTGGAAGTTGAAAAAATGAAATAAAGAAAGTAAATAACAATGATCTTAGCAGAGTTCGACAGTTCTCTAAGCCCTCTGGAATTAGCCATGTAAAAATCTTCTCGTAATTGTTTCTTGAAAAATTTGTTTGAATCTTTAATTGATCTGGTAAATGGTGGATTAAGAATGGCATATTGTAGAATATATGTATATTCATGATATTCTCTTCATGGGATTCCGTTTCTATATAGGCCACTGGGGACATCATAACTAAAACCTGATTTTATCGTTGAAAAGTGAAGGAAAAACGAAGAAGAGTTATCATTTGAAGTTTGCGGTTTGTTATATTTATTCGTGAACCTTTGTAATCAACCGAGAAACAGTAATTTTTAACTTCCCTCAATAGGTAGTTGTTAGTTTACGTTTCAAGATGAGTAGATTTCAAAAATCGAATAAAATTCAAAAAAATCAGCTCGTGGGCCGTCCGAAAATTTGGCTAAGAAATCCTACATCGATCGGTGATAAGCCAGTAATGTCAGCATCACCCTCAGAGGTCAAATCTTAAGAACTTTCGTTGTAAGAGGGAAGTTTTCATTTTCGATTCGGATAGAAATTAGTTCCGTAAACCGAATGAGACCACACCGGTTGATGTACGGCCATCCATTCGCTTACAAATATTTAAATGCTGTAGTGGATGCTAAACAATTTTATTAACGATAGACCCTTTCAAAGATTGACTATATGAATATACTAACAATCGCTAACTCCAATTGAATTTTCATATCTGACATTTGGTGGCATCTGAAGCGAAGATAGGTGTTTTATTTTATCTAGTTAAATTTCAGTTGTTATGTTCGTGGATTTAAACTTCATGCCGATATGCAATATATTACACCATTGTTGGTATTTTGATGTCAGCTTCTGTTTCGTACTAAGGGATTAATAAAGTTTGGTGTTCACGGAGTTATATTTTAGATGAAGTCATTCTAGAAGTCAATTACAAGGTTTGGGACACACTGATCAGCTGAAGACCCTTGAGACTAATTTCTTCCCTGATCGATTACCGTTCGGATATAAATGGTCTCGTTGTATACCATCTAGGATACAATTGCGATTCATGAAAGCTCCGAGTTTAGATGATGTACCACAGACTACTTCCATTAAAAGCAGCTATGTGATTTACGTGGAAGGGTTATCTAACAGAGAAATAATCAACCTTTGTGTAATAATTTGCACTATTTTTTGATAGGTTGCTTCAAAATGAAATTAGGAACATGTTCAACTGGGGCAACAATATTTTCAAATGTTGAAAACACTTCAGTTGGCGAAAAAACTTTGGTTCAAGGGGAGAAGTAACAAGAAATTTTGCTCAGAATCAGAATCTTGAATGAAAAAAGGTGGTTACCGTGTTAAAAATCAAACTTATCAACAACTGGTATAAACAATTGGCCACTTGGAGTTATTTGAGATCCTCAAAACAGAATGAAAATATTTAAGGATGTTAAGTTGGGTTCTCTCCTCTTTCGTATAGGTAACATGAACGTACAGATTTTTCGAATTGGTTAAGATCATCTCAAAAGATGAAGAATATATGCTTCTTACTCATAACGGAAATGTTCCAGCAGACATCAACGCCTTCGAAAGGTTAGTCGACATGTATTGCAGGTCTGTCGCGCTTAATTCTATGGCGAGTAGAATTACAACACAATTGCGGTGAAACATGAGTTTACCAAACCGGTTCGCCCCGACCACTTACCCTGAAATTTGTAGCCCGTTCGAATCTATAAAACCGACGAGAAAATGACGTATGGTGGATTCATTTTCCGCAATGTACCTACTGATTTCCGAACAATGAAACTCGTAGGGGAAAATTTAACCAGCGTATTCCGTGAAAATGTTATCAAAATCGGATGAAAAATGCAGGAATTAGGTTTGTAACAACGATCTGAGGAAAAACCGACAGATTCTCACACACATAAAGACACAGACAAATAGACAGATAAACGAAAACGAAAATCGTTCATAGTGTTTTCTAAATGTAAGATGCCATTGGAAATTTTGATTTCGCAGAGAAAAATGTTCACTCCTGAAAGGGCATCTTCCGCTACCTTTAACTAAGATAATCAAGTGTTCCAAACTCAAGGATGAGTTCGTTGGGCAGCACTTTATAGGACATAAATTGGTAAAACTTTGTTAAATTGTCCTTAAAATCACTAAAATGTCTGCTGGGTTTGTCATATAGCTTTCTGTTTGTAGACCCGAAGGCAAAATGGCTGATAATGTTCCATTTATACTCCTATTTTCAGCGAAACATTGTCCAAAAAAGAGTATTAACCATTAACCAGCGCACGTAGGGATCGCTTTACCCATAAAATTTATGTTCAATGATTCATGTGCACTAACCACAAGAAAATGAAGAAGTTTAAAAACAACTTAACAAAATAAGTGATTGTTCCCGAAATTCCGATCATGCTACATGAGTAACACTTATACTCCCACTACCTATTGTTGAAAAGAGATCATTTTCAGTTTTTTTTTACATTTTTAGTACTGATTTAGCATTTTTTCTTGCATTTTACGATCCAGAGTAAAAGTTCAATTCCGTCCCACGCTGTCTCCGTTATCCACAAACCTGTTTGCTACTATCTTATGTTTCTCTGTTGCAAAATAATCTTGAATGGGTCCAGGTACATACCTATTTTTACTATGGACAATTAGTTGTCTGTGAGCAAGAAAATAGCTGACTGTGAGGAAGAAAATTGGGAGTGCCAACGTATAGAATTTGAGGAAAATATGTGAAACGAGGAAGAAAAATAAATGTTTCCGCCCGGGATCGAACCGGGGACCTTGTGCGTGTGAAGCACACGTGATAACCACTACACTACGGAAACCCGTTGAAACACGGCGGTATTTACTTATTACTCAAGTCTTTACTCTAGTTATCGGACTTGTAGATGAGGTACCCATCATATTAAGATTTATTATTTATAAAAATGTTGTATTTTAATGCAAATTTAGTTGATGCAAATGAACTTATAAAATTTTGTACGTTTGAGAAAGTGTTAAAACTGAGGATGAGATTCGGGGAACGATTTCCATATTTACAGCATTTTAGAGGTACCTACCTATTCGTTAGTAATACCCCCATTTTCAAAACGAAATTTCACCACTCTAAATCGTCTTTTGTAATTAAAAAAATAGATTTTGAGCCATTAAACTCCTCTTCCCACATTTCAAGAAATGCAAATAGATAAACAAGGTGTTTTTAGAACTAAAAAAATTGGGTGCAATTTCAGAAAAATATCCTAAATCAATTCTTCCTGTCAGCCACGGATTATATGAACAAACAGATCAGAATCTATTTTTGAACGGGTGTTTGAATAGCTATGTTCGTCTTTGAGAGAATGTTAAAAAGTAATACTTATTTCAATATGTGGATAGCTAAATCAGAAAGTAGCATGATTATTAATGAGAGTGAGAAAAAAACATTTATTGATCATTATATGTTGGGTTAGTTGGGACTTGTGAAAAGAATAAATTGATATGCCAAAAGCTCGAAGTGGTATGCCAGAAGTAGAAATTGAGTCGCCGAAAGTTTAAATTGAGATGCCAAAAATATTAAAATTGATTCGCATGATTATTAATTACTTATTGCAATATTATCGCATCCTTAGCACCCAAACAGTTGTCTTAGTTCCTAGTTGTTACAACGGATTTGATAGTTGGGCAGAACTACAAAATATCCAGTTTCAATAAAAACTTATTACAAAGAAAAACAAAAACAATTGAATCCATTAAGTTGTACCTCCTACATTACTTTTAATTGTTTATAACTTTCGTTGTATCTACAAATAGATCTATGTCTTGAGGAGGTCGTACATAGTAGGTAATTGGGCAGGTAATTAGGTTTTAATCTAACAGCCGATACCAACACAGTATTCTGTTGTCACCAATAATTGAAGACATTTTAATAACCTCATTGTACAAATCATTAGTACAAATGATGTTACTTTGCAAGCCACAGGAAAAAGTGAACCGTTGCTATTCGTTAGGTTTTAAGGAAGACAATGTCTAAACTGATTATTCGGTTTAGAAATGTAATTTATGTCGAGTTGTTACAAGGCAATTTTTAAAGTTAACAACTGGTTGTTTATTTTGTTTCAGGCTATATCGGAAGCAATACCTTGGACTGATGGTAGCCATGACATGGTTATGCGGTTTCGGAGCGCTGGTAGCTACTTGGATGGGAAAATGGGGAAGATTCGGCCTCGACCCACGAATCGGTTCGTGTTCAATTCTCCCAGACGCATCGGGTCATTCCCCCAAAGAATTTCTGTTTCTAGTCGCTTTCGTCATCCCTTGCATATGTATAGTAGTTTGTTACGCCAGAATATTTTATATCGTCAGAAAAACCGCTCTCAAGTCCCGAGTCGCCACAAGGGGAGCAACCTCTTCGAGTAGCGTAATGACATCTTCAAGACCATACTACGGCAAAGTTAGGCTCCTCAGGAAAGGCTACACGAGTTCCACAACTGAAGACTCAGCTTTCGCCACTTCCAGCACTGCCCAGTCATTTTCAACCGAAAAATCCTCGACTTTATTGGACACCTCGACTGACTTGGGTGACGTCACCATCAAAATGGTGACTTTAGCCCCCAGCCCTCGTCTACTTTCCCCGCCTAGCAATTCGCCGAACAGGCAGAAAGTCCTGCCGGATCCATCTTCGTCCTCTGGGATCGAGGAAGGATTGAATGAGGATGAAGCGACATCTAGGAGCGGATCTCCTACTTCCTTTTGCTCAGATTCCCGAGCCACCTCCCCGCCATCCAGGAAAAAGAAGAAAAAAGAGAGGATTAACAGCACTCTGACACACATGGCTTCAGTTTTCAGGTGACTATTAATGACCCATATTATACAATGAGCTTACAACATTATTTTATGGCCATGGCATTTCACAAACATTTGAGAATGGGGGAATCTCTAGGAATATTTCAGTTGATGCCAATCCGTCACAAAATACATGGGAAACGCTTTGCTGGAGTACCGAACGATGTTAAAGCGTGTATTGACATAAAACAACCGACAATTAAACTAAAATCAATTTAATTCATCTCTTAACCAAGAATGTAACAAGAAAATTGAACAACGTTCATTGTCGAACCGAAGGACGATTCGCGAACAACTGAATCTCGAAAATAAATTTCCTCTATGCTCTTCCTTCCTTCTATTTAGAGCCTTCTATTTAGATGCAGCCTCTAACCGTGAAATTTTGAAGTAAAAACATACCACGACACTGAAACAACATACATTGCATTATAATTTGTCTGATCAATAACCGCTGTAACTTGCATCAAGATACTAGCAACGTCAAAATGATTAGGCAGTGTTGAAAATGTATAAAGTCAGTTGTATATTACGAGTTCCGTAATATAAAATCCGAAATCCAATAAAAATTCATAATGTTGAATTTTCACCTAATAGTTACATTTATTCGAGAAACTGAGATTCACATCAACAGTTACTAATCTGTAATGCTAACTTTTTATTTCACTCTTGAAAATCACTGTATACAGAGTGTCTAATTTAATTATGGTACAAACTCAGGGAATCCACTTTACTGCTCAATTGCAACAAAAAACGATTCCTGCGTTTTATTTATTAGAAGCGTTGTTTTCGAGTTATTTCATTTTAAACATTTTTTTAGTTTTTTTGCCCTTATGTCACTAAAACGGCCATTACTCTCTTAAATTATTAAATAAAATAAAATTTGAGGATACTGTTGAATTGAGCGTTCAGTTTTCATCTCTCTGTTACAAAATCCAATATTTTTATTCAATCCTGATTGGTAAAAAAATTACGAAAGTTTGAATTTTGAAGATTTCTCTAAAATCGGCCTTATTTCTTTCGTATTTTTCGCTGTTGGTAACGTATTTTTCGGCTTCCACTCTTGCGGAAAAACTTGGTGAGAATCTCAACTTTCCAATTTTTCGGAGCTTTGGGGCTCCCACCTCCTTGATCCACCCTTGTTTTCCGAGATTTGGACCGATTCTAACCAGTGCTGCTATTCGATTCAGAGCAAAAAATGCTTAAAATGCGGTACAGAACTCGTTTTTATGATGCAAGTCGACATTTGGGCAAAAGGTTGACTTTCATCTTGGAACCAACGTTTTTCAGGATACAAACGAAATTTTCTACACCAAATTTAATTTTATAATTTTTTATCTTATATTATTAGAAAGGTGGGATCCTCAGGAAGTTTTTCATTAGAAGCCGAAAATCACATTACAAATATCAAGAAAAAACACGAAAGAAAAAGGGCAATTTTAAAGAAATCTTGAAAAATTGAACTTTGGTCATTTCGTTTACGAATTAGAATTGAATAAAATAATTGTATTTTGTCACAGAGAGATGAAAAAATTGAACGCTCTTTCCAACGGTATCTTCAAATTTTATTTTACTTAGTAATCTAAGGGATTGATAGCCGTTTTAATGGCATAAGGTATAAAACACTTTTAAAAAACCGTAAAAGAAAAAATAACTCTACATTTAAGCCTCTAATTAAAAACAACTGAACTCTTTTTGTTGAAAATGAGCTGTAGAATGAGTTTGTCCCATAATTAACCTAGACACCAAGTACAATAAAATCTGACAGATAGGTAGCTTTTTATTTCTGAATATTGTATAGGAATGACAGTTTTAAGTTTGTTTTCCTATTTCGAAAACTTGAATGAATGAAATCACGCTCCGAGGCTCCTCAACACTGAATTAGAAAATATGTGGCATAGCTAGATACTTTGTATAAAAATTGCATTTTATTATGATAACTATACCTCAGTCACGATAGAGCTGCATATTATGAGCAACTAACCAGAAGAGATGTCAACGATGAAAGTAAACTTTACACGAAGCTTTAGGTTTCAGTTGGTAGAAGGAAGAGGATATAGCATACAATCAATCCTTTTCTGTAATTATAACAAATTTAAGATCGTCTTTTGTTTCAGAAGAACTAGTCACTTCAAAGGAAGCCCGAGGCGGCCTAGCTCCGCTCCACCGGTTCCAGGCAAAATGACCGCCAAAGACAAAAAACTCCTCAAAATGATCCTAGTCATTTTCGCCAGCTTTGTCACTTGTTACCTCCCCATAACCCTTAGCAAAACGTACCGCGACGCCATTGAATTGAGATCCCTCAACATAGCTGGGTACATCCTGATTTACTTGACGACGTGCATCAACCCCATCATATACGTCGTCATGAGTTCAGAATACAGGCAAGCTTACAAAAACCTTCTGATGTGCAGGAGCTCTGAGAGTCAGATGAATACCTGTTCTAAACCATGACGGCGTCGTCGCAATGGCGGGCGACACCACAAAGCTTGATGCCCGTCATTGTGACGTTAAATTTCAAGTTGAGTCATAATTGAAATCCACGACGGAGTGTCCATTTCCCGTTAAAAACTGTGAATACCATGATGATTGTAGGTTTAATATTTTCATTCAATATGGCAATAAACTGAGTAAATACCTTACCATGTATAAAAAACTGGAAGTACGTACAGCTCAACAATTTCATCATTAGTCACCAAACTTGAGAGTAATTACATCCAACTTCTCCTTCCGAAAGAAAAATGAGAAGAGGTGATCGCCTCTTTCCGCTCACTACCGTAATGTTCAACAGATCGTTGCCAATTATCACAAGAAAGGTTAGGTACACTGATATTCAAGTAAATATGGACTATACCTATGTTACACCCACCCCATTGGCTAATACTATTAAATAACGGAGGAGAATAATAGGACAGATGTTCATAACCTGGGAAGTGTTGTTGTAGTGAGTTGACGTAGGCACATCCTCTTGGATTCTGACAGGACGATTGATTCTGAACGTTTCATGAGAAGCGAGCGAAGCCGAGTTCCAGATTGCCAAACTATATAGATCTTTTAAATGCTATGTCCATATTTGGATTAATCCAACCAATGTTTTACAATATTGAGTCAACATTGAACATTCCAGCCTGGTCTCACTGTTGACGAACAGTTTCTATAAATAATTCGATGACCTTCCACCTACTAAGGACGATTTAAAGGCAAGTGGAATAGGATTTGGTTCGGAAATGTAAGGGCGGTCTGATTATCATGACATTTGGTATGGTTTTACCGAAACCGTATTATCAATCGTATTAAGAGCCGCGGTTTATGGGGTGCGTAGTATCGGACTAATCGAGTGCATTATTATTGATGTGTGACCTTAAAAAATGGTCATTCTTTCTGCAATTTTTAAGTTCCACATGGTAAGTGCTTCTGCCCCGATCATCATCGTTTATCAATGGCCCACTTTCCATGCACGTGTAATACAGTGAAAACTTGTACGTACCGCAGGTAATTTTGTCAGATTTCGAAGCATAACCCATAATAGTTCGATAATTGTTATCGAATATGTTCCGAATACCATTGAATAGTATAAATTTAATCGGTACATACAAAAATAAGTTCACATATTTACATGAAACCAAGTTATGAGTCCAACATGATTTGTTCACTAGGTGCAAAAATACTTTAATCTTACTCTTATTGATATTTGCCAGTACCAAACAGGAGATGAATGATGGTTAAATGCCATTCTTACATTCAAAACAATTCACTTTACCTGCCGTATATCACTATCCACAACTAACATCTTAGATCACTTAAACATTTCTTAAGTGATACAAATATTCAAGCAAATGTTCTTAATTTTAACGAACACCGTTTTTCACTAAACTGTCAACACACTGTCCAAGGTTGGAACGGTAATAATTAAAAACTATTTCACTAATAACACATCAATATTTAGGTATCTCCAAGAAGTCGAAAATAGTCTGAACATTACTTTAATCAATTTCAGGCTAAATAAAACGTAAACCATTAAACCGAAAGACATATATATTTCACTCACTGTACTACACTGTTGCTATTTTTATGTTATCCATTTATTACTCCCTTCAACAATTTTTTAATTCATGTTAGTCATCACATAAATGGGAAACGGACAAATCCTCGTTCTTAACATACATTTGACCAGAATGACATTATAATTGAAAGACTTTAGACTGTAAGATAATATTGTACATTTAGTTTTTGTAAATACATATTATTTTGTAATTATTTTGTTGACTAATGTGTACAGCGACGGAAAAACTATATTTAATTAATATTCATTCCTTTATAATTACATTTCGTACACCCTTTCCATAAATACTCTTAATCAAGTGGAGAACAGTGCAATGTTTAATTTGTAGCTATGTATGGTTAATTTGCAATACGTTTTGTACTCCATTAGCTTTTGTAAGAAAGAGGAAATTGGAAATTAAGGCTCAAAAATGGGTCATCGTACAGTAGTTTAAAAAAAATGAAATGGTCAATATTTTTTACCAATCTAGTCCTCCCAACTTTTCGCACCATTGACTATTGAAGGAACAATTTTCGTAGTATTTAATTGTTGTCGAACTAGAGATGGCAAAGTTTCCATATAGCTCCTGATTTTAATGAACGGGTCAAGTGTCATTTTATGGTTTGGTCCTTTACATTTTTAGCGGTTATTATTTAGTTCGCTGCAGTTCATGAAAATTTTATTTCCCAAATAATCAGTAAAATCGTGATGTTTTATGAATAGGAACGCAGAACAGATTGAACTTGGGTTAACTTTTAAAAAAATCGTCAATTTTCGGCAAGCTTATTCTTGAAATTTGAGTAAAACAAGTTGTGCGAGTATTTGCCATCTCTATTCTAGTGCAAAAACATAGAATAGTGTATTTAGAGATATTTACGTCAAAACAATTATTACAACAAAACTCAATACTGCAAGATTGAATAACGTGGGTGCTTTTCTACTTTTTTAATCGAATAAGTTCAACAAAAGTCAACTCAAGAAAAACGATAAGTGATATTATAAGAACTCATAACTGCCAATTATTACCTCAACAACATTTGGAGAAAGGTAAGGAAAAAGGTTTCTGCTTGTCACACAAACATGAAGGCAGTGTTGTGTTATTATGAACGTATTCAATTACATTGTTGCTGTTATAATTTCCAGAAATTGTCGTTTTCGAATCAATGCTAAATTGGTTTAGCACATGGTTTCAGCTGCTTCAAGGTTTGGTGTGATGAAAAATGGAACATTTGTTTTACACCGCGTAAGCCAAAGAAGGAATAGTTTGATTGCCCTACAACTGTAGAATTTAGCGAAATATTTAATATTTTTAGCGTTCTTTGTTACTTCAAGTTGACCCTTTCCAGGCTGTTTTGAACCCAGACAGTTTTGAGTTAGAAGTAGTAATAGGGCAAATATTGTGTGATGCAGGTTGAAACGAAAGAAGACTGTGATAAGAAATTTATAGTAACTATCAAAAGTAAATAGTGAACTAGTGAATGATTTTTCATTAAAAACACATTCTAAATTATTTGTGTTGATCATTATTGACCATAATGAACGAATGAAAGGTTTGTCTCTCTTTGAAAATTTATTTCAATGAGGCCAGACATTTCTGTACCTTCGTAAAATGGTGGTAAAAGGTTTGTTAGGACGTGCTATAAAACACCGTTGCTTGTGATTTTTTTCTATTTTTCATTAGAGTTAGTTAAGAAATCTCAAAATTTACTATTCACTCACAAAATTGTTGGCAAGTTTATTATCCTAATTTCGGAGGAAGGAACATTGGATTAAATTTGTTACATGGGGAGGTGAGATGTTGGAATAGTGTAGTTGCCCCTTTCATTGAGCTGAATGCGGTTTAATGCTCCGAGGTTGACCCAGACGCTTGAAGGCGTCTGATTCATCTCCCAAGGCGGCGGATTCAGGAATCGGGAAGGGCCAACTAACATGTTCATCACAAATTTACCCCAGATCGATGATAAATTGATATATTAAGGTATAAAACCAACCACGAACACACCCAAGTTCTTGATTTTACTTGAAGCATTATCCTTCCAGCGATTCGACGTCGTCTGCAGTTATTAAGGAAGATAAACAGAAAGATCAAATGATCTTTGTGTATTTGAATACAACAGATCATCACCATTTTGAAAAGTATCAACTATTTGAGGTTCTGAATTTTAAAAACCTCCAAGCTTGAATCAGAGAAATGTACCAATTAGTTTGATTTCCTGTTGACAGTTATTAGATTTCTATTTAGAAAGAAGTAGACATTAGGGAATGATGGCATTTTTAATGCCCATTTGTGATGGATACGGACACCTTTCCGTTTCTTGAAACTGCTGCTCGCCAGTTCATACCTTCGAGCCCTACAGCTTTGAGGCATTCTCTGGGTGTTGCAGGCTTATCGCCTCAGTCCTTGGAAGGAGTAACTTCTCACAACCTCCATAAGACATTCTTAGTTGATGAATGTATACATTCACCGATCCTATAGAACCAGTATCTGCACACTGAATTCAATAAAATATGCACTTGAATAGATTTTTCAGTTTTTCGGAATAATGACACATACATTTTTCATATTTTCATTCATTAAAAAAGGCTTCAGCGACCACGTCAAGTGGAAAAACCATTTTAAGAGGGTTTTGAAGGATTGATCTAAATTCGTCAGAGTTTAAGGTTCCTCGTAACTTTTTGGAAGGAATCTTAATTCATGAGACCTGAAGACTATTTGTTGAAAAGTTAGCCTCATTTTACTATTACGTCTACGAATGAAAGGACTACGTTTGTTTTTGCCAAAATAAATCCTCTTTATGTTATTTTAAGGTTATTATCAACCAACTTTCTTGGTAGTTTATTATTTGACGAGGACGTGAGGCTAGAATGTTGGGAGGGATTTTCACACACTATCTTGAACGGTGTCCCGCGCAATATGTGCTTCAGCCAACAATAGGTTGTTTTGCTTCGTTATCAATCCTCCCGCAAAAAGTCCAGGGAATGTTCAAAACTAGTTAAATCTCAATTTACCGCTTTTTTAGAATCTAATGGTCGGAAGAGGGGAAAAAAACAGCAGTTAATGGAGTGAGAGGGTACAAAATGGGTCGACCACCCGGATATGGGAGGTGCCACTTTTTAAGGAGAAAAAAACCTCGGATATGAGTGTCCTGGATCTTCGGACGTTAATGGAGTTTCTACTGCATTTACGGTGCTGAGGGCCTGTTTTGCATAATTCCATGTTTTTCAGTATTTCGGTATTTCAAGTCCTCTGAGAGAAATGTTTAGAATTTGCCTCCCTAGTCAGCAACGAATGTATTGTGTCTTCCGTGAAGGATGAAAAATTGTTTTGGCCAAAATTTATATCACAAAGGTGCCTATTTTCCGTTTGAGATCGAACTACCAATTTGAATTCTTCCTATTGTCTGTTGGATGGGCAACCCGAGCATATTGAGATCCTTGGGTTACTCATAACGTACAGGTACAATGCTCTTCTAATTGTACAAATTACCAAATCTATTAAGAGAAAATCGGGGTTGAAGCACAATAAGACCTTCTGCTCTTCCACAATCAGTGAAATAATTATTACCATTGTTCACCAATTAACGCTCTGATTTCTCAATTTTGGAGAACTTTAGAGATTGTCGTGATTTAATTGTTTACATCGGTGTTGTAAATACTTATGTTCAGTGAGCTACATTTTTATAAAATGAGTTGAGAAATTCAGTCACTCGTACACGGAATATAAATTTATTGAAACGGCTCACCAAAAAATGGTGTCAAGTGAAGATTGCTTGATGTCGCAAACTTTAATAATCATTGAGGTTCAAATGTGTGTAGCATGAGAAAATCTCAGAGATTGTCGTGATTTAATTTTTTACATCTGTTTAGTATATACTTATGTTTAGTGAGCTAAATTTTTATAAAATGAGTTGAGAAGAAATGGATTCAATTTTTTACATCGGTGTTGTAAATGCTTATGCTCAGTGAGCTACATTTTTATAAAATGAGTTAAGAAATTCAGTCTCTCGATAACGGAATATCCATTTCTTGTAACGGATCATCAAAAAATGGTTTAAAGTGGGAATTCTCTGACGTCGTTAATAAAATTTATCGCTGGGCTGTGCGTAAATGAGGATAGCAAAGGGGGGGATTGGTATAAATAAATTAACGAATAAAGGCTATTTGCTTTTGCACATAATAAGAACAAGTCTTACCTTGAATTCAAGGTCGCTACGGCAGTGTCGAGAGGCAGAACTGCGGTCCTGTTTCGGGTTCTGTTGAGCGCAACTAGTCGAATCGGTTTCCATTATCGGTCCAGAACTGTTGCAAGAGTTGATCACAAGAGTTTGAGTTGCAGTTGATCACAGGCAGAACAGATACTTTTAAATGAATTTCAGCAAACGTGAAAATCGCTGCATCGCGGATAACGTTCACAATTTTCGTTTCAAGTTCACTTTCTGCTTAGAAACAACAATAATTTTTAATAAACACAAATAGACGCAACGGTGTAATAAATCCAGGTTAACATATAAACATGTAGACAAGTTCGCTGATCACAAAGCTTTCGGTTTTACAGATACGGGCTTGAAATAAGAAGCTCATGAGCCGCCGTTAAAATGGAGGAAGCCACAGAAACTGGAGATTATCTGAGTGAAGAACCCACCCCGAAATGTCTTCCCCGTAGATTCCATTAGACTGCAAACCAGTTCAAATCCTCGTTGTGACTTCCTCCATCTCTACGTCCTCTGTTCTCTATAAAACCACCGCCACCGCCCTCATCTAAAGCGCTAACTCTCGCAGATCGGATTAGCCACAGTCCATCGGCCTTTCCCGTTTATCCGTGACTGAGTACAACCTTTCTCACCTGACCGCCCGCGTATCTTCGAATCTTTTGCCACTCCATTCCCCTCAATTCTCACTCCCGAAAAACGGGAATCTAGTGAACAGAATGTGATAATAATTATGTTACCCGAAATTCACAAATTGAATTTAGCTAGAAACCACAAAACAGCGACTAATGCCTGTATATAGGTAAGTACCTCTATTTACTATTCAATTTATGTAATAAAAATCAGCTGAACGTTCTAATATTCAACCCTCAAATATCGAGCACCACTCAAGGAAAAGCTCCAATTACATCGCAAAATCTGGTCAAGGGAAAACCCAACTCCTCCACCCCACAAAATCGAGTTCTTAGATGATTAGGTTTGATTACTCAACTTTCGTTTTAATTTCATTCAAATTTTACCAGCAATGCTGATTCTTGAAATTCAACTTCCTTTGACTGCTTTGAATCTCTGGTACCTCTCCATTCCATCTAAAATGTTATTGGTTACGGAATTTCCAACCATGGAATCATTTTTTCTAGACATAATTTTGATGTTACTCGAAGCTGAACTCCCCACATTGGTAGGCTTTGAGATTCATTGATGTTCCATGGTTTATAATCTATAAGTTTTTTTTCGGTCGATTACAAAGGTTCATTATTGAAAATAATTGTAAAAAAGACTTTATTCCACAGAGACCAGCAGTGGATACAACATTCAAAAACTGTAGAGAAACTATTTCTTAATTCGTGAGGATGGAGAACAGAATGAAACACACCCCGTTTGATCGAAATGCGTGCGATGTAACGTTGGACGAGCTTCTTTTAATTGTGTTGCAGTTTTGTAACGATTCAATGTTTTTCGTTGGAGGAGGAATTCAAAAATTTGCATTTTCAATCAACATAATTCTTGGTAGGATAAGCGATCTTAATTTCGTCCCTCCAACCGATTCCGTCTTCAAGTAATCTCTCCTCCCACACGATTTTCATCCTCGAGATAGCAATCGGAACATTTTCACAATGCAGCAGTAGATTACTATCCGCGAAGGGAGACATTAACTGTCCCATAAATCACTAAGGAATAATTTTCGTGAAGTTCTGAATGTCCTTGGTACGTCAATTTCGGAGATTTCAAGCATACGGTTGCCGTGATTAATGTAGAGTTGTGTTGCATGTAAAATTCAATCTTGAAATAAAAAATTCGTTGAGAAATTAAACTTTTTTGGTCCCTTCGACATATTTACGTTATCCTCTTTCTCCACAGCTAGGTCACAACTTGACGGATTAGAAACTGCAGCACTTGAATATACTTATAATTCATTGGATTATTATTATTTAACGACAAATGCTCAAAATTCAGATGAAGGATTGTGTAAGTTAACCATTAAAAAACTAATAAATGAAATTAAGAAAAATAAATCATAATAATTTGTTAATTAGGTATTGCTCCACTGTTTGCAGTAACTATACAGAGCTCGTAATTGTTCCGGGAGACGGTACCTACATTGGCTCAAAATTCTATCTATTATTATCAGAGCAGATATCAAATGACATTATTTCTTTCCTGTCGGCCGTGAAACCAATCTAATTTCATGATATAACTCATAAAATTTTACGGCTTCTCCAGCCATTACAATCAGGACCATAAAATGACGATATTGGCGGCCTAAGGTCAAGAAGTGGATTCTGAAGAAATATTAGTGAATGACAGGAGGGGTCATCAAAAGTTGGCAAGGTTATCTCTTGTCTAAAGAATCTTGAGGCTTAAACTTCACTAATAAAGTGCGTTGTTTTAAACGGTTTTCAAAAAAAAAAAAAAAAAAAATCCATATTCATAGAAATATTGTAGATAGTTTTTCAGGATAAGTGAAAATATTTGGTTTTATTTGAGGTTCATCCCAACACGCAGCCTATCTGATCTTCGCTAAAAATTCCATGAACCTCCTACAAAATTTTCTGAATTTTAGGAAAGCATATTTTTATGAAGTTAGATGATATTTAATATTCGTCACTGTCAAGTGGGGTTTCATGATGTTTACATCATCAAAATCCCGCGGAACGTGTAACACTAGCTCTCAAGCTTTCAAACATTCAAGCCTTCAAATTCAACAAAGGCTAACTATAAATACGAGAAAATCGGTGTTTAAGAAAAATTTGGAGAACAATTTTCCACCACAGTTTTTCCTCTATCTAGCAATTGTACTTCCTAGGTACATGAGCTCTCTGAAAATTAAAGATAATGTCAACGAAATTTTTGAGCGAGACTTGGGAACAAAAATATTTGGCCTTGTGAAAAAGATTAGGTCCATTACAAAAATTTACTTCCCTCGAAAGTGAATGAATTTTGAACCCACACTTTTCAAATTCTGCTTCTTTCTATTCAGCTATAAATGTTTGGTGACGGTATGAAATACATTGAAAGGCCTTGCTTATAAACACTGCGAGGCCGTCGGTATACTTTCGAATTCCTATTATTCTGATGGAAGAAAAATCTCAAAGAATAAGTGAATTTATGAGGGTACACCTGCTTGTTATTCAAATGCTTCGCTTCCATGCCCCACCGAAAAACGAAGTCAATTGCAACTTATATTTAGGTCTGGAAACGCTCGGCCCATATCTTTTTTTTTCGTACGAAATACCGTACGCTTTCCTACTTTAGGCGGACATGTTGAGGTTTTGCAGTAGACGTTATGATAATTTCATGGAAACCGTTAGTGAGCCTAGCGAAAGTATTGTAACCCTGCTGCTACATACATCTAAGAAAAATGGCTGTTGGAGCACGTTCATGGAATAATACATACCTGCCTTCTTATACAAACACCATACCTACTTTATTCATGAGATGCAGATAGCACTTTTTTTTTAGGATGTCTGTGATACACCATGATCTTTTAGGAAGCAATAAATCTTGAAAAAATGTGGAATTATTGATGACACGAATTTATTTGGAAGCTCCTAGAATGTTGCGCTCATGCCGAATGAATCAACGATTGATAGGTAAAAATTGTGTATTGCAGAGATTCCATCGTTTGCCGTCGTCTGAAAGTAAAGAAAAAGATAAATTCGCCTTACCTTGATGTTTCTAGGGGAGGGAATCTTAACGAACGAACAAAGAGGAAGGAAGGCACCGCGACCAAGAAAAACAGAATGAGGTTAGTTGAAATTTATATCTTTATTAAACAAATCGCTGGAGAAAGCGTGAACTTGAGAGAAACGAAGGGCCAGTGATCTGCATAATCCCGTTCAGCTCTTTTATATTATACCTTCAGAGGAATGGCTAAGTCACTACACGATTTTCCGGGGCGCCATTATTAGGCAACCTCATTTACTTTCTCGCCAATCTTTTTCTATTGGCCACACCGGAATTTTTTTCGCTTTATTCTTTAACCGCTCTTTTTATTCCAGCGACGGCATAAATATGTATTTACGTTGGGCAGGACACAATTTAATCATTCAAATCAGGCCAATGCTGAAAGAACGTCCGCTGTCTCATTGTCTTTAATTTGAGTTTTTGAGAGCGTTTCTTTTGTTTAGCTTTTATTTGGATAAACTTAATGTTATAACTTTTGCTTTATCAACACTCCGAAGAGCTAAGTTATATGATCGAACTTCGAATTTTTTCTGGCATTCAGACGACTCTTGAGTGAGCTCAAGTGAGCACCACATCATCACAAAGAATTGTTTGTAACTTCACCATCAGAACAAAGCTTGGCCGGTTATATTTATCATAGTTTCTAGCCGTTTTTGAAAATGAAATGGAATGATGATTTTAGTCTTAACCACCAGTTGAACAAAAACCCCCCAGAAGGTTACTGTTGTCGCTGTTTTTACTCGCTGGCCTGACCTCTCAACGCACGAATAAGAACCAGTTAAACTGATTGGTTAGTTCAAAAGCATCAGATGTTCACTGCATCTTCTGGAGAATTCGTTTCTCCCGATGTAGGATGCCCTTTTTTTCCTTTTTTGGATCAATTTGGGAGCATATGATTCTTCAGAAATTATCAGAACCCTCGGATTCTCCGTAACTTCAGCTTTATAGTATCTTAAACTATTTGCGGTTTGAGAAGAAACTTGTAAGAGCTATATCTCCTTTCATCGCTTCAATTTTTTTCAATAACCGACAAATTGTTTTGGTACCCCTATTGTTTCTGGCGAGAATGACCCAAGGATGATCCAATAGCAGTCAAATTCATTAAACATCGTGTTGATATCATCTTCCAAGCGGTATGACCACACTATTACCACTCCATTAAGAATATTGAATATTGAACTTTGAATGTCTCGTACACCCATACGAAACGGCATCACCTGCAATTCTTCGTCCCTTGAAGATGTTTTTCACACGCTGGAATGATCTTTTGACGCCCGAGCTCCTTTATCGAAATTGACATCAAACTTGTAGAAGGAGCTAGAAATTATGCTCAGAGCGGAACCTTGTTATTGAATCCGGCAGCTCTATAATGCTCCGTTTGATTATTGTAGAAATTAGCTTCTTAGTTTACCCGAATGATGGGGATTGATGTATTCAATCAATTGGACGAACCAATCAGTAAGATTATACTGATTGCAATTGAGAGCCGGTTTCAGCAAAGTGTTATTCAACGTTTACTCAATAAACCGGAGATTTCAATTAAACAACGATGTCCGGTTTCAGCAACTTTGGTTCATGACGTTTTCACTGTCATCTAGTTAACACTCTCGTTTTGCAGGCAAATGCCTCGTTGATACCACCTACATCATCGTTGAATCGTAACATCCACGTTTACTGAAAACACTGTGAATCGATGTTTACTGATATCAGTGAAATTATTGATTACATTGGTGAAACCCAGAATTTCTGGTTCTATAAAACAATGTTCTACTTTCACCACGGTTAGGGATTGTTATTAAAACTGGTTTTCGCTTTTCGCAAATCCTGTGATACACACAGGACGTCCTTTTCCTTACCATTAATCACTATAGGTATTCTGCATTCTATAAAACATCACCAACAAAATTAAAATCGGTCAAGCCGTTTGGATGTGGATAGACCTTACGTGTATATACATTTCTCTTGTGTACAGGAAGATTATGTTTATTAATTGATTAAAAAACAAGAGTATATTTACCTAAGTCTTGTGACATGAGAAGTAGATACTTCGTCGACATTCTGCATACATAAAAGACGTAACTTCCAACGTTTTTACATACTATTCGAAGATGAACTGCTAAGAGCTCTTCGTTACCGTCTGAACATGGATCTTTTCAAGGTTCAGAGGCCGATTATTTATCATTAAAAACAACCTTCATTTCAAAGATGGTAGGTCACAGGAGGACGGCACAACACAATTATTTCAACAAAAGAAACTCTTATAACTCGTAATTAATTCTATTTCGCGAACAATTGATTTCCTAACTGTAGCTAACTAATCTTTTTCTTTGTTAAATTTAAACTTGAGCTTGAAATAAATTAAAAGCGTCACTGACTGGAGAGCACAATGGAAGCGTCATCTTCAGACGTGCTGGGAAACTTTCCCCGTTAATTAGATGGTCGGAGTAGTGTCTCACGCAAAAGAGAGCACAAAAAACATAAGCGGTTCTCCCGGAGAAAATACCGAGAACAAAAAAAAAGTGGGGAAATAAGGGTTTGCTGAATGAAAATTTAATAACGAACTGAGTTACGATGAAGGTGAGAGGGGCAGATCTTTGTGACCGTCGTTCCTTCCTGTAGAAAGGTTTACCTTGGTAGCTTACCTCGTCAAATATACACTTGCCATTCCTTTTTGGATGGTCTCTTCCAGAGTTTACTGCCAACCAAGGTCTAGGGTGTTCGCGCCTGTCAGAACTAAGGACCCCCCGAGCGTCGTTTCCTACACTGAAGTCTCACGAATGTGACAACTTTAATAAAAAGAAAAGCCCTGTCCACGCGTCTTTTCTCTGGTTTTCCGGCCAATGGGGAAGGGCACAGAACAGGAAATAATATCAAGAAATGCCATTGATTTGGGCTCCCGTTTTGACACATGAACCAGTAAAAGTATATTTTCCATCAACATATTTTTTGTGCATCAGCTCAAACAAGCTGTGCATGTTTCAAACTGTGATAGTCTTTATCAATTATGTTCATAATTGCTTGGAAGCTGCACAACAATTCTTTGGCATCAATTATCCTCCATTTTTATTAGTTCCCATCCATAACGGCAATAATTTTAATCTATGTTACCTGTATGATAAGATATGTAAGTGCTTCAGTTAAAGCTGGTCCATTTAACGCTGAACGTAGCAGTAAATGCAGTCAATATTCAGTACATTCCAATCATAGCTGTTGGTTTCCCATCGTTTATAGTATTGTAAATAAAAACATTGTCTAAAGATAGTCCCGACATTTTATTCTTCGTTCAAATATTGGTCCAAGTCACCTCTAAAAGACAAAAAAGAAGTTCACTTCACTTTACTTTAAAATGTAGGAATTCATTCCGAATTCCCCCTAGAATTTTGGTTTAAAAAACCCAAATCCCATTCCGTCCATTTGTGTGCTCGCTAATCCTCCTAAATGTTTTTTCAGTTTCTGAAAAATTATAATCAGGAAATGGATGAACCGTAAAACGTGGTGAATCAAATCAATTTTCAACTTTGCGCAGTAACCACTGCTTATAGCAATTTTGGCAGCATTTCAACGAAATAGCTTGAGTCATAGTTAATAGTTTTGTGTGCCGCTTAAAAATGTCTTCTATCATGAACTATTGATTTCATACATTTTCAAGTGCCATGATCCCGTTTACCTTTGCATAGGGGTGCATCAGATCAGTGCCAGGTTTTCCACTACGAATCCGGTATGTACCATTGTAGGTGCAACGAGATACGAGAAATTCGTAGAGATCAGTATATTTTTGTGTCAAAATGATGGTTTCAATCGAAGCAGTTTAAATAAATATATTTTGATTTCCACCCCTGGTCTGGTGGAACTGATTGTAGTCCTGAGAGCACGTTTACGCGAGGAAAATCGTTAACAATGCACAAACCCGAATCTTACCTGTTAAATTGATGAATTGGTGAAGTTCTTGTTCTTAATTAAAGGAATAGTATACAGATATACGTCGAATATATATTTTAAGAGTTCGGAAGACTCTTTTTGTTTCAACTTGAGCGTACGGTATCAAATGAATTTTGATTTAAAAACTCCGGCAGTGGTTTTTTTTAATAATTTTTATTTCTTTACTTATTTATTTGTATTACAATTTTTATTTTTATTTATTTCCCCCATCCAAGACGTAAGACTACGATGGCAAATTTGAATTAAATAATTCTAACTCTATTGTTAAAGGAACACATTCTAAACACCCCATTACGTTTTCTCGATTAATCCTCACATGGTGATATCGATATGAATAGTGGGAAAAGTTATTTCTGCATATTCCGGATTACTGATGCAAAAAAAAACTGAGAATACGCCAACTGTTGTTCCTATTAACACTCAACTGAGCCAAATGTGTTTCTGCTTAGAGCGATCCTTAGATACGTTTCTTCCTTTTTATTCCCTCTGGCAAGCTTTTACATTTTTTCTTCCCCCGATCTCTTTCAGATTTAAGTGAGTTGTGGTTGGATTATTCGAGGCGCAATGGTGGATAACTAGTTGCTTCAATTCTGACGGAATAGAATACAGCGGAAGGTCTTATAATTTATGTGTTGATTAAGGTAATTCATAATATAACTGGTGGTTTGGTAGCCGCGGTTTTAACTCTTGCAGAAGGTAGGTACCTGTTTTAACGAGACAAAATATCACCTAGTACAATTCTATTCGTATAGTTATGCTTGAATAGTTAATCTCTATTCCTCAAATATTATAACTTATGTCAAAATCGCCTTCCACCAAAACTCTCGTAAATGACAAAATGCTTTTTATGAATCGTTGAAAGCTCAAGTTCCAACAATGTTATCGGAAAGGCATGTGTTCCAAGATTTCTTTTCTAATTTTTTCTCAATATTTATTAGAATGTTGTCTATGAGAGTGAATTTCATTTTTTATTTTTTTACAATCCTAGAAATTGAATTACTTTCAAACATAATAATAGCAGTCCTTCGAACATACATTTCTCAACTACACAAATTAGCGAAGCTTAGCTTTCGTGCAAGAGGTTGACACAATATTTGTTCTAGAAAATTGTTACTCGCTTTTTTTTTTTAATTTCACAGCGCTCTGACTAATGTAAGTTCCATGTTTGTCTATTTACCTGTTGGTTTAAATTTCAGAGATTGTGGCAACTAGTTTCCAGACGGTTCTTAATCAAAATTACGACCATAGGGACACAGGTCACTTGCCTATCAAGGCCATAGGTTTGTGTTGGAATACAGTGAATAATCGTATTACGACTTAGCAACTAGAAGTTTCCCAAAATTAAGAAGTGGATGAAGATCGGACTCAAAGCCGCAACCGAAAATTAAACAAGTGATACTGAGCATGCGCAACCGTCAAATCTCGCAACTACTGCACTCATGCAGGATTTTGTCCCTCCATCTATTAGCAAGGAATTTGAGATTGATTGACTGTGGTTTCAAAAAACATTACCTTCGAAATGCGTAGAAATCAAATCAGAATTGTGCAGATATTCAATTCGAAGCTAAACACTGAAACTCTCTTGAAAATTATTAGGGAAGTTTGAGTTTGAGTTATCATCTACGTTTGACAGTTGGGAACGTCAGTGCACTAAAAAAATTTCTTTTAACACATATTTCTCGTAGATCCATATCTTAAATGCTCCCATGACTGTAACATCGTGGAAAGACGGTCTAGAATCTCTAGTTAGAAAGCAAAAGTCAGAAAAATCTTGATGACATTTTTGGGATTCATAAACCCTTAAAAAATTCGCCGCCTTCAGACCGTTAGTACAGTACTCAAGATTCGGCGATTAATATTTATTATTGATCAGGTTCAATGATTTTTTGTAGTATTTGACGTAAATCACATAAACGGAAGTTAAAATTTCTGAGTATACGTTGCTGTGATAACAAGACCAATTTTCACAATAACTATCAGTCTAGACTTTTATATTAGTCAAGAGATAATTTAATGTCATGATCAGCGAGTTCAAATTTGAACTGACTAAGTAAAATCTATTTCTGAATTCATTTTTATATAGGTATTATAATCATTAAAAATATTAGTTTAATATAATATGAATTTTTTTGTAATTTAAATTGATTGATTATGGACATATTTTCAAGCTGCATGACTGGGCGTATTGCTTATACATGACCCATTGATGCCAATAGATGTTTTAGGCTATAATTCATGTTGCCAGTACGATTTTAGATACATTTAAGAATTATCTACGAGAACCTGGACTGTAGCAATAAAGCATAACAGCTATAAATACCTATTGACCTCAATTGTTTTTAGTCCTTCAGTCAATCGATCGTGATAATCCAATAAAGTATGACCTGCTTTCAGTTATCAACGGTAATTTGTCATTGAACAAACTTAACACTGTGAAGCTGTCACGACGTGAATAATGTCCAGACTAATGAACGGATTAGTGAACCGTTAATGAGGGCGAAAAGACTGGATTAACGACGGCAATTATTTTGCGAGGATATATCCGGACACCACCGTTGGCAACGGGATCGGAAAATTTGGGAAAATGTCACCCGTTTCTTTAATGAATGGCTTGTATAGGGTATCAGCTTTATGTGCGTTTTTTCGTCTGCCTTTTAACGGCGCCATTACGCGGTTAAAATGAATAGATCGGCGTTCGACCGAGTTTCAAAGCTCCACATTTAATTTTCGTTCGATCCATCGAATCTAAAAGAGGATTGTATATTTAGAACAGAACCATCCTTGGAATAGGGGATGGATCGTTGTAGCTGTTCTAATTGCGACCACTTTATCAGCCGGAACAAAGGCTTTCTCTCATTCCTAAACCTCTCTCCCACTCCCGGAGGAAGTATTATCTTTTCTGCCTTTCGAACGATGTATGGTGGTTTTAACCGTCCTTAATGGCCCGGGGCTCTAAAAACCAAATCGCCCGGTATGAGACGGGACCAGGGTTGATAAGACAGGCAAATAAAACAGGTTTAATGCTGCGGAAGTTTTGTTTTTTCCCCTTTAATTAGCTTTCGTTTAATTTGAAGAGGTTTTCTCAAACAAGATCCCAGCGAAGGCCTGGCAGTATTATATTTTAAAGAATCGTGGGCTGTTTGTTGGATCTGTCGCAATATAACTTTTTTTGCCTGGGCTGTACTCGAGAATTCTGAAGTTTTTTTCTTTGAAGTAAATGATTACTGATTCAAATAATAAGTTTACAACGTGAGCTCCAATTTTAGTTCAAGGCAATGGATATATGGCGGGGTGTTCATCCTCTTTTCCTCCGATTTTTTCACTTCTGTATGTTTTACACATCCCAAGACAACAGACCCGCCCCGATCTCAAGACCCAAAGTGTCTTTCAATCATCGGGATCGGGCTAAACAAACAATGCCCCAAGCTTTCGAAAAATATATTGCCTTCTCCATGACATTCCTCTTCTCTGGAGGTGTGACATTCACACTGAAATATTCTCTGAGGCCAGAAGAATAATATATTCAACAAAAATTTGGGGAAAGGGTAAGAATGGTTTGTTTGGCCCCAATCTTGGCAATCGAAAGACAGATTGCTACGCCATGAGGCGATCTTCTTACATGCTGTGAACACCCAAACAAATGAAGTCCTGCCGCCTTGCCCTTATCTTCATTGAGACTTTTCGGATGATTGCGAATTGTACCCCAATTGAAATTCATGCGACGAATTGCAAATTTGGTTTTGTCCAAATAAGGGTGAGAAAGGACTCTAACAGCCTTGGACAATGGGGGAGTTTCATGTTTAGAGACTCATCACTAGAACTGACTGATGGAGTGAAACAACCTCATGGATTTTCTGCAGTTGTGTCACACTTGAGGGGCTTGGCTCTCACTACATTCTGTTGTTTGTCTGTCCATTCTATACCTATTCGTACTCTAGAAGGTACAGTAATCAAATCAAATCTTCTGAGTTAAACTGAGAGTATCGAATGAAACATAACCATTTCTCCACGGATTTTTATGTCTGCCATCAGATCTGGGCTTCGTACATTAGTTTCCTACAGAATTAGGTCGGTAGCCACTCCACTCCATGCTAATCCTGCCATTTGAGCACACGCGTCTTTTCTTACCGTTGATACCTTTTTTGCAATATCTCATTAAAACATGTTTTCAAATCAGAGAAGGGTATTTTGTATGGATATCTGTGGAGAGCGTTGGCCCTCTGATACAGGTTTACACATCTGTGGTGGCGGAGTTATGTTCCTACATTCTAAAACTCTGCAAGGGGCTCTCAAAATTTATCATTGAGGAAATTAAAAATGAATAGACCTTGTTTTAATAATTTTTCCTTATTCCCTCCCTAACACCTTGTTTATAATAAAATATCTAGCGACGGTGATGTGTGTACAAATATATCCGTTATTCTGAGCGTCGTGTGAAAGCACTAGATATTTATGATAAACGAAAAATGAACAATAATTTTTCTCGCAAAATTGTAGAAGTGTTGATCACAAGACGAGGATGTTGTGTCCTCCCACCAACTGTTCTCTGTATACAGTCAAGCGGTAAGTTAACTGTCAGGATATAATTTTTACTTATAATAAAACAGTTATTCTCCTGCTTACATTTTTTTGTTATCTGCAAATGATAAGTCAAAAAAACTAAATAGGTAGTCACAGTAACGAATTAGTATCTAAGAGCTCAGAGTTAGCATGAAGATGAGACACGTTGGTCGAGTATGCTAAACCAGCAAGACCGCTCGGTCTTGAAGGTCAGGTATAATCTCCAAACTCAAACGTCGATGGCTACTTGGAACACCTGCAACCCCGCCGTAGCTTTATATACCTTACTTAATACTTAAGCATAATTTTCAAGGAAAATTCTAAATTTTTTGGAATCTTCTTCATGAAAATCTGTTTTGAGGCATTTTTAATCTGTTCCTGGATTTCAATATTGTTGACGCACGAGTACATATCAGTGTGTATACACAATGTGTATTACATTTTCGTATGGGTCATTAAGACGTAACGCTCCTTAGGAGGCAAATAAGAAGTTCGTTCTTGGGTCAAAAAAGGCATTAATGGTTAAAAATCAATACATTTATGCATATTTTTTCTCAGCAGAATATTTTTTTTTATATCATCCGCTGTGAAGTTCAACTCCAAAAAATCGAAAAACAATCTTATGCTGAAAAATGTACTTACACGCCGTTAGAAAACACTGAAAAATCTATTTATATGCACACAAAAAACACTGGATATTTGATAGCAGAGTATTATTTAGAAAAGTTTATTTTTAACCATTAAATTCAAACTGAATTATCCATCTCAAAGAAATCTTAAGTACTATTTGACAATTCAGTGAAATTCGCTCATGAGACCTTTTTCTTATGATATGTTTAGTCTAGCTGAATTCTGATAAATTTATTAAACTGCTTCCGATTGATTAAAAAGTTATATTCATGTTAAAAAGTAGGAATTAGAAAACACAAATCTAATTTAATTCAAAGAGCGTTGTAAATCACTTCTACGAGGGACGTTATCTCGGAAAGGGCAAGCTTTTTATTTGCTACCTACCTATTCGATTTATTGAAAATCATGACAATATCGTGTATTGACCCCTAATCGACCATAGTTGATGTAAATTTGACGCACAGTGGCGGCAAAGATTGCCCTATTCAGGTTGATTATAGTAAGTAGGATTTGTACGGTAAAACTAAATGTTTAGGTAACTACATCGGGACGGATTCCAATAAATATCCTATTTTCACGTTCTTATCACCTCCTTCACAGCCTACAGCCATCTCATAAATCGTGCAACCTATTATAACGGAATTCTTGTCGAAAGCTCAGCGAAATCATTTCCAACCTATTTATTCCACAGATAAACTCGAGAGCCTGTTTATAATCCCTCAAAGTCGGCTACCCCCGTGCCTCCGTGGCCGCCAAGTTCCCGTTTCTGCCAACCCGCCAGCTACCCGTGTTCTGCCAAGTAGGTATAAACTATTTACACAACTTCGGGAACTATGCGGTTCCCTCGAGTAGATCGATTCACAATTGATCCCACCCTCGTGAATACCATTCGCCTCATCCCCCTCATCACGTAAAGACCGCCTAATACATCTTGCAGAGTGAAATACAAACTCTTATCTCTATATGTAAATTCACCTGAGGGAACCCTCAGGCGAACCGTTCTAATGAGCACAGCTTTTAATAGTAATCTAGTTTCGCTCTCCTAATACCATCGTTAATTTTGCTTCGAAACAACAACTCAACTGAAACATTTGTGTAGAAGGTACCTACCTAAATTTTAAAAGTTCTATACTTTCATGATGTTAAGGATACAAGGGATTTAGGTTCGGTTTGATTCAAACGAAACAAGAAACACTGCAAATTATCACAGCAGAGTTTAATTTTTCTTGTTGGATACATTTTTCTCTTTTTTGTTATAACCTTCCCAACAGGCTTACACTTTTTGGATTACTTCAACAACGAATCTCTGTAATCGACCAAGCAAAACAAGTTTTGAACCTCCCATCAAAATTGGTTTGGTTTTCTTTCAAGATTCGTAGATTTCAAAAATCAAATTCAAAATTTCTGTAAATTTCAATTCAAAATTTGTTTGGTTTACTTTTGAAATCTGTGCATTTTTAAATTAAATTATAAATACGCTTTTCTTCACCTTTCACCGTCTGATGATTTTCCCCAAAGTAAGTAGTCCAAAGTCTACGAAATTTATATGAAAAAATCTGATTTGAAAACAAGATCAGAAAAAAGATCTGAATTCTAGGAATCATTATCAAACAATCGTGAGAGGTAAAATATTTAAGGGTAGGGTTGTTATAATATCAATATTTCAACATTTTTGCTGTAAAAAAGATTGATTTTTGAATGTTGATTTTTATTTCTATGAATTGAATGAGTCATCAGTGTCTGAAATCTGTTTCAAAACAGACCCATCGACAGACGATATGTTTGTGATAGCGACCAAACAGAGCCAAAAATGAAAATTTAAGAGTGGGAGTGAAAAAACGAACATATTTCACATCTGAAGTGTAGTTTTTTGTTTGATTTCGATATCGATTATTCCTAGGAATGGAATGAAACCGTCTGAATTGCCGTAACTTGGTTCTTACGGATAAAATTTTGGAACTAAATGGCCGATTTTTGATGGTTAGGAATAACGTCGATTAACTATTGGTTTTGTTAGCTTTCAAGTATGTAAGTACTTACATGGTAATTTCAGCTGGATCGATGTTTTGCCTCCGCAGTTCAAGACGTTGCTTGTAGGCAGGAAAGTTGCGCGTATTTGAGTCTATCGGGAGGGCTGCGCAGTTACAGCGATAACTGAACTCGTGAATTCCGGAGACCGTGAACTGTACAGTCATATACGGCGAGAAATAGATGTCAACGCAAGCAGGAAGACAATGGTAAAGAAGGTCAATTCTATGAGAAGCGTTTATCGCAAACAATTGGCAAAATTTGGCAAAAAATAATTTTGAACAAGCAGTTCACCTGATGTGTTCCAATCTTTTTTGTACAATACAGCCGGCGAAAATTGATCACAGCAAAATCTTCACTCAAAACTGAGAAAAAAACGAGACTGCACCGTCTGATTCTAACGTTTTCATTCAATCATTAAATCGTGCTTACTTAAAACGACGACCTATAGGAAAACCTAATGCGCTGGTTTGATAATGCAATGGTTGGGGGAGCTATACTGCTAAAAAAAAAATCCTTAAGTCGCATAATGTACTTGGTAGGTTCATTATACCAGTTTGGACTCCGAACATGTTTACATAACTTCGATTAAAGCGTCAATGGAGAGATTATGAAGTTAAACATATTGAGAGGCAAATTGTTTCATCGGAGTATTTTATTTTCCCCTAGTACTATCGCAACACAGAACTAGCACATTATGCTGGTCTGCTGGATGATTTGCATATAATTTCAAGATGGAGTCGATAGGCAATCGGCGGGAGGTTGGCCTCCAGCCAGAACAGAGGCGATACCAGTATTGCGTTTGGGTTCCTAAAGGATTAGTCAACAATATATCACCAGACCCCGCATCATTAAACTCCCTTTCTAATCTTAAGGTCCTTTTCCTTAAACCTCAGACGCGTCACATAAATTCTCCCTTCATGAAATTTCTAACTAGGCCCTAAGCTATCGACCTTTCTCGGTTTTCGTTGGACGTTATCTATTTTAGCTCTTGGCCATTAAAACCTAAAACATTCGTAGATATACATAGAGTATTTATCCAAGCGTAATTGGAATTTTCTTTAATACCACGAACAATATTTTTAGGGCTTTCTTCTCTGCAGAACCATAATTGTTTATGGTGAAGGGGAAATATTAATGAACACTACGAATTCATACCCATGTGAAGGCACGGATTAACATCATCAACATCATGATAAAACACTGATTGAGATATTCTAAATAAAGTCCCAGCCAAACACCAGACCTTAGAAGCAAACATTTATTTTCCTTTAACTTTTCAAATTTTAGGATTTAAACTACCACTATTTTTCATTGCGTTGAAGACTTTTAAACTTGGATGAGACTATTACAAAGCCGGAATCATTTAATCCTTTTTTCGAGCTCAACGTTTAAATTCATCGAACAAATTCTTGTCTAATGATATTCCACAATAAAACTAAGTGTATGGGGTTTAAATTTTCATGAAAGAGTGAAAAGATGTGAAAGTGATTATCTAACTGGGCAGTAAACTTGAACGGATTTAGTGTTCTGTTCTGTTTGATGGTCTCAAAGCTCGTAGTGCTAAGGCCGGACGCACACATAATCGAACAGAACAGAACAAGACATTTCGTTTTCTGTTCTGTTCTATCTTGTTCGACAGCGTTCGATGATGTTTCTTCGTATCGAACACTATCGAACAAGACAGAACAGAATCCTGGGCAGTCCCATTCCAGATCTCGCGCATTGACCTACAATCTTGCAAGTATAGTGTTGTGTTAAAAGTAATTGGTAATACACTTCCATAGTTTGTTACAATGGACGACGAGGAGGAAACTGTAGTCATGTTGTGGAATTTTCTACAATTGTTAGACTCTAAAAGTGATAGAAATGTTTGGGTTCACCCTATTAACGAAAAAAGAGATTTACCTGGCTTTATTACTGAACTGAGGTCAGACCCTGCAAAGTTTTACAACTATTGTCGTATGGCAATGTCAACTTTTAACTACATATACTTTTGACATACGCAACGCATGCGCAGATTAGATTGTCTGACAGCTTTTGCCTTAAGGACAAACTTCGGCAGACAGCGTCAGTCATGAAAACACCGTTCGATCGTGTTTTTTGTCTTGTCTTGTCTTGTTCGATGTGGTGTGCTGGCACTCCATATCCGTACATTATAAACTCTTCGCATCAGACGGTGTCATTCAAAATGTCTTGTTGTGTTCTGTTCTGTTCAATTATGTGTGTGTCCGGCCTAACATCTTTAAAAAAAATATCCTAAATCAATCCTTTTCGTAATCTATAGATTAGTTGGGCGAATAGATCGGATTTTGTTTCGTAGGCTGGCTATTTTTATCCGCGATAAAACCATCGCAGAATCGAAGCATGAAGGAGTAGCCTCCGTACTACAAGCCTATTACCACAATTTCTTTGCAACGTGGGAGGGGGGAGGGTATACTAACAGTTGAGTGTCAACTGCTCAAATCTTTCTGATTTTAATTTCCATTTCGCTACTAAATCTGCCCCAAAAACTCAATCAGTCTTGATAATTTTAAAAAAGCTGACAATTCTAACATGGGTTGTTAAGAACAACGTGGGATGGGTGCGTGAAGGTTTGTAGTGTCAATAAATTGCAATTAGCGATGGGTAAATTTCTACGGATCTGAAGCATATCCAAGTAGATTTTTCGTCTAAAATCACTAGAAAAAGACTCCCCACTTGCGTATTTCAGTAAAAAAAATCCCAAAAACCACGTTTCTCTCTCATAGCATTTGTCCACGTGAGGCGATCGGTCTGGCTAGGAGTTAGTACACTTGCGAAACGGACGGATTGCAGATTTTGAATAAGACCTGGAAACGTAAGTTAATAAGTTAGAGAGGGGGCGGAGGTTATACAAATGGTTTGCTATGCGATTACTAAGACGAAAACAACACTTTTTTTCACAATAAAGTGCTCAAATTTGGGCCAAAAGAAGTTACAGATATAATTCGAAAAATAATGAAAATTCGTTCAAATTTCCATTTTGCATGGTAGTAAATTTTGTTTATAATGAATTTTACGTCGCTGTAACTGGGTTAACTTGAATGAAACAAGTTAGCTATAATGTCAACCTATATTGATAATGTAAAACCTATAATCATTGTCTATCATCTATCACGGTAATAATTGTCGGCGATTCCACTTTTCATCACCATAAACCTTATTACCAAATAAATAGTGTTTTCTGATCACGTTTTGAAAAAGGTTCAATACCTACATTTCAGGGGATCAAGGTTTTTTTACCTAATCAGCCTGCTTTGTCAACTGAGACTGCCATATTAACTCTTTCAATATTACAGTTAACAAGTAAGGAATCACAAGACGTTTTGTACAATTTTCAAATAAATTAGATAGCTATTAGATGTTGTGTGATATACACATTAGCACGTGTACGTTAACTGTGTTATTCAAAAATATGATGTTTTTTCTGTTCTCATTACTATAACACACGGCGCAAATTTTTACTAGGACTTACTAGGCGACACTGGAATGCTAGTTCACGAATGGTGCTCTCTCATCGCTTATTTATTTCACACTGTGATTGATTGTGATTAGAAAATTTTGTTAAAAACTCACAAAGGGATTAGACGCGTAGTAGGTATATGATATTTTGTAAATTTTTTAGGAACTTTTTAAATAGAAATTTTATAGATACGCTTAATTTGAATGCTTGTAACCTACCGTTTTATAACCACATGTTTAATTGTCAGTAAGAAGGAAATGTCTTACCTAACTTGCCTCAAATGTACACTTGGTAGCTACTCAAACAAATTAATTGAATATTTTACAACCTGTAACATGAGTTCCTACACAACACCCGTTTTACAGGGATCCAGTACCTACCATGAAGAAACCGGCCAATAATGCTAATAATGTTTTTTATTGAAAACTATACTTAATTTGCCATATTTAGGCTGCAATTTTAGTTGTGCATTCACGCAGGCAATATTAGCTGGTCTCGATTGAGAACTTCAAGTGATAATGGTGAAGGAAGGGCACTAATGGAAATGGTCCAAACCAAAATGCAAAATGTGTCAATTCATATTTCCTTTTTTACAGAAATATCAGTGGAAATTAATAGATTGCAATGGCTCCCGAATCGTAAAAATTCACACATTTCAAAGTTTCTTCTTGGGAATCTGTTTTGAGGTGTGCTTTTCCCAAACTTTAATACTTTTTCATACGATTGTATTCAAATTTCTTTATCTGGTAATTTCATAAGAAAATTGAATGGAGATAAAAAATCCGCTCTTTCCCAAAAAACTTACAATAATATGGAAAAAAACTCCTAAAAACAATTCAATTTATATTACGCATATATAAAAATATAATCATGAAAAGTTAATCAACTATGAACCACGATATTCAAAAATGTATGTAAAAATTAACTGAAAGATGTGCTTGAATGACATTACCTAATTACACTGAATATTCAAAAAAGCTTAAAATAAATACTCATAATTCGAATTCTTTATTTCAATATCAGAACAGTAAAACAGTATTGATTATTACTTTTTATTAAGAACAATTAAAATAGAACTGGAGGAGTTCTAAAATGTTCAAAACTCTTCCCACAAACTTTTAGAAGATTTTGTTTGGTGAACTGAAGGCCCTAATTATGAAATACTATGTACAACTTATCAACGTCGCGTGTTTATTGCTTATGGTTTTTGCTTGGGTATATCATAAATTATGATACTAAGCTTGAGTTCTAGCTGTCATTTACGCTGTGTACTCCTTTTTTTCGTAATCTGCCATTTGTGTTCAAAGTTATTGTTAAAAATATTGATTATAATCCATAAAAGTTTGGACTTCTTCTATGTTGGCTCATAAGTTGTTATTGAAATAGGGATATAAAAACAAGGTGATGGAATGGACTAGTTGCCCCTTCCACGGATTCGTTGATTTTCCTGCAACAACTAGAGAATACTGCTAAAGGTCAAAAGCTTCAAGGTAAAAAAGCTAAGCTTCCAAGCTAAAAAGGTATTAGCAGAAACTACCCATATCCATCAAAGATGATAAAACTAGCTGCTACTAATAAAAATACTGTTTGTTCATTAATTGACCATGTCACCGTAAATATTTTCTAGGCCTACAATTTTTGGTAGTAAGGCCTACAATTGTTGTACCATTTCATAGTTGTATACTTTCCACTGGATTCTGCAATGTATCGATAATGAATAATTTGTTATTGAACTTATTGTTATTAGAATACAAACCTGCTATTTAAAAATGATCGCGTGAATAGTGGAAGCAATAATGTTAATGAGTAGAAATAAAATGGCATTTCCTTCTTCCATTTGATAATTAAATGCTAAGTAATATTCACAAGTTCCCAATGATTTCCTTACTCCGATGATATTTTGACTTACTTTATATAGAAACAACGTGTTTACAAAATTTTACATGGAGGTGGACTGATAGGTTTAAGGAAGTTGGTTTAAAAGTAACTTAATAAGTGCCTAGTGTGCAAAACTCAACACGAAAATGCATATCTAATTTCGTCATATAAATATTATTTATGAGTGAACGTAAGAACTTGAGAATAATGAAATAATTTTGAGTCAATTAGGACTGTATGAGCGGTTGTATGGAGTCATTCGTTAATCGTTTTGAATTTATTTTTATGTAGAGATAATCATGTTAGGATTTATCCAAACTATTTACCTACTTATGTAATAAAGTGTACATAATATGTTCAAAAGATTTCCAATTAAGTATTGATGAATATTAGTGAGTAGTGATATCAGATAGGTATTTGATTTTTCGAAATTCGATTGAGTAGATAACTACTTATATAATTTACAGTTTTTTACCTAAGTGAGATTAAGTTGTTATTTGTCACTGCCATACCCTGTAGTAATTTATACGATATTGCCATTATGTTGTATTTGTTACAAATACGTAGTGTTTGAATGTCATTAATTAAATGTGATCGTTTGGCGAGTTAATTAATTTGTTACCCTTATTACACCTTTAACTGAGGGAAGTGTTTTATTAACTCTTCAAAAATATGAAGCTATCACAACATCATGACGAACAAGACAAGAGAGAGATATCATGGGTTTCAGTAATAATACAATAAGTACCGTATTCAACATTTATAGGTATGAGTAAGTGAAACTAGGGCCATTTTACCAAACTAACGGTTTTCGCATAAGTATGGTAATGACACACCATCAATGACCGATTTAGGACCGACAATTATTCTTTCTTTATAAGCAAAATTATGGGGACTGAATTGATTGATCAGACTCTATAATTTGCTTTCTCTTCGTTACCTTTCCTATTTCCGTTGGATATATAGGGTGTCTTGCCAGTTGCTCCTCCTCAAATTGTTCAAAGGGAGTAAACAAAATATCCTAGTTTTATCTAAGAATCGGAATAGTGGAAGAATATGGTTCCCGGAAAAAACCCATACTGTGTACAAAGATTTCATTTCCATAGACATTTTGATCTACGATCAATGAAACTCATAGCAGACCATCTACAACCTATCGGACATAGTTCCAAAAAATGTCCAAAACAGATGAAACCTGTATAAATGAAGCTCACATATCGACACAGTATCATCAAAGTGTTCAGAATGTCTAAAATAGAAAATGAGAATAGAGAATTAGGTTTTGGCGAATAAAGGCCGGGACACAACCGAAAATCGGATCGGTGCGGGATCGGAAAGGGATGGGCACACTTGTCCCGCCTCGCCGCGTCCAGCTTCCCTCCGACCACCAGTCGCCTCTCGAATGTTAACAGTGTACTCTGACTGTGAAGGAAAATGTTGAAGAATTTTAGCTACAGGGATTTGGCAATGGTGGCACTTGCACTCGATGAGGAAGGTGAAGAAAATAAAAGGTGTTTGGTGACGCAGAACCAAAATAAACGTAGATTCTGGGTGCACGCTGCTTGGAAAAGCAGACCTGAAGAAGGAGAGTTTTCAACGTTGCTACCTCATCTAAAATAAACCCAAGTTCTATCAATATTTTAGAATGTCGATGTCTACTTTCAACTTGTTGGAAGCAAAAGTAAATAAAAGGTTTGGTCGTACAGTACCGGATATTCTCACTCACTTTCAATTAGCTCCTCCGGTTTGATAGACATTGTTATTTAATTTTAGTTTAGAGAAACCACCACAAAACAGCACGAACAAATTCACTAGAGCTTGGAAAATGAGAGCACGGCCGTCCTGCACCCTTCCCGCAAGCTGGACAACGAATAGATTCCGGTGCAGGATCGGAAGCGCAATCGGAGTCAGACGGGAGTGGGATCGGTCGTGTGTCGGAAAAGTGTGAAGCACATTGTTTCAAGTTCGAATACATTGCCCTCTCCGACACCCGTCCGACTGCATGATCGGAGCTGGATCGGAAGAGTGCAGGACGGGTGTGTACCAGTCTTAATTTGAAATCCCGAAAGTGAAAACATTGCCTCCGTTGAACATAGGTACCATGCTCCAAGTTTTGAGATCTGGGTCAACAAGGGGCTAGACCAACCCCTCCCTCAAGACCTGGCGGTCCTGCGGGTCAGGTATAACCACCGCGCCGTCCTAGTCACTATTGTTTCCAAGACAACCTGTGAGAAGCCAAAGCGTTGGTTCCCCTCTTGGGAACGGAAACTACTATTCGCGCAAAACGAAATTTCCATTTATTTTGATTTTGGGTTTCAGACCATCTTGTACAGTTTTAGTTTCGTTTGAGTCCATGTGTTTTGGATTTAAAACAGAATAACTACTCCTGTTGATTAAATCAACAATTATGTTGATTTAGTAATTCAAAAACTGGTCGTCAACATCAATATGTCGGCTTGTAGAATGTTTGTAACAAGATGGTTTTATGTGTATCTTTGGTTGCAAGACGATTAACCTTCCGATAGTGCGACACATACACACTTTTCTTGAATCTCTCAGGTCAATCACGTGATTAAGCGAGGTGTTGAATCTTCGCCTCCTAATCTCCCCTCTCATTTCAGGAAAAGGACTTGGAATTTCGCCACTAGTGTTACTTTAAAATTTTGTACATCCTGGTGTCTGAATATCTCAGTCAGTTGATTTTACCCTTTCCTAGGATTGAAAGAAAAACATGCCCTAGACCACAAGGGTGTTTAGATGCGTCCCGAACAATATGATCCGAAATTGCCTGCCCCAAAACTGACACAGGTGAAAAGCCAAACCAACGACAAAAAAAAAACTCGTGGATCCCTCCAACTCCTCGGTTTTTTTCAGAAGATGTCGCTTACAACAACAATACACCTAACAATTATGTTGATTCACTCATTCGGAAACTTCTCAGTCAGTTGATTTCCCTGTTTAGGATTGAAAGGAACTGACGACTACCCCTAGACTTAGGTGTGTCAGTTTTGATGCTCACCCCTACATGCGTTCGGAACAATGTCATTCGAAAATGGCGGATCTCAAAACTGACACATTTGAAGAACCAAAAAAATGACTTAATGCTTCTGGATCCCCTCAACTCTACGGTTATTAAAAAATTGTAGGTTCCGAATTGTAGAAACGAGAGCTAAATGAATACTTCTAACATGGAGTACACCTAAGAAGCCCAGGAATTCCGCTTATTATTTGGCTTTTCTCTTGGTTGATTTCAATAGTAGAATACTGAACGTAATAAACCAACATCAACGTCAGTATATATATTTTAAATAGCAGGAGGATACTGTGTAACTAGCGTTGTCCTCATGTATTCAAGAACTAGCTGAGCCTCTTTAATGGAGTTAACATCTTGGGACATCGGACCAAGTAACTCTAGTTTCGATCACTTGTTTTCCATTTGTTCTATCTTCGCTAGAACAACGGCGATGGTTAACATCTCAGATTTCGATCGTAATAATATTTGCGTTAGCCACCTGCCGGAGACGTACTGGAAGTACGTAATGATAAAACTCTCCCAAGTAATGCAAAGCAGATTAGGAGATAAGCAGGAGAATGGTGAAGGAAAGGGAGAGTCACGAAACTGATGGAGTGGAAGTAGTGCGGCGTGGATCACAGCGACCGTAGAAGAGGAGTACGAGGTAAGGACACGGGGGGACGTTATCGTAACGATCTAAAGCGAATCGTCAATATCACCCAAATCACCGACTTCGACACAGAACGACACGAATAATTGCGTCAAAAAATCATGGGTAATGGCGTAGAAGTCGTACAAAACCTGTCCAAAAATAGATTTAGTCAATCTCCGTGAAGTCAGACACTTCTTTGGCACAAACAAGTGCAAAACCGAGCACGAGAGACCTCCGAACCAAGGTTCAAACTACGGAGCAACAACACTACGACCGTTCACCACCAACGTACCGTGTGGAGAGTTATTCCAAACTCGTGGCTACAATCTAAAATTTAAAGTCTTTAATTTCCACCAGAAATTTGACCTCCTTCTGGGACTGGACAACCTCAAAGTTTTAAAAGCCTCCATCGATTTGGAGAACAACTTCCTAAAAAACCCCAAAATCAAAATACCCTTAAATTACTCAACAACACAGTCAACTAAATCCCACTTGATAGAACCAAGATCGATACAACAAATTAAAATTAAAATAGATAATATAGAAAACGGAGAAGCAGTTCTTCCCTGCACCAAAATTGACGAACTCGAAATACCGGAATGTCTGGTAAACGTCAAAGATCATTAAACGTACGTCAGAATACTGAACCCGACCGAGAATACGCAAAACATCGTCCAAAACCAACCCTTGAAAGTGGAAGAATAGGTGAACCCCCACACCTGGAACATTTTGGAAATTCAAACAATTATTCGGAAAACATTGACTTTAAATTTGACTTGACGATACTCAGACTAAATCACCTGAACGAAGAAGAAAAAAAAGAAATTATCAACCTAGTCTCGAAATACCCGGACATCTTCCATTTAGAAAACGAACCCCTCTCCTTTACGAACAATGTAAAACACCAAATACGAACTTCAGACGAACTCCCAATTTACACAAGAAACTACAGATTCCCGGAAATTTATAGAAACGTTTTCGGATGCCGATTTGAAATATTTTCAGACCACCGACCCCCACCAATGACCGCCAAATCAAGTCGAGAGGCGTGTTGGAACAAAGCATAGTCAGGCATAGTGAGAGTGCATGGAATGCCCCAATTCGGATAGTGCCAAAAAAATCGGACGCCAGATCGGTAAATCCTAAATTCCGGATTGTAATAGATTCAATACGGAAACTGAATGAAATTAGTACTTTTGAAGACCGAATAATCCAAAAATTTTTATTTACCCCAAATTTCCGAACTTCTAGATATAAAATGCTGGAAAGGTGGCAGTATTTTAGCATCGGCTATCCTCAAATCAGGTTTTCATCCGATCGAGATGCACCCTGATGCCATCGAAAAGACCGCAATTCAGTACTCCTAATTAATCCCAGTACTCGGATTTCTCGGAACCCTTCCACCTTAAAATAAGTTTACCGTGGAAGCCGTTGTTTGGGGTGTGGAGCATTTTCGGCCCTACCGTTTCGGATGCCGATTTTAAAATATTTTCAGACCACCGACCCCTCCAATGATTATTCTCTATTAAAGAACCCAGTTCTAAACACTTCAAGCGGAGAACCAAACTGTCGGCGTACGATTTCGAAATCGAATACAAGAAAGGTTCGTTGAATAAAATGTAGACGCCCTATCGAGAATAGAAATCCTAAACAACAATGATTCCTGGTGATCGAGATCCCCCCGACCCGAAACTAGATATCGCGCTAAACGATTTTTTCTCATCCGTCAGCCCCATAACTCTTAAAAAGCTTCTGTCATCGGACGATAATAAGAAATCAGTTCTGTTGTAGCAAATGTCGATCCCAATGAAAAAGGAAACATAACGAAAAAATGTCGAGCTCTGCGACGAAGATCCAATCGGATGTTATTATGCGGCGATTACCATCCCGATCAAAGATGAACCCGTCAACAGCTGTAACAACCAAATCTTCATAAAAACAGTCAAAATACCCGTGGAACAACCAGTTCAAGTAAAAACTATCTTTGGAACAAAACCCGAACGGAAGTAAAATTGTCCCAGTCCAACTTAAAGGAAGATATTGTTAAGTTCGTTTAAGAGTATGTCACCCCTAAAATTAAATACGGAATTTTCTTCTAGAGCGACATGTCTGAGGAACTTGTTCGCATAGTGTAAAAAACTTGAGAATACCATTCAGGAACAACAAATCACCGGGGAATCACCGAGACGCTCAAATGTTCGAGCAGAAAGTACTATTGGCCGACTATGAATAAGACCATACGAAAATTCATTAACACATAAAACACACAACACATAAAACCATCTTGTTCCCAACATCGCAGAGCTAAGGATAGGTTTCTACATGCCGACTGTACTAAATAAACACAACTGTTAGGGTACAATGTAAGGACGGCGCCAGGTTATACAGTACCCGCACGACCTCCTGGTCTTGATGGTACTGTAGCTCTTGCTCCTTCAAATTTATATATAGACGATGATGTTGGTGTATTACGTCAGTATTGTGCTTTTGAAATCGACCAAGGGAAAAACAATATAATTACCGGAAAACCTGATCTTCTTGGGCGCACTCCTTCTAAAATATATAGATTTAGCAGTAATTTTCTACAATATAAGAGCTAAACCTGCTGTAAGAACCAAGGAGTTGAAGGTATCAAGGAGCGTTAAGTCATAGTTTTGGTTCTTCAAATGTGTCAGTTTGGAGGAAGGCGTATTCGAATCACATTATTCCGAACGCATGTCTTGGTGGAAAACAAATCACCCTTGTAGTCTAGGGCTGGTTATCAGTTCCTTTCAATATTAAACAGGGAAATAAACTGACTGAGATACTCAAGACATGACGAAAAGTAAATTCCGAAACAGCACTAGTGATGAGATTTTCAGTTGGAAGTTATACCTTCGGTTAATCATATGAGCCCACTTTGATCGCTCTCCGTTTATCTGCTGGCTCGACCTCGAGAACCTATGATTTTGAAACAAGAAAAATAACGTCAACGTACTTGAATACAGGGTGGCCCTTAATGAACGTACCACCCTTTCAATTTCGTTGGTTGTGGAGAAATCAAAAAATTTGTCGAAATAAACCCCCCTTATTTTTTGGCAAGGAGTTCAAATATTACACTTTCGCGCGTCGCACATGCGCGCAAATGCACGAAACGCACTAGCTTCCTTATTTTAAATTAGAAACCTCATTTTTTATTGCAGATTCGCATTCCACCCAAGATTTCATGAAAATTTGACCGGAATGATGACCGAAATTTGGTTATTTTGCGTCCGTTTTATTTTTTATTTTAGGCGCCTGTTTTGAGATTGTTACGGCTATCAACTTCATTAGATCCGGTTGAAAAATGTGAAAAAAGAATATTCAAACTTGTCTCTGTGATCAAGGAAAAAATTATCTTAATCTATGGTCAAAAGTCGGCAAACATGGTGATTTTTTACGCGAAATAAACAAATTTCGATCATTTTTCCGCATAACTTTAGTAGAATCAAGAAACGGATAGCATCACGTAAATCAGCGTTGAAAAAAATGAAAATTCAAAGTTCACCATCATTCACTATTTGACAATTATGGAGTGGCGCAACTTTGCGTGCTCGCTGAACTGGTTACGGGCAATCGAAAAAATTGGTGGAGTGGTCGAATTTTCATGAAATTTTAAGTAGAGTCCGAATCTGAAATAAAAAACTAGGGTTCCCACTTGAAATTACAAAGTTAGTGCGGGTTCCGGGCATTTTCGCGCATGCGCGACGGTGCAAACTGCAATTTTCGAATTTTTGCAAAAAAATAAGGAGGGTTTAATTTGAAAATTTTTTTGATTTCTTCACAACCAACGAAATTGAAAGGGTGGTACGTTCGTAAAGGATATCATGAGCCTCTTAGGTGTACTCCATGTTAGAAGTATTCATTTAGCTCTCGTTTCTACAGTTCGGAACCTACAATTTCGGTCATTATTCCAGTCAAATTTTCATGAAATCTTGGGTAGAATCCGAATCTGCAATAAAAAATGGGGTTTCTCATTTAAAATAAGGAAGTTAGTGAGCATTTCCACAAGTGCGCGACGCTCAAAACTGTAACTTTTGAATTTTTGCAAAAAAATAATGGGGGTTTAATCCAACAATTTTCTTGATTTCTCCACAATCAACGAAATTGAAAGGGTGGTACGTTCATCAAGGTCCACCCTGTATACACTTCCGAGAAATCTGAATGCAATAATAACGAACACCCAAGTTTAGAACGATCACTAAATATCCTAGTTTTATTTATGAATCAGAAAATCTGGAAGCATGTGGTTCCAGGAAAAAACCTACACTGTGTGCAAAGATTTCATTTTCATAGACATTTTGATCTACGAGCAATGAAACTCATAGCAGACCATCTACAACCTATCGGACATAGTTCCTAAAATGTCGTTCAAAACAGATGACACCTGTTGAAATGAAGCCCACACATCCACACAGTATCATCACGAAAGTGTTCAGAATGTCTAAAATACAAAATGAGAATGGAGAATTAGGTTTTGGCGAATAATATTGAAATCCCGAAAGCGAAAACATTGCCTCCGTTGAATATAGGTACCATGCTCCAAGTTTTGAGATCTGGGCCAACAAGGGGCTAGACCAACCCCTCCTTCAAGACCTGGCGGTCCTGCGGGTCAGGTATAACCACCGCGCCGTCCTAATCACTATTGTTTCCAAGTCAACCTGTGAGAAGCGAAAGCGTTGGTTCCCATCTTGGAAAAAGAAACTACTTTTCGCGCAAATCGAAATTTCCATTTATTTTTATTTTGGGTTTCAGACCATCATGTCCAGTTTTAGTTTCGTTTGAGGCCGTGTGTTTGGATTTAAAACAGAATTACTTCTTTTTTATTAATATCTGCTAACTGATCAAATTTATCAAAGATAACTGATAAATCATCTACGCTCCAGTAATTCATCTGAGAACATCGACAACTAATACATAAACCTGTGAGTACGATAGTTTAACAAATCAAATTACAAGGATACAGTGAGTTCGAGGTAACACACGGTTGAAAACTGACTCGAAGACTATTAATCGATTCAAATTTATCAATAATGTGTGGAAAATAAACGTTCAAGATGAAGCGTTCAAGATCGTGCTATAACGCGAAAACTAACAGATGAAAACCTCCAATGGTACACGTATTCAAATGAGCATGACCGTCCTATAAGGGTGGTGCTGGAGGTCTTCATCATTCTTGTCTTCCCCAAGACGTGATTAAAATTTTAATATTTAAAAAATAGGCGCTACAAGATCATAGAAGCAAAAAACGTTGAGAAAAAAAAAACAGTCCGATGACCAAGGCGCCCCAATTACGATTTTTAAAAAACTTCCTCTCTATATGCTATCATTCGAAAACCGGGATGATATCCAAAAAAATAGGTGATATCAAGCACATTATGAACTTGAAGGGTAAAATTGAGCCCTTAAAAAAGACCGAAAGGTGCCAATCTTTTAATCATGCACATAGGTACCTACTCTCAAAAGTATTAAGATGAAAACTATGTTCATTCGCCATAAAAATCAAGCATCTCAAAAGAAAGGATTTAAAAGGGCTTAAAAAACGTCAAATTCATATTTTCGGCGGTAATAAACTGTCTGGTAGCAATCATACCTAATAACGAAATAACCAAACTCATTGAATATATCGATATTACGTCGAACAAATTTTTTCGCAATGAAATTTACAGTGACCAATTTCTTTGCATGCAGTGTTCAACTTTTAACCTAAATGTAGGACTACAATTATAGCGAATTGGCTCATACGATCATGTAGCATAGTACAGTACTAGACATATTAGAGCAAATGTATTCATATTCATCATTGACTGGCTGAAGGCCGCCCTACCTGGGGATCTACAGACGAAAATTTGCCGCGTAAATCGGGCATTAAACAAATAGCTGAATAAGCGTCCTAAACAAATTTACCTTTGCCGACCCGAGGGAAAGACCACGTCGCACAGAGAAATCAGCGAATTTGTCGAACGTTTACGTTTGTGGCCCTTTACTACAAGGGTTAGGTGTTCGATAAATGTTTAAAATCATAGGTGAATCCTGCCTCGTGCTTTTTTTCAGCACGTCTCTCAAATAAACCATTCTTTTGTGGAAGGAAGGTGCTTAGATAGAAAATAATAATAAACAATACCAAGAATCTAATACCAAGTGTCTGGAATTATACTTTTTGTCGTACTTTTGCAGACCTCGTCGAACCAAAGACCTTGAAAACAATGCTTTGGTGATGTCCGTATGCGGTATCATCCTGGAATATTGCAGTTATTCGTAACCAAAAAAGAAGCTCAATAAAAGTAGGGAAATTGACAAGAAGTTGATTTCCAAAAACGTTTATAATACGAATTCAGAGTAGGTCACCACGAAATACCAAATTAGCAATAATATCGTAACACCATGCAACCATCTCGGGTCAAAAACATAAACTTAAATCAATGTAGATTTATAATAACCAAGTTAAATGGATTCCTACATTACCATTCTTATCATTAGGATAAGCACGGTAGACAGTGTTCAATCCTGCTGAAAACATTAAATGGAACTACGAAGACTTTTTAGGTCAAGTTAAATTATAGGTATGTTACATGTATGAGAAGAAGAATATAACTGCAGACAGAAAAACAGGTATGCTGAAGAAAAGCAAAAGTCATATCTGTAATACAGGAACCTCTGATACAGTTAGCAAATTAAATTGGGAAATGAATAAGCAAGATGGAACACCACGGTAGGTAAACAGTTACCTACTAATTATTACGCTATAGTACACGTAAGAATCACAGAAAATCGCTTGAATCTAAATACTGATCTGTAAATTTAAACACGTTATAAAAAGGTATATTACGATCACGCACAATATCAACTACAACGTACATATTATCGAATGCCTCAACTATTAACAAAAATTGTTGTTTGAAAAGAATGTTTGCGAAAGTTTTAAACGATATTGAGAAAAAAAAACTATTTCATCCACAGCCTGGCATGATTAGACATTCCATTGAACTTCATTACTCCTTGGAACAATCCTTTATGTATTAAATTCATCAAAACTAGATGGAAACAAAAGGAGCATATCAGTACATCTATATTCACAATTTCAACGAAAAAGCAGATCTGACTACATTGTCCGACATTGAGTACCTACATACAGAGCCAAAGATAAATAAATAAAATTAACCTTTACAACTATCTACTTGATAAATATCTACAATGAGGAACTACATTATCGACACTAAACTAACTTCACAATCGTAATCAATTACAGCGAGTAATTTCAAAGAAAGTAGACTTCAAGGAAATTAGTCCCTTAAGCACAATACAATCAAGGATTATTGACTGTCCTATTGTCTTATATCACCTATCTAGACATATTTTAATTGTAACTTAATGGTGGATTTGTATTAAGCAAACCAACCAATCCAAAATAGGTTTTCCAAGTTGTAATCCATGATCCAGAAATAATTGTGACATTCGTAATCACTCTCAATGAAAAACCCTACACGTAGGTAAAATGCATTCTGAAGGTACTATTATTGGTCGGTATAGGTACTTGATAAAAATTTGAAACCGAAAATAATCCTAACAGTAAGATAAGTTCATGAGTTCCCCGAGACGGTGAAGGCGTTTAGACAGCTGGTCATACTATCACAAACGAATTAAAGATAAAACGAAGTTACCTCAACAGTTTCCACGACGATAAATTTACAATTATTTACAACGCTCAACAGAAAACGATCTAAAGCGCTATGGAACAGTTTACTAATAAAAATAGGGATTAATTTACAGATAATAATCAATTTACAAATTATAATTGTATCTTAATTATTTGATTCGTCATTATTTACAGTAAAAATTACAGTACGTCGATCATTAAAAGGGGGGAAAGGAAAATACATCTTCGAAAATGAGTTGGGGAAGGGAGGGGGGTTACGAAAGAAAAATTCCTAGAGTTATTGCACATTCCCAATGAAGCAGTCAATGATTTGGTCCTCAAGAAGGAGTCAATCCTTCGATTGGGTTGAGAACGTTGGTTGCGTCAGCTGAACTGTTTGTTGCGTCTGGGACGTGGGAACAGCCTCTTGGACGATGTTAGTGGCCAGGACTGGCCTCATGCCGCTGATACGCGCTATCATTTGGTGTCGCCCTGGGAACGAGAAGAGAGTAGAATAATATTGGCTTACAATGTTTTGATTTGTCACTACCTAAGGGACATGATGGGCAATAATTTTCATTTTGGTTAGCTTGAGTTTAAACCGTTTTTCATGAAGAAGGGTGATTGGCTACATCGAATGATTTGTCAAGGGAAACAACGCTGACGCTCCTTCACTGAACGGATCCAGCAGATCTAAGGGGGAGAAATAATACCCCTCAGAGCAAGGGGCAGCACTCTGCCAATAACTGAGACTAGATGATGCAAAAACTTATAACAATTTATGAATATTACTGATGTACTATTGTGCTAGGAATAACACAGAGTAGAGGTGACCAGAGGGAACGACACCCCGGAAAAAACGAACCTATAAAAGTCTGCGGGTGTTAAGTGAAATCTCCTTTACTAATATACCTACTAGACCACTATTTATATGGAAGTCAATGTTCTGATTAGTTTAGTGGTCTAGATCCTCCCTATAATCGCATCTCAAAAACACTGAATCAATGCTAGTAATGTAGAGATTAGTTGGACGAATAGATCGGAATCTATTATAAAACTAGCAAAGTGATAACTAGTCTTCAACTGGGAACTTTCTTTCGTGACATCAGGGACTTTTTTCAGACCTGTTACGAGTACCTATTTTATTGTTACAGGTACCTTATAACGACTGATACTGGACATTGTCTGCCCAAGGTATAACCACCTACTGAGAGGGATTTTGTTAATTATTTCCATTAACGAACCTATTCAACCGACCAAGACAACAAATTTAATTTTATTGATTGAAGGTGGCGATTCGAGTTGTAGGACATTCATCTGTCTCTATAACTTACCAGGAAATTATCTAGGTAGGGTATTGTCGTGAGGGAAGGGGCATTTATTCGATATATTTTAAAATTACTCATAGGTGAATGTACAACGAACAGTATTAACTCAGAAGTTAAATGAACAGTGAAACCGATAGAGAAAGCCACCTGCGCACCGAAAAATGTAATACCATTTTCTAATATGGGAAAGTGATACGTAAGAACGAGTAACTCAAAATCACAATCCACATCAACCAATAAATGCAATTTTTGATCAAACATGCTGCTGGTCATCATAACCATTTTAGCCGAATTTTGCGGTGGCGGTTCCACTACCTGAACTACCCAACTGCTTTCCATTTTATTAACACTGAAAGTTGAAAAACACGATGCGATTCTGCGGAGGGTGTCATGCCACCGAATTCCGAACATGGCACAAGCGCTTAGATCGTTGAATGTACACTGTTAAAGCTTTGAATGCCCATTCTTATAAGACCTATAAATAGGTTTAATCACCAGCATTCGAAAGGGAACGTGGGCTTAACTGCAAACATGAATTTATTTGGTACTACCATTTCATAAAGCAATGAACTAAAGAAGCTAAACTGAAGAGCCCCTTCAATTTTTTAACTAGGCTTATAATCTAGAATTTAGATCATGACATCACCGTAACATAATTACCTTGTTGAGCTTGGTTTGGTTTCCCCTGCGCCAGAGGAATAACCTTCAGACCCTGGATTGTTTTGACAACTCCTGGAGGAAGTAAGATCTGTTGCGATCCTTGTTGCAAAACAGTTACAGTACCTTGCTGGTTGCCTCCGACGAGGAGAGCTTGACCACCAGCGTTCCCTAAAAGCACATTCTGACCTTGAACGCCCCCGCTGACATGAGGTTTACTAGCCAGTAATACTTGTTTTCCAGCTATGTTGGCAAGGTTCAGACCAGGAATACGAACTCCTTGCGTCGTTGCTATTTTACCCGCTTCAGCAGTACCCATGGATGTCACTGTCATCACACCAGTTGCAGAAGTTGTGGCAACCACCTGTGAAATAGTAAATACAATTATGATAAGCTGAGTAGCACCATTTTATGTAAATATACGCACTAGATATTACCAATAAATTCGTGAATTGCTTCAGCAAAAACAAAGAGACAAATATGAAGTAGAACCTACCTGCTGCATGGTGCTCTGTACCACCCTTGTTTGTGGTAATGACACCACGTACTGTGAAGTCAACGATCTACTTACAGTGGGAAGCCTAACGCCAGCTGTAAAATAAGAATTATGTCAATCATAGATCTATACAAATTTATTTACAACCATCAGAAAATAGATTGTGAAATAATACCTTGTTGAGTAACACCTTGCTGTTTATGTTGAGCTAGGATATTTTCCATGGTAAGAACTGGAGTTTGTGAACTGGTGACAACCTTAGCTACCATTTGTGTACCGCTGCCACCACTGACTACCTGAGGCTTGAACAAGGCAGAGGCAGCAGTGTTCACTGACGCACTACTCACTGAAAAAAAATTTAACAATGTACATGAACCACAACGATAATCATAAAAATACGGCGCGAATCTCACGAAATTAGGAACGAAAATATTGGCAAACGAAGATGCTAAATAGCTACCTACATCTCTTCCAAATAACCCAAACAAGTGAAACTTCAGGAGAGGAAATTATTGAAAAATTGTAACCCAGAAAATGTATAAAATAAACACTGTTCGAAGTAATTTACCTTGAGCAACTACTCTAGATGTATTGATTATGGTGGATGTTCCAGTAGATCGTGGCTGCTGTTGCTGCAATTGCTGAATTTGAGAAAGCGTCAACTGTTGCGTCTGGCCCTATAAAGACAATGAAAAATGCATTATACTAACTATAAAGAACTACATGTTTCAGTAATCAGAAAGTTAATGTAGACACCTCACCTTGAGTGGTTGTTGAGTAATAACCTGTAGAGACTTTTGGTCGGGTTTGACCATGTATATCTGCTGCTGGTTTTGCTGTTTGTTCAGCACAATCATCTGGTGGAGCTGCTGAGGGGTGATCTGAGTTCCTTCTCCATCTGTTCCAGGTTTGACAGCAAGAATCATTTGTTGTACTTGAGGCTTGCTCCCATCCGCAGACGAAACTGGGGTGCCTTGTTGTTTCATTAGAATCATTTGGGATTGGCCTTTACCACCTTTTTGTTGATCACCTATCAGTATTTGCTGTTGCTTGTTCAGGATTAACTGATTCAGCTGCTGCTGCTGATGTGGAGTTACTTTCTGTATTAACAAAACAAAAGAAGGAGAGAACAGTCGATTAGTCACTCATCAAGATACGATTACGTTCTGATATTGTTAGTAAATGGATATTCTGATCGTAATTGGGACTGAATTTCAAATTTGGTATGGTGTTTGCATTTCTAAAGCTTGAATGGCCACGTCTCAAAGGAGACTTTATGTCCTCCTGATGAAAAGAGTAAGAGTGAATATTTTTGCATAAGAAAGAAACCTTTCAATAAGTATGTTACTCAAATCGGGTCTGTGTAACATTGAACGAATTATTGTAAAGTAAACTAACTTGAACAGTATTTACAGTTCCAGTCGTTTGCGTAGTTTGTGCTGACGACTGCTGAACCTGTGAGTCCACTTGCTGAATTTGTTGTACTTGCTGTTTACTGAGGAATTGTTGTAATTGTTTAGGCTGTTGTTTCAGCTGTTGAGCAAGCTGCGGGGAGTCCACAAGAATCTGTTGCTGGTTTATAACAATGACCTGTCCTGGACCTGCAGCTCCCTGTTCTCCCTGCATTCTCACTAACAGTTGCTGAGCCCCTGTACCAACAGGCTTCTTCAGTTGAGCCTTTTGAAGCAAACTAGGTGATTCAGCCATCAGTTGCTGCTTGAGTTGTAGAATTTGCTGTTGACTAACTTGCTGATTCAATCGTTGCACGTTCCGCACTAAAAATTCGAGCCATAAACGAAAACTTGTTACTCACTTTAATGACAGAATTAATCAATGATATATAAGTCATTACCTACTACTGCGTACAAACGCGACATTTAGTTATAAAACATGAAATTAATGGGGGGAGGGGGGAAAAGGATTGGTGTCGCTATCTGCACTGAAGATATCCAAATAAATGTAGATGTTCGTAAAGCAGCGTTGATTTATTTTCGTTTAGTCATTGACATTTATAGCTATTGCCTCAAGTAGCCATATATGTACGTGGTAAACGTGTTTTTAAACCCATTCACTTGCACCTGATTGTTGCTCAAGCTTCAATCAAGTTACAAGGAGGTAAGTTTCATCAAGTTGTATACTAATTTTAGGGAAGAATGAGGATGTGCGTTTACTACTGCTAAATTGTACCCAGCCCCTACAAACCTGGTGACGAACACCTGAATTTGTACTATTCTCCATACATCAGCCCAGTAGTACTTCAAGAACCAAATGTTTACTTCTACCGACCATGAAGACTGGAAACCACATAATGTCAACCAACAAAACGACCACCACTTATATTTGGCCTCCGTTCCTGTTACCTATGACGCATTCCGATTGAACCTTCAACTTTATAGCTTCTCACTTACAATTAGTTACAAAAGGAAGCCCGAACTAATCAAACCGAAGCAGTTTGGCGGTATACAGTTAATCTGAGTTAATAGTTATTGCATAGTGGGCTTATAGTACACAACTGTACCCACAGAAGATATATCATACTAACGAATCATTGCTACTTTTTGTTCTACTTACAATACTACTCCTTTTCCTTTTTCCACAACTATTTTAATTTCCTTGTACTGAGTGATTAGTTGTAAAATATTACAATTAATATATCGCATATTGAATTGTTCCAATACCTGATTGAGAAGAACCCTGCGAAGTAATAACCTTTACAATTGATTTAGCACTCTGTTTTCCAGGTTGTTCAGCAGACAACGTTACTGTTTGATTTCCTACCTTCTTGGTCTGAAAACAAAATAAACCACATTCATGACAATCCAAGAACATTAAAAACACACTAACAAGACATCACCATTATGAAAGTCCTAGATTGATCTCTCATTTAAAAAATTAGGATGTTTCAAAGATTGGCTAGGCATTTTTTAGGGATGTTACGACCGCAGCGCTATAGTCAATGCCTGATGTAATTTAACGGCGTTTTTCTGGCAGATCTTTTATATTCTTGAGTTTCTTTAACGTCTATACTCTGAACTTGGCAAAATTATTGATTAGAGTCGAACGATTTTGATAGAATAAGTAGATTGGCCTATTGTGTTAATACACTCCTAAAAAAGTATGTGGAATTTTTTAAAAAATCCAAGATTACATAGTATGTACATACCAAGCTTTGTGTTTGAGCCTTGACGGTGGACGCCGAGACTGATGCGGCTTCTTGCAAGACTGACCGAGAGGGAACTATGGACGTGGGGGCGGTTTTGGACAATTCTACAGTTTTTTTGGGAGACGTAGCAACTGTTGAAGTCTGGGAAACGGACGTGGCAGACTGCAAACGAGCGAGTTGTTGCTGAGCAGTTAACGCAGCTGGACTATCTTGAAGTTTCAGTTTTGTCTTTCCCAACATCGTTTTGACACCTTCCGCCGTCACTTTTTTAGCGGATGAGGCAACAGTTGTCGTTTTGAGCGTCGTTTTGGGTTTTGTTTGAACCAACAAGGGAGAAGAGACTAGAGGCACATTGCCAGACGTGACCGCAACAGTAGAGTTTGTAGTACTCGTACTACTGTCAGTAACAGACACAGGAGCATCCTATTTGAACAAAAAGAAAAAGTTCATAAAATTAGTGAATGAAGAATGCACAGCAGGCCAAATACAATGGCGTACGAATAAGACTGTAGAACAGAAAAATAATTGCTAATAGCACCAGTACAATACACTCAGCGGGGAAAGGTTTTACATTTCTGAGGGTTGGGTTAAAAGATATTCTTGCATGATAAATTTCATTCAAAGATGTATTACTCACAGGTATTACATTAGGATCGACAGCAGTTGAGACAGTAGCAGTTGCCGTTTTAGGGACTGGCTCTTTCTTTGGTTTGGGCGGTTTCCTTGCACTTTTAGGCCTTGTGGGTTTCACGTCCACCCCAAGAGCATGCATCCGTTCTGTAATGTATGACCCCATAATCAAAATCAATTATCACTTCTCAACATTCGCCAATAGAGTTAGGGCAATGCACAATTAAACAATTTAGAATAATCTGTTCTAAACCATTAATTTTCGGTAGGTAAACTAACTGCAAGAGATTTTATTGGTTGGTTGGTTTTATTGGTTAGTTTTGAACATTTTCTTACGTTAATACATTTTTAAAGGACACATATTTGCAGACATTATCACACACCATGTTCATCGGTACTACGCCCTTTGTGGAGATACATCCAAATTTTCCTTTTTGTATCGTACTTCACAATAGGATCGTGTTCGTAATGAAGGCGATCGAGAGCACTGCTCACGACTGAGCTCAACATGCCTTCTTGAGCGCTGTCGGAGAGATATTGGGAATCTTTAAGGAGAGTTACAATATCCGCACGGGTTCCCTGGGCATTGGGAAGCCGAGCAACTGCATCTCTAACTGTAAAAACACAATGAAATAATGAGTGACAATGCACAATCAATTTACGGAAAAAGTAGAAGAATGGTGTGAAATTATAATTAGAAGACTGTACCGAGTTCAAGGATGGTAACGTGCTTTGGCCGATCTTCAGCCAATAACGTGTGTCCACGAGCTTTGCTCAGGTTGCCAGTCTGCATGGACCGTACAGGGCCGACAGTACTCTCACTTCCACCAACGTTATATGAAAATGCCTTGTAAGGAAATTCGTAACGTTGTTTTTCCTGCACGTCAAATATTACAGAAAACCATCAAATTAGATCCAAGCAGTTTTTGTGGAAAAAATGGCTTTAGTCAATGTACACTCAAAGGATTCATGGAAATTTCAACGGAGAAAAAAACAATAAGGTAAAGCAATAGCTAACCAACATAAAATGTACCGCAGCTGGTTAAAAAAGGGAGAGAGGAGGAATCGCCTCACCAGGGATTTTACATGCCATTACAAATATTACAAAAGTAAAGGTGTTGGACAAAATAATGAAACATTTTTAGACATAAATACTTGGAAAAAACTGGGCGGCAGGTGGTAATATTCAATGAACTTTCGAAACGAAATACTCCAATGGAATTTACAACAATTTGATACAATGAACCAAAAGTTAGAAAAGTTCAACTTGTCACTATTTATTATGCTATTCGTAAACAGAAGAACAGGTCATCGCTATATTGTATTCATAACATACCTGCATCCTGAAAAGTTCCCTCTTTCTTGGGGAGGTCGGACGAACGGCAGGTCCTCTGGGAGGAGGGTCAGGCGTTATCACAACTTGAGTAGTTGCGTTTGATGTTGTGGTGGACGTAGTTGTGGCTGAAGTAGTTGTTGTTATCGTAGTAGTAGTGGCAACTGCAGCGGTAGTGATTGGGGCACCTCGATCAGCACCACGATCCAACCACAACGAACACAAGACTGATAAACGGTGGTCAGTGTCCCGACCTGCACCAATCCATTGGTAGGCTCCTACATTCGATTTCCACTCCATGTAAGGAACGTAATCGTCTGGGAGGGCTTCTAGACAGAATATAGATACAAATTATAACAAGCACAACGAACATTACTGAGGAATGTTGAGCAGCTACATGTGACACGCTAATATATACCTATTTATTCTAGTTAACAGTAAATTAACAAGATTTTTGTAGAGTTGAATCTCACTTAAAAATCACAGTTGCCTAGATATCGCGAGAAAGTTACGGTTTTAATATCACCTGTGAGGTCCCCAGCAAGAAAAAGAACAGCTGATGCGAGTTGAGATTCCAGCTGAGGTGTGTACCATTGATTGATGGGGCCGATGGGGCTACTCGCCCAAGCTTTGACACGTAATTCCAACTCTTTCATTTCTATTCTGTGGTCCGGAGTGGACAGCAGAATGTCTCTTATTAGGGAGAAGAAACAGGCGTGCGTTTCCTGCATCAACTCTGGGTGAGGTCTGTAAAATGACGAAACGTGAAATGATTACAAATACAAAGTGCAAGGAATCTAATTAATAATTAAAGTTAACCACTAACTTTGAGAATGTCCATAGACAAAACTAGGTAGGATTCTGGATTTACACCAACGGCTCTCACCTAGGATCAGTTTATGATTGTTAAAATGTTTATGCACAAGGCAAAAGGACCCATGCAGGCGGAATGAGTAGATTTCGTCACTGAGCTCCAAGCTTTGAAAAGTCATGAAACTTGCCACATGAGTAGTTGTCGTTTTTTTAAGTTTACTAGTTTCTAATTCATGGGTATCGCTCATTGCAACATTTGAATAAATAATGAAGGATGCTTATGTGTATCTCACCTGATGTCTTCCAAATCCACAGAAGGTGTTTCATCAAAGTCTATTGGCAGATCCATCATATTGTAACCATCCAGGTCAGATAGCGTAGCAGGCGTCATTATCCTTGAAGACGGAGTAATTTTGACAGGAGATGATGAGAATATCGTAGCTTGAGAAGAAACAACTGTCTGCTGAGACGACGTCGACGACGATGGTGATGGAATTATAGGAGTCACTGGAGTGATGGGCGTAATAGGAGTAGAAGGAGGTTCAACTTTAATAGTGGCTAAGGGAATTTCAACAGGTTCAACCTTGACTTTAACGGGGCTGTGCGATTCAGGCTCGAGTTTGATTTTTTTCATGAGGGAATCGACAGAATCGGAGGTTTTAGATTTCCTACTTTCCGTAGAATCAGATCGCGATTTTTTAAATTCTGGCTCAAAAATAGAGACAGATTTTTTTGCGGGAGTGAGGGGATCTGGGTGTTCCAGTTTAATCTTCCTATTCAATAGGAGGGATGTTATCTTACTACTACTACTGCTGCTGCTATGATGTTTGGAACTAGATCTGGAAGAAATTTATAATCCAGTCAATGAAACAGTAAGATAAAAACAACAATATATAGAATAAGGACAAACTTCATAGAAGACGTTTAATAATAACGTACTAACCCGTGATTATGACTACTGTTGGAAGAGTGAGACTTGTGAAGAATCGCGGCAGGGGGCAATGGCAATTCATCTAACGCTTCAATGTCAACTTTACTTTCTTCCTCGTCTTCCTGTTTGATATAAGGTTCTTCAACATCTGTTACTTCGTCGATGTCTTCTTCAATCTGGCAACAAGGGAACAATAACATTATAAGGCAATCTCTAAAGTATGAAATAGGAGAATAGTCAAAACAGACTGTTATAAAAGCTGTTTCCTCTTCTGTTGCATTAAGGGCGGAATTCATAGTCCTTACACAGTCGAAAGGAAATGCTTAAGTGAAGCTCTGAGGCTCGGTGTCTACTTGCACTAGTCATAGTCACTGATAAAAGAAATCCTCAAGCAAGTGCGTTAAAAATAAAAGTACAACTACCTTAACCTTCCCGAGATAACGTACGTGTCAAAATGACCCGAAGAAAGGGAAAACTCCCATGCATCATAAGGGGGCTGTGGGCGGGGCTTGAAGCATTGAGTAGCTGTCAAACCAGTATATCTTTGGTCGTCAAATAGGTGGGGACCAGTTTCTAAGGTGAGTGATGTCATTATTGAAAATAGTAGGTAACAGAAAACGTGACCCGACCAGGACATGATCAAACCGTAGTCTGATTTCTTAGCATATTATTTTCTGTTTTTCTTCACCTTTTTTCTGATTTGAAAGCATCATTTCCATGCTGTTTGAATCAACAGTACTAAGTCCTGTCTCATTTTTGTTCTTTCAGTTGTTTCCTCAAACCAATTTTCATCTTCTTCTCTCTCTCCTTAGTCATATTTCTTTACTCTTTCAACTAAATAAAAATCTTCACCCAAGTAACGACTATGACCGCCTCAAACCTCTCTGTGTGCCTCACACACAGTTCGCTATTCATTGACTTACATTAATTCAGATTAAGCCTGACGAATGCCTCACTGCGAGAAAATATTCAGTATACCGTTGCCAACGAATAGTAGGCTATATATTTTGATCAATCAGTGAAATTGAACGCTAGCAGACTTGGTAAGGATGAGTGGGACTTCAGCACTAAAACCTTTTCTGGGATATTTAATTGCGAAATTCGAATACATCATTAAATCCTGATGGAAGGTGTGTGTAATAAAACTTTCTTCCCTCGTACTCTGAACCCAATATGCACTATGCGATAATAATCGTTCAAATCATTTGAATATAATCACAGCAAAATTTGGTTATGCATACAAGAAGCAGCTAATATGTAAGGTAACGGCACCGGTAGTGGCCACTGCTCCAGTAGTGGCCATTTTAAAGTTTATATTTGAGAAATAAGGATTCCTGGTCTCCTAGTGGCTTCAAACTTGCAGGAGGTACAGCTCTTGCCCTCTTGTAGTCAGAGGTTGAACTAGGAGTGCGCAGAGCATCATGGGAAATTGTGGTCAACTTCTCAATATGACCGTCTCCAGTTCCCTCGTGTGTTGGGCTGTATCCTAGAGGTTCTTGTTAACGGAGTAAGTGTAAACATTTTGTTATATTTTGAATATAATTATGTTCAAGTTAGGTATTTTTTGTGGTGAGTTCATGTTATGAAGTGGGTAATGTTTAGATGGTTTTTAGCTTCTGTTCCTCAGAGGTTACCTGGCCATTACTAAAACAGAAAAAGTTGAATGAATGAATGAATGACTGAAATTGAAGGAAATTTCGTAATTTGATGTGGCCACTACTAAATCAAAATAAAGGTGTGAGAAAAAATTAATAAAAAACAGAAAAAATTGTACTTTTGGCAGTTTTAGGCAGTGGATATGTTAGGGAAGAGTCAGGCTATATACTAAATGAGTTTTGAAGAAAGTCACTAATACTGTTGCCCCACAATTGTCAAAACTAAACAAAAAAATTCTCAACTGTGCCCACTACCGGTGCCGTTACAATATGCACTAAGCGATAATAATCGTTCAAATCATTAGAATATAATCACAGCAAAATTTGGTTATGCATACAAGAAGTAGCTATTATGTAAACTTAGAATGAAATGTTCGTACCGCTGGACTTGACGTAGAAAGTGACCGAGCGACTTTCATTTTGATTTTTCTCTGTACTATGGGTTTAGAGGTAGGTTTTTTGAGGAACTTGCACCGCATGGCGACATCTTGCAACGTGATACCTTCTGTATGAAGATCTGGGTGATCCTATAAGGAACAAAAGCGGGTGTTATTCGTTGACAATTAATTATTAAAAAACTGCAACAGTGAATTTGGATGTAGTACAATATTAATTGAAAGTATGACACAAAATTTCCTTCCACTAAGAAATAAATAATGATGGAGTTGTGATTAGTTCTAAATTACAGCTCGGGGGAATGTTATAGTGAAATTTCGAAGCTATCAAAGATTGAATGTGTCTCACTCAGGATTAACTAAATTTCCAAAATATAAGCTCAAAACTTTTCTACATAATATCATATTGATTTTTCGTTTACCTCAGCAAGCTAATTAAATTCCATAACGTGTGATAAATGGGAAAATTCAACAATAAACTCGCTAATCACGTTGTAGTAAAGTTATTCAAAAAATTGACCTAGTATGTAGACGAGAGATCAGCTGAGGATTTCAAGTTATGATGTTTCTTTTAACACGTATCGAGTTGAGTCGAAAAAATTAATTTCATCACTCTTTGTGGTAGTGACAACATGTATCAACCAGTGCAGTAAAGAATATGTTTTACTTACCTCCCGGTTAGTACGCCGTTTCGTGTGCTGCGCCAGTATCTGAGCATACGATTGCTCGGGGTGGGCGTAAGGGTTGTGCTGGGGTTTCCCGCTGGGATCCCAGGGGTTAGGCCCCGTGCACAATGTGCCCAAGACAGGGGTAGAAATGTCGCTTTCTAACAATTCAGCAACATTGGATGTCCTCCTGAGTTTCTTAGTAGCACCCAAACTGGGACCTCCTGTAGAAAGATCATATTTATGGATAAATAGTGCACAGGTATACGTCAAACATGTATTATCTAAACAAACAAATGCTCGTTACTCACCTGGGTAACTTTCATCTTCGGAGCTTAATTCCGATTCACCAACCTCGCCACGTATAAGTGCTAATTCTTGAAAATATCTATTTTTTACATTCTGGGACATTTGCGAAGTACGTGGTTTCTTTGGTGGAGGGGGACAGGGTTTGGTTTTTTCACCATTTATAACTGCGTCCACCAGCCGTTGTCTTGAGCTCAGGACCGATTTCAAAAGCTCGAATATCCTCCATCTTTCTGCTCGCCTGCGAAAAAACAAGGATGCTTAAGTGAAATGGTTTGTTCAACATACGAAATAGTACAATCTGAAAAATCACGAAAAACTGAGTTGTTACAATAAAAAAAGCTGTAGCATGTATATGAGAGCGTGGTAACTAAGTTAAACAATCGAGATTCAGTTAATAGAATACAAGTGTGAAAACCCTAGCAACACAAGCACCTGACTTCCCACAATATATGGCATTTAACTTGATTTGTTGGATGATATGAACAATAATTTAATGCGAATCAAATCAAACGTGATCAAAGCACAGCTAGAAGCGCGATGAGGCGAAGCCGAGTCAGGAGGACATCTACAAGAGAAGATTTATTCTAATAATTTGGTTGAACTAAAATTTCAGAAGTAGCTGGGTTGGAGTGGAACATTTACAATATGACTTTTGCCACCGCTGGAAACACTTGTTGTCTATCTCTACATTGGTTTGCTAAACAGGGCAGATCACTCCATATTTCAGAGGCAAAATCTAACAACCACAACGGAGAAGAGTCAGGGAAATTTCACATGCTACCTAGACGCGAAAATATCAGCATCCTGACGGTGTATTGCAAGCCTTTCGTGCTTTTTTAGTAAGTCTGGAGGGAAACGGAGCAGACAGAATTGAAAGCTACTTTGGGGAAAAGTGTAGCTGCAAGCCAGAAGCGCCACTGATAATCGTTACATCAGAGACCCCATAAAAACTCAATATAAACCTTATAGCTATACAACCACCCTTGGATACCCACCACAAACAGAAATTTTACATCCTCAGACGGGAAGGCAGGCGAATCAGGTGAATCACGCACAAGCCCTTGTATGCTAGTTACGGTTGAACCACAGATCCCAGAGTTGAATATCGTTTCAATACATAGTACTGACCTGTTAAAAGTCCCACTGATTCGGAGGGAGATTTCAATTGAGCATTAGCTAGAGTTAGGCATTGCTGCTACTTACCACTATACTGTGGGAACTATCAACTACTACAAATTAATGCATACCCACGTTTGTCTACTCTCAGTAGCCAGTTTGCTCTGCCACATATCTACGTTCGACATGTCCTAGATCACAAAACGAAAGCAAACCTGCAACTTGCTACCTGGACTTTTGTTCGGTTGCGGAACATAAATTGAAGCGCAAACAAAGTGTGTGTGCATGTGCATTTTGGAACAAGATATACTGTTCTTTAAGGATGAGCTAGCAACTGAATTCAACCAGTAAATTTCCATTATATCCTAATGTTTTGTTTGGAAGTAGGTACTTATTATACCGATCAACGGTTGGTATATGAATCAATATACACACATATTCCAGTAAATACGTTACAAGATTATTTTTTCGTTGACGAAAAACTGAATAACTCTATTTTTGTTCTTTTAATAGTATGTAGGCATCCCTCTATCGTACCTATGATCAAGGTTATTAATTATGTTGAACTACGATATTTGCAGTCATTTCCAGAGGGGAATTTCTGAATATGAACATAGTGGATAGCTGGTACTCTTACATCTGACAAGGATTACCTCCAGAACAACGGATACTTACCTACACGAACGGAAAAGTACCTCAGAAAATGTATCCTATCCAATCATTTCTAGGATTGTTGCGGATTCCCAGGCTACTTAAAAATAATCATGAACGTGGACACACCTACGCTGAAACCCTTTAAGAGGAGTCAGATCAACTCGTGCAAACCAATTCAACAAAAAGGGCGGTCCTCAGGACCTTGAACTCACATCTCAAAACAATCTCCAAAATTCTAAAAGCAACGATTAAGTAAAAAACACGCGAATATTAGCACAGAAGTGAAGAGTGACGCGGCATAAGAAAGTACTTACTTATAATCTTTATACTGAGCTTTACGAAGGAGAGATCGCATTCGTGCCAGATCAGGCCTAAAATAAGCAGACTGGAGTTGACTATGAAAATCCGTCAAAGGGTTGCCGAACTTGATGTTCTCTCGATTAAACAACATACTAAGAGTTTTTTCTTTCTCTTCCTCGTCATTTTCTGGGAAGCTGGGAAGAAAATTCTGTAACAAGAAAGCGTGAACAATAATATTAATCAGTAGGATAACATTACCTACAGTTGAAACGAGAAAATGCTTTAGGAACCAATAAATGTCAGTAAATATCAATGTGCAAGGGCAATTATAATTGTCGTCTTTGTATGTTGGCGAATGCATTTAGTCTGGTGCTAAAACTTGATGCAGCAATAGTAAATAAAACATCATTATAAATATTATTGGTGTAGCATATTTATGTTTTGCGGAAGAGTAAAAAGAAAACAACAAGCTCTACAAATAGAAGAGATAGAGTTTAAAAAAATCAACTTCTCATCACAGCAACTTTTGGAATTGGCGCTAAAAGAAGAAAAAATTGAACTATCAAGAGTTTTTAAATTTAAAAGTCGTAAAAGTTTATACAACTGTATGTTGATAAATAATTTGCCAATTCAGAATTGTCATCTACAAACAGATGATAAAAGTATACATAAAGTAACAATTATCTTCATAATTAAAACATCGTCTGAGGATGTTTTTCTCCTCAGGACCTGCCCTATTTTTCTTATCATCTCCATAGTGGACCATGGAACGCGATCCTCCCATCATGTACTCACTATTCCCTTTATAACAAAATAGAATACTTGCTAAACGACCAATCTAACCTCCGGGTTCAACTATATTAGGGAGGTCTGATCCTGAAGTAATAATACCGAACATTTAATGTAATTAATCAAGCATACCCCCAACGAGCAGTGCTGTTCATTACTTTCTAAGTAAATTTCTTTAAACAAATTTGTATTTATTTATTCATTATTATTAATTTATTTAGAGCTGCCTTAAATGGATTGTCGGGCTCTTGAGAGTTTACCGTGATCTTCATAATCCAAAAGAAAGGAAGTGGGTTGAGGCCCATCTCTCTAGTTGAGTGGCATCAAGGCCCCCTTCTTCAAGCCCAAGGCATCGAACTTTCCTCCTTGAACCTCGAATCAGCAGTGAAACAGTATTACGGCCATCTGGGTCTTCAATCTCACCCACTGGGTCACTTGCTTTTCGACCATTTGTCGGTCAGGACAATTGCTACACTTTTTAGGAAGCAGTCGTACTCTTTGTGAAGGGAGCCATCGCAGGATATCACTAAGGGCGTAAACGAGCCTCTCATATGCTCGGCTGCCCTGTCATATTTTCTATGCTTTGCATTGGCTGCATTTTGAGAAACTGAAGTCCATGTAAGAGAGCTGCAGGAGGAGGCGTCAGCGTTAACGACGCTTGAAAGGTAAGTCAGTATTGGGCAAGGTTATTACGCTGGAACCCAGAATGCAGTCCATTTTTTCCCTTGGGGAGTTAATTTTGAACTAAAAATGAAAATGGATGGAACATTCAACTTTGGCTAGTAAATAACTATTACAAATACTGCACAATAATTGAAGTATGAAACATTTCTGTCGTTGAAAAACATGTTTTTGCTCCATACATTTGACGTTCTTAAATAGCTAAGGGGGTCCCCATATTTCCGGTTGATCGTACAGCACTATATCGAAGGGGAGACTTTGAAATCAATACTTTATTGATGAGGATAATAGGTATATAATTATCAACACTGGATCCACGGAGTTCGACCTCAATCACGGTGCAATAGATTCCGCAATAGATAGGTATAAACATCAACCATTCATCAAAATAATGTACAACCTTGTCTGTTTGGAAGGTTTAGCAAGTGTTTACTACATCACTAGCTAGGTATCTGAAGATCGACTGATTCAAAAACTCATTAAAAAAGCATACTAAGTTCCTTGTAAGTGTTGTAGATACGACAATAATTATTATTGATCGCGTTCCCTATACAAAACCCAGCTCATTTCAAGTAAATAAACACGTCAGGTCTCATTAGCCTAACTCGGTTGGCTTACATACTTCGGGCATGAATTTTAAATCTATTCATTATTAATTCGATAGGAGCCTTTTTACTGCTATTTATTTGCAGATTCAGGAATACAGTTGACTGACATGTATATTTGGTTGGTCTCTCTCCGTACCTTCTCTCACAGCAACTTCCTGAATGAATCCTTTTAGTAAAATATACTCTGTGATCGTACATGGAGTGAAAGTAAATTTAATCTTATATTGACTGATATACTGCACATATCACTCGAAATTATACTTAGATTCAGAACCAGGTTGTAGTCACAGGAAAAAATTGAATCTACCAGGATTTGAATCTAGATTTGTTATTTAGCAGATAGAAGACCAACTAGCAGGAAGTCGTCAATGTATTTGATACAGCACACATCAGTCCCAAGATATTCCTGTATACAGAGGTTTGCTTGCGAAACAGTTGTTCAAGCCAACGAGGAGGTAAATACCTACCTAATAATTTTGAATAGGGTACCAACATACCTTGAAATTTAGTTAACTCTTCGCCAAGACTTACCTCCAGGTGTTGCCTCTGTTCTACGGTGAAATTGTTCCAGGTGTCTATACTGAGGACTTCCTTGAAGATTTCAGGATTGTCGCATAAACCTTGAGGGAAGTGGAATGTCTCTCCAAGAATCCTGGCAGACTCCATACGACTAGAGCTGCTGGAGTCGTCGGAATGGTACGATGAACCGGACTCATCCGTATCCGATCCCGAGCTCCAATTTTCACCCCAAACAGCCATTTTTCACGATTATCTGAGGAGAACAGGTGGAAATCATTAAATAAATAAGTACGTTTCGAATATTTAATGATAACTAAGAACTACGGCAGAATGTTCCTTATACCACCTGCGATATCACGGTTTGTTTACAATCTCAAGAGGGAGGAGGTGGGGGTTTGTTTTGGATATACATCGCTCATAAATCGAGAAAGTATCGAAGCCATCAATTATTTCATAAAAGCCTACAACTGAAAGAACCAAATACAAGGAAAGGAACGCCCAAAATCGAGATAAAAACGGCGTTAGAAGAACATCGTGAAGTGAATACTTCCGATGGTAAAATAATAAAGTGCTTACCGTTCAACTGATGTTCAAAGGGGAACTTCACGAAATTGACATCCAAATTAGAAATATCCCATGGTGATTATCACTCAAGTTTTGTCTAAATAAAGAACACTTATCGACATCATTAGGCTGCTTCCAATGCACAAAATATACGATTATATTGAGAAAGGGCATAGCGGAGGGTTGAGGAACCATTTTGTGTACACAGTGAAACGCTCTAACTTCGCAAAGAAAGAGTATTTTATTCACATTTTCAATTGCTTATGAAGTTGAATTCTTTGATTATCTTCAAATATTAACAGAATAGGTTGATTATAAATTCCTACAGAGTTTTAGGCCTGTAAATCATGAAAACTATCTCACTTTAAAAAGAAGTAGCAACACTGGCTTCTTGATAACTTTTGATAACCACTGTGATAATATTGAAACCTCCTTCCCGCCTAAAACATAAATCAACCTCTTTCCCGCTTTAACGACGTGGATGTTTTCTTACGCACTAGTTTTGAAGTTTTTCTTTCGCGTTTTACGACAATAATTTAAAAGATTTCACTGTCAAAATCTTCGTGGGACGGTTTTCAACATCTCACCTCCGATTCATCAATACCAACGTTTCCAGGTAATTGAATTTTTCAATATCGTATTTGTCCCTGTAAGTGGGTACAGTTAACTCGTTCATGCTCCTAATTTGGGCTAGATTTACCTTGGTAGTCGAGTATACACGTACTGTTGGCGTATTTCCGTCAATCTCTATAACATATTCCAAGTTTATTCACATTATAACTCTAAGTACATTTTCAATGCGATTTTTACGAAATGTGTATAGTTCTGTGGGACTAAATTATCGTATCGCTAATGTTGTCCTGGATTAGTGTTCATCGAAATCTTGAAATATTTGTCAATATTAGGTGACGTAATAGTAATTCGTATCTCGTGTAGCTGATGTTTTCCTTGGTGTTCCTTCTATAAATATTTGACGAGGGCTTCGTACTTCTTTTCTGGGTGGTTAGCCTGCTTCCCACAGAATCGTATATTTGGTTTGTTTAATGATTGCCGCACCCCTTTTGTTGGTTTCGTGGACACTAAGTCATTCGGGACCAATACAGTGACTCGTGAGTCAAATATATGCTTTATTATATGGTTCATTTGCACTGAAAGTTGGGTTGGTATATAATTGAAGTGCCTACCTCTTGGGTTTGGGGTCAGTAACAGGATTCAGATCAATATTAGTGTTTTTTGTTTTCATTTGTCAATAATATATTTCATTTGTTAGCGGTTAGGGGCTCTTAGAAAGTCAATATGAATAGGTATTTATCCACAATAATTTCTTACATTCAAATGTTAATATTCCATGCTCGAAAAGGGCCGATCTTTTCTTTAGTTAAGAACGTGGGATTCTGCTTAACAAATCCAAAGTCCTGGTACCGTCGCCAGTATTATGGTATCATCGTATGTATTCTGAACGTGGGACAACACTTAGCATGAGTAGAGGTTAAATATGCTGCACTCTACTACTGAATTTTAAGCTCCAACTATCTTAACGAAACCTCATTGAAAAAATGGTTCTAAAAGGGTTTACCGAGAGCAATATTTGTAATAAGATGTGTTATTGGATTGATTTATTTATTTGTCCAGCGTTGTCATACTGAGAGAATAGGTAAACGGAGGGAAAAAGTTCGTTGCTGTAGGTGAATGTATGTACAATCGATAAATCGTAAAAATAATAGTCATATCTCAAACAGGAGACGACTGAGTAAACCTTTATTTCCTCCTCAGGTGAAAGAAAATACCTACGAGTTTAGAAAATTAGGTACCTACTACCTGTTTTAATAATCTACTTTCCTTTCAATTTCAAACAACATTCAGTTTTACTTATTAAATACAAATTTGAAGGGATGTAACACAGAATATCTTTATTCTACTATCCACCTATTGATAAGTGCTTACCTCTCCATAGGTATCTTCTTTCAGTTAAACTTTTTATGGTCCATACTGTATGAGTAGGACCATAGAGGAACCCGGATGTCGGCTTTTTAACTAAACATCCCACATCAATCCTTTCACTGAACTGGGTACTGTCCTTTTAGCTTCAAAGCTGACTTCTCAAGTGCTAACTAAAATGCTTTTGATTAATTTTAATTTTTTTTTAATTTATTAATTGATGTTTCATGCCTAAGAGATCCTTTACTCTTAAACACTTGTTTCTCAGTCAACGGTCCAAATCTAGTGCAGAGTGAGTTTGATTGTTATTACAACTGGTTTATGATTGGTTGTTGTCTTGGTAGTCTTACATGACGTTGCTCTATAATGCTAAAAGGAAATACGTAAGAATGTTCCTTTTAGCTTGTTCATTTCAGGTAATTCGTCTAGAATTCATTTCTAACACGCGGTTGTTGTTGCATGGTTCTACATCAGAAATTTGATTCTTTATTCTTGTGAGACGTGAGTGTAAATTGAGGAAGTTAATGAACTCTTTCTGTAGTTTATATAAAATTCCGCCCTGTATGGACTACGATACATACTTCTAGATATATCGTATTTAGCAAACTTTTAACTGGCACTTTACAGAAGAAGGTTAATGTGTATGGATTAGTGTATTTCGAGAATTTAATCATTGTCGTTATTAAAATATTTACTCTTCATTGAAAATCTTCGTGAATTATGTTCCTTCTACTTCTTTGTGATTTCTTAAACAATCGTTGTCCACGCTAATATTGTAAAGAGGAAACATTTGTTTGTTTTTTACGATTTTAGTTTCACGATTAGTTTAGCTACAAAAAAGTGAGTTTGTCATAGAATTTCATGTATCTTTTTTCGCTGAACCGAATGGGGTCTCTCTCGACCGTCCACGTTCAACCAAAAAGGGATTAATCAACTCTTGAAATGATCAATTAATAAGATACTTACTATTTGTTCAGAACTTGAGTGGGTTGTAGCCCTTCCGCCCGGGAGAAAGGGGCTAAAAAGCCCTCTTTTATTTGCTAGATAGACGGTTAATAATCATGAGCTAGGGAGTATTCTAGATCGGATGTGTGAGCCCTGTAGCTAATTTCTTTCTGACTCACTAACAACATTGACAGGTCTTTCAACGTTGCTCTATTATCGTTCGGTTAAGTACCTACCCAATTAAAGACAGAAATAAAAAGAGAAAATGAATAACAAGACTTCACGCTCTAAATCATTCGTGACGACATTGTGGAAACCCACATCAAGAAAAACACGGAGTTTTTCAAAGAAACTTAGCCTGTTTACACAAACAACAAAAGTTAGGTACAATGTTATATCGATTTCAGTTATATTTCGATCGATTCAGTTATAATAACTAAAGTTAAAACTATCGTTATTGTTCTGTTACTGATGGTGACATAACCATCGGAATTGACATAATGCTGTCCACAAACTCTTTTCTTAACAGGAATTCAGCTGGAATTCGGTGTGACTATCCACCAACTAGAAATGAAAATTTTCTCCTAAACTTTGCACTTCTCATGTTAGTCTTTGGGAATCTCCTGGTTTCTCAGAAAAATCAACTTATTCTAAATCCACGGAATAAATTTACAAATTGGAAAATTTTCTTTTGAGCAGTGGTTGAAAGAATTGCCTGAAAAATGAAAAATAGGTAGCTAGATGATGTTTGTGATATCTCCCTTCCTCCGCGTAATATTCGTCACTTTGATAGCTTGAAAAGAAATTCAAATCGGATTTTCTTTGAAAAACATCACTGAGAATATTCAAATGCCCCATATGAAAAAAAAAAACATCTTTCTAATGGCTTTAAAATAATATTCTACAAAAAAATGTTCAATAGGTAACAAAAGTTTGAGTGGAGCGGGGTGTTATTTGATGGCTTCACCAAAATTGAAAATTTATTAAATAATTAAAATAATTGTTAGGGAATTCTATTTCATTCTCTTTTGATTCACTTAATTTTTTGTCCAAATATCTTCTGGCCCTTTACCTTTTTAAATATCTGATAGATTATTATTTTTAAATATCTGAGTATATTCCCTAATAAAGGTTTCGTTGATACCTCAACTATTTGGGCTTATGAACTCATCATCGTCGGTGTGTCTCCTCCCGATGGATTTCGAGCGTGGGCGGTTTCCTGAACGTTTTAATTCAGACACCTTGTAGATTGATAAGGTAGTTGGGTAAATATTTATTTTGGCTGCAGTACGTGTCCGTTTATAATTCCATTGGTCTGCACAAGTCGTGTACCTACACCATATCTAGATGAAAGTAGATTTGAGGAGCTTACTTTCAAAAAGACACATATCCAAATCTGGGAGAAAACGTTTTTTTTTTTCTCAATTTTCTATCTCTGAATATGAGTTGAATCAGATCCCCCTATCATTTCCGAACAAAACAGAACACATCCTCGTCAATTCCGGGGCTAAAGTTATGTGTTTGCATCAAAAGGTAACAAATCCGTCCCCTACATTTTTTTCAGTGCCTTGCAATCGAAATGGAACATATCCTCTGAATTTCGTCAAGGCGATAAGTCGTGGGTTTTCAAAAAGGCACATATCCAAAAAGAAGCAGTGCACCTTCGTCTTGACGTTGAATATTTACTCGAGACTCGATATATGGCAGACATGACAAATGGAAATATGGAGTCTGATAAAGTTTTCAATAAAACCTACGGAATGGAGAATGAATTCTTTCTTTTTCAAAAAGGCACAAATCCATGATTTTTGATCAAAAGGGCACATTTCCAAAGTGAAAATGGATAAACAGCCTCTTGTTTTGGAGAAAATTGATTCATATTCTGAGGCATCTTTATCTGTGCCTTGTCACACATTACTCCGATGAGAAACTGCAGGAAAACATCTCCACTAATCTGCAAATCGTTTTTTCACTTCCTGAACATTTTGTCGAAATGGATATGATCCTGTTTGAAAGTAGGCTCCTCATTTCATCCTGAGAATTGTGACCCCATCCGCACTTTGATACAATTAGAGGTTTGTTATTCAAGATTTTTCAAAGCCATGACCCTGGCGGGAGAGCTGGTAAAACGGAGTTTTATGAAAGAGAACGATTTTTATCGGTGTTATTTTAGAATTGGATCTGCTACCGTTAAAAAATTTGAACAAACATGGTGGGGTCCGTCACTCTTGAACGGATTGTTTTCTGAACTCATGTTTCTTTAGGCGATTCGCGAAATTCCGGATTTTCAGGACGTCCTTCTGAATCATGGCCTCGTCAATAGAGGGACGCCTAGTAGAATTGATCTAAGGAATGTGGAACAACACAAACATGATTTTAAAAAATAAGTGATTGAAAATCGAAAAAACAATCGTTATATGCCTGTCAGTGTGTGTGGACGATTTTGTCGACGCTGTCTAAATTGCAATTCTCAAGCATCCTTAATTTGCCGTTGTTTTTTTTTTTTTCCGATTCCAATTCGAAATTTACTTTTCCTGACTGAATGGGGTAGTAGCCAATCCTTTCGATAGCTACCCGATAATTCGTTCATTATTTCTTTAAATTTATTATGATTTTTGTCAAATATTTAAAAAATTACAGCAGTTTCTGCAAGCAGTATCTGATTTCTCTAAGTGTAGTTATGCCACAAACCGGAAATTTTGAATTTGCGGTTGTGAGGGGGTTAGGTTACACTGCCGATTTTCTCGGTTCTTTTTTGTTCGATCAAAAACGTTGGTCTTGTTTTGAAACATATTTCTGATCTTTGTAATTAAATTATGGAGGGGGTAATAGTGATAAATCGTTGTCTTCACTATTGTCTCGTTTTTTCCCGATCCCGATTTTCTCAAACCTCTCTCGTTCAATCAACCTCAGAAATTTCAAATTTTATATCAAGAAAGGGCGATTGGGGGGGGGGGGGGGATACCCGATCCATTCAAGCGCTCTTCATTCCTACTGGAATTCTGAGTTGCGTTTTTTGTCTGATTAAGGATTTGGTACAGTGTTTATAAGTGTGATCATATTTTTCTCAAACCGGACATAGTGACGCCCCTGTAATGCATGGATTATTATCCAATATGGTCGAACCAGCATTTGATAAACACGGATTTTGGTTTATTATTCAATGATAAACCATTGTAATCGCTATTGAAAAAAAAATTTTAACCCCCCCCCCCCCCCCCTGAAAATCTCATGGTTTACGTTTCAAAGGGTGTAGAATCGGAATCTGCAATAACAAATTTTCCGTCCGTCCGCCGCACGCACGATTTCTTTCAAACGGCTGAAGCAAAAAAGTTGAAAGAATTCGCAGCGTTTCGTTACGATAATGGGTACATATATATATAGGTATGTGGAACTAACTCGTATACCAGATTCTATGCTGTATGATGCTGTAATGACCATAAATTACAGCTACCGAAAAGTATTCAACAAAATTGTGGGCTTCGAAAATCAAATGTTCGTGTAGTTATGAATATTTTATTTCTGGAGTACAAAATTTCAAGATTCCCTAATAAAGTTACAGTGTATAAATGAATTGCAGTGAACAACACGTTGAGTGAGTTCAGAACCCTACTTGTGGTGTAGCTTTGAATCTAATCCTATTTCGACTGTTACACTACTGATCTTGACTCGTTTTAGGAAAATAATGCATTCTGGTTGTTGCTACTTCTCTTGAAATCTCGTTCATTAAAATAATAATTTTGTCCAGTCGAGCGTACTTTGAAGTCAAAAGAAGACTAGAAATAAGGGAACATCTCACGCAACTTCTTTCTGAAAGAAAGTACAGCTAACGCTCTTTTCACAGTATGATTTTCCTTTTCACAGTGGAATTTCTACATATTATTTTTTAAATTGATCACAATCAAGGCCCTTGGGGTTATCGTTGAAAGACAACCCCTCTTCTGTACTTAAGCATTTCTTTCTCTGAAAGATGATTATTTACAACTACATAACAAAATAGAACAACACATACATCAAAACACTACTACTAATGAATGTACCGGTAAATTGGAAGAAATCTTCGGTACGATTCGCTACAGTAACATTCCCAAAGCTTTTAATTCAACTTTTATTACAACTATCCCTTAATTAAAAACGATCTCACTTAAAAGAGGATGGCGTTAATCGACCAATACGTTAGGAATAAATACTACCGTCTACAAGCAGAAAGAGTAGTTTCCGCGTTCAAAACATGATACTTCACAAATAAATAAAATTCTAGAAATTATGTACACGCATCAGTTAGTCACATGAAACTGAAAGACCGACCAACTTGCCATCATTAGTCACAAATTTAATGCTTAGTTTATTTTTAAATCCAGCATTGAGAAAATAGAGTTGAAAATATTGGATTCTTTGTGTTAGACATTTATTTCTTTCGTGGCTCATTTCAGTCATTCATATTTAATCATTATCTTACTTGATTAAGTAGACTGTTTTACGGCATAATTGATATGCTTTTCGTGCTCGAGGCTGCTGTACATAGTACATACACCTGCTAAATATCTTTACTATATGATACCTCTTAATGCATACTTTTTATAGGTATTTAAATTGGAAGTCATGAAACAAATCGAGTACATATACAACTAATAGTATCATATTTTTTTATCTTATTCTGGCGACATTTTTACATGACTCCTTAGATCCTAGATTTTAGAGTCGACTATGATTTCGTCGCCTTTCTTTATGTTATAACTATAAATCATCTTGTTGGGGAATCTCATGTCTTCCGGACCGTGGATGGCTTTCAAGTCTTGATCGACGTAGTACAGCTTCATTTTGGAAGCTGGTATTTCAACTACGGGCTCTAATTTCTGTTTCAGTTCCGCCACCGTCTGGTAGACATCAAGGCACTTGCTTTCAGACTTGTTTCCGTGGATTAGGGTGATTTTGACTTTCTTCTCGGGCGACAGGTCGATGCTGACTAAGGGATCGAGCTTCCCATGAAGGCCCACCAAGTCGTTGTATCTGAAAAAATCAGTAAATGAGTTAGACTTATCATGCTGGATTAGAATCCACGTGAAAAGGACATTACTAACGTTTGTCCTAACGTCTTTTTCAATGATTTTTGTTGATCCCTATGAGAAATATAATTGGAAAGTGGAAGTCTCTATCAGTGAAAGTTGGAAATGAAATTTAGCAAATTTTACAGTAAAAATGGTTTGTGAGGCATAAATGATTCTAGAATCTTACAATTGTTTATGTATTTATGGGTTTTTCTTCAGCTGTTATATTGTCCTCTAACACATACTAATATTCCAATACTTGTCTGGTGAGCTGCCTGGCCCGTATGTTCTCTCTCGTATATTACAATTAATCGTTCGTTACCTCTCTGGTCGGTCGCTCTCAGGTTTATCCATGTAGCGCCGTATGAATGCCCTCTCTGCGTCTTCCCGGTCATCATGGCAAATCTCTCCACCGCCGTTGAGAGTCCTGATGTTGGGTAGTCGGGCTATGAGAAGCTGCCGCCTTTCGTGTTTTGTAAGCTCCGGACAGTGCTGTGAGGCCGAATAGTCTTGTATTAGAACGTTTAAATAAAGCAGAAACGTAATTTATCCAGCACCTACTCTCAAAAAAACTACAATAAAAATTCCTACTGGCTAAACTAGGTTCGCCTACGAGAGGATGATGTGAACTTCTCCGTAGTCCATCCACATTGAAATTGAATTCATTTGTGCATTTTTGACTTAATGAAGGCTGTTAAGTTTCATGATGTGTGATGTATCCTGTCAGAGACAGCATGCCCATGTGTTAACCAATTTGGTTCCACTCCCATCTATTCATCTTGTGAGATGTTAAATTTACGAGTTCGATCCACAACAATGAGAAGCTATGTGAGGCTTCACCCTACTTCATCAAACAAACCTATTGAATTATTACTTTGGGATTATTGAAGATTGCCTGTCCAAAACCATGATAATTACATTTTTTGAACGGCATTTCCAGTTTAATGAAAGTTCTGTACAATTTTACTGATCCAAAAAGTGGCTTTTGTGAATTTTATCTACTCTTTTTCACCCACTGTGATCACCTCTTAATCATGCTAATGTTTCCGCTGTACTTTGCTTGAAATAGAAACCCAACTCCACAGCTGGCATTTTTTATGCCAATCCAAGTGTTTAGGATCCTCAACGACAGTTAAAACTCGCATCGGGGGACTTAGTCGCATGTTTCATACCAATTGCCTTTATAACTTTCCTTTGACCCTTGGGAATGTTGAAAAATAATGAAATATCTGCCATGATGGGTGGACAGCTGTTTGGTACATGATCAGTGGGGTGATGGAGCCATCACTCACTAGTCCTACGTGTGACGAAGGACTTAATTGTGAACTTAATAAAATGTCTACATAGTTTTTGCAATTAAACAAAAGAAAGTTTAATTTTCAATAAGAAATCACCTCAAGATCGTTTACGTCTACTCTCGAATTTTCAGTGGATTCTTGCGATTAGATAGTGAAAAATGCCTAGGTGTCAAACCTATTACTCTTGTGATCAAGGCCATAAACCATTAACTAATTGCGCCCTTTCTTAAAATATCCTCAAATTTTTATTGAATTCTAGCGATTAGAGCAGCCTTCAATCTAATTATTCTAATCTGAACTTGTTATGAAGTTAACGGAAATGTACTGTGTTACAAACTGACCAAATAACTCCTATTAAACTTGGCTATTTCAATAAGCCAAGGCCTGACGCGCTCTATCTATGAGAACTTCTTCAATATCAGACTGTAATTTAATATAGTTTCGGGGGAATACAAAGTTTCTCTACTTTCTTTTGTACGGAAACAAAAATTATGATACTCAGTGGAAATTACGGTCCCTGCATAAAATATTCTACACTTACAAGTTCGGTCCTCGAATTATTAAATAGCGTGGAGCGTGCAAGAAGTTTTTGCTACAGTGTGACCTAAACCATATTGTTCACATTGGTGTACTATATTTGTAAGTACCTCGTCGAAGAGAGCAATTCCATGCAACCTAAGGTGCTCCAATGACGGAAAACAGGCCAGCCTGTCAATGTCCTCCCAAGAGGTGAGTAGCGTGTTGTTGAGGTTCATGAACTTGAGGTTCCGGAACCAGTGGTGAGGGGAGTCCACGTTCCGGCTGGATCCTTCGCATTCGCTTTCGCATCTGTAGTATCTCGGTGTTGTCTCCAGAGACGAGGGTGGGGTCGAGACATCGAGGCAGGTGATGGGACAGTCAGCCAGGATGAGAGACTCAAGGTTGGGAAATGCTTGACCCAACTTGCTGATTTCTCGCCAATTCGACACATTGTTATCTGGAATAATTATTGATCTTAATTTTGTTTTTATTAATTACTTTTATAAATACATACAAATCTCTTTATTTGCTCGGAATCTTTTTCAATCCTTCCTTTGAGTTGAGATAGAACAATCCGTTATTCGGAAAACCATTCAAGCCTTCCAAAGGATCTCTTATTGGCAAAATCGAATAATCCAAATCATTATTATTATTCGGCATTATCTAACATTATTTTTGGGAGATTGAAATGAGTATATACGGTATCTATATGTACGATTCTACAAAGGAAAATAGTAATAGTCATAATAAAATGGTTCGTTACCTGTGAAATATAATTTCTTAATGCCTTCATGAAGGACCGGACTTTCTTTATTGAAGTCTACAAGGTCTACGTATGTGTACCCGTTGAGGCTTAAATGCAGCTCTTCTAAACTATGAAAAGAAAATGGTAATTAGTGATCTTGATTTCGAATAAATCGAATACCATTCGTTAAGCAATTTGAATGAAATTAGTAAACTTCATTAATGATTATATTTCATATTTACACTTTAAACTCGTCAACACATAATACTTATCAAATCAATATGGAAAACAATTACCTGGGAATTCGAGTTACTAATTTTCGAACGCTGTCCCAATCGACGTGAGTTCCGTTCAAGATTAGACTTTTCAATTTTGGAAATCCACCGTTTAAGAGGTCGTCCGATATCCCTTTTTTGAATTCATTGAAGCTGAGGTTGGCGAATCTGAGCCTGGGCATTATCCGTAGTATGGTCATCACCTGAGGAAATATTTGAATACGAATATATCTTATATGTTTTATGATACATAAATTAGTTACATGTTATGAGGAAACAATTTTAATGATCCGATAAAATGTCCGGTCTAATGCAAAGTACGTTCATAATTTTCCCATTTCCTATGCCATTACGCATATCTATGAACCTTTCTGGAAAGATGTTTTCTACCATTCTGATTCCACTGTGTTTATTGTTTAGTTCAGGGGTCTCCAAACTATTTGCCCCAAGGGCCGTATCATAATGTGGAGGTGGTGGGGCGGGCTAACAGGGGGGTCCGAGGGGCCTCCGCTAAAAATTTGAGAGTCAGACCCTTAAAAACAGGGTTTTTAAGCACTCCTAGACGAATTTGACAAGAGTACGGGTAGCTTTCACTGGGTCACATGGCTGACTTTTCTTTCTATTCTGGCGGTCGCCTGATTTTTTCCATTGGCGCCCGCGGGCGGCGGGCCAGATCAAATGTTTCCGCGGGCCGTAGTTTAGAGGCCCCTGGTTTAGTTCATTATGACAACGGGGTGAGGGAGCGGAGTAGTTACTCCTTCTAAGAGTTGAGGCGATTAGCCTGTAACAGGATGGGGATACCTTGTATGCTAATGAGCGCCAGATATAACTTAGGGGCAGCAGATTCAAGAAAAGGAAGGGAGGTATTCATATCCATCCAGGTGGTGATGGCAAGCTACCATGCTCTGCTAACGCATTTGTTTATATACACTCTGGGAAGCTACATTACAGTAATTCATAACAGTAGTAGATGAATATGTATGAAATTGAGGAGAAAAATGGCAATAACATAAGAAGACGTAATGGAATAGTTACCCTTTCCAGAGGTTAAGACGATTAGCCTGCGAGACCCAGACATACCCTGTTATCTAAAAACCTGCAGGGATAACCTCTTGGGCTACCGTTACAAGAAACGGGAAGGATGCCATTTCCATCACCTGGTGAAATTTTCCCAAAATCTTATCCATGCTTACCTCCGTCCATTGCGACAGGGAGTTCTGCGCCAGATCCAGCTCCTGGACGTTCTGGCATTTGGATTTGAGGGTTTCCTCGCTCCCAGCTGAGTCAATCCCGAAGTCGTTGAAAACGAGAACCGGCGGCACGGAGTTGCTCCGAGTCACGTAAAGTATTGGTATGTCCAACTCGAAGTCTTCGCTATCTCGGCCATACTTGGCCTCTATCCCTTCTAGCAGCGACGGCATGTTTCCTGCTCTGAAAACCAAAACAAACATTCTATAAACGTCTCAGGGGTTATAAAAAAAGTGATCAACTGCTCAACAAGAATTTTAACGAGATTTGCTTCGCGTTATTTTTAACTGAAGAACAACTATGACTGGGGTGCTGTTTTTGCTGTCGTGTCTTTCGTTTTTCTCGTTAATCTTTGAAATAGCATTTTATTGTTATCCGAGGGAATGAACTCAATATACAATGATCTATTTTTAAACTTCTGATCTACGGTAGACGGATTTCCTTGATCTACAATTTATTTTGTCATCTTGTTATACGGTAAATGGTACAAACTTTTGATATGGACACGAGGAGTCCTATCTACTGAACACCATTATTGCATATTGATTATTAATATATGTTCCAATTCTTTACAATCGATATAAGAATATAAGAATATCGATTGTAAAGAATCGGATATTATGTACTTGTAATCTGTGAGAAGGATGATGGAATGATTTTTTTGGGTTAAAAATCACTGTAGGACTGATATTTGGCATAATTTGCCATCTAGTCTAAGGGGTAACTAATATTTAAGGATATCCGTTTTACTAATCAAAAACTCCAAAACTATTAAAGTACATAGTTTGTTTCAAGTAGTAAAATGTTTCAAGATGCATAAAATCCAAACACTAATAGTAAAGAAAACCGTCTGTCCTCAGTCCAGCGCTTTTCTCACAATCAGTTCAAATTTATGAAAGTTGGATCACAAATCTCGAATGGTGTCTAATTGATTTCTAACTTTCTTTCGTTTATAATATAAATATGTTTCTTTTTGTTCTTGATAAATGTCACTTCACGATCGAATACCTATGTTAGTATGTACCAACGTTTTTATCAATATACTTAGTATATATTGGATATGATTCTGATATACCGTTGTACTTCGATGCCACCTGTTGTTACGTATTGAACAAAAAATTTAACCAATGATCAGTGTGTATTTTATGCACTTTGGATGCACTGATATTGTTAACTATCAAATTAATCTCAGAGATTTTTTGCTGAATAATAATGTGGCTATCGAACGAATGTTGAGATTTATAATGTCTTCACAAATTCGGTAAAAACGTTATTCTAGAGCTTCGCGTTTCTTTAACGTGTTCAATAAATGTAAAGTTCATATGTCTTCAACTCTACAAAAAGTTGTTTCGTAAACATTGATAACATGATGGTATTATTTTGTTATTTTGTTGTTTTTGGTTAATGGTTTTAGTTGAGCATGGTTTAGTATGGGTTTAGTTGAGCAATGGTAAAAATTTGACTCAACTTTAACTTTGTTAAATGACAGGTGCAAGTAAAATCGTTTGTGAGTTTACTCGTATGAGTCTACTCTCACCAAAAAATTAAGTCCAGGAGGTTTCACTCTACCAATGAAGTGCTTGAGCTAATCGAAATTGCTTTATTGAAAAAATCGGAACGTCTCATTCAAGTAAAAAATACCTTCCATATTTACATATTTCGAATAAAATGTGAAAAATAAAGTGCGACTGTTGACGGGACTGAGCAGTATTCTTACGAGCCAACAGCCACACTGTCCAAAAACCAACTAGGTATATAAACCGTACTGTACAATACTACTTCATACTGGTAAATATAAAGATGACATTAGCTCGATAATCCTTCTCCCGTTTCAGTTAGTTACCTAATAGTGTAGTCCTTATATCTCATTACATTTCAGACATGTATAAGAATTTATGATCTCAAACAAACAATCCTTACAACCACTGCGTGAGTCGTATAAATTGACATACAAATCGTCGCCCGTGACCTCTGAAGTGTTTGATATTATTGATTTAGCGGTGAATTATTTATCAAGGCCAACACGCCGGCAGTTCAACATTATTGCATTTCCGTATGTGTCCATTAAATCAATAGATATCTACACGATACTTTCAAAATTGAAGTTTAGACTTGAATTGGACGCGTGGAAAGAGGAAAGAAGTACCGATTTTTGGTTATTTGATAAAACCATTCAAGATTTGGATCTCATTAGAAACGTTCGTTACAGATGAACATTATTCATTATTAATCGCATAATTTTCACTTTAAAAATCAACCGTTAATATTGGATTTATCTTCTTTTTTTTTAATTGACGCGTCCTTCAATAAAATGTGCTAAAATTGAATTTATTATTTAAACCAGTCTTGTCTATTTCAATATCAACATTTTTCTGTGGTGGAATTGTAAATTTTTTCCATATTTAGATGCTGTGGAAATATACACCGAAGTAAATGGGTGGCTAGCTTGATCGATATTTCAAATGAACTACCAATATTTGAAAAATTCTTTTATAGTCCATAAAAATCCGATGCGTGTATCTATCCTGCTTTACGATTAAGTTCTTGGTGAAACGGTAGTTTAGTGGTAAAATATAGCTTTAAATTTTAGAGTTAAAATAGCTCTGTCTGACCTAAAAAAGGAATTCCTGATTCTACCCCTTGTAGATTGTGAGGTCTAATATACTTGTTACACCAAACATATGGAACGTATGCTCTTGTTCCAGACCTAATATAGAAACTACGGATTTTTATTCTTTCGAAATTACCCTTTTTGACTCCAATTTATTCTGGACCTAACGAATCTTTTTCAACCACATACCTGTGTCTTTCCTGCCGATGTCTGATAGTAAAGCTATTTTATAATTTATGTACAATTTGGTCTTATTTTTCTTTCGAAGTTCAAAATTCTAAAATCAAAGCAATGTCTCGTTCGTTGACAGTTTTGGGATTGCCTGGTTATATGAAGTTAATGCTTTTTTACGGGTTTTAACTGTAGTAAACCAGTATTTTCTTCTTTTAAACTGTTGTTGCGAGCATATTTTTATGATTGATTTCTAAAAAAGAAATAGATTATTGTCATAGCGACAACAATTTCGAATCTTCAGATTGAAACAGTTTCAAACTATACGTGAATTTTTCCGTTCGAAATCTGACCATGAGATCCAGATAAAAATTATACCCTTTCTCAAAATCAAATGCATCACGAAAAGGATGATTTGGAAAGATTCCCTTTGTGAACAGATTAATATGATCTATTGTTCATTGAACCGCTGTTTACGGCTATGAATGATTGAATTTTGAACAATTCGTACTAGAAAATTTAATAGGTAAGTAGCTAATATGGCGATATAGGTTTTATGTCATGATTTAACCTTGAAATAGCTGGTATTTTGGTGAATCTTGATTCGAAAATTATTATTTATCCTGAACTCGATTTTTGTATCAATGGAATTTAGTAGGTAAATGTATGTGCTTGATGTCAGAAATGTTGTACGGGAATGAGCAATGGGTGTATGGTAATACCAATGCCGATAGAAGAAAAGAAAAAAGTAACCCTGAAATACATTCACATCTTGGAGTTATCTTTCTCTTACACAAAAAACCTTAGACTTGAAGCGACTTATTTGAATATATATTTTAGAAAAATTAGACAAGAAGCTCTTTGTCTTTGTAATTTTTGTCATTTTAGTTACTTTGTCAGAAGTTGCTGTCGACAACGTCATTTATACAACGTCATTTTTGATATTTAATGATGCGATACTGCAATTTTTCCACCGAATTTTTTCCTTTTCGAGGGTGTTGTATAGTTGACCGTTTGCTGGCTGAGATTTACTGATCAGAACGAGCTTAGAGTTGTCAACATTCAATAAACATACAGCAATGTTATATTCAAAATCATGTTTATTTGTAAACGGAGAATGCAACGGCCTGCTCTTGTGGACATTTCCATAACTACCAAACATTCAAATAGGGATTTAAGTAAATTGTTTATTATTTTCCAGTATGTATTTTGGTTGGTGTTAATTTTCCAATCGAGCCGCACCTTCTTCCAAGAGCAAACTAAGGACGTCATCTTTAACAATAGAAATTCCTCTAAACCTCAGTTTTCTTTGTTTCATTTTCCACCAATATAGCAAGGCTCCCAAGGTGAAGTGTGTTGACATTGACAGCTGACTCTTGTTGCCAACGGGTTAGCGGGGAAGGAGTAGGGAGCTACGCAATACACGGTGTCCCACTACCAAGCTAGACGAGAGGTCTGCCTTCCCCTTCAACCCAAACCTCTCAAATCCAAATAGAAAGCATAATCAGAATACAGATTGAAAAGGAATATGTTGAATTTAGACGCTCTTGTTTAAGTATTTTCGGCTATTTAAAAAGGTTAAGGATTCTCATTGTCTCGCCCACTTGACAGTTCCATTTCTTAGTTTTTTAATGCATCTACTAAAAAGGGTCCATGGTGATCTCTTTCTTGTTTTAATTTGTGAACTTCATTGTTTAAGATTCATAATTTTTGAAGAATATTGGGGTTGTTGAGGCCCAAATATTTACTGACCAACGTTGCCGTAGCTTGGTCTATCATCCTTTCCAGCATACGTTATGATGTACTCTACTGAAATCTCAATGTGTAGATGCATACCTGGTGCGCTAATCCAAAAAGGCGAAACCATGGACACGAGACACTCGCGATTCTGGCGCGTTGGTTTGTTTTCAAGGCACAGCTGTGAACTGGTTGTTTCCCATCCGAGGGCCCCAAGCGGTAGCAACTGCGCAAGGCCGCCCCCTTCCCTTGCCCCAGTCAATAGGATGCCTGGATGAGATCGAGCTCAGGTTTTTTTGTGATGTCCTATCAAGTGCTTACGCTCGAATGATCTTGTGCATCACACCGCTGATAGCGGATAAATTGGCTGTCGCGCCATTGATTTATTATTGAGAGGATCATCTTTCTACGCCACCTTTCCGTGTACTATCGCGAAAACGTTCAGATTTCCAATGGCCATTAACGGGGGTGACTTGAATAACCATCAAAAGGCTCCCCTACGTTCGGGGGTTTTACTGAAGTTTCTGTGGACTAATTAATATGTTGGGATGCGATGCGATATCGATTAGGGCAAATAGCGTCCTTGGGGGGCTTCATAGCAATGTTTCACCATCGTCTTTCAATTTTTTCAAGCTTGGCGATGACGGGAAGCATACGTACTTATTTATAAGACGAATTACTTCATTTTGAATATTGAATACTTTGAACTAAGCAGAATATACATCACCCATCTTATTTGGCGTGTTGTTGATTGTTATCTCCATTTATAGCATCCACCTCATCATCTACCTACACAACATAGCAGTTACATTAGCTTCCGATGAGTTTTCTGTGATTAGCACTAGGTGATTTATTGTCCACCCATTAACAAGCTCCGTCCGAAAATAAATATTACTAAATATTAGGATTTGTTTTATTGCATCGAACTTACGTCACGTTATAATCACCCAAAAGCAATTAGTTTCTACTCAGCACTGATGATTTAATGGCTGTTTTCATTCCAGAAAAGAACCTATCGGGACTATGCTGTAGCATATATGTCCTTACTGTAAGTTAGATACATATAAACCGCTTAAATTACCTACCCACCATTATTAAAACAAACAAGCGTGTTTTTTACGAATTATTTATCTTCGACAAGATCTTGATTGATGTCCCTTCCTTCGAACCCTCTTAATGCTATTCCTGTTCAACCCTTCATGCTAAAATTTGAAATTCTGAGTTCCAGGATAATCGTTTCATGACTGGAGCGGTCCCACACTGCTAGGCTCCAGGTATTTTTTAACACCGAATACGATCTTATACGTTTGTTATTCGGGGAAACCAAATAAACCTCCAGATAAAAATGTCGGGTATCAAGATTTAATTCTGTACAATCGGAACATGCTAAATTCGCAGGAACTGCACATATTTATTCTAAACTGTCCTCGTACTGAAACTAATCGTTAAAAATAAAACTTTCCAGTAAAGCATTATAGAGACATGTATTACGATCGCATAAGTGGATCGGCCAAGGCACGTCCTAAAAAGTGAAATGAAGAAGAATTGCTGATATTTTATGTATGAAGAATAACATTTAGCTTACGAACTTGTGGGTGCTGGTGGAGTCACTCTCAACCAAGAGCAGAAACACGGAGTAATTTTAGAAAGCAGAACTAGGCTTGATTAAACCCAGACCTATCATTCAAAAACATTGAGCTTAAAATGAAACTACAATTCTGATTCTTCTAAAAGTAAATTCTCCTAGCTTAGACAAAATATCCTGTTTAAAGATGTGAAATTCTTATCGATAACAGGGTTAAATTAAGATGTATTAAAAAACGTAATACCGTGTAATAAACGGTTTTCCTCGCTCTCTCAGTGTTGGTGCTCTCAACTTAGTTAGATCAATGTAAGAAGACAGTTCAGTACGTGAGAATGTAGTACAACATCTGTTCTGGGCGAATGCCAGTTTTGAACACAAAAATGCTTGATTGAAACTAAAACAATTCTCGTACATTAAGTACATTCAACTCACGGTAGAGCAGAAATGTTGGGTATTTGGGGGGGGATTCTTATAAAAATATTCTGAAAGACCTGCAAGGACCACAGTGACAACTTAACAGCACTATCCCACACAATAATGCCATATTTTAATACAGAAAACACCAAACCAAAGTAAAAAGACAGCGTCTGATTGAATGACAAAAAGCTTCTTACTTCTTTAAAGCCATAGAATAACACAGTACATAGAATCAAGCAGTATTAAAAACCGTTTGACGTTCCGATCCCGTTTTAGAAGCAGAAGTAAATCTAGCTAAAACCTTCCAGAAAAGAGCGGAGATTTTTCATAAAATGATAATAATAAGATCTTATTCGCTCTCATGACAGCGACGGCGAATCGCCGTTGTGCATTTACTTGTATTTCACCTAATGTCGATTCCAGTTCCAACGACTGATTCCTGATCCCAAGGAAGCTGTAGTGGAGCAGGAAGAAGCTAGGCCGTTCCAGGAGGAACGTCTCACCTCTAATTTGAAGCGTTCACGAACGTGGTTACGGTGACGAATCCGACGACTCAGAGCGGGTGCAGGAGAATATTTAATTCAAATTTAAAAACAACAATTTCACGTGGAAAGTTGGATCTGATCCACCGTGATGTCTTGAAAACGGAAACAAAAATTCAGCGTAATGTTGGCATCTACTTCGTTTCTTTGGTTGTATTATTAGCGGCAAATGCATATGGACGAGCCAAATGCCCATCACCGGAATTATCTCATCGGCTCTCGAGTGAATCGGCATTTTCAGAAATGGACTCATGCTCCCCTTCAATTTCCTGTGCTTCTCGAGGAATCTTTTGTTTTGTAGCCCTTGAAAGATAAGACTAATGGATTTCTGTATGACGTACGAAGAGTGATGGGGGCGTAATGAATTGTCCTCCCTTGGAAACCCACCTCGTGCAAATAGTAGTACAACCCAGCTTTAACTTATCGTGCCTTCGTGAAAGGGTCCTGAAAATGACATTGACTCTTGAAATTGTATTTCTCATGTCTATGTTAGGACCTGCCATATGTCCGTATTCTTTTGAAAAAGTCCGTATTTTCAATGTGTTGGTGTATTTTTCGTGAGTCCAAGAACTGCCTAACTACTTAAACAGTACTAAGATTGTGTTATTGTTATGGCCCTTGCTTTCAGAAAAAAATTTCTTTTACGAAATGGGTGAGAAGTAAAGCATCCTCATGGATGAAATTGATTTCATCACCGCGTTATTGATTAACTTGTCACCACTGTTATATCCACTTTTCTATTTTGCCAAAGACAATCTCTCTTGGATTTTCAATATGAATTCAATCTTTTCGCAGAAAATATGGAGTGTTACCCGATCTAAATCAAATAAATTGAGACATTTCAAAACTATTGAAAAACAATTTTGTTTTTAAATAAGAAATATTTTTCGATTTTCCGAAGCATCCATTAGCAAAACAGTTTTCTTTGACAATGATCATTCACTTGTTGTCCGCATGGCTTCTATTTTGCAGCAAACTTCTACCGTTAGGATAACTCCATCATCACGACTTTTCATTTAATTCCCATTTTCTCCTTTCCATTCGTCAAGTCTTCATGAAAAGAGGACCATCTGTCGGGGCTTGGTGTAACGGTCTTCTGGTCTGATTTCGCTCTTATGAATGATAACGGGACCTTTCTTCAAAAAGGAACTTAGTTCACGAAGTAGATAACAAGTGCCCGCGGCTAGCCGCCATATCGCTTTCACCAGTTTCATCGACCTGCATCTTTTAAACATTTTTAAAACATGAAAACTCTGCGCCTACTACACCAGCAATCCTTGTAAATTCCAAAGAAAATATCGTGATACATACACAGCAAACGAAGATTCCTTTTTTCTTCAAAAAGCGTTTATTTCACGCTAATCAACAGTTTACTTTCTCGTCCTCCTAACTTGTACATATTTTAAACGATTTTTTAAATCTTCGTCAAATTTCACGTTCGTCGTATTTACTACAGCTCTCAATCTTGGTGAGTAAAGAAACTCAAATGTACTGACAATGAAAAGAATTGCAAGTCGGATGGGGCTCCTAGGTTCCTTGAATTAGATCATCGGAATGTTTCAAATAATCTTATAATCCCATAGCAGAGTATGGTTGGAGACAATTTTCAATGCGTCCTTCCCTGGTTAACCCCCCCCCCCCCCCCCCCCGAATCGAAGAGCGATCGGTCGAACAGGACTGGAGAAGATAATATTTGATGTATGCTCGCGAGCTTTGGGTGAACTATTGATTTGTGAGCAATGAAAATCGTAGGAACCATATACGGTTTAGGACGCAATTTAACTGGAAACTCCACCAATACCAGGTGAAGACTGGTTGTAAACAATATGGTTGTAGCAAGGATTTTATATTTGCCGAGCGCACATCAATGATACGATTGATTTGGAACTCTTAGGAGATAATCCAACAGTCCTTCCTCCAACTAAAATCCTCCAAATTCGAGCGAGATCGGGTGGTTTGAAGTGAGGAGAGTATTGCCTAGAAATTGTATCAAAACTGTTGGAATTGAGGTCGTTACAAGGATTGGCGATTACGCCAAACGAAACGAAAGTTGTGCAGAATGGTCTAAACCGTACATTTCAAGTGAAAATTTTGATCTTGGTGAAAAATAAATCATTTCAAGTGTTGGAAATCAAACTCATGTCATCGGATCGTATTCAGTTTTCTTTCCACACTGATTGTTTAGATATGCCCAACCCCTGAGATCTAGAATGCATGGAAATGAACCGTGATACTTATACTTCGTAAATTCGCTAAAATTGTTCACGAACCTTTGTTACACCGTGGGAGTTGTCTCTGATGCAATGCCCTACGCGAGATGTGATAAACTACAATGATTCTAGAAGTGGAGCATCTAGTGTAGACCATTCGAACAGATTCTCTGGACCATGTCTCCCTATCTCGTGATATTATGGAATTATAATCTATGAACATTGAGCAACTCTGTCGCTCGTAGCGTTCCAGCGATCGTCAGTGAAAGCAGGAACAGGGGCGTCGAAGGCCGCGGGCGCCGGGTTAGTGCACGCCTTCCACAGTTGACCAACAGCCTCTTGGTCAACTCGGCGGGATGCCGAATGCCGATCCTTGGAAATTATCTTGTGAGTGTGGTGTAGGAAGGACGAGCCTCACGTCTGCAGTCCATCCGTTGTTGAACTTTTTTGCTTTAATATCTACCTAAGTCAAGTTACCGGTGGAACGAGGTTTGGTAACTCAATCCTACTACTGGTTGGTCCTTTCTTCAGATAAATATGTCAGTCTACTGTCAATGGAAGGACGAGATCTCGAGATCTACGTTTGCAGCTCATCTGTGGTTGGAATTCCTGGCTAAAACCTACCAGGATAACCTTCCAGTCTTGAGAATAAAAAAAGTTTCCTGTTCTTGCATGTACGCATAGAGCAATCATATACATTTTCATCAACAATGCATGGCTATCCGTTATCAAAACGGATGCCTTAGAATTACGGTAACAAAACTTGTCGTATGCGACCGTACAGGACCTACCTATTCGTAACGTTAAGTGGAAGTCTTTCCATAAAATTTTGCTTGCCCAGTTCCCCTTACAAACGTAATGCTTTTGGCGAAGGGATTGGCGACCCCAGGAATATCAGAAAATGAGTGATGGGTTCGTGTAATAGGCAAGCATTTTTTAAAAAGGGTCCCTAGAAGCTTCATCATGGCGTTTTTTACGGTAATGAAACGTAAAATTTAATGCTAGTCTTTTTTACCAGTCGTTTAGCATTCCATTTGCTCAATTCCATGTAATTCCATTATCTATAACCACTGTTGGACCATTACTGCCGTGTTATAAGTACATACCTGCCCTTCCTGTCAAGTCAAGTAATTTTTGTAATGCTCACCATATCAGAGCACAATCTTTTTCAATTTTTATTTCAGTGAAATTGTAGTAGTTCAGTCTGACTTGAATCATGAATATGTATATATTCTTTCTATTTTATAACTGAAGCGTAATTCATTCAAGGATGTTGAGATAATTTTTTGGGGGTTATCCAGTTTTGCGTGTGATACAACTTGAATTATTTTTCTTGGCATGTTCTTAAATCAATTGAATTTGTTATTTCTTCTTATGTTTGCCAAAGTCTTTAATTCCAATTTCCGTTGAAGTTGCATTAATCCCATGTGATACTAAACAAATTAATTTCTATAATTGCTTCACATTTGGTCGCCAAAAGTGAATGAACTATACAACCCATCCGAATTGGCAGACTTTTTTCCACCTGATTATGCTTTATCTTGGCCAGTGAGGAAGCAGTATGAACTCCTCCCTGACCACAGACTGGGCTTTAGTAACACCGGTTATATCAGGTATTGAGGTTTCATTGCTCCCCCGCCCTTTTCAAGTAGGTACCACAGTTCTTGTAGCAAGTTTTTTTTTTTTTTTTTATCCTGTCCACATTATAAGTTATGAATGAAATGAATATAATCGGTTATGGCCTTTTAACAGCTCGCTTTCCCCTTTCGAAGCGCGTTCGCGGCGAAGAAGCCGCAAAAACGTTGCGTCACAGTTGAGCGGGCTGAATTGTTGAGGCTAGTTGCTAAACAAGCTCGGCGAGCCAGCGCAGTTATGAACGCCGCTTCACCTGGTTTTGTTATATAACAGTACGAATGCGTCCGAAGGCTGCATTAAATCTTCTATTAGTCGGCTAACTCGTGGAAATGAATGGGTCTTGCATCCGATGTGATTCGATTACGGCTCTGTAACAGGTAGCTGTTAATCTGCTCTCCCCATTCACTGTTTTATCTGATCAAGTCATTATGGCAGTTTACTCGACAAATATTCTAATATACTGGTCATTATAATCAATGTGTCATTACATTTTCACGCCCTATTCATTCTATAATGACAAATGTTTAATCTGATATTGAAGTCTCTTTTCACGTATGTAAATAACACAAAGAAAGGTATAATACCTTCACAACAGGGTATTATTAAAGGAGATTCATGTTAGTTATCCGTATGCTGCATTTCGCAAGAACATGCATTAGTCAATCATAGGACATTATGAGCCTTACGACCATCATTTGGTCTCTGCTCCATTCAACCTAATCGCGTTTCAATCGTTTCCATCGTCTCAGTCTTCAACAGTGATTTTTTAAAGACAGGTATAATTAGTTTTTATTTTTTAGAACTTTTTTGACAAGCACATTTTGGTTTAAAAAAACAGAAGACTGAGACGATGGAAAATTCAATGCTCTTTCCAACGGTATCCTCAATTTCAAGTGACAGGTCGAAAAAACAATTTCGAAAAAACACGTTTTTCTGCAGTTAAACACCATTTCCTTAACTAACAAAATTTTTAATAACCAAAATAACTACACCGTTGGAAAGCTGACATTTTGGCGCACGTTTTACCAGGTCTGCACGGTTCTGCGTCAAGCATTAATGGGGTTGCTAGGCTAGATGAAAAACAGTTTTGACAAAACTACCATTTTGCGCGGCAATTGCACATCTTTAATGTAACTAAAAAAACGTGTTCTGACATTAAATAGATAGACAATTTAACGCTCTTTCCAACGGTATCATAAAATTTGAGCTATCGCCAAAATTGAGGGAGTTGTGACAGTTTTAGTGACATAAGATCGAAAACACGCAAAAAATCTTAAATCGCGAATAACCCGGAAACGAGACCTCTAAAAAAAATTGCTAAGAGGCACTTTTGGTCGGAAATGAGTTGTAGAGTACGTAAGAGCCGGATTGTGCATAACCCCTGGGACACCCTGTGTAAATCACTGCCAAATCTGTTTGAAAACTCTACTTAAAACCAGTGAAGTGTGAAACCACCGAATTTTGCTAGAAAGTTTGAGACGCATGTAAGATTGTTTTTGCCAGTTCCTGGAGAGAACCGTTGGAAAATAAAAACAAATAAAATCAAAATTGGAGGTATTCAGTAAGTTATCTAAAGTTGTAAGAACCAGCATAAATGTTGTTGTAGAAACTTGTTATGGGCTTTCTCGAAAAATATAAATTCAGGGTCCTGCTGCACAAAAAGTGATAAATGTTCCTGAAAAATTGCTAAAATGTGAATATTTGTAAGATATTTGTATTTGTTGCAGATTATAATTTAGTAGGATGTTTGAAATAATTCGATCGTTGAAAACTCTTGGGAACAAAAGTGCTATGATTTCAATCGAATGTTATCCAATCACTTATTTAGCAGAAACAGTTGAGATCTTGAACAGTTGAAAGCTCGGTATTGTCACATCATATCCTCTTGTTGAAACATCATCGCGAAAGACCTAGATAAAGAGTTATTGAAGGTTCTTGAGTTGGCTCACTTGAATGTTGTTCGTCGAATTCAATCGTACAAATGGATGTTGTGTTTGCTGTCGGCCTTCTCGTGAAAATTATCTAACTGCAAGCTGAAAGGTGATTCAATACTCACTGTGGAACGAATCAGCCCGCCAGCACTGATTTGAATGATCCGTGAGCGAGCACTCCTGTCCCTACCTATCCGTAAAAGGTCCGGAATGGCTGTTTTGAAGACCGAAGTTGAAAATTGGAGGTTATCTTTGTTTCGAGAACCTATACACTCATGAAAGTTGCTCACAATCAGTAACGCCTTGAAGAACCAGAACTGTAAATGAGATTGCTACATGCTGTCGTTAGAGTGACGCAAAGTACTGCTCGAAGTCACGAAAACTCATAGTGAATGCTATTTAAGGGATACAATGTAGTAGTTACTGTACAAGGTTCTGCAATAAGTTGAAAATGAATGAGCAGCCTAACGTTGTCGCAGACTATAACATAGTATGTTCGTATTCCTCTGATATAATGAATAAGTGGAATGTCGAATCTCTTGAATAACGGAGGTCAGGCAACCAAATCGTGTGTGCATGAAAATCCACCTATTTTGGTGCATTCCATCAGCTGAAATATCTTGCCAAAAGCTTTCCAAAAATATTCAATATGGAGAATATCGTAATGGACAATCGGAAGTAGATGATATAAGTGTAAAAAAACGTAACACACTAAACAAGTACCGTCGTGTTATGTCTACTTTACAAAAAATATGAAAGCTTCCCATCCAACTTGAAAGATAGTATCGTTTGTTATAACTCGGTAAAGTCCTCTATGGTCTCCAAACTGGTCTCTGCTGTTGTTAACCGTTTTTCATTAAACGACAAACGTCTATGGGAATCTTTGACATCAGCATGACCTAAACCATAAGAGATTCGAACGAACCAAAATCGATTATTCTTATCTATTCTCTCCATAAGTTGAGACTTCAGTTAGTCTTCAATTAGTGGAATATTAACGAAACCGATGAAGCAACACTCTGGATTGATTTCAAATAACTGCATTTTTCACGCCACCTGTTGTTCTCACAGGTCGTAGACACTTCCCGAGGTTGTGACACATACGTGGATGTGAAGCGCTGAGGTTGGCTCACTTCTTTTGTGAAACCTCCCTCCTCCACCCAACAGCTGCTGTCGATTAAAGAGTTCTGCCGTTCGTTCCCCTTCATTTGAGCCGTGGAGATGAAAAAAAGGAAGGAAACTGGAGAGGATAGTCGCGGTTTGTCCCGGTGACCTTCGCGTCTTTTGATGACGAACCTCGGAGAATTAACGCCATCAGTGTTCCACAAGGTCGCCACCGATTGCTTAGGTGCGGCGAATAGCAGCAGATCGTCTATGCACTATAGAGTGTGGTTGATAGTGCACTGTTGAATGCTCCACAGACGCATTGTTGAGAACGGTAATTGGAAATAGACGAAAGGGCCTAAGCAATGGGTCTACTGCGTTGTTCATTGTATTCGCTACAATAAAGATCGCGAAAGTCGTTTTACAGCTGTCGACTTTTGTAGTGGATCTTGGAAAGTAGATTCGTGGACTCGATCGTTCTCTTGGAGTTGCTTGTATGGTTACTTTCGTTTTCAGATAATAAATGGTCGAGATGGTCTCAAATTGCACTTACATGGAAATTAATTTGTTTGAACATGGCTTCAATCCTCCGACATTTTAAGCTTGAAGTTAAATGGTTTTGAATTTCATTGGCATCTTGGTTTTTACTCCCAACGAACCGAAAGCCTTATTTCTGCTTCTTGACGGTTCCACTCGCACTATGATCAATCACATGCAGGATACAAATCTTTGATGCGATAAAATTCAATTCTTAGGCCATTATTTGCAATGTTTTAGCAATATTTGAATTTTTACCCAAGCAATAAACAGAAAATTGAACGTGAAGAAGGTCTTTCAGTCATTTTAATGAAGCGGAATCGATTATACGACAAATGTTAAAAATATAAATAATTTGAAAGGAGGATTCCTCAATGGATTGCCATGAATTCGGTTTCACTCTGCTTGTATGAGGTGGAATACCCTTTTGTCGTCATTGTTGTATCGAACATTTTCGGGCACGCTCATCTGAAGAAGAATGGTCTCGCTTCTATTATATTTTGTCAATCTATTCTGTAATCTGAAGGAAACTCAGACGAACAATAATACAAACGTTATTTTCGCATCCCTTTTCTCCTTATGGTCTGATTTTTTTTGTTGAACTTACTTTCCCCAAAAGTGATCTGATGCTATTGACAGATGAACGAAGGATTGCGAATTCATCCATGGTTGCAGGTGAAACGAAGGCAATCATTTTGCTCTAGCTTTATTAAATATTGAATGTGTCCTTTATTGAGCAACTCAACGTTCTAATTCAATAATCGCAATATTTAAATATTCATATTGCTTTCAATTGGCAAAGCATTGGGCTATTGTGTCACTTGTGTCACAAGAAACCACATACCAAGCTTTATCGAAGCAGTGTGTGGCAGTTTTTGATGGTGACAATGTTATGAAAGTCACCTCGAAGGTTTCATTATGGTTGTCAACAAACTGCGAAAATACGGTTTAAATCATTGAAAAACCTTCAAAAATGTCTTGGAAGTTGAGAAATCTTATAATATTATGGATATAGAACTTTATGCTCAAAATGTAGACTCTTTAAAGGATATAGTACTTTTTGAACCCAAACAGATGAAAGTGCTCTTTTATGAATTTTATTTATTACCTTTTAAAATAAAACTGAATTTTCAACCTAGTTTCTCAAGGGGATATGGTACTTTTAGCTCCAACCTGATTGCATTTTTATGAAGAACTCGGTCCCAAAACCCCTGAAAAGGTAATAAATCGATTTTGAAAAAAAAATAGTTTTTAGTACCTTTTGGAAACAAGCTGCTTAATAAGAGAAATGATTTTAAAAAGCAGGTTATTCTAATGACTTTTCATTCTGAATCGAATGAAACCATTCCCAAGTCAATACAGTTATTCATATGCAAGATAAAAAGTTTTTTTTTCCTTTTTTTGGCCCGTTTGCCCCTCTCTACGGGATGTTGAATATTTTCATTCTGTATTAAAGGCATTGTCGAAGATGTCAGCCGCGGAACGTGTTGTCGTTGGCTCGTGAGATAATTGACCTCATTCCTCACGGGAGATTTTCAGCTGAGCCTTATTTTTAGGCCATGTCATGTTCGATTGGCGGCGTGCCGAATTCTGTTATTCCCCTTGTGTACGGCGTTACGCAATGGGTCGGTCGTCTGATGTCACCTCAACCTCACTATTGTACGCATATTTTCCTACGCTTCTCCGCCAAGGGTGCGACCCCTTCGAGTATAATTAGCTAATTCGACTTCTTGCTTATGAAGTGCCTTGAGATGAGCACTTCGTGTTACGTACACGGTATAACATCTTGACAAACCTATATTATTGATGTTTATGACGAAATTACCTTAATACCTAATAACTAACTTAGAACTTGATACCACCGCTGGTGCTAATTTTCCAATTTTAAAAAGAAAGTAAAATCAAAAGCATTTTGGGGTGTCAGATCGTTACATGTTAATGCAATATCTAAACAGTGCCTGAGAGAAAGGATAGTTTAAAGGTTTTTAATTAAATTAAGAAATGTTCATGTTCAGTTGCTGCATTGTGGCAAATAAGCCTGCATTTGTATTCATGTGCAGTAGTTCATTTATTGCAAACCCACTGTTGGAACATGCGACTTCAACTATCCGAAAAACATTTGATCATTCAAAGGAATCAGTAAGAAAAATAGCTGGGGATAAGTCAAAGGATGTTCCAAGGGAGAGGAACCTCAAAGGTCTGACCAGAAAGCAAGGGAGTCGGAACTGCAAGATTTCCCTAGATAACTGTTCCCCAACTTCAATATGAAAACTAAATTTATGTTCCATCAAATGATAAATTGCCAAATACATAAATATATTACACATGATACCAATAATTATTCATTAATAATCCTAAATTGTCAAAGATAAATTAAATAATGGTAAACATAACATTTGATTCATACGGAGCCTGCAAATTTTACGTGTAGTAAAACAGCATTGTTCAATCTTTGTAGTAAACTGGGTTATTTTGTTTTACAGAAAAACAAAAAGTTGTGTTGTTGATAATTTAAAGTAACAACTGTATTTGCGAATCAATACTTGTTTTCCTAGCCTCGTTATTATAGTTTTATTAGTCAAGACTCAGAAGACTAGTTTTTGTGGCAAGATGTGTCTTTTTGGGTGAGGCCCTTCTCCCTCCAATAATACACCTATGTGGTAATGTTAACAAACTCTTTTTTGAATAGTTGTGTGAGTAAGAACACGAATGGTATGACGATTGTAAACCAAGGTATCATATCATTTAGATAGTCAGTTATCACTTAGGAATCACCATTGTTAGTTTCAAACTTTTCCAAAACATCCAACAAACTATACATGTATTTATATGCCGTATTAGTTTATTTTATTCTTTCCCCTTTTTAGAAATGAACCTGTTCAACGCTCTTAGGAATCATGTGTAAGCTTCCAAAAATTGTTAGTAAGGCAACATCTAATGTATTGCTCCTGCAATAGCTGAGGGTAATAATCCTAAAGTTTTCAGCAGTGCGTCAAAATTCAATAATATACAATTACATGTCTTAATACAATTACATGTTATGGTTGAAATTTAATACCTTCCTATGTGTTTCTTTGTTCATCTTCATGACAACTCGTAATTTCCAGTTCCCTCGCCTTTCATATCATATCAAATTGATATAATACGAGGATTACCCTCTCATCTCATCGTACAACTACATTCCAGATTCTGATGCACCGCCCCCACCTGTGAAAGCGTCTCCTTATAACTGTTGCTTGGAGTCAGATTTCGATCGGTGGTGAACCGACGGGTCTAGCTGTAACATCATCGGCCGTTGATCCTGTCCCAGATAATGTCCCTGTCATAACTTCACGGTCAATTCAATCGACCGTGTGTTGTCCTAATACAACCGGTTTTTAGCAGCAATTCCTTCCTCTTTCCCACCAGTCTCTTACTTTCAAACTTCTGCTTCCGAATTACCAGCTCAATCCTTAATTGAAATTACAATAAAACAGGAGGATAGGCGTAAAAAGTGTCGGAAACTCAAAATCAAATGGAAATTTTCACTTTGGAGGACAACATTTTTTTCAAATTCTTTCTGAAACACAAAACGTCCCTGCTCAGTAGTGAAGAAGGTAAATCATACTATACCTACTCTCTTTATTTGAAAACTCAACGTTCTCAACAAAATTTATTCTCAAAGCTTATGGTATCAAAGTATTATGTATGATCAAAATAGTCATTTCCACCTCCCAATACTATTGGACTGTGTGTTGTAAAGAACTATATTATCAAAGTGCAAGCTTTAGAATTGACCTCCCTTCTAGAAAATGGTAGTTACTAATGAAATTGAGCTAACTCGTTCGAAGTTCTCGAATAATCGAAAAATGGTCCATGGTAAACATATCTTGCCATAAAAACATCATTCAACTTTTTTCTCTACCAAACATTGATTGCAATGTAATTCCTATTTAGGCCAAGTTTCGTTGTTTTACTTCGAGAAAAACAAACAGACTCAGTATGATTAGTTGAGTGAGCTTGGAGTATGTTCCACGATTTACTATTTTAGCTGAGAGGGCAGTGAATAATTTGAATTTGGACGGGTTGCTCCGAGTTTTATGCAAGTAATTTTTAAAAAACCCAATCTTTCAACTTAGATATGGTTGACCATCACACTTCATTCATAATTAGTAGTGTACTTGCTCAGTAATTTTAAAAACAAGATATATCTGTGTTGGTTCCTTGCAACTTGTTATTACATGGGTCCATCTATTTTTGAAAGTTGTCTCGTAACATCAAATACGTTCTGCCTCCATTTCGTGTGTCTTGTGGAAAGGTTAATGATTTCTGCCAAATCATGTAGGTTCAATAAAGGGGCATTGGTCATGCATATACCGGCCTAGTGAAAGACAGCTTGTCATTTCAAAAATGTCGGATTCGAAATCGCGAACGCAATTATGCACGCTCGGAATTCCTTCGAAGACGTTTTGGCTCACGCCCCTGGTCGTATGAGAAACGTGCAGTTCCTAAATCAGTGTTTTAGGCACATGGCCAAATCGGTGCTCCCGTTTCGTGACAGAATTCGACCCCAAGCGCCCAACTGTACCTGACCTTGTCATTTGTAACTGTTTCGATTTTACGAACCGATGCCCGACATTTTCCTTATCTGAATGCCCTGCTGTCTTCACTTCACAAATAACAGTGCTCATTTGCCGTAGAAAGTTAATTCTACATTCTAAGCAATCAAAGGTTTACGAACTTTCGTAATACCAACCTTCTTGATAAATTCTGTTGAACGTATTGTAAACACTTATTCGTTAAATGTTTTCTTATTAGTCATTGTAATTATCTGCTAGGAGCCTCTACAGAGTTAACTGAACAACAGTGTGTTTTACGGGGGAAACGGCAAGGGTTTCCGATTTTGTACATTAATACAGTAACTACTAACAATTAACATAAGAACGATGCAATAACAACTAATAATTACATTACATTAATGCTTACATCATAGCTGTGATAAGGAAAGATCAGTTCATACAAATAATTGATTACATCATCCGTTGGTTTTTTATTGATAGGAATTATCTTTATGATCTTCTTCGAAGAGGGCTTCCACGGTAGTCAAGGACCCTTATGATTTTGAACTGAACTTGACTGTAACGAAAGGGAGAACCATACCTATACGGGAAAGTTCGAAATTTCTTGTACAGGCCTGGACAGGTCACTGAGCTAGTTCTTTAGGGAGGGGTCTGACAATTTTACTGCAGTGGCAAGTGATATAGAGGGGAGTGGTTTGTTGAATCCTGAGTTTTTGACGCACGCGCAGTAAATGCAGATGTCCTTCGTTATTGATCACAGAACTGAACTCCCGTTTCCAACAGAGCTGCAACCGAAAAACACCACAGATGTGACCGAGCGACAGGGAGTCCTCGCGGCTCGCTCACGACTCTCCTGTCAAACTGCTACTGGCAAGAGTCATGACTGATAAGTGGTCACGACCTTTTTCGCTCGTAATAGGATTCGTAAAGGTGAAGATATCCCGTTCATAAGGAAAATGTTCATGAGGTTAAGAAGAACGACAATGGAAATGATATCCTTGGCGTTGGATGATGGATTGGGCCTTAGCAAGGGCTGTTAAAAAAACTCCGGAAAACGCGTAAACGCTGCAAATTATTACACAGTGGTGTGTTATTTCAGTATTGGATATCTGTTTTGCGTAAATCACTCATCTACGTATATTAGTACGTGTGGTCTATGGTACATTATCTTAACTCGGCCTCCATATCTTGTAATTGCATTCAACATGAATACTTGAGCTGCTGTCAGCCACTCGTTCTTGCTCAGACCTCCCGTTGAACAGGCGTTGCAGCCCGTCAGCCAACCCAACCAATTTTTTACAAATGGGTGATTGCACATTGGCCCAAGTGGTCTAAATAATTTCAGGGAACTCATTTCCTATCCGAACCAAACAAATAACTATTTTCTCATGTCAAGTTTTAGAGATTTTGATTTTTTGATAGATTAATCTTTTAATATAACATCTTTTGATTGATCAGGATGCCGAGATTACTGGCACATCCCGGATTGATGTTGGATTTGTGAGCCGGCGGACGGACAGATTTTTCAAATTTGATGTTTGAAATCGACGAATTTTGAAACCTAAACCAATAGTTTTTGAGGGGGTTTAAAAAATTGTTTCTTCTTTTTCGATTGAAAAGGTAAACGAAAATTAAATAGAAAAAAACTACAATGTTCGAAAATAATAACGAAAAAGGAAGAATGTTCGCTGATAGTGCTTTGTTTGGATGTTCAGATGAGGTTCAGAATCGAGAGCATCTTTTATTCCTGTAGACTGAAGTTTTTGAAATGTACTCGTAAACTGCCTAGGCATTTTACCTTTATGTGTTTAAAACTTGTATACTAGACGTGTAACACGTTGGATGATAATTCCTCTGTGGTCATAAACGTGTACATTTGGCTAGTAGATTCAGTTAAGTTGAATGTCATGACTTCAGACACCACATTAAAGCTGGAATATATCGTTATCAAGCCCTCGAAAAATTCATTGAGCGTTACAAAGTTTTGTATATCAACTTGTTGATAGAGCTAATTGGAAATGTTCTTGAAAAGGGCTTGCATTTCGTTTCGTAAAATCTTTTTGAAGGTTTTGCTTAGACCACTCGCTTGTTTACAGATCTGCAATGCACATCATAATTAAACGTCGCACATCGAAACGACGGATAGGAAGAATATTGTTTTGCGGTGTTCAGTTTTGTACGACGGCATTGTGACAGAGAAAGGCCTTTTATTTTCAACCACCACTTCTTGCGACTTGACCCACTCGAGGTGTGTGCGCCTTCTCAAGTACATTCATTATGTTACAAAAGAAGGGGTTGTAAGAAGCTATCCATATGAAAGCATACGACGCGAAGGGGGATTTGTGTCAGTAGAATTAACCGCTGGGTTATTTCATGTCTGGAGGTTCTTCTCTTCAAAAAGTGCGTGTCATCGATGTCGGTGTTGAGTTCCCTTTTTCTACATTCTACTTCGTATCGATTCAACAATACTCCTTACCAACCGGAGGGGATGCCCGAGTATTTTCACGGTCACGCGCTCGTGGATTTCCGTTCCACGCCCCTGTATGTTAAATTGACTGCAGGCCTGCCAGACGCACGCATGGTTGGATTTATGACGTGCAATCTAACGTGAAGCTCACACGATGGGGCGGGTGAATCGTTTACATGTGTGAGACTGATGTCAAATTCAGACATCTAACCGTATTTAAACCGTTCCACTATAGTAGATTTTAATCAGGGATAATGAGCTGATACTTTCAAGTATACGGAACTTGCTGTACCTTATTGTGTGCTAAATGGCGTTGATTTTGCTTCCAAAAGCTAACATCTATTCGTGTAAAAGCATTTGTGTGTAAAACTTCTAACCCCCCTGAAAATTTCATTTTTATAGACATTTATAAAAAAACGCAAACCATAAGGTTGGTGTGTATGTGTGTGTGTGGGGGGGGGGGGGGTTTAACCAATTCCTTTTTTGGCATAATTTGAATTTCCACTAAGCTTTGGAGTGTGCGCGTTTCACAGGATAGAGCGATTATTGAATTTCAGGAGGCACACAAATATGATCAACTGATCAATCCAAATAGGTATTTTGGTTGAGAACAGATCTACGTGCTCCGTGCATATCTCCTGAAATTCAATAATCGCTCTATCCTGTGAAACACGCACACTCCAAAGCTTAGTAGAAATTCAAATACGAACGCAAGCCATATGAATTATAAACCCCAGTGAAAGAATTTGCAGCGTTTTTTGACATACTCATAATAACTAACTTATACTTGAATTATACGTCTATATGTGACAGCTCCAAAATGTTTAAACATCAAATTATTGTAAAATTTTCTTCGTTAGTGGAATTTTAAAAACTATTTTTGGTTGTTATCGCTATTTTATAAGTGTAGTTGTTGCCATTCCGAACAGTCATTTTCCGTAAGAATCGGGAAAAGCCGTTCTGCCCGACTCTTTATTTCCGGGGGTTATCGTTATGCCCTGTATTACTATATTATATTTTATTACTATTACATTTCCTTGAAATTTCAAATTAGTGCTAAAATTGCTTGCTAAAGTTTTTTAGTTTGAGTTAGACCTATTATTGTTGAATTCAGATGACTTCCTATGGTTTTCGTTCATGTTCAGTAATAAACTTTTGTAATCGACAAAGAAAAAAAAATTAAACACTTCTCAACACGTGTAGAAATCGAAAATCGATTTAAACAAAAATGCAGTCCTAAGCTTTTTTCTGAAACTACCGAATCAAAATGATTAGAAATCACATTTGGGATCTAGTTGGCACTAATTTCTCTCCAAAACACATTCAATTATAGAGGGTGAAAACATAGCATTGAAATATTAAAAAATCAGAACTTTGAAGACTTTCAAAATAACAGTACTGTGTTCATGTTCGAAATTGAAAGAAGCCTTCAATGAATCCAAGGAGCCCTCCCGGACTGTTTTACGTTTGTCCATTCGCTCTAGGACTTTGATAGCTGAAAAGAACGTAAACAGCAATGTAAATGTGAACGTGCTTGGAATAGTAAAACTTGCCTTGTTTGTATCACGTGAGAATTGAATAAGCTTACATAATTGCAATGCATATATTTTTTCAATGGCTCCAATTAAAATCGAGTTTTTCAAGACAATTTGGATGGATTTGTAATATGTAGACAGGTGTTTTACTTTATCTGTACAGAACAGTGGATATTTTATCAGTGTATTTCGTGGATTTCTACGTGTATATACAGTGTAACTGAAGGAAGTTGGTTTGGAAATTTGGGAAATTTCTGGACCAATAGATGTCATGAACCATTGTTATTTTCATGGGGTTGAAGGGGCTAGTAGCTTTGGTACTTATAGATGTCAGTGACAAGGTATGGAGACACAGTGATCAGCTGAAGAACCCACGTTGCTAATTTTGTTCCTGATCTATATATCGTGCTGATAAATATGAATGAGGGCCTTTTTATGGCATCTAGAATGTAATTACTAGATACAGAAAAACGAATTAGATAATGTACCCTTGACTGCGTCTAATACTCATAGATCAGTGATTTAAGAATAAGGTTGTTATAATACAGTTTTTATACGTTTTCCTTTTACAAGTAACTGATGTTTTTGTTTACGTCGGCTATCATTGCACTGCTTATGTTACAATTGCATTCCCTTTGTTTTCAGGAACGAAGAGAAAACTCGTCAGGCATTTTCAGTCTTCGCTAAAATCATTGGTAAGTTCTTCATGTTTTCCACAAAGTTTTTCTCTTCATTTTGTTGGTTTTAAATAAATTTGGTGTCATTTCGAAACATAGGTAAATGATAATAAATATATGTAGAGTAACACCCCGCCCCGCTTAACGTACATTCGGGCTATGTACATTTCGGTTAACGTACAGTCTTACTCTTGAAAAATTTTGTCTGCATAATGAACATTTTTCCGGAGGACTTAAAAAGTTAGGACGTAGGTACATATTTTTCCGGATTTTGAATTTGGCGGAAGAAAATGGTTCTTGGGCAGATTTCGGCTCATGCGTACCAACACTGCCCCAAACCCACGCCAACATGCCTTTGTCTGAGTTCCAGTGAACCCATCGTTTCGTACTTGTGCCCATTCTCGCCCGTATATAAATCGTTTTATTATGACGATTCAACCTCCTCCATCATTGTCAGCTGTTACCTCAACCATTACTGTTTCTGCAGCTTCTGCAGTCATGCTTTATGCATTTATTCGTTTGTTTATTGCCTTATTTTTCTTCATCTGTTTATGTTTCTTCTAATAATAATGTATTTACACTTTAGTTGTCATCATTTAGCAAATATACTATACAAACAAATATTGAAATGGGTGGGTGTGGGGATGAGAGAACGGGCTAATCGCTATTTCCATTATTTCTCATGGGATTATTAGGTCCGCAGTACGGACATTCTTCAGAAACGGATTATGAACGTTAAGCGGACCACTTCTGTATTTCGTTTATATTACGGCAGCGGGACTATTAGCATTTTTATGTCGCCTCCGTTCATGTGAATCATCTTCTCCCCAACTATGAATTACATGCTCAGATGAACAATAAAATATTCTATTTGTTTGAGGTACACTTCCTAGGCCATGAGTTTTTAGGAACCGCGTGCGTAGGGGTGACTAGTTCCGGATGGTTTGTTTCGCTTTACGGAACTTGATCATCCATAACACCTGTCCTTCGAGGTCGCAGCTTTCCTATGGGGGCTGTGGAAATGTAGAAAATAACCCAGACGCGGCGGTTACATTAAGGGCTCACGAATCTTAGGGGCAGTTTCAATGAGGGCTCAGTTTCAAACACGTTTTCGAACTTATTTCGGCCTTGACGGTACGGCAGAAAATGTCGAGGCAGCAACTGTATTGGGAGAGGATTTGTGCGAAAAATGGTCAGGCGGTGAGCGTGGAATTCATCGAGGCGTATTCGTGCGGCGAGACCGCCTACGCTGAAAGGGATTTCGTGAGAATCGGCTAGCTATGAGCAATTGGCTTGCATTGTTATTTACCACACTTTAAACGATCCACTTTTGATCTTTCGTAGATCACTATCTACCTCCACGAAAGGGTTCAATACTACTAGCGATTCATAACTAGGTCCGAGGGTTTGGTCATCTTCAGTCGTGGCACCTCATCGCTGTTGTCCAGGAGTGAAATGGCTTCGACGTTGATGTGATCGTGGAGCCGATTTTCGTGATCCACAGCTCTTTTTCTTATAACCTCGTCTACCATCTCAACCTTGAGATCGCGATGCAGATCATTTGTTTGAACATACCGTGGGGCATTTACTATGTTTCTCAAAATTTTGTCCTGGACTGTTTGGATTATTTTGACGTTACTCTTTTTGCTGCTTCCCCATAAGGGACAGCCGTAGGCCCATATTGGTTTAATCACTTGCTCATATAGTAGTATTTTATTGTGAACTGGAAACTGTGAACCAAGTGAACTAAAGTAAAGTTACTAGATGTATCATACTATACAGTTGTAACAATAAAAAATATCCGTTAAACGACAATAAGCGATTAGCCACGTATGCACCAGTTGATTTGTTTTGATCGAGCGACGAGCACATGGTCAAGCGAAGTGGATTTCACAGTGCTATGATGCCCGTAAAAAATACTTAGATCTCTCGTATAGTATCATTAGATTGCTTATGAATGCTGCATCTTTTTGTATTTCGTTATATTATTCCAGTTTTGGATGGCATTGGATTTATTTCCTGATCCCTGCTGTTAGTAACATGTTGTTTCCATTTTGTACTTCACATCTTTATGTCGCATTTCTTGTGTAATAACTCGCTGTGGGTTTCCAGTAAATTGACTTAGCCGTTCTCATGAATTGATAAAGAAACTTTTTGTTCAGATCGCTAATCTATGCTCAAGCCGGAGATCGCGTCATCCCTGCCGCGTTTCCTTTAGACAACGCCGTCTTATTTGAGTTTAGAATATCAATGATTTGATGATTTCAGGGACATCCCCGGCCGATGTATCATATCTGATTGTTGAGGGTAGTTAGTTTTAATAATGTTCCTTTATTTTTGGTGACCCTTGCTCGATTACAAGGGTACTTACAATATGAATACTTAATGAGAACCCAAAAGCTTTGAGGGAAGAAGAAATGTCACTTCGTCATTTGATGGACACTTTAACCACTTAAACACATTTCAACGTACCTCGCCTCTTCTCCTGGGAAAACGTACTGGCACAACTCTTGGTTACGTATCAAAATTATTTTCTTTCCTTCTAAACGTGTTTGGTATTTTTGAGTTTGCTGAGTAATAGTGGCTATCTGTTACGATTCATCCTTTTTTAGGGAGATGAAATGTTCTCTTATGTAAATTTGGTTCCTATTTAATCAATCAATGATTTTTCAGTTTTGGGTTAATTCATTCCATGTTCAAATTGATGGTAACTTCATCTCTGTTATTATCAAGCCGAATCCACAAACTTACATATCTCTCAATCCGAAACCACTGACGAAAAACTACCTAATCTTTTCGCGAAATTTACTATAAATTTCTACATTCAGTTCTTCTCTTAGTAGATTGAAAGTTAGGAACTGACCCAAAAATTTCGGGTTCATCGTCGGCCGTCTTGTGATTTTTTAGCAACCCTTTGCAGTTCTTCGCAGTATGGGAGGAAATCTATACAAAATTTTATTCCGAAAGTTGAAGTCGTTATCTTGAAAGAAATCACCATTATTTTGATGGATGGAGTGGAACAATTTGTTTTCCTGAAGGAGTACAAGGGTTTGTTATTGAAAATAGTGGCCTAAAACAACAATCTCATGTAATACAAATAATACGTCCCGTGTAGCGTGCCGATATCTACTAGTGGTGCCAAAACAATAGAGGTCGTACGATGGGCGATTAGGATTCACTCGTGACTTCAGGCCTTTAATTAAACGCCCCTCGTTGAGCAACTCATCGGAGACGAGCCGTCTGACCACGTGGCGATCAGCTGAACGTTTCGCGGAGAGCCCTCAACCCGAGCCCGCGGCCTTGGCCCGGCTCGACGTGCCTGTGTTTATTGCGACTTTTCTCAAAGGCACGCTGCCTGCTGCGCACCCAGATCGCCCGTAGTCCTGGTTCCGGCGAGCCCGCGTGGGCCGGGCGGCTTTCTAGCTATGTTGAGCCCACACATCGGTGCGACCTCTTCCCAGAAATACCGGCGGCGGTAAATCGAGAAAGTAGAGGATCACGCAGCTCCCAACCCCTCTAAACTGATGGGATACCATCATGGTAATCATAAGCGGAAACAACTTCAAAATGAAGTGACCTCTGGGGTTAGTTACCTCTGATTTTGCTCAGAAAAAATTACAACTTCACAAAACTACATTTCTTGCAAGTTTATATTCTCTTACGGAGTTACCGATCCTTAAATGAGAGTTCCACAAAATATGAGTTAGCTTTAGGATAGATAGGATTTGCTAAAAAGAATATAATTTGGTAGTAACTCTAACCTGATTTTTATAAACTTCTAAGTAAGTATGTGTATCAATTTTCAACCGGATCTAAAGAAAATAAGATCAATCAATACTAGTATGATGAATTTGCATCATTCCAGTAGTATGAAAGAGGAATTCCTTTTTTGGAACAAAAACACACTGTAACAAGAATGAAATTCCTCTTCCAAGAAAACAACGTTACGTTCTCTGACGAGCGTTGGACTTCTAACGGTAGTTAGATAAATGTGGTGATTTAAATAAGGGATTTAGTCTCATACCTGAAATAATAATTGAAGAGAAACTCTCTTTAGATGTTTGGTTTGAACATTTATTTTGTGTTGTTGTGAATGATAGATTATTAGGCACGTACTGATTCTATTTTTCTAGTGTGGATGTTAATGCGAATATTTCGTACCCGAATATGTGAATTAATGCAATTTTGTGCAAAATCCGCAGTGGTATTTGGATTTAGCTATGAGTAAGAATTGGTATCGTTTTCGGTTTGTCACCTCTTATGTGATCGTACTTCCCACGCTTAGGCAGATTTCCCTGACTAGATTATCATCAATCGCAAATAGTAGAATGTATTCCTAAGATGAGAAATTTTCAGACATACAAACTAAAGTCTTTCTACCTGCGAGATAACTCTCGTCGTGTGCATGCCTACTTCAGAAGCACAGTGCAAGTATATTTTGAAGACAGGATAAACCTTGTTTTACAATGTTCCTCACTTTTAAATTCCCTCCTTGAGGTGTCTAATCCTAGAATTGCAAAACAGATCATGCAGCGAACAGAGTTAATAACTTCATTAGATTTGCTCATTCAAGGTATTAATAATGTTTAAATTTTAGTATATTTCGCTGAAGAGTTCCTTAAACTCATCATGATCTGTTTTCTTTTCTAGAGATGAGCCCCTTCAAGAAGCTCTTCAAGAGGGAAAGAAATGAAAACAAATCACCTTCTGATGCCATATCAGAGCTCAGGAAGATGGAAGAAATGTTGAATAAAAAACAAGAATTCCTGGAATTCAAAGTCAGACAAGAGCTTGAAACGATAAGAGCCAACGGAAGGACCAATAGGAGGGTAGCTCTTTTGGCCTTGAAGAGGAAGAAAAGGTATGAGCAGCAGCTGCAGCAAATTGATGGGACATTGGCCACAATTGAAATGCAACGTGAGGCGTTGGAATCTTCTAGCAGGAACACAAAAGTGTTAACCACTATGAAACAAGCTGCAGATGCGTTGAAACACGCGCACATGAAAGTTGAAACCGTGCATGAAATCGTCGATGACATTGCTGAGCAACAGGCGTTGGCTAAGGAGATCAACGAGGCCATTTCCATGTCTCTGGGGCCTACTGATGACGTGGACGAGGATGAACTGCTCAAGGAACTTGAGGAACTTGATCAGCAGGAATTGGACAGGAAGTTGCTCACCACGCATTTGCCGTCACCAACGCTGCCGGACACACCTACCGCTCAACTTCCAAGCACGAGCCGGCGTTCTGCAGACGAGGAATTGGATGACGAGCTGAAAAAGTTGGAAACCTGGGCTTCATAAACTCGCTCCCCTTATAAAACAGTCTGTCTTCTTCAAACACTACAACTCCAAGAGCAGGTGGCTCTTGAAAATGAAAGATTTTTCTTCACAAGACATTTTGTCTGTTTAATTGATTCATTAGTTCTGTTTTCATTTTTTAGTTAGACGATAGTACGCATCATTATTTTTTTACATTTATTATTAATTACTATTTTTTAATATTTTATTACCTTTTCATTGAATTCGTATTCCATTTTCTGAAACGCATTACCACATTACGTCATTCTAGGTATCCTCGCAGCCCCTACTGTTATCAATTGATTAACAAATGTGAATTTATGACTTTTCCGTCCCACTTTTATAAAATTTTCTTAAAAAGCATGTCCCTTAAATATTAAATCACTAGGGCTGACTAAGGTATGGTTTTTCTTTGCTTTACATTTTTTATATTATAAAATTATTATCAAAGGAATAAAAATATAGTATATATCATAATATCGATTTTTAAATTTTAAATCTAAGCAAGTTCTTCTTATTGGCTGAATGTAAATTTCATTTTCCGTTTGTGAAAATGTGTCAATTTAAAGATGACTTATATGCTTTCAAGACATTCATAAAGGGCAGTGCCCAATTATGTGAAACAACAATATTACATTATTGCGATCATCCTTTTATTATTTATGATGAATTTTCTTCATTTTTCATTAAGAACCGTGTTTTATAAAATTAAATTAATTACAACGTCGTTCAATAAATAAGGCATGTTGATGTTTAATTTCAAATAGGGATCCATCATTGTTCTCAATTTTATTTTTAACGCATAGGAAGAACAAGGGTAAGTCACTGAAAGCCTGAACGTGGTTTATTTCATTTTTGGATAATCTGGTTGAAACGTTCATTATTGTTAGGCTTGCTGTGAGGTCTATTGTAGTGTAGTTCGTTCCCACGAGATAATTTGGAATAATGTTCGTACGTTACTGGTACAGTTACGCAAATCTCTGTTCATAAAATGTAAGCTAGGAAGACACAAGCTGAGAAAGTGTTCATTGTTCTCGTGAGGCTTTATAACTGGCAAAAATTAACTTCTCATGCATTTTTGTATTGCTTTGTTCGATTACAGAATCATTCATACGCCAACATGGTAATTTTTCCCCTTTCCAAAGCTAATTTCTAAGTCAGAAATAGGTGACAGTATCTGACAACCAGTAGAATCTTTTATTTTTTTCAATCTAATTTTACAGTCACATGTTTTAATGGTGTCTGCTATTCATTTGAACATTTGTAGTTGCTGTTTATTTGAATGTATTAAATATGATCTGGTCGTTCCCGCTCAGAGCTGTACGAGTAGGTCACTATTCGACCCACTACCAATTTTAGTTCCTTGATTTATCTGCTGGTTAGGATAGTTTGGGTCCCGGAGATTTATTTTGAGCTTGACTATTTTTCGATTTTACCCACAGTTTGAGTGAATTTAGAAATTATACTTTCCTCTATTCTGTTTCAATGCTGTAATATTTTGCTCATCATCGATATTTTGAATCAACGAAAATTAATATTCTCAACTCTCATCTCCCGAACAGTTACTATTTCCAATCAATTAATGTACTCCGGTTGTCCTTTCACTATCAATAAGCTATGATTGATCATTCCCTCAAATTCTTCATCCAAATAGTTTGGAATTGTAAAGTGAGTGTAAAAAAATGTAACGGAATGTACGTCTTTCGGCCAATCGTAATTTTTAGTACTAAATTGCAGCTTTCACAATCTTTCATCACCGCCATCTTCTACATACATGGGGTGTCTACGTTCCTTTGTACCTATACTTGGAAGGGCTTGTGGTCGACTGGTAAACATCTTCAACTAAATCACCGCCATCCTCCAAGTGTTTCTTCATTCGATCTGTCTGCATCAAGCTTTGAATTTTATTGATTACTTCTACTGCAGCCCCCTACTTTACATTTTTGAGCATGCCTTCGGAGGTTTTTAGGTTGGCACAAAGTAAATGTACGCATTTATGCGAGAACGTAAGATGTATAGATTGCCTACAACTTCGTGCAGGAGTACGGAATGCCTCAATTCCACTAGGGGAACACCAAGTGTTCCAAGAAGAAATCGTGGCAATCGAGGCAGCAGCTGCTGAGAGCCTTAGGAGGAGACATAAAAAGGCCCACGTCCGCATCCTCTCAGCCAGTCAAGCGTCGATAAAAGCATTAATGGCACCAACTATCTCATCACGAGTGGTTTGGTGCTGCATGCAAACCCTCAACTACCTACCCAAACATAACGGGGTCTGCCTGGGATGGGTGCCGGGGCATGAAGGGATATCTTGTAACGAGAAGGCTGACGAGCTTGCAAGAAGGGGTTCCAAACACCATTTGTAGGCCCTGAGTTGGAAGTCGGTATACCAAAAACCGCCTTCAGAAGGATCATCAACGCGTGGGTCAACCAACAAACCACAAGTAGATGGTTCAATATTGAAGGACATGTCCACAGTAAACTCATGATGGCGGAACTCAACACCAAAATTACTGAATGGCTCCTTGTCAAAAACCGTAGGGAACTAGATACAATGCTCGGCCTTATAACCATCTTTGCACCACTAAGATTTCACCTACTTCTCATTGGGGTCACACAAAGTTCAACCCTATGCAGTTTATGTGAGGAGACTGACGAAACGGCATCCCTCATAATATTTGAGTGGGCAGCACTCACCTTTCGCAGATTTGGACTCTGGGGGACAAACCCCAATGTGGTCTATCCACAGCGAACAACTAATCAAGGGCCTCAAACCCAAGGGGCTAAATCTCCTTGATTAAATGCAAAACTCTCAGGAAAGCCAAGTTTTAGTCCACATCTACCATCTACGATCTATAGATTTGGTAGGTATCATACAAAATTTTAATTAGTTTAGTTAGTGCACTTTTCTTTTCATCTCTGTACGAATGACCAACCATTGTGAATATTCCATTCTTTGATCAGACTATGAATTGACAGCAAGTTGAAAATGGTTAAAGTGAAAGAGTTGGCTGCACCGGTATATTTTTAACTCGCATTTATTTTCGCTGTCCTCCTTTAATTTTAGTCCAATGAAACCATTCGTCTCGTACAACTGGACGTTTAGTCGCCTTTGACGAGGAAATTCGTTAAAACAAACATGTTCCCTGTCAGGCGAGGTTTTTTTTTTCTTCAACTCAGGCGCCAGAGCTTCTGGAGACAGTCCGAATTATCAACACGTAACTTTTCCCGTGTTTCGACATTCGCAGAGCGGGGAATGGTTACGCGCCGTGTGTGGTAACTTAGCTATCTGAGTCGCCGGTGGCAAGAGATAGTTGGGGCCCTTCGCATGAAGAACTCCATAAAAAGTTATAATAATCTAGACTTTTTTGTTGCATAATGTTGTATTGGGACGGCATTAAACTAACAGAAACTAAGAGAGCGTTCATACGTCTTGGTTTCATTTCGCTGAGAAGCAGTTTCGAACACAGCATATTTTTCGCTCACAATAATATCTTTACTTCTATTTCCGAAATTGCCTCAAAATATTGATGGAATGTTCCCGTCATGCAGCGTGACCTACAAACTAGATCACTCAATACAGAGTTGTGGAAAGACATTTCAAAGGAGAGAACAGAAGTAAAATCAAGAACTTTTTCTATTTAGCATGAAATTTTAAATCTATTTCGACAATCAGATCACCTTTAGCGACAAAGTTATTGCTCTTTATCAATTACTCAACGGTAAATTTCGTTTTAATATTGTGCGTTTAATTTCGAGGAAAGGAATGACATTTTTTATTTGCCTTCTGTTTTCGTGCGAGGAATCGTAGTCACGTTTTTGTGCAAAATAGGAACTCTTCATAACGTTACAAGATTGTTTGGAAGAGTTTATGCACGAACGTGTTCAATTTCTATAAACTTTGCCTCCATAATCGCTTTCCAAATACGATAATAAACAATTTGATAATTTACTTATAAATTACTTAAAATGGTATTTTCTTCGTGAAAAATGCGTGCAAAAGTTTTCGCATTATGAGGAAAAGAGTTATTTACTGAACTTGAAACATTTCAATATACTCATCACTAGCAAAGTTCATGGTACACGAATAGGTGTATTTTTAGTTTTTACTTTAACGCTTTGTGGAATTTTGAATCCGTAATGGGTGACTTTGTTTGAAAGATACAACCAATCCAGTTGAATAACAGAGGCCTGTCTCTTTAGCTGTTCATTTCTCTGGCATTGTAGTAAACGAAAGCAATTATTTTACAACGAAATCCTGTCGATATATCAAGTGGTTAGTTTGATCACTAACCCATTATTGAATCTTCTTATTTTGATATGTCCCTGTACAATGTACCTTTTAGCGATTCAGTGTTAATACAATTATTTTCATTTTTTCATTACATGGTGTATTAATCTATGTAGACTGCCATATTTACTTCTACAATCTTACCTCCTTTCACACGTCTGTGGGAGCCTACGTCTGAAACAAATTTTACACAAACTCCATTAAAACAGGTATTTTTTGTATTTTATATAATTCATTAGCAGAAAATGGGAAAGAGAAACTTTATTCTAAATAGTCTTCATAGAACATCATCTAAATTCATAGGATACCTATCTTCTAATAGTGCTTCCAATACACTTCTTTTCTTCCTTTATCTTCCAACACATAGGTAATGTCAGCTGTCACTATGAGACAATGAACTTAAATAATATGCATTTTTGGAGGTCTTAGAAGTTTCCATCTTCCGTCTGAAGGATATCTGAGAGATCGAATTTAAAGTCTTGTAATATTATTCAATATTGTGATTTAGCCGTTCTACAATTTACGGGTGAATATGAAAAATGACATCCAATCTGAATTGGATTGCTTTCTCTGTTAACGTTTGTCACTGTAAGCAATTGCTATTCACGAATCACTTAGTACTCTACACCAGACAGCGTACTTCCTTTCTTTAAAAATGGCTTTGATCCCGTTCAATTTCTGAAAATTTACCGGAATCTTAGCCCTAACAGAGAATTTCACATATGCGCCTGTGTTGTACCTAATCACAGATATCCAATTCGTGGGCTACATCTACTGCCCTTCAGTTTTTGCAAATCGTGGGAAATAGAAGTTTTGAGAAATTTATTCTCTCCATCGTCGTATTGTTCCGAGGGTGATGATGACGAGGGTCAATTCTGACTGTACCATCTTAAATTGCTATTATTTTTTAACATCAGTTAAAATTCTACTCTGGTTCAATCTAGGAATTTCGTCTACTCGATAATTAAATAACAGAGATAATAAGATAACTGTCAATTAGATAACAAAGACATTTCAAACATTTGAATGTAGATTTGAATATTTTCAAGATGTTGTGATATTTTCACTACCAATAATAAAGCGTCTCTATCGTTGGGGATGACAGTTTAAAAACGTCTTTATATAAATTGAGGCAGGAATTACTGGCAATTCTTGGGATTTTAAAATTTAACTCCTTCCCTGCCAGTGGAATGGAAATATCAAGAACCTATCTATTTTATTTGAAAATGATGACAAATCTGTTTTATTTGTCATTCGGAGTTTGAAAATTGAAACCCTCAAATTTTAAAATTTGTTTTCATTTTTAATCGGTGGCATTTTAAGGGATGGGTAATATTTCTGAAATTTGCCTCCTTTCCTCTCAGTGGAAAAGGAATATCTAGAACCTATCTATTTTATTTGAAAATTATAAATACTACACCCCTCTCTCTATTTGAAAAATTTCAAATTTTAAAAAACCTTTCTTTAACTCATGGTTAGAAAGTTCTGGTTTCTTAAAGCGTAACTGGCTTCACAAATCTGTTTTATTTCCCATTCGCTATTTATAAGCTAGTTGCGTAGTTGAGTCTGGTTTGCGTTTACTTCACAGCCTTTGAAACCCTCGAGTTTTTTCTGCTTCTTTCAACTTTCATTTGCTTTTTATCGGATCCCCGTTCCACGTCTTTTATCAAGACTGAGGCTTTAGGCCAAGATGGATTCTAGCTTGTGTTGTTTTATGGGGAATCAGTATTTTCTCCCCCATACTCGTAAATGAATATGCAAAAATGTTTCAAACCGCCAAGAAAAGGAGTTTTGGCATTGGACTCTCCGATGGTTACAGCGCTTTTCAAATGACTTCCTAAAGTGCATGTTCTTTTTATATTTAAAACAGGTTCTGTTTATATGAAATTCCAAGTCGATAATCATCAATACGTAGGGCCAATAACATTGATATGCACTTGAAACAAGATATATTTTCCAAGGACCCAGGAAATAGTTCAAACGTCCCTCACCATTGATTGGTATACATTTCAAGATACCTATGTTCTACATCAAAGCTTCCGGGCCCTGGGGGTCCGCGGGTAACTTCCAGAAAAATTAATACGTTCATACAAAAATAAACGTAGGGTGAATGAATACAATTGAAAACTCAAAAGTTCATTTTAGTGCAAATGTGAAATAAAAGAATAGTGGTTGGGAGTTTTCCTGTGTTAAATGATGTTTTAAATGAAAACAAACTGGATCTTGGGAAAATCTCTTTACACGATGTGTGAACATCTTCGCGGTTAGTAGAAGTCACTTGAGCACTACTTCCCTACAGCTCGAGATGCGATTCCCTAAGAACATGAATGGGGGAACAACCAACTAGTCGACGAATATCTGATATACGGTCCTTCAGACTCCACTTCGAGATCTACTTTCGACTGCTATTCTTTCGATGGTTCTTAATATTAACAGGGGCGTGCCCAATCAAAAATCACGAATAATTATAAATAACAAACCGAAGGGATGAATGTCACTGACTCCTTTTCCTTTTACCACAACTTACTGATACAAATCTGAATTTTCTACCCATGCAGCCATCAAAAGTAAACACGACAGCCCTCTAGACCATTCATCCGACTCCGTCAATCAAAATTAAACGAGATATTTCTAAATTGTGCCAATTAAAACAACCTCATTCTTCCCATTAATCAAGCTGACTCTGTGTCCAAATCATTACTTTTGAATTTATTCTGTTACGTCACCTACAACTTTGGGAGTACCTATCGATTCCTTTCTGCTCAATTTGATTTCTGTGTAGTAAATATAGTGGAGTTTGTTTTCATAGTGACATTCGTCTCCCTCTAATTTATTGAGCATTCATTTAACACAAATTTAGAGTTCAAAATCTAAATCTAAATGACAGAGTAAGAAGGGTCCGCAGTAGATATTGTTCCTTGGAAGGAATCTGAGAGCGGGAAGGTTGAAAAGCCCTTTTCTACATATTTGAAAATATAAACCAAAATCAATCAACCTCAAGGTGAAAATGTTAAGAAAATCAAAATTTCAAAAAACAAAACGGATTCCCATGGAAAAGTTGACAATTTTTTTGAAGCTATTGAAACAGCTTCCATTACTCAGGAAATTTGGTAAAAATAAGACAGGCGTTTCGTTTTAAAGCAGACGAAAAAAGAATTGCGGCAGCAACGAATCAAATAAATACACTCGACGTGGTAAAACATTGGATTAAGATTGATATTGAAAAAAACGCTACAAATTGCAAACGGCACACAAATATGATCAACTGATCAATTCAAATAGGTATTTTGGTTGAGAACAGATTTACGTGCTATATGCATACCTCCTGAAATTCAATAATCGCTCTATCACCTGTGAAACACGCAAACTCCAAAGCTTAGAATAAATTTAAATCATGAACGCTAGCCTATTGAATAATAAAGGGCAGTGAAAGAATTTGCAGCGTTTTCTATGGTTATCAGAATGCTCTTCGGATAAAAAGTGTTTTAGGAGTTCACTCCAGTATCCACATTACTACATCACTACGTTACTGATATCAGCACAAAAACAATAATAAACCAAAATAACGCGAGTGTTGGTAGCATAAATCGGGCCATAGATCGGGAATGGTTTGACCTACGGGCCTGGGGAAGGGCTCATTCGATTCGTCGTGTTCTTCAAAAAGAGTACAAATTTAGGCCGCCTTGACTTTTTTCGAGGTTTTTAGAGATTTTACAAAACTTTGACAACCCTTAAAGGGCACTTTAAATTAAGTGAGAGAACTGGCTCAAGAATTGGGGCGTCGCCGGACCAACATGGATTTTTCCTGAAAATTTCAGCTTTTTTGCTTCAGCCGTTTGGGAGAAATCGTGCGTATGGCGGACGGACGGAAAAATTGTTAGGTATTGCAGATTCGGATTCTACACCCTTTGAAACGTAAACCATGAAAATTTCAGGGGGGGTTTAGCATTGTTTTTTTTCAAGAGCGATTACAATGGTTTATTATCGAATAATAAACCAATATGAACATTGGCAAAAGTAGGAAAACAATCAACCGCTCCCATATTGGAGAGTAATTTAAAAACTCTTATTAATTTTATCAAAATCGTAGCAATACCAGAAAAAGGACGTAGGCGCCTGATACAAAATTCATTTGTGCTGAACTACAAATGAGTTCTAACCAGGAGAAGTAAATAATCGATGATCCGCCCCACGAAACCTCTGGCCTCTATAAAAGGGAGCAACATTTACACTAACCTCCTTTTTACTATAAAGTTTTCCTCCAAACTCAAGCCGACCCCATTTGTTTTCTTTATCAAATCGTTTATTTTATCGTGCGTGTTAACACCGAAAATTTACTGCTGGCCGTGAAAGTTCTCCAGCTTTGACCCATTTCCTCGGCCTGTTGCTATAAACGTATGGACCGACACGAAAATAACCTATGTAGGTCGCGCTGGCGTCTACGTACATATTCGGAGGAAACGGATGCGAATAGACAGGCTCTTTTGAAGGGACGTAAGGCTGGTCTATATCTGAATGACCCGGGTCGGGCCCTTTTCGGTTATCCAAAACGCGATATGGATGTACGTACGTACATCCATAAAAAATGTATCCGTACACCCACTTGGCTTTTCACAAATATTGTAGCTGCATCTAACGACACCAGGAAAATCGGATAATTAGTTTAAGAAAGTGTTTACAGAGGTCTTAAATAACGTATTTCAAGTCAAACAATTTTCTAACTAAACAAACCAGGCCAAATTGTCATCAAACGTACACGAATTCATTTTTATAAAGGCAAAAAAGTCTTCGTACAGTCCAAAGACACTAGCAAACCGAGCTCAAAAAATGGATTACTAGCTAGTGGGCCCTCCTTTTTGCTTGATAACTTCCACCAAATAGGACTTCATCTAATCGGCGAGTTTCTGAGTCCTACTGGATGGTTACTGGGAGCACTCGTGCCACGCAGGTATCTGGAGTACATACGAGTACAATACCATAACAATGGAATAGACGAAAAATAACGATAAAAAATCAAAGAAAATTGTTTAATAAATCTGTTTTTGAAAGTTGTTTAAGAACACCTATAGTTTTTTCCATCTTCGTCATAGAATGATTTGGAACGGATTTGTATTCGGTTATAGTTTTTTCTCATGTTTGTATTAACCCCCACTAACCTGAATCAAATTTATTAGACTTCGCTGTATTGTGAGATGTCCATGACCGAGAGTGGAAAAAATTCTGATCCTGTAATTTTAATAATTCTAGACCTCTGGTAGTTGCTATTGTGGGGGAGGGGGGGGGGGAGTCTTGATTGATCCATGAACTCCAGTTTGCTTGTGGAGACATTGTTCTTTCGCTTTTCTAAAACAAATGGCTCTAGTGTTCGAGACTCCCTATCAGAAAAATAATGTTATTTATCAGCTGGAACCTAGACGTCCGAACTAGCCTGCCTGGGTAACTAAAAAAATTACACATTTCTGGGTTGTACGGAGACATTCTTTACTGAGATTGGAACAGCTCGATCTTTGATTTTGATGCTTTGTTTTCAGTAATAAACGTTTGTGATCCTACTAACATTTTTTTACTCAACATTGAAATCTGATGAAGGTACGTTTCAATCTAAGCATAAACTAAACATCCGTCTGTCCGTCGTTGAGGACAGTCCATCGTTTATAACTTGAGGACCGATCACAAAGAAACTTGGTATGGAAGTTGATTAATGTTGGAAAGGGTCATAATGTCGATTAGGGAATCGACATGGTTGAAAACTACTAAGAGAGTCGAACGTGCTCAAATTTCGAATATGCTGGAATCCAAAAGTTAAAGCTCGGATCTGGATCCGACCTATCCAAGATTACTTGAAAGGACCCCTTCCAAGGAAGGAAGATGACAAACTAATTTAAGAACTGGAGAATCAGCAGAGGAAGATAATATACAGCAGGATAAATGATGTCGAATTTTTTGTTGGGTTTGAAGGCATTTACCAAATGATCACTAAGAGCAATTTTCAAACTCATTTGATCCGATTTGTATTTTAACTTGTTTGGACTATTAGTGTACAGACTATCTGGATAAGAACACGAAGCTCTCATAGAATTAGCCAATATTCTGTAGGTAGTTTGCGGTTACGTCCCAATGCATAAAAATAAAGAGAGGCAAAACAGGTCGAGATGAAAAAAATTATAGACCAGCTTTTGTTGCAAAAGTTTTACAACCGGCCTGTGGCAAGTTCTGTAATTGTTAACACACAGTGAAATGATGTTGCATTTATCAATAAATTTGCATATAATGTGAAACATAAGTTTTAAGTAAAATAGGTGTGTGAATATAGATTTATTGTGGTCTCGAACGCTCCCTATTCGGAAGCGGTACACCGCGATGGTTTGGGGAACTGAGGAAGTCATTTCCTGATAACTAAATACATTGCGGTATTAATGGGACCACCTCAGCAGTTTTGAGCGTTAACTCCGTACCCAGGATTAGCACCTAGTGGGGGCACACTACACGGACGTTGAGAACAACGATTTGTGCCACTTCGCCTTATACCTGCCATAGACTGAAGTTACATCTAGAATTTGAACCTGACCAGTAGCCTTATAGCAGCTCTTCAAAAAATCGTTTCTAGGAATCATTTCAAAGAATGGCGACCCATAGTTTCAGTCCCAATGTCAAATGAAAGCGGTGCCATATTACCTTATGAAGCTATATAAGCATAGATATAATGTACCTTTGAATAATAGTGTGCTGTGTTCTTTTAATGGATTTTCTTGCTTGTACCAACATAATTCAGTCAGAAGTTAGTATTGAATTTCAAGGCTATTCCTTTGTCATTGTATTATTATACTCCCAAGGACGTTCTGAAGTTACCAGGGTGTAATATAAAGGCTAAAAACCCCTGGCAACGATGGAATTTTCCATGGAAAAGTTGGAATGGATGATTCATCCTGTTGGGGTTGGAATAAGGAAACTGTGATTAGGATATTCTCGCTGAAATGCAGAGAAAAACTTTACTGTCGCCATAATTACACGTTTTCCCAAGGCTACTTGAGTCAGGAGTTAGGCAAGACAGACGGCAAATGATTCCTAACTCTCGCAGGCGGAGATGGATGATTTGCTAGAACAGTTGTCAGTTGCACGCGAACAAGCTTACAACGTTGAACATTGTGAAAACCGATTTCCTGGTCATGTGTATATTTGAAACACCATTGGAGCATAGGAAATTAGTGTTCCAGAAACTTCTGGTTAGCACATGCGCATTGTGTTCTCTACGGTAAACCGTACCTTACATTAGCAAGTTGAAGACTAATCTGAAGCAGATCTATAATTTAATATGTGCTATCCCTGAAAATGTCTTTACATTTGGCCAAATAGTTATGCCGTTTTGTTTTTACAACAAAATAATCACAAGAAATCATTCAATTCTAATGGCTCGTCAATTTAAGGAAATTAAATTTCTGAACTTCACTTCATCGAAATCAGACGTAGGTAGCAGCTTTGGATGTTCAACGGATACCTGAGTTACCAAAGTTTTACATAGGAACTTGAATGTAAATTGAGTGTCATCAATGTCATCATTTCAAATCCGTATGAATGCATCGATTTCCGTTTAACATATTTTCGTTTCATTTAGCTATACTTGAGTAACCTATCGTGGGAGGCCTCAACCTCGTTTTGCCCCAGGCAATTGCTCAACACCCTGTGAGCAGTCTCTTTGCATTATTAAACGGTCCGGACCGGTGAAGCAACAGTTTGAATTTATTATTACACGCCTTCGCGATTTGCTGATTAGATCTTGCGTTTGTAAGAGGCGGTTCCCTAACCGCGAAGAGGTTGCGATCTAATGAGGATCGGTCAGAAATAGAGCGAGATCTAGGAAAAAGTTTAAATTAAAAATAAATGTCTCATGAAATGAGTATTTCGTCTTTTCTATCTCCGAAGGTATTCCTGCAGTTATTTTTCTGGACCACCCATGAATTGGGGCTGGTATCATTTACAAAGAACAAAAATGAAACGTGCGCCAAACTGTCGGTGTGCTTTAAATATCAATCCAATATTTTTGAAATCGCTATTTTGCGGTTGGATTTATATTCACAAAAATTAAGGCAACAACCAAAACGTATTGACCAAAACATTTTCGTTAAGGCTCGCGTCTCAACATTTTCTTTCGATATCCACATAGAGCCCTTTTTGAAAACTATAATACTAAACTCACAACAAGAAAATAATAGGTGTCATATGAAATTACCTTATAAATTAAATAAAGCCTAGTAGGACGCAAGTGGTGATACCACGAAGTACTCCTGCCGGGATGCTCAACTCACTCCCCAAGTCACTCCTCGCCACTTTCCCCGCACCACGCATTGATCTTGACGTTATCAGCTACCATTCGTTTTAGCTCAGATATCGGTTTCCGCAGGTCATTCATCATACTTGAATAGATCATACGTAAATACTTGTGGGTGTTGTTCGGGCAGTTTGCTTTTTCGGGTACAAACTGAATTCGTCCCTTGAAAGATGTATGTGTGATCCAGTTCCCATGGCAATTTTCTAACTTGGTAATGCACCTACGGATATTCCTTGCTAGTCTACATAAAGATAGCGGAAGCTTTGTATTCACTTTAGGGCGATAAAAAAGTGTTCACTTTCAAAATCAAAATGTCCAATTGCATATTGTGCTTTAGAACATTCTGAACAACTTTCATTTCGTGTCTGTGTACCTGTGTGTCCGCAGATCCTTGTAACCAACTCACAGTTTTCATCCGATTTTGATGAAATCTTCAAGGAAAATGTTGGTTACATCGTATGAGTTACATCGCTTTGAAAGCAGTACATCAGTCTGCTCATGGGCAAACGGAAAATCCACCTACCACCATTTTCTCAAGTTCTAGAGACCCGATCGCCCTCAAATTTTCAGGGTAGTCGGGGAAATACAATCTAAAAACCACAATTCCAACACTTCAATTCCATTTGTGACCACTGAGCATGCGTAAATTGTGAAATCCTTGTAACAAGCCTAATTCCTACAATTTTCATTCAATTTTGATGAAATCTGACGGGAATGTGTGGGTTATGCTGTAAATGTTCCCTTGTTTGTTGCATTACTACAAATCAACTCATCACTCTGCGCATGCCCAGACGTAAAATCCTTGTAGCATCATTTTTTCAGGTTCGAATGGTTCAATCGAGCTTAGATATTCAACGTAGTCGGGGAAGAACGGTCTAATAATGTCACATCGTTTTCAGCACTCTCGTTTCTCCAATCTATCCTATCCACTGTACAACGTAACGTAACGTAACTATCCACTGTAACGTTTTGAGAGGTATGCCAGAACATGTACCGCGGCATTTCTGTCCCGTAAAACGTAACAAACTTACATTCAACATCTTCCGAGATCATCTTTAACAATTTTGGCTGATAACGCCATGAACTTCGTGGTACCTAGACGAGGAAGCCATGTGCCACAGCCAACTTGGCAGACGTTTTTCATTTGTAATAGAATATTCTCAAGAGTGTGCAGATTTTTCTTGTAATGAATTTCTTGGGCAGTCTCTTCTCTAATCGACCTTTTAACCAAAATCTGAAAGATCTTCAGTTGAATTGCTTTTGTATTAAATCCTCTACAACTGAACGGTGTAAGGAACCTACATTATTCTCTTGAAAAGGGGTTTTCGTCTGAAATATCAACAGACACTCCCGGGTTGGGATTATGTAAAAAAGTGAGGCAAAAGACCTTGTCTAATCTGCTCTGGATCCACCCCAACCGCTCTGAAGAAATCTTGATTTCACGGGGGACACCACAACTTGCCCCAGGCGTCAAAACTCGTGGTCTCTTAGAGGTTTTAGATTCGAAACAGTAGTTTCATTCTATTGATTCATTATTTGCAATACTGTCCTTCTTGGATAATCGATAATCCATCAACGTAAATTTTTGCTGTAAGAAAATAGGTCTGATGGCAGTAATGTTATTGAGCTTTAGGCGTTTCCAGTAATTTTGGTCGTAATCTGGGAAACGAATGTACACTGCATAAATTCACAGTATACAATTCATTAGATCTACCAACACTAAAAAATCAAACTAAAAATATAGTTAACAGCATTTTTGAATCCTTAGCGTGATTCCATCTTCACCGAAAAATGTGAAGGTCATTAAATATTTAGTCGCCTAGTGTACTGCCCTATCACGGAACTCCAGTGAGGTATTTGAGTTATCGGAAACTCGCTCGTCAACCACTGAATTTTACAAGACCTCTCGCTAGGCTTATTTTCGTTGTACAGGAAACCTCATATTCTACCGTCGATTCAAACCTGTTTAGATATCTTGTACATATGCATGAAACGTGGCTCTATTCTGACGTCTTCTGAGTCTATAGGTGGTCAAGGCGTTGTTTTCGTTTTCGAAAGATGAATGGTGAACTTTTTCGAAATAAAACTGTCTACCCTTATTTGAGTAGCACACACTTCCAAGCAACAATCGTTTTGTATTTTATTGTCCACAAATCCTTAAAACAAGCTTAATTTCCACAGTTCTCGCTCAAATTTGGAACATAGTCGGGGAAAGACGGTTCAGGAATTTCCCCAACCATAAGCTTCTATTGAATCTACATGTTATATCCTGGCTTATGTTACATCCTATCTTAATTTATTATTTCATCCAACTGAACGAACTGTGAAATAATATTTTATAAAAATTCAATGTCTTTATTAAAAATTATTTGGAAACTATGTGCCACACCCTGCTTGGCAGATTTTTCGATTAATTCGCTTCCCAAACGGAATTGGAAGATATTAGTAGACATGGACGTCATTTAGTGAATCAAAAATTGCATAAGATTCCACGCTATATTTCTTTCTAATGATAATTCAAAATTACGTTGAAGTAACTATTTTCTATGCCATTCAAGTGTGGGAAACTATAGAGCTGAATATATAATTAATATATATGTCACTTGACCTGAAAAAAAGTAGCACTTAGGTAACGCCGATAACATATTTTTCGGATGGCGCAGACGCAATAGAACATACTGCACGCAGAGACAGGGGTCAACATTACCAACTGTTTCACTGTTTACTAGGGCAAGTGCCATCTTATAACTGATTCCCATGTCAGATATCTGATGGTTCATAGGTTTGTTTGTTGTCACACTTGAGAGTGGGAGGTTGGCAAGCAGAGACAGTGATCCACCCTCCCAACTGTTTGGTTCGAATATCATCTAATAGAACGATTTGCCTTTGACATTACTCATTCCCATGCCAGTTATCAGTGCTGTATTAGTTATGTTAGGTGCCATACGCACCGGTGGGAGAATAGGGTACACCCAGAGACATTGATCCACTCCACCAAATCGAATATCATCTACTAGAGCAATTTGCCTCCGTCATTACTCATTCCCATCCGTACGTTTTTGGCCATTTCTTCTATCGAAGCATGGTTTTTTAGAAGGATAAAAAGGTTGGCTTCTCCTTTCTTCATTGTTCTTACGCTAACGTTTTTGGCCTCAGAAGGGCTGTTATGCTGTTTTTCAAGTTTTTTAGGTCTCCTTCCTTCAAAGGGTGTATGAGTGGTATTTGTTCCTTCCACTTTTGTTGGTTAAATTTCTTGATTTAAAAATTTTTTTTTTTTTAAATTAAGAAACGTGTAAAATTAGGGAGGAGCTCATTTCTCCTCACTACTGTGCTAACTTGTTGGTTACTTTTCTCCCCCTCGAAAACCCAGAAACGATAGCTGCTCTTTAGTAGGTGTTTTAGATATCATACGTAAGAATGAGAAGCTGAGCTGCACGCAAATCCAACGATGTGTACTACCTAAACTGTTGGAATCAAATACTTGCTGTAGCGCCAGTGACCGGCGACTGCCCAGATCCCAACTCGATCTAGTTATTTTGTTATCCCCCCCGGTATTACTAAAGCAATATTGTAATCTTTGTGAAACATATAGCACATGATGGCGAAATTGTCTTCCTCCAATTTAATTATGCAAAACTCTAGATGTAGTGGCAAGGTACCAGGGACATTGTCTTGTAATCTGTACCTATTCACAAATTATTGATCGTAGTTCTTTTAAATGTATTTTCCCTATTCTACGTATAACAATAAGGACGAGAACACTTCGTCCTTTGAAAATGTCACTGTTCCCCTATCATTATAACCAAACACCGCGATGGTTATACATATATATGCATCCTTCAGATGTAACTCTTGTAGTAACAGATAATAAGCATCTGGGATTAAGCAACGTCTTGTCTGAGGCCGAGAGATTGTACTCCTGAAGGACTCAGCAATGTTAACGAAATAGGCAACCGCAACGTTCACTCTTTTCCGTCCTTGAGCATTAGTTGGGCTAGTATTTTTGTTGACCGGCAGCAAGTAATCCCCATTATTCTTGAGCTGCGCTGTCAGACGTGCCTAGAGTTTCTCACTGAACTGCGGTTCACTCGAAAAATATAGAGAAAATCGACTATTTGTATTCACTCCTATGGTCAGCGGATGAGTAAAACGACCACTTCAGGACTAGTAGATCCTTTTACTGGATGTAAATGTATAAGCATTTGAAATTGGAATGCAGCAAAATGAACTAAACTGTGGTTAGACAGACATGGGGCCAAAATGTATCAGCTAGTTTTGAATCGCAAAAAGCCAATGGAAATTACGATTTTAGAAGGCATTTTCTTCTAGCACAAACCTTACTTATCTTCCGTAGTGATAAAGCCCAACTATAAAATGGTTGACTGAGGTCTCGCTTTCGAACTCAAATTCTATTTGGCCAGTCTGTCAATATCTATCTGTCCTGATATCTTTTTCTTCCTGTTCAGCTGCAACAACTTCTATTCAAGTTCCTACAGATATGCTCTATCTCCATTGTGCATATAGAAATCGTTTTTATATTTTATAATTTCGTACGAGCTTGAAGCAGTTCGTATAGGTTCTCGGAAGATATTCATATGATCCGATATCATATCAGGATCTCATGTTATAGGAAAACGTCTAAGGAAACGTATCATTTGTCAATAAAGGCCATGACACTTGGCCAACGCCATAAAAACCTATTCAAAAGGTAGTTTATCCTTAATTCTTCAAAATAGTCGCAGAAGATCTTGGGGATAACACTTATATTTTTCGATGATCTCTTGTGATTTTACGATCAATCAATGAACTGAGATTGCTATACAATTATGAACAATTTGTGGGAGGGTAGAGGGAGGTCTGGTGACATTTGTACGTTTCCCAAGCAATCGAGTGGATTTAGTAGTGAGAAATAGTAGATTCTAGATTTCTGGACTGGCCAAATATCATGACATGAGACTTGGAAGGATTTCACCGCAGTTAGTATTCATTTGTGTATATCTGCTGGATATTGGTTCTGCTGCTCGAAAGCATCGTTGTGTTTATGTTTACAAATGTAGAAGAAGTGAGGAGGGAGTCCGTTGTTGTGACTACTCCGTTCGTGCATCGACTACCGAGAGTGGGTGACCTCCATCCCATTACACGGGTTGTTGGCCCCGCGGAACTCTCTTCCTCTCGCTGCCCATATCGCCAGAATTAAAAACATACCAACCATTCCGTTCCTCTTATTCGTAAGTGAAACGAAATTTCCCTGAAACTTTATGGAAAATATTCGGGATTCCGTTTACCTTCATAGCAATCCTGGAGTAGTTGGTTTTATTCCCGAGTTTCACTCGTGCATCACTTCGGTATCACTTGAACACTCAGACAACTCTGGGGGGACTGCGTCGCGGTTCGGCCGCCGCTCGCCCCCACTTCACTGGGTCTTTTCCCTGGCTTTTCGCTTGCTCTTTCGAGATAATGCCTTCCCCGGATCACGATTTCTTCCCTCATCGTTCGATGAAGTTGAACAGTTTCAAACCTCATACAAAATGTTGGTCAATTGAATGAATGAATGAAAATGAGTGCGAGGAAAAACAAAATACATATCAATCGTTAAAAACCATGCATGCAGCTATAGACTGTAAGTCTGTCTGCGGGGGTATACATTAAACATTGCTTGCCGCGTATAATACAGTCCATAAAATAATTATGTTTCATCAATTAAATTCCTCGATTAACATTCTTCTGTATCTAGTCACCACACTTGCAAGTGATGTCCAATTTTCTTCATTTGACAAGTTCTGTGTTTCCTCGAGACACAGACTCCCTCGGCTAAAGTGACGGATGCTAGCTGACTGAGCACAGGGCAAATTGCGAGCAAATGAACTGATCTCTTGGGCAATTGATAGAAGGTATCTTACATTCATGTATAGAAATCAACCTCATCCATTTACAACATTTCTAACATGCACGTTGGTTGATATAATGACTTCTGTACAAATTAATGACAAAAAGCCTAAAAATTACTTTTTTTAAACGCACATGTTCCAGTCATCAACTTTACTCAAGAAAGTAGGCTTATCACGAAATATCGTACCGAAAGACTTCCTAATGGTTTTCACTCACAAACGACTGTTATTAGATAAATGTAAAAAACAGCAACGCAATAAATGAGCCTACTTCAATACCATTGAATGCACCTACATTTCTTAATTTTAATAGGCATCTCTTTATTGAAGAAACCTTGCTTCATAGGGTCATCTTAAAAAGACGGATTTAAACTTATTACCATTGTGAGCCTTAAGACTAACTCATAATCCACCTGCAGCAGATAGAGGAGAATGTGGCAGTGCCAGCGCACATGAATAGATAAATTCAGATTGAGTTAACTTGACAGTTGAAAACGTATTTGACACTCGGAAACCTAATTTAATAAACCTTTTTTTGGTTAACCAACAAAATAAAATTTTAACTGTTTCTCAAATTGTATTGGTTTAAAAATGAATGTTCAACGGTTTGACGCTTTTTTTTAAAAGCTTGGTACATACGTCACGTGTTAGCCATTAATGTGCTTGATGTCGCGGCATTGCATTTTATTCAAGGATTAAATTTTCCAACAATCTGTCTCATTTCGGATTACATTGACAGTTATTCGTTTGCTTATGATAATGATTTAAGTTTAAAAAGTTAGATTCTTAAACCGAATGAGATCGCTCACCATGAGGAATATGAAAAATTAAAATACTGTGGAAATAGTTTCTACTAAATTAACGTGTGCCCAAATGTACTTGGAAGCCAATAACAGCTCTAAAGTGCGCTCCGGAATGTACAATATTAACCGAAAAATCGCTAGACAAAGACAAGTCGCTGAAACATCTTGAGGGAGCCGAACAGGAGCGCTGACCCAAGGCCAGTCTTGTGATATCAGGAAAAACCTGTAGCGGCTTCAGGCAGACCTACGATCAGCTCTCAACCTTTTCTGATTTGTTAAGGATAACTGCTGTTTTAACATATCTCACCGAATTTCTCAATCGATTGCGGGGCTCATGAATAAAGTACTGTGTAGTTCGGTAAAAACTCACGACCCTGTTACTAATCTTTTCACGACTTTTTGCCATCCGTTTAGTGGTTCGTAGCAGTGTGGAACTTCTGATCGCTAACGGGAGCATCACGGAGTGGAGTCGTGATCTGTTTTTTCACGCTGTTACTAATTCGGAAAGGCTTCTTCATTAGGCAACCTTGCATTGTGGAGCTTCAGAATTGCGACGTAAAATCGCCAACGTTCTCTACGCCAGGGCTACGCGCTGAATACTTACGGAATTCCAAAAGACTGAAGGGGACTGATATTTATCTGAGAGCGGATGTCCCTGAAACCGTCAGATTGTCACAGAAAGAGCTAAATGAATAAAGGAAAAAAGCTGCAGCAGACGGGCAAAAAACGTATATCAAATACGATAAATTGTTCGTGAATGGGGAGGTTTGGACCATAGAGGAGTTGAGGGTAAGTTCGAATCGGCGGGTACTGGGGACGGGATGAAGGCGCAAGATGGAGGGGGTTTGACCAATCGGGAAGATGTAAATGATGAAAAGAGCACTTTGAACACGGGTCATACTGGCCGCCGGAGGAGGAGGGACGAATCGGAAAGCAGTCCCGAAATGAAATGGCGCCGTTTTAAGAAATCTGTACCTGCAACCGGACAAGAAAATGGTGGAACTCCATGGCAACGAACCTTTCAGTCTGCTACCGCCGAGACATTGCCGCACGTCAAGATAATGAGTTGGAATTTGAACGGACTTAGTCGATTATTTCAATGTGATGCAAATGCGTCTAATTTTCTTTGCGAATATGATTTAATTTGTTTACAGGAAACTTGGTCTGATAATCATGTAAAGTTGCCTGCTTTTTTGGAGAATAATTACTGGGCTTTTGAAGCTAGGGCTGTGAGGATACATAGAATGGGTAGGGCTATGGGGGGGTTGGTTACGTTGGTTAGGAAGGATGATTTATTTAGGAGCTGTAAACTTATTGAGGTATCAAGGTTTCATTTAATTGTGGAAATTCCGGGGCTAAAATTAAAGTAAAGAAGTAGTTGGAAAAAAGAAGAAACATAATTCCACATTTTCTGCGAGGGCCCTGAATTGTCTCACTTAAGACGCATTTATTTTGGATTTAGAAACATCAGTAAAGAACATTTCGTGAATAATTTGTTGTCGGGAAAAAGTACGGCCGAAACGGCAATACTCTGCGCATATTTTATGATTTTTCTGAAAAAGCGCCGTTTCAAGATTAGGCTGTTAGAAGAGGCTGGAATATAATTGGCTAAGAGATTTCCCAGGGCTCCGAAATAAATTTTTACAAACCGTAGGTCTACGATGTTTCTTTATTATTATTTAAATTATATTGTTTATTTATTATTTAAATTATATTTAGTTTACGTGATTTTCTACCATACTCAATAGGTTCATTTAAGAAGAGAAATGTTTATTTGAAAAAGGTGGGATGTACCCATGCATTGAATATGCGAAATGCCTTTGTCAATAAAGATTGTTTTGATTGATTGATTGCCTAATAATTTGCTTTCCTTCTGCTAACGGGTTATCTATCCCGGAAATAGTGAGCCGCTGCGATAATTTCCAGCGTTGTTGACATTGCAGAGCCTAACGTCGGCATGAAAATGTTGAACTATTCCTCAACTTAAATAAAACTATTCTTAGTTCTTTCATTTACGTCATTCTCCTCTCTCCATTATTTTGCGAAGTTTACTTGCCAACAGGTGGCCCATCCCTGTCAACAAACCAACTTCCTCCGCTCTGTGATACTGAATGTAGACGGCGTTTATTTTAGGTCGACCTCACCTTGACTTTTCCCGGCCGACTTCATTTCTTATTTTTTCCGGGCTCGCTATTACAGTGGCTTCCTCGACGTATATCGACCGCATCCTGGCCTTGTAAAAACCTTGATGGACATTCTTTGTGTCTTCATTCAGTTATTAAATTTGTTCCTGCGCTTAACTCTCTCAATCTCGTTGTTGATTTAGCATTTCCAACAATAAGCGTTTCAATTTATTTAAAAAAAACCATATGGTACCGAAAATGTCTTCTTATTGAAAACTATAGTTAATATATTTTTTACTGCTGAAGAGACAAGCTGAAGATCTGAGCTTGATTAAATTGTTGGCGGCAGCCCACGTATTTTCATGTTGAATACAATTACAATATATGGAGGAGCAAGGTGCCGAGTTTAGATAAAGTACTACAGATTACATCTGATGTACATAGATCAGTGATTACGTGGAAGGACAATCAAATACAGATATAATAAACCTTTTTGTGATTTGCAGTTCTTTTCTTTTTTTTCTCATATATGAGAAAAAAGAAAAAACTGCATATACGTAGTGTATGCTGATGTCAATCTAACGTAAGAAAAAGTATTTGAAAAAAAGCACCATACTAAAATGTAGTTTTATTGCAACATTTCATTTTGAAATTTTATTAAATTTCTTTTGATAAAATTTCTTCAAGATTTTATTAAATTTTTTGCATGATGAGTGCTCTTATTCCAGAGAAAGCAGAAGGAAAAACCGTAAAAAAGAATATTTAAAGTTTCTTCATTAGAAAGGTCATGCTAGTTATCTGAGATTTCATTTATTACTTACTAAAAGTTTCAATACAAATACAAGGTTGATTATTTCTTATTTTGATATCCCTTGGAAGCAGATAACTGTCCTGTAAGTATTTATGGAGGATATGTTACACAGCCCTCACGTAACTATCAAGGTTTTGACACCTACCGAACGTATATTAATGAAAGGACAACTTCAAAAACTAAATATTATTTCTTGTGGATGAGTTTAAAAAAATCTTACACTTTTCCGACGAGAACACCCACTGCTGTGGTCTTGAGCTGGAAAAGATTTGGATGAACCAACAAGTCTCTTCAAGTTTTAGGTCCAGCAAGATCTTCTTATCTGGAGAAAAAGGAATGGTCATTCTATTGATATATTAAAATCTGCAAAACCGTATTTTTTCTTTTAATTTTCATTTAAATGTTAAATTTTCCCTCCTGGGTAATCTGAGAGTACAGACATGAAGCCGGTTGATGTATGATATCGAGCCAAATTTCGTGAATCTTTGTTTTTTATTTTTGGCATCATCGTATCTTCTTTCCGTTCCTAATACTAACTTCCAATACACTCGATGAAAATGTCTCAGGAAATGATTGTTGACAGTCTGCTTCCCACTGGATCTACCAGATTCTTCTTCCTTATGGATGGGATGGAGCCAAGGGCTGTAGCGAAGCTCGTCTACCTAGTTCGCTACCTTCAAAACCGACTGTTGCATCACTTCCCCTCGCGGACCCTTGTCCACTTTCTTTACTCCTCCGTCTCGGTTCAGCGAGAGGTAACGTAGGGCGAAAAAAGAACTTATTGAAAGTGTGGAAAGGGAGGAGGGGAAAGTTCTGATTTCTCATGGTCTGAAAAGCGTAGTTCCACCGTTCAGGCGGTCGCAGGGCCCTGAGGATGCCGTCTACGGACACGTGGCTCTAGCAACCCCCACTGGAAGATTTCAAAAAGAAAAGCACAAGAGGGTTTAGTCACTAGGAATGATATGGCTTTTCATATACTGCAAAGCACGGTTGTTCTTACCTATCAGTAGTTATCACAATAATTCCGTTCCCTGAAGCATTCTTCTTGATTCTTTTGATCGTAGAATTCATTCGGTCTTTAATGTCGAAAGTTTTGGAAATATTTACTTTTTCACATTTCATGAGGATCCCTTGATTTGGATCGAACGAATGAACGTACTACAACTCTTGGGCTCATTCGATACTGAAACTAATTCCTATCTAAATCAAACTAAAAACTACCCATTAATTTCGAAATATCAATGTTTCAATAGTTGCTTCAACCCTCGATTTTACGACGTAGATAGGTACGTATTTGAAAATGCTACCAAAATTCAGTTCAAAAAGGATTTATTTCCGTTAAAAATCAAACTTAATTCTTCATGATCGTTTACAAATCGATGATGATTTATGTTTATTGCTAAAATCTACGTACCTTCAAACATAAATCTAAACATTTTGAGGCGAGGCGTTAAAAATATTGTTTTCTTAGTAAATTACGAAAGTTTATTGTTGAAATAATAAACCATAAAAACTCCGTTCAAGATAGCAACTTTGATTTTCGTCATTACGTTTCTTCATCCTCGATTCATTTTTTATATATATTTTTAAATCTCCGGGGAAATCTTTCTTTGAGCCCGGCGCCCTTGGTGGTTGCACTGAAGTGTGAAGTTCTACCCGATTGGAGAAGAAGGGGAACGGTGACCACAATCTCGGAAAAGGTCATCTCGATTGCTTCATGAAACGCCCGACCTACCACACGTTCTCCTCGTCAATTCCAGTAGTCTCTAGAAAATATCGCGCATCGCGTTTTCCTGGTTCAAATGTGCCGACTAAGTCATACAACCTTTCCTTACAACATGGCAACTCACTTGGGCAAAATCGACTGATTGTATTTGTCCTTGGGGAGTACATTTGTGTCTACCATCTCAAAATAGATGAAATACAAAATGACAGAGTTGTCAAAAATGGCATGTTTTGAGTGTTTTGTTTCCAATAATTCCCAAGTTTATAGGGGACAAAGTTGTAGAGTTTTACGAATGAAGCAATTTGATTCCAAAAACTGTTGACTTCCTTCCAATCTAAAGTAGCTACATCAATCAATTTTATTCTATTTTAATGTGCAATGCATCACAACATAATTCCTGGCAAAATTGCCATAATAACTTTGGCAAACTTCAATCAGAGCTTCAATCGGTCTCTAGGTGATTTTGAAGGGCTAAATCCAGCAGGACTCATCCAGAGCAGAATTAGGACTCACAAAGGATAAACTCGATCTTCAATCGTTTGTAACCTGTTGTGTCAGAGTGGGTTAGATTATTCCTGTGGCCATTCTGGCTCAATGCAATATGGCAGGACTTAACGGATGCGGCAGTAGTGTTTTTCCCTCACTCTTTCTTGATAATACAGCAGGTCCTCCTGTCCCCTCTGGAGTTAGCCACACTCTGAGTGTGCCCGAGATGGACCACGTGGAGGTGCCAGGTTTTTATGGGATGTGGTACAGTAGTTAATGAGACCTAGGTACTAGTCCACCTCTTCTTTTAGCTTGTAGTCTTCCCATTGTCGGATGTATTTTTTTTAGGTCCATATCTCGTTAAAAAAGGACTGAGACAGGGCGAGTACTGAATATCCTCCCAGCTTATCACGAATTCTACCTACGCACTAGTTTCCCCTGCACTGTTTATCGCACATCCATTCTTTGCTACAATCTGTGTCACGTTCACACAATAAATACGGCCACAACCTGTTAACACAGACTTTCATACTAGTCAGGTGAGCTGGAAAAACACCCGACCGGCACCCTCGAGCCCACCCGTACCCGTCCTGTTAGTGTTTCTCGATCTCAATGGGGGCTTCAAAACCCCGGAAGGCCTACAGCCCCGGAAATTAAGAGAAAGTGAAATCAATTGAACGGTTGACAGACAAATCATGAACATTATAAATAACCTACCGGTTTGCTGCCCCCCCCCCCCCTCGCCTTCGCGCGAGAAATTGATGGATGGAATTGTTTGAACAATTATCCAACTATTATAATAGTTTTGTACCCAAAAGGATTTAGTTTTTCTTGCACTACAAATTCGCTGCCTCTGTGGGGTCCCCAATTAGAAATTATGGGAGGAAACTCCAAAAATCTTTGTTTTAACCATCACTATGATGGGCCATTTTGTATTCCATCTTTATTGATATGGCTTCTCAATCAAAAGGGTGTTCAGTTTCAAAATTTAACCACAAAATGTTTCCACTAATTAGTCGATTTTGGTTCATTATTTTCAATATGACGCTCTGTAGCCGACTTGAGTAAACAATTTTGTGTCTCTACGTGTCAAGATATGTCAAAAATCCGTCCCTCCGCCGTACGAAGCTTCTAGACCTCCACAACTATTGGACCAAAGTTTACAGAATTCAGCTCTAAAACCCTACTTCGATCCGGAACGTGCCAGTAATCTCGGCTTGTTGATCAATCAATCCTTAAGGATAATATTTAACGAATAAATTATTTAAAAATCGAAATCTCAAAAGCTTTTGAGATTAGCTTTTGAGGGTAGTTTTTTGTTCCATGGATCGAATGGGACCACTCGGGTGATCCATTCCCTCACCATTAGAAAAATACTTAGGTAGACGGTTGGGCTTCAGAGGCTGCAGAGTTCTTGGGTGAGCCACGTAGCTGGCACAGCCAAGTAGTATGGTTGATACTATACGATTACACCATCCCCAAGCTTCAAATTCAGTTGAGTAGGACAAGCATTCTTTTTGCCTGTATTTATTTATTTTTATGGCGTTGAAGTTCAGTTCGATTTTTTCTTGTTTTCGATTGTACCTAGGATGCTATGTCTCTGGTAGTGCAGTTTAGTCCTGGTAGTCCGGTGATCCACGTTGGATGGTTAACTAATCCAGAAACAGTGAACCTTTGTGTAATAATAAGCAGCATTTTTTTCTTGTGGTCTCTCAGTTTAGTACGCCTCTACCGTTTAAATCCCCTTTTTTCCGCTTCAGTCAATCTCGCATCTCAAGTCGCGTGTTGAGCTTTCTGTTATATAAATCTTCGGTTATCTCCATAGTTAACATCCGACACCATTTTCCAAGCCCCCCTGATAGGTGAACCAATGAATTTCCATTTCTGACATAATCAAGGCTTCCATTCTCATTTATCTTAGAAGTTTTACGCCCTACTTTTTTGGCAAATCACTTTCCGCTTTTAACAAAATGAACAACAAAAAATGACTGAAACCCTGAACTTTGTCTGTTATAGGAAGTGAAACAACAATAACATTCCCGTTATTGTCGTTCGTCCTTTGTTGGGGCTTAATTTTTGGAGCCATTTAAAATAACTTTCTTTTCTACAATGTCTGCTAAAAATGCAACGTTTTTGATGTTGATATTGAATTGAGAGCACTCTTAGTTGCTTCAAAATGATACTCCAATAACCCCTAATGTAAAAACATACAAAATTATGCTGAAATGTTCAATTCTCGCAAGCATTATTTTTTTAATTCTCGAGTTTGTTTATGTACCCTTTGTTCTACAGTTTCAAAAGATATATTAGAATACATATCATTATAGGTAACTATATTTATTTGATCCTTTTAAAGGGTGTTTCAAAAAGAACGCCGGATTTGAAAAGGCTGTAAAATGAATTCATTTTTACAATAAAGCAAGAAAACGAATACCATACGATTCAGGAGATCTTGAGGATCAAACGTGAAAAACAACGCAATTACCCTGTCCGTGATATTCACCATAACCCGATCACACACATCTGCATCGATTTGGCCTAGGACACGTTGAATTTCATGCTTGAGTTCCGCCACATTTGTGGGTTTGATTTCATAGGCTTGTGACTTTGTATAACCCCCCAAAAAAAATTACGTGGAGTCAACTCACACGACCTAGGTGGGTAAACTTGGTCTTCTCGCAACAAAATGAGTCGGTTTGGATGCCTTTCGCGCAGGAGTGCATTTGTCTCTGGAAGTGTGGCACATTGCACCATCCTGTTGGAATCAAAGGTTCTCGATGTTCATTTGATCCAATTGAGGCCATAGGAAATCAGCGAAGAAAAGAAGAAGGAGAAAAACGGTTTATTACACAAAAAAATACATATTTCATAGTGACAATACATTTTCAAAATAAACAATACAGCATGGTTCTTATTGAACCGTCTGCTGGAAGAACGAAACCTAATTAAGTAATGAAATTATATAAAATGGTAGCTAAATTAAATTCAGCAATTCAATTCAGTGATAAGCATACTGCGGTATGGCCAAGCCAAAATACAAAATTTTGCCAATTTACTGCATTGGTGTGGGTCATTAAGGAGATCTACCGCCTCATCACGGGATAAACTTCACTTGCCAAGTGCACTTCTTCTAAATTCCGCCAATATTGGACACCTGCACAAGAAATGAAACGTCGTCTCAAGCTCTCCAAGATTGCACGTGGAACACCGCTCTAGAATAGAGGACCTCAGAGCGCATAGGAAATCAGTGATCATTGTTCGTTACCTAATTCCGTGCACAGTGACTGCATTCCCAACTTCGTCTCCAAAGAAGAACGGCCCGATCAAACCTCCACTCCAAATCCCACACCAAACTGTAACTCTTAGAAGATGCATTCGTTCTGGAATTACTCTCAGGTTCTCAGCTCCCCATATACGGCAATTTCGTTTATTAACGAAGCCATTCAAATGAAAATGAGCTTCATCGGTGAAGATTCTGCGTTTATTGAAACCGGTGTGTGATCGGGTTATGGTGAATTTCATGGACCCGATGATAGCGTGTAAGGCCAGTAGGGGAGGGCATTTGCACGATGTTGTGTTTTCACGTTTAATCCTCAAGATCTCCTGATGAAATATTTCTCTCGGCAGCAAATCGACCAATATTTCACGACGGCTATTGTTCAAGCTCATCACTCAATTTTAATTTCGATTCATCAAACGATTAGAAACGCGGGGCTCGTTATAATAGTAGTTCGGACTTTTGTTTATCATGACAATAGACGACAACAGTAATTTAGGTTTCCACACAATGGATTTGAACATCTGGTCCTGGACTGCTCAGCCTGATGAATTACTATTCCACGAGGGTCTATTAGATGTAAATCAAGAAGCTCTACAAATCTCGTAGCCTTCTCTTATGTAAAGTGAACGGAAATGGCGCAAACCCTAACTTGCTTTCTCATAGGTAAAGAGTATGAAATACCATAATAATTTTCAATATATTTTGACATCAATATAACTGTCATATCTTCAGTATTATTACATCGTTATCAATTTGAACATAGCCAGATTTGTATAGTAATTGAAATGTGTTGAAATCTTGTTTCAGTTCTTGGTAAAAAATACAAGTTTCGAAGTCATCGTACTTCTAAAAATTTAAGGAAGACTCTGTAATTCAATGATGAATTTATAATTGAGGGGTTGATAGCAAAAACCCCATTAGTCACAGAACTGGAAAATGTGTTGAAGCTACCATGGCGTTGTGTACGGCATTCCACACATAGTTTCTTAATCAATTCTTACAAAAATAACACTAGTCGGCGTGCACAGGTCACGAAAAATGTGGTGATTCAGCGAAAACCCCACAAGTCAAAAAGGTTTCGAGCAAGAACGCCACTAGTCATGGGTTGTTCCATTAGCCACCGCCAGAGTGGTCTTCTGACGTGCATTGTTTATGATGAAAAATCTTCAGGTGTTGCATGGAATTTGTACTCGTTTCATTTCTGCTTAGTGCACGTCCTCAAACTGTTCGAAAAAGTGACATAGGTACCTTTTTTCCGTTCGTGGTCACACCTTCTCACTCAACGCAGGAAGACGACCATACCTGGGAAACGAAACGTGGGATTCTAAAATTTTGAAATCCCGACAGCGACCCTCCCCTTTTGTTTTGGAGATATTCACGCTTCGTGATTTTAAGGATTTCAAACAAACGATGGAGAGGTTGTTCTTAAAAACCCCAAGGCCAGCCTTCAAACTTCAGGCCGTACGATCGATGCAGTTTGAAAAGACACAACGAGCTGTGCTGCTGCGACACTCCTATCGTGGTGCTTGGTCTCGCCACATCATCACAGCTCCGAGTTTCAGAATGCCTAAAACGCTAAATTTACCTCCTGCATTTTTATTTCCTCCTGGAGTGAAACCTGCGAAGGCCAAAGATGTATTACAACTTGCCGAGTACCTCGAGGATCCAGCGAGTAAAGAGTTCTACAGATAACTGTTTGCTACCACTGCAGCAGCACCCTAAATTCACAAAACAATGATTATGACACTGACAACGACGACAACAGTGACGGGTGTGAAGGCTCATGGTGTGTGAAGGGATTTTGGCTCATTTTTCTTATATTTTACCTTGCGTAATCCTTTTGCTTTTTCTATTTGATAAATGAACAAGCGTTTAAACATAAGTTTTTCCTTCAACCTAATAATGACCTGATGAAAAACACCAGATCTGTGGGGTTTTTGTGGAATTCTGCGAAAAACCCACAAGTCCCAGCTTATTTCCCCCTCTCTAGTCAGAGTATGCATTTCGACAACATTCGGTGGTATTGATAACATTCGGATGCCTAGAGAGTGTATATAACAAATTTTTAAAAAATTGAAAATGAATGGGATGATGATTGAGGGGGCAGGATTATATTTTTGAGCCTTAATTCGCCTCCAATACCAAATTAAAATAGAAAACTTCTTGGTAGTGCATCACCAATCAAAACCACCATTGTAATCTGAACGTCTTACAGCGGTGTAGAAAGGGAATCTATCTTACGTTATATTTGGCGATGTTGGCAAGCACAAATTATCCCCGCTAATATCAAAAGAACTGTCGACACCGCCTGACCTTTCCTCAGCCTCTCCCAGTAAACTGGAAAAGATACCCACTAACTACCTACCGCTCTCTCGTTATCGCTGAATCCACCAACTTTTCTTTTTTTTCCAAAGAAGAAAAAAAATCTCATCAGATAAGCGGCATTTCGACATTGTGCTAAGTGAGACATGGGCGTGTCGGTAATCACGACAACAGCTGACCCTAGGCGCTCCTTAAAATCGAATCTAGCGCTCTAACCTTTGGTGGTCGAAAACAAGGCCTCAGAGTCGCCGTAGCCCTTGTGGAGCGTTTACATTTTCTTTTGACCCAACTGTTGAATAGCTCGTGGGATAGATCCGAACTCCGAACGCGTGAGCTATCCTCAACACAACCTTTTGAAGTCCTTGATGCAAAGAGAAGCGCTCAATTTTGCTCCAGGCGAAAAGCTCAAAGCTCTCCACTGCGTTGCTCTTGTGGAATAAACTCCTTACGTGAAAATGAACTTGTACTCTGGCCTAGTGTCATTAAAAGAGTATCCTTAACCAAGTAGGTGTACACTATTCTACGAGTACATAGAACCAACATGTTCATTTAAACAACAACTGAATGGAACAAAAAGTAATGAAAAACTTCCAGTCACTCAGCATGACAGTACGAGCGAATTTTCAATAATCATCGTACTACATTTATGTTTAATTAAATCAAAATTTGTGTGCAAAAACTGATCCAGCAACGTTATTGCAAAGAAAAAAACTTTTTCTAATTAATAATCCTCTATTCAAACGAAGATTTTGCATTTTTTTCTACTTTTAGCATTTCATCGATCTTTTTGTACATTATAATGAAAACAAGAACAATTTTCTGCATAAATTTGAGCTTCCCGGAGATGCTTGACGTTTTGGACAATACGGATGAACTTCGGCGCCTCAAGAGGAAAAAACCATTTGACTTAGTTGTGCAAAGTGCAATAAACTGATTTATTACAATATTATTACTATGTACACTACCTAAAGGGAAGGTTTTATTGAAAACCTAACCTACTGCTGTGTCTACTATATTATGAAAAATATTGCTCGATGAAGATATTTAAATAAATTTTTCAGTTGCAATAAAAAATCACAAAAAAAAAAACTTCTTTGAAGAACGGCACGAGTAAACACGGATATGTTTTTGGGCACTGCTTTCTCAAGTACACATTTCAATACCTTTCCAATAAGTGGAGAAGTAAGAATTTGTTTTAGTTTCAACGCTAGGATTAGGGATCCCAATCTTGAATTCTGCGAATGAGGATCCGACCGTTTTTTGGGTGGTACGGATCCTGCAGGATTCGTGTATGGCTCCTGCAAATCCTGTAAGAGGAAAATGTCAGCGTTGCCTTTTCTTTCCTTTCAACGATCAGTGTTGTATTCCGATCGCGCCTTCTCCGTTGCTTGACTGCAGGACTGAAAATTGGGGCGGATTAGGACTCCTAGGTAGGATACCCTTTGAGAAAACCAACCTTCAAAATTATGCCGTGAGTGTAGATAACCAGCTGCTCATAATGGAGCCTGTTATTTTTTATTTTCGTAATATTCCAGAGAGTCTTTCCATTAAAATTTGAATTCCTGGGGTGAACTGGTGAGAATTTAGATCACTCAGCTGATCGAAATGGAGCTCATCCTCTGTTCACTCTCAGATAGTCTCCCTGTCAAATTTCAACTTCCTAGGGTGAATATGAGAGAATTCTGTTCATTCAGCTCATGTGAAAAGAGCTCATTAATGTTTCAACATGTGCTTTATTATCTTTAGTAAATTCCTTACTAACTACATTTTATTATTGTGGTTGTGTAATTATTATTGTTTGAAGTAGCTATTAGGTACTTTTTATCAGTTGTAGAATCTATTCCCTAGCGGCTAGGGCCTACCCTGTGGCAGGTTTCTCAGGTCAACACCCTGTATAGGAATAATAATTTTGAAACCAACCAAAAGAAAGAAATCAGTCTGACTCTGTATCGATATCAATAACAATTTGTATCTCTTTTATTCTTGAGTTTTCAAGACAATTGAAATATATACCTATAACAGTAATTGGTACGTCCGTTGCAAATAAATCAATAATCTCAATCTATCTCAACTAGACATTGAAATCAATTTCATTTCCACTTGAGTTATCCATTTGAGAATGATTAATGTTCGACCAAAAAGTGGGTGATTCACCTGTTCACGTTTTGCGACTTGTTTATTTGGTGTATTTGCTATTCGTCCACTTTGCTACCCACTCGATACCCATTTCACGAGTTCGTACCACGATTAACGATTTGTTACCTACGTATTACATTTTCGAAAGTACTTCGATCATTTTCGGTTCGGCGTTACTCATCGGGGAAAATCATCATATCGCCGTAAGCGGTGGGCGGTACAGCTTAGCCGTTCGCCTACGGAAACTTCCTTGTACCTGCCGCTGCGACCTACTTGAGGGATTTCCACTGATTTTCAGTTTTATAATTCACGGCCTACACAATCTCTTCGTCGTTATTTTAAATCTTGAGTAACTCCAGTTTTTACTGACTTGTTTGATAGGCTCTGCATGCAATCTTGAATCGTTTAGTATTAATTGGGAATAATTTGAAACCTCCCGCCTATAAAGCTGTCTTTTTACGTTTGGCGTTATAATTTGCCATATTTCTTCAATCAATTTCATTGTGATTAATTTCGTCGCTAGCAACATGCACACATTTTTAGGTGGATTCTATGTTTTAAAGATAAAGCACTTAAATCTCGACTGTTTACCGGTAGGTTTCATAGGATACACTTGAATAAGAACATGGGACTCTTTAGGCCGATTTCACGCTGGGCGGTTTCCTATTTAGAGAGTCTTTTTTTGTGTTGTGTGTGTGTGTGCATCTATTATGATTTCAAAGAGCGGGATTTTGAAAATAGTCTAGATTATTTGGCAATAGTGGCGATTTATTACATGGAGTGGATTTTGTTTGATTATATGTAATTCTATCTTTTTTGAAATGTAAAAATGATGTAAAGGATCATTTGTTGAATATTTCATCTTCCCAATGAGTCAAAACTACTCATGAGAAAACATTACGAACAACGACCTCTGAATAAGCCTTCCACCAGAAACCATGCCTCCTATAATTCTTTCTATTGTTATTGTTTTATATGTGTAGATTTGAAGTAAAGAAAAAATAGGTTTTTCGAAGACACCCAAATGCATGCCTTCCAATTAATTATGAGAAGAACTTAGAATTTGTTATTAAATAAAGGATTTACATTGTTTGAAATAATAGACAAAAAATTAATATGAATTGTTATTCATGAATTGCACTATCCACTTGTATACCGAATCACTAATGTAATTACCAGTAAGGAACATTTTTTCATGGCTGAATGAATTATCTTCAATTTATTGTCGAGCTAAACCAATTAGGAGATTGAAATATTTATGAAATTGATCGGAGGACATAATATGTAATAATATCAGAGGACATATTATGAGGACATGAGGACAACAACGCAGTCATGTGATCTATTCAGTCATGTGTTTGATTACTCTCAACAATCTGTTGCTAGAGATTTATACTGTTTAGTTGCAAAAATTGCTAGTAGAGTGCATTGGCATCAATCATTCATTGCTCAATCCTGTACATTATCAGTAAGTTTGTGAATTTTCTCTAGCGTTTACATTCGTTTCTAACATGATTTCGCAGAAAGTATTGGTGGATCTATTGTTGTGAAGTGACAACCGCTTATTTGTCGTTTCGTGGAACGTGTTACTCTAGAATGACTCTTCAACTGCGAAGCCTCCATGTAATTGGAGTTCCGAATAATGGGGAGTTAAACACTCTTCTGAAAATCTCTAGAGAGAGGTCGCTGCCCAGTAAAATACCGCTCCATGTGGGCCTTGCTGCGCATTAGACTCCCGGATGGTGAGTCATCCGAAAAGTTTTCCTCTGTTCCAGACTTACTTCACCTAACAATAGATTTTAAACCTACTTTCTCTTACGGCAGTAAACATCAATTGACACGGACCCTGCATGAGATGGATCCGTATCTCACCGTGCATTGGTTATTAAGAGATGGAGGATGTACCTTAATAGTCCCAACTATATAAAGTCCCTTGGGTGGTACATAATGAATAGATACCTAAGTAATCTATCATCGAAAGGTTGGTTATTACATCCCTCGTGAATGCCACTTTATCAAGCAATACTGCCACCAACGAATCCTACCATTTTATCAGTCTTTTCAGCCTTTTGTGAATTGTTTGTTGTGCAAGAATGTTTCCTAGCATATTCCGCATTCCATTATGACCCATATTCCGACTGAACGGAATCTCATCTGTTTTGAGAGTTCGGTATCATTAATTTTTTCATTGTTTTACTTTATTACCCCTATCTATTTCAAGCAACTTATCCCGCGAAACAACTTGAATTTCGGAGCCGTATATCGGTGATGAGCCCGGGAAATTCGACACATTTATGATGTAAATTTAGAAATTATAACAATGGCGTGACCACAGAATTTTCTTCAACATTAGAATGCTTCAGCAATCGCGGCAAGTGAAGCTTTGCATGATCTATTACAGGCGGTTTGTAGGTTCGTTTGTAGGGGAGGAGGTGGTTGAATTGTAGCTGGTGAGGAAGGGATTTAAAATTGAGACCTTAACTCTGTTGTCTCACGTTTTTAGGGAAATCTTTCGTCAACGATTTTCAATTATCGATAGCGACAAGCTCATTTCGTCACTTATATTTTTCAACAATACAATGCGATCCTACTTGTTCCTGTTCCTGTTGCTGAATCAAAACCCTGTCCTCTTGTAACGTTTTCAGGGCAACAAACTGTACTGCTAGATGAACTCATAATCTGTCGGTTCGTGGGGTTTGTAAAAGGTAGGAGGATCAGATACCGAAGGAGGTTTAAAAGAGACGAAGCCACAGAAAGGACGCCTGTCAGAAACACGACAGTGCTTCGTGGTCCGCCTGACCTTCATAAATCGAGATAGTTATGGAGTTCCCTGACAGTAATAGCTTGTTTACTTAGTCGTCTAGTTGGGAAGCTGTCACATCAAAATGCTGACAGCCGTTGGTGGTTTCTAACTCCACATCCAAATATATCCTTGCGAATTTTACTCGTGTGCACGATGACAATATCGCGATCTTTTCAATATTGCACTTAAAATCCAACAAAATACTTTGAATATCGCAACTGAGTCGTCATATTTCACTCTCTAGTTCGTTGTATTTTTTGCAAAACCTCTTTGTTACTGCAGTTTTGGAAGCTTTCTGTTCTACTAAGGGCAATGAACTTTTAGATCATTTTTGAATTAAATAACACAATTTCGATTTGTCAAAATTTGTCGATAGGTCAATTTTTATAAAACCTGGAGGATGGTGCTGCACTTAATTTATAGACAAGAAGGAGAAGAAAATGGGGTAAACGAACGGCCAGACAACCTTGAAATCGGAAAATGAAAGCTGGAGAGTAAGCTGGGGCAATCCTTTGGCCCGTTTCAATAATTTGTGCATAACTCAGCAGCACGTCTCCTGCTTTAATGTTTAATGGTTGAAGGTGGCATTTATCTATTAGCATCCCACAAACTACAGACGACGACGACGTTGCCAGCGTAATCTCGAGATAGTGAAGACATTTGCATTACAGTAGCCATGGTGTAACATGGTGACCAAACAAGAGAGGCGTATTCCAGGATTGATAGTACCGGGGATTAAATAATGAATTTATCGAACTTCCCTGTTGTAAATTCGAGTATATACGGTTACAGTTATTCTTCAATACGCCTACTTTTATTATACGGAAACTATTACCATCGAAAGTATTTGTAGAATTACGCTTTGTCCAATAATACGATTATTTTGCCACTACGTCCCAACGTTCTGACAATGAAGTTCTTTTATTAAATTTTTAGAAAACAACTCTATATGCTGCCTACGTAATCCCTCACGTTAGTGCACGGCCATGTGTGATATTACCGACTCCCTATCGTTAATTTCAAATTTGAATACAATAGCACCACGACTCTTGCTGTAACGTTGTGGACGATATTTTTTTCACAGAGACAACGCTTAACCTCGTCCTATCGCTCGTCCCACGTTATTGTTTACCTTTCTCGATAATTCCGTCGTGTGCCGTTGGTGGTCTTGTTTACAAATGCTGATATTTTAAGCTGTATGCCTTAGAGTTTTATTAATGACGCTCTGTAAGTTGTTGACAATGATTCCGGTCATGGTTATTGGACCCCCTGGCTGAGAAAATAAGAGTCCATCACTTTGTGACTGTAGCAAATTCATTTCATAAGAATAACGTTACTGTCCAAATCCTCCTAAATCACTGACACAAATTGGTGCTACCGCGTGAATTTTCTATGGACACTCCGCACAGTACAACTCATACACCGCCCATACTTCAGTTGAAATTCATTTAGTCTGAATAGAAACCGATCCAAGTTTTAATACAACATTGTGATTATTCCAGGGCTTTTTCGACTAATTTTAAAGTATGAGTCACTTTCAGTTTTATTTTAAATTTAATTGTATCTTAAATCTTTGATTTACCTTTTACCCTCATAAAATTATGAATAGAATTGGTTGGTATCCTTTTGCATTCAACTAGCTAGTAAGAGGATGTTGTATTATCCGAGGGTTTTGACCATAAAGCTTTCAAGTTGATATCAATCATCGGCTGTTATATGGAGTAGGAACAAACCAAGAATTGTGTGATTCCATTCCGACTAAAACAGCCTTATTTTATTCATTTTGAGCATTCTGCAGTGTTCTTAGAGATTAATATAATGCATACTATTAGGAATTCACTTAGGTACCTAATTAGTCCTTCGAGTTGTAGTCATGTTGGGCCAGTACGTCCAAATTTCTAGTGTGCATATCAAAACTGGCATCAAGTAATTTTTCAGATTTTCCACAGAATTACCACAGTAAACAAGCTGCTTTGAAAAAAAAAAAAAAACCTTTTCCATAAAGCTAGCATGTCTGACCACTTCTATCCGTTATCCAACAATCATTACTTGTAGGACACATAACTAACTGTTTTCACCATTATACATGAACCAACATTTATTTTATGGTCTTTACGAATAACTTTACTGATCACATTTTCTTATGTTACAGATTTCTTCCTTGAAGCAGCGAAAATGCCGTCACCTCGTAAGTTGTTAAGCAAAATGCAAATGCTACCATTGAATTTTCTATATCTGCTAGCTATTCTTAAGCATTATTATTGTTTAAAGATGATCCAATTAAACACCCTTATGATTTCTTAAATGTTATAAAAACACGCTTTTCCTAATATTAGATTGCTCGAACATTAAATAATGTAACCCGATGTCCGTTGAGTGTCCCTGCTATGGTTGTCCCATTAATCGGAAAAGAATTTGTACTTCTTGCAACTTCAGGCATGTATCGGTATTGTTCTCTTGCGAAAAAGAGTTACTCCGATCACAATGGCACGTTCTACTCGCCATAAGATTTATTGAGGCAATGCCGAGCGTATCATTGGCTTCAATTTCCATGATACTCATTCATCATGTTCTGAAACAACGGTAAATCCAGGGTTTAGCAGCTGCTGCCCCGAGGCGGTCCCGCATTTCAGATATATCGGGTATATCCGATATAGCTTGCAAGATGAAACAGTTCATTCTGTTCTCATTCACTATTGGAGTAGAAAATATGGATTTCTTTCGCTCCTTGTTGAGCATTACAAACTTATGGATTCGTAGGTCCTTACAATCATGCTCATACATTAATTAGCATCAACGAAGACCGTGTTTGTTTTGTGTGTGTGTGTGTGTGTGTGTGTGTGTGTGTGTGTGTGTGTGTGTGTGTGAGTTTCATGCGCGAGCTGTCTTTTGCAATATTTTGACTTAAGGAAACTGAAATCCCTCTCCTGATTGAGGTAGTCTCTGCATATTGTCTGTTGGATCGTCCAAATATGTTATATATACCTCAGTTCAACTTCAATTTTCCAGCTGCAGCAGAAAGCAGAGATGGCGGAACTTAAATCTCAAAACGCTGCAAATTCTTTCACTGAGGTCTATTATTCAATGATTCATGATTTGAATTTCTACTAAGCTTTGGAGTGTGCGGGTTTCACAGGTGATAGAGCGATTATTGGATTTCAGGAGATATGCATAGAGCACGTAAATCTGCTCTCAACCAAAATACCTATATGGATTGATCAGTTGATCATATTTGTGTGCCTCCTGAAATTCAATAATCGCTCTATCACTTGTGAAACACGCACACTCCAAAGCTTAGTAGAAATTCAAGTCATGAACGCAGGCCAATTGAATAATAAACCCCAGTGAAAGAATTTGCAGCGTTTCATACATATCAGACTGCTTCAACCCGTGTATCGGCTACAAAGCCTTTTAGGAGTTCACTCCAGTATCCACATTAATACATCACTACATCGCTACATAACTAGGTTACTGCTATCAAAACAAAAACAATAATAAACCAAAATAACGCAAATGTTGGCACCATAAATAAGTTGGCCATACATCGGGAATGGTTTGACCTACGGACTTGGGGAGGGGCTCATTCGATTCCTCGTGATAAGTTCTTCAAAAAGTTTGTCCTTGAACTCTCGTAATAAACACAATTCCTTCAGCCTGAGTTTCGTGTTTCACCAAATAATGCTTTTCACTTCGTTTGCAAAATGATGATGTCTATCAAACACGAAATTTCTCTCAAATTAGTCCGTTCTCGGTCTAATTTTGAGGATGGTTAAGGAAAAGACGATGTTTTTATATACCATATGAATTTCAATATGACCGCATCATTAGTGATGAGCTTTAAGCTTTCATCCGATTTTAAATATTTTAGTACATGTATGGCTTAGGCTGTAGAAGGTTCTCAATGAACTTCATCCGACGTTCTCGTAGCTTTCAAGCATCTTTTACTCATTCCCGAATTGACAGATTTTGACCTTCCAACTTCCATCTTAATATACTTACTGTTTCTCCCAACCATAGAATTTTTCATGGAATATCATAAGATAATTTCAGTGATCTTTACATCGTTGTATGAGATCGAGTGAACCGAGCAGCTTGGTGTACAGTTTTTACTTTATTTTATATTTTTTATAATTATTTTTTACATGATTTCACAAGTGAGTCCTTGAAGCCAAGGATGTGGTTGGAACTCATTAATATTAGGATGTGAAGAGTTAAGTGTTGCGAAATTATGGCCAGTCGACGAATAGTGGAAAGGTGGTTCATTCCCGCCAGCTTCCCGTGCAGTTCGAAACTGGTTATAACCAGATGTGGGTGCCCAACCTCATCAGCTGTGCGGTGGAAGGTGAACCCCATTCCTCAAGAATGATACTGTTGGTTCTTTCTTTCGTTGGGGAAGCTAAGGATGAAGGATTATCATTGAACCCAAGACTATATTGCTTCCGAGTAGAACAAGCTTTGTTTTCAATCTAGAGAAATGCAAATTTTTATCGTCTTCAAAACCCAGAACTCAACCTGCATTTTATGTTTCAGAACATTCTAAACAACTTTCGTTTCGTCTCAAACCACCCTTGTAACAAGCTTAATTGCTACCATTTTTATCCAATTTGAAGAAGTTTACGGGCAATGTGCACTGATTGTGGGTGTTCACACATCCAATTGTGCACTAATCCAATACTTCACTGCGTGCACTCGCAAATGCAGAATCCACCAATCATCATTTATTCAGGTTCCAATGCTCTGATCACGTTTAAATTTCAAAGTTTTAATCATCTCTTATCATTTCAACTACATTCTATTATCATCCAACAGATCCTCAATACTTGTGAACTCACCCATGTGCGCGGAAACTAATAATTAAGCAAAATAAAAAATTAAAATTCTTTCCACCTTCGCACACTTGTATTTCGAAATTTCAAAAAATTCTATGTAGAACCTCAAGAAAGAATCTGTGTAAGAATTACGAAATTCTGTACCTATTTGAATTACCATGAAAATCTCGAAATTAACCCAGTTGTTGAAGGGAGACATGAAACACTAGTTTTCTCCAATCAACCAAGATATTCGTTTTTATCTAAAATTACCTGAACAAGGAGGGACCAATCGTGAAATTTTGAAAAAGGTAGAAACCTACGAGTATTTTGAACCCGTTCTACCTACTGAAAATGATTAAACCAATGTTTACTAGATCTATTACATAACATCCATCACATATCGATGATCTGTGCAAAATTTTGTTACTTTCGTAAAACCAAATACAATCAACGTGTAACCAATTGAAAATCAATCACGGAAAATGAAACATCTGATTCTAATAAAAATAATTCCCTGAACAATGTGAATCTTCATCAGTTCCCTGAATATGAGAGTTTTTTTATCCACATTCAATAAACTGTGACCCTTGGGGCTAAGAGAGAGAGGAGCTATTTTATGTTTGTTTTTGGATTCTGCGTTCAGTATTGAAACCAATAGTGTCAAAAAAGAGACTGGCTGAGATTGAGGTTCGTGTTTCAATACAATTTCTTCAGTTAAAGGGCTAATCAGAAGAAAAAAAAGCTTCAAATCTTCACACAGAGGTATATTATTTCTGAATTGAATAGCCATTTTACGTAGATCATTGTTCTACCTAAATCAGACGCAGTTTGTAGTACCTTATCTAAAATCTACTACTAAAACCTGTGTAATAAGTTACTTTTTTATCTTATTTCGTCAGCAGGATGGTACTTACGTAGTTACTTATATACAATAATGTACCCCGATAAGAATTAAGCAACAATCACCATTTCATTCAAATAATGCGTACCATTCTTGTACAGATTGCATATCTTTTGGGGTACTGTTGATTTTGCATCAACAGTTCTGGGTCTCCCTCCTAATTTCCTTGACTCCTTCCACAGTATATAGTTGAAGTAGATAATTGTTTAAACAGAAGAAGAACATTTTTTGAACGGACAAAACGCTTCAACTATTCTACTAACTTCGACATTTTTAGGCATCGGGCAGTTTAACTCCTATAGGGTCTTAAGGTAAGACCCTCTAGGAGTTCAGACTCTTAACCAATAGTCAGTATAACTACATACCAGTCTGTGGTTGTTGCGTTGTACTGAGGACCATAAATTGTTTCAATTCATCATTTATCAACCCACATCTATGCGAGGTCATATAGATAATAATATGTCCAAAAGTTTCAATAAGATGTTGAGAAGGTTTGATCGCTGAATTTCTCCAGTTTTTCCCGTCCGATAAAAAACTGCAATGGCTTCCTTAAAAAAAAAGGTTTCTACACGTGTTATTCATATTTCATTTACTTTCCAAGGTTCCTGTTATCTGTTCCCATTATCTGAAATACTGGCGTTATGAATCAACAACTTTTCGTCGCCTTTTTTCTTTTCAATTATGTGACGTCTAACCGCAATCAGGCCCTAGCGTGCTATTGTGTTTTCTTTCAGAGAGCTACTTGAAAAACACGGTACCACTAACTGGGTTAGCTGTCCCTCTTATAACCGGGTGACCCAAAGTAGGTGGATGGTTTATTTGTGGAAAATTCTAACTAACCGAGGTCCATCTTCTAGCTCTTTTAAACCACCATTGGTAGAAATGTTTTTTCCTGAAAGACATTTTTAGTAGACGTTCATACTGAACAGTAGTGCATTACTACTGGTACATAGTATAATGGGACTATTCAATTTAATATTGTCCTACAATTAACGCATTTGAAAATGAAAAACCTATTTTCAATAAATTTTCACACATTCATATTTACACATCTCTCTCGATTTGATTTATAACGATTCAGTTTCTATTCATGAAAATGGGACATTTATCTAAGTTCTTATATTTTATCCCCTGTTCATTCCCCAATCTCACATAAACACATCGAATAAATCTCGTCTTTCATTCAAAATGCTTGAATGTTTGCGAAAGAACGAATGTTTACCTCACCCTCCTGAGCAAAATGAAAAAGATACCTGATAATAACAGTATTAAAAGTAAAATATTATCATAATATTTTCAAATTGTTCATCTTGAATCCTAATTGAAGAGCAGAATAGTTTCAAATTCCCGCAACAAACAGAGCCTCACGATTGGTGAGAGGATGGTGGAGTTGTGAGTTTGGTGAGGGGGTTAGGGGTTTGTTCTTCAATGGGTGAAGCGTGACGTGAAGTACAGCGTTTCACGCTGTTTGATTCGATCTGGCTCCAAAGAATGAACCAATGAGAGTGCCTGAAATATAGCCCGCGAAATTTCTGAGTTCAGGAATAGTTGTCTGTACACCAGCTACAATCACGAAGACCCACTCCTATCCTATTATCAGTTGAATCAATGAATATTAATATTGAATGAACGTTAACGTTAGTTTGTCAAATTGTTGGTGGAGCAAAGAGTAATTGGCCACTATCGGCAGGACTGCATCGAACCTCAAAGGCAAGAAGAAATCGTTCCACGATTCGCAAGTTCAAACCCGATAACTACGAAAAGGTAGATTGGAAATAATAAACATCTCCACTTCCTTTGTCTTCTTTGCTGAAAAAATAGGAATGAAGCTTGGGATAAAGATATAATATAAGATATAAACCTCCTTGATGATACTTGCTGGGCAGATAAGAATTTCAACTTTTGCAAAACACGGTTTTCTGTAGTTTACCAACCTTCTTCTTTTTTAAAGGTATTTAGGTACCAATTATGAAGTTCTTTGAGAGGTAAAATTGAGTCATTTGTTTCACGATTTGAAGCCGAGAAAGCGGACAAGTTTGATCTTCCTTGCATATTGATAGTTGGAAATTGAATTCGGCTGAGAAAAGCACATTTTTGTCTTACGTTTTTTTAATGGTTGACCCTTACGGTCTGGGTGCACCCCCTGGGTTTCAGTGGGGGATCTGCCACTGTCTCAATCCGAAGTGGAATTATTGTGTACAATGATGTATGTATAAACACGTATGTGTATGGTAATTACCTGCACTTATCGTATGGTATATGAGCTAAAAAGCCGTCGTGGCTGCGACCGTGTCAAGAGAAATGCCGTGGGGTTACGCGAGTTGGGAATCTCGCCAGAAGTACTTCGTGGTATCACCATCCCTGTCCTTCCGGGCTCTTTCCCAAATTATTGGTAATTTTTTCTCCGATCTTCCTCAACTCCTCTAAGTCCAAAGAGCATAGCGTCTTCCCAATTTTTCTTTCATTTAGTTTTTTCGTTCTTATAAGGAACCTACCTTCTCCTTTGAAGTTAGTGTTTTAAAGAAAAAATAGTGTATGTGATTGAATGTTGAAATAAAGGATTCGCTTTACAGTGCTTTAGGTATCCAATATTTATCAAAACAAATTGCCACGAAGAAAATTTAGAAAAATACCCATTTAAAATAACGGAGGGAAAACAGTCTGGTACCTAAAATTTAATGCATGATCAGCAAAAATGAACTACACTTAATGTGGAATATGAGCTTGCATATTAACTTAACCAGATATATACAACTGCGGGTACAGAAACAACTTTTGTGCTCCTACACGAAGGATTTATAATTGGTCCTTGATGGATAATTTTAAAGCCCGATTTCAGTTACGGTTAAAAAACGCAAACAACGCAATATATGTTGTTCATCAGGCTATCAACACGACCAAGATCACGTTTTTAAATGCCGCTCTATCTCGTCTGTATAATTTCGGAGTCCAATAAAGAAAAAAGTTGTGATCAACGAGCAAGGATTTAAATAGCGTTATCGACGACCGCAGTCTCCCGCAAGAGCGAACAACACAATAAATAAAAAAAAGGCGTGTGCGAGTCCTTCGGAATCTTGGTCGTTTTCTTTGAATCCTAATGAGTCGTGGTGTACGATCACGATCGGAGAAGCGAGATGTGCCAACTTCGTTATTTGCTTTTCAGTCGAGAGACTCGACTGGACATAATGCATCTTGAGCCTGGAGACACGGGCGCTCCCTATGTGCCCATCAACTTGACACTGTAGACCTCAGAGTAACGAGTGGCAGACTCATCATGACTAATGACCCTAACGATAGCGGCCTTTGATGAATTGACGAGCGTTGGCGGAAAAATCGGCATGAAAGCGTGGCCTTGATTTTATTTTTTCTTCTGGCGGATTTTTTGGTCTATTTTTCCCCTCCGCGAAAGCCGGGGTGATCTCTCGTTTAAATTGAGCCAGCCCGGGGAGTTTGAAGTCTCAGCTGTCTGAGGCTGCTAATTGCGAGCGTCTTGAAAGTGAAACGCTTTGCGACTCTCCAAAAAGAAAATACTCGTGATCTAGACCACTCCCGCAAGTTCTAGGGATGAATGGGATGAGTTAATTACGGAGTCTCCTAAAGACCGATCCGTTTTTTGTGACATGCAAACCGTTTAACGGTCGCGGGAGTCTGACACGGATGTGGTGTATTACCTATTTAATTGTCGGTTATTTTTCGAAAATGATTAAAGAATTGTAGGACTACCCTTCTAGTTACCAGCATCATCACCGTTCGGCACAGTGCGATGAAAATTGTGGAGCAGGGCTTCCCAAACTGTCGTATGCTGCGAAGTTCGAGAAGTATTAATACATTCTTACACAAATAAACGTGGAGTGAATAAAGACAACTAAAAACTCAAAAATTCCTTTGACTGCAAATAAAATATTAAGAATGAATGAAAACAAAAGTTGATGTGTAAAATAGTTGGCGGGCTAGGGGGGGTAGGCTTCTCGATCGCTTTTGAAAAATTTCAAAGTTGTTGATTTGTTGTTGTTGTTGAAAGACACAAAAATTCATTTTACTGCAAATAGAATTATAACAATTAAGTCTGAAAACAAAATTTGATGTGTGAAATGTTGTTGCGGGCGGCTGGAACTAGGTTTATCGATCGCTTTCCCGAGAATTCCCGAATTATTGAGGTGTGTGTTCTTAACTGGGAACTGCTTCTCCCTCCTCTCTGCTGGATGCTTCTTGAACAGCGTGGATTGTTCTACATTAGTATACAGCTATAAATTGATAAGGCTAATTTACTAAACTTCTATTTACCGTAAACTACAAACCTAGGTTGTCATATACCTAAATCTAATTACTTGAGCAAGAGGCGTCCGCAGTAGATTTTGTTCCGTGAAAAGGTTTCGAAGGCCAAAATGTTTGGGTGCCCTGTCACATAAGGTCATAAAGGTCCCTAACTCTTTCAGTCACAAAATATAAAAACTGCTTAAATTAATGCGATGACATAAACCTAAGACAATTACGATTCATTAGAATCAGTTGTTCTCGAAATCCTAAAATCCGCCATCAGGAATGGACATGAGTACTTTCAAAACAACTGATATCACCATTTTACGATACTTGATTTTCTTTAGATACCTTTCTCCATCAGTTCAATGCATGTTGATCAATTATAAACTGGCTATATTTTTCAATTACGTTCATTCAGAAAGACAATAGACTTTTAAAATCCCTAATAACAGCAGAATGTATCATAATCTACGAAAGCCAATTCGTTGTTGTCGCATTGTTGAAATATTACTGCTTATCACGATTATCAGTAATTGTTGTGCCAGTTGAGTGCTAACTACTCGATGCTTTGTTTCATTTTATTGTTTTCCTTCTTTGTCCTCCTTGACGGCCAACACTTTGTAAATGAGGCTACTTCAGCATGACGCAGGATTTATTATTCATCCCATGTTCAAGGTCTATTTTATTATCAAGCAAGCCACAAGGTTACCGTTATGTACTGAATATTGAAGATAGATAATTTATTTTATAAGTGTATCATAAAATAAGATAGCTAGTACCGCGTTTTCTTTATTGTATCTACCATAGAGCCTGAACATCTCAACCCGCTTTCACAGTTAGCTACTGCAGAAGCGCACAAATAATTTATGCTTTTCAAAAAATTGGTTTGAATTGCAAAACAGTATCCAGTTTGTTGTTAGGAATACAAACGTAATCCTTAGGTCTAGGTCATAAATTTGTTTCCTTTACTACTGAATAAGTGGTCCTTTAGTTTCCAAACTACCCTGACAACACTTGTTTCTTTTGACATTCCATTTTTGCAATTCTAAATTAGGTTTTTTCTAACTCTTGATTAACAGAACTAATACTTGGTACAATTCAGCGACATTTGACCAATGTTCAAGACCTTTTTTATTGTGCGCATGCGAAATGGTACTTACCCAATCAATCGCAAATGAGTGTATATTTCACCATCCTAAAACATAATCTAACTAACCAATAATGATAAACCAAAAGTCTCCGTAAAAACCGATATTACACTGTGCTTATTGTGGGATGGTTCAGACATTCAGGTCAAGCAGATATAACTATATCAAGAACATCTCAACACAAAGATGACTCATAACGAAAGTCGGTAGATGAAAATATATATATCGAGGCCCAGCAACTGACGTGATTGTTACTTGCGGGTTTAAATCGCTCCTGTTCAATTTTCAAGTCTTTTTGCACTTTCTTCTGCACGTGAGGGCCTACAGATGTGCTCGCGTGACCAGCTGAGGGACATAACGGAGGCTGTCAGATGGTCCCCTTCCGAGTCCATTTCTGCTTAACTGTTGAATTTATTTTCCTAACAAAACGAGAATCGTCAAAGTTAGTTTTTGTGCCTAACCATTATTTTTGCACATAACTACCATCTTCGGAAGATTCAATTTTAAAAGGGTAATTTCAACTACAAATGTCTAGCTGGTTCGTCCAAAGTGAGAATCACTGTCAAAATAATATGATGTTGCATTGCAAATAATTTAGAAATAAGCAGACTCGAAGGAGAAATTTAGTAAGCATGAAATTTCGAAAGAAATTGGTAGTTTTCCAACGAAAAGTGAGCGATTTTCGTTGGAAGACAACTGAGGGAGCTACATTTTTCTTGCAACGAAATGGTCGTAACTGACACTGTTTGGAAATCGTAGCCAGCGGCCGTCTCAAGTCGCGTAACGTTTTCTATATATTAGGTCACGATTGCAGCTTTTCCGCGCTAACTACGTCAGCATCAATATAACTGAGATGTTTATTTCTATTTTGCATCCATTTGAAGAAAGTCGAGAAATGATTGTTGTTCCTTGTAACAGCTTGATGGACGCGACGGGGTTCTTGAAAATTAACTTTTCTTTTGTTGCCTTTTTTTTACTATTATTATTGACCGATTTCTTCGACCCCAAACAAAGGAAAAAGTTGAGAAAAGCGTGAAAGTCGCTGGTCGAAGTGTTTAGTGAGGGAAACTCGTTGAAAAACTGCTTGCCACCCGGTCGCTTGTTGAAGAGCGGACAGACAGCTGGCGAGTAAGGGCCTGTTCCACACTAAAAAATCATCATTGTCAGAATTTATCGTTTTGCCGAATATAACATGTGGTTGTTGATTAAGGACAAACGGGTTTCACAGATTTGATTCTCGATTAAAATGAAACATTATCATAAAACGTTTTTTTCTAGCATGGATTAAATATTTACCTAAAACTCCATTTAATGATCCCGGCTATACTGACTTTTGACGACTAAATATCGACAATTCCCTATGACACCATCAGTTTTGATTACCGTGGAATTTCGTTTCTATCGCTGAAAAATTTGTGTAAGGTTGTGTGTTATTGTGTGTATAAATGCATGTGTGTTATTCCAGATGATAACACTCCTAATGGTTGATATTCAAACTTAATTATTTCTTAATTAAATCAATCTTTTCAAAAGAAAGGATGAGTTGGTTGGAGGATATTTTAAGAAAACAGTGACATGTCAAATTCCAAAGAATATACTACAAAAATCACTTAAAAAATGCCAAAAACCGCTAGAACCAATGAAATTCATGTTTTTTATGCTGATTATTGCTCAAACAAAATTTGTCGACTGTGATTATTCGAAGTTCAATATCGGAGGCTCAAACACAAACTTAAGCTGCCAATGGTTCGCAAAAACTTACTCCGAAAATTGGTACAAATGCTGAAAATGCATAATCATTCTTTGAAAAACATACGATTATTTACGCTTAAAATGTATAGTTATCAATTTCTTGACACACAAAATACTGAAATGTTATTACTATTTAGCGTAAGTTCGTGTATAATTCGATAATCTAGAGAAAATGGCGTATATGGTGTTGCTGCATGTTCTGGAACATTGTGATTATATTGTGATGTAACTTTAACGAGCCTTTGCTTTTGGTAAAGTAGTACTTTCCGAACAAACCCTCTGAAGTTTCAAGTAACCCGAGCTTATAGACACAATTTCACCTTGAAGAATGAGGAACCTTTTCGGCCTCACTTTTCTACTGTAGATTGGCCAGAAAGACAATAAACATAAAGAAACGTCGAGGCGGGCGGGTAACCTAGTAACATTTCCCGTTCGACATTTTACTTAATGAATAAGTACCGACCCGACTAGCGACCGATTCATTGAGGTTCAAAGTTCAACTCACCGCACAATCACCGGTCCAGAAGCGGAACCAAGTAGGTACCTACCTAGTTTAAATGGTTAGAGAGCTCCATCCTTCGCGGGCTTGAAATCGTTCAGTTAAAGGGCAGGGAATACTCGTGCTCGTGGCAAGGTAATAAGGATGTTCACGACTGAAGGGAATGACTTTCAGAGGGAGAGTGCATTTCAATCTTGCAGTGACCATTTCAATTACGTACAGTGACTGTGCAAATGACCCGTTTAGTCCAGGTGCCTGAGTCCAAAACATGATAGATTTTATTATTTACATGACATTACTACAGCGGACCTACCTCGATATAACTGATCGTTGTCTGTCATTTCAAAGTAGCTTGAACCCAAAATATAGGCCTCACTAACATGGCATCAAAGTAACAGAACGTACAAAAGTTCGGAAGAACTTGTTCCTCAGAAACCCCTTTTGCACACCCATACCATTATGTCATGTTTTACAATTACAAATAGATACATGCTTTATTGTGTTAAACCACATGGTTTTTCACAAGAGTTCGAGTACATGGCAATAAACAAATATATTAATAATAAGTTAAAATGAGGTACAAATTGCTTTAAATTATAATAAAATACATGCAAAAAGACGAAAGTGATTTTGAGTTGAACAATGAGAATTCGGCCTAACAGCCAGTGGAATAAGGTGCAAAGAAAAAATTCAGAGGAAAAAGAGTAGAACCCCAACTACATCAAAATCAACCCAGAAGACGAAAAAACCTTCGTTTACAGTAAATGCCCGTTGACTTAAAACAGTCTGCAGAAATACTGCTAATTTCCCCACCTCCTTCCTTCGTTGCATAGTTAAATTGAGCGAAAAACGGTTTCATTAAAACAGGGAGCCTCAAAATATTTGAAGCGTTCGTATAAACCATGCAGGAAGAGGTGAGGTGATACAGCGTATCCGGGCTGTCAGCACTGTATATTGGGCAGCTTACAGAGCTATGGAAACGGTTGTCTATTACATGAAAATCACTCGGCAAAAAGAGAGGTTCCCACACCTTGTTTGACACATAAGTCTCTTCATGAATAATGAGTAGCACTCCGCCGGGAGCTGAAGGGATCGTTTCGAGGCTAATAACTACAATTATGAATCAAGAGCAACAGTTTTTCTTCCAATTCCACATTTACTCCTTAGTACTGAGGAATGTGTGGTTAATTTTCGTCTCCAATCGAACTGCTATGGAGAAATTTGAACGGGGTCGCCCTGGAACTGGTGCATTAAAACTGCTATGTACGGAACCGCTTTGATAAGCTCTATGAGCTGTGAAGGTTAATAATTAACCTTCAGCAATTATTACTTCCTGGAGCGAAGCAATCCACGGTTATAACGGTCAAATTTACAACGGGCACACTCTGGCATCAACGTGTCGAAGAGCTTCTATATAATATACCACGTATAGAGATGTTAAATTGACTTAGGGATGTTTGGAGCAACTATTTTGCCCCACTAGATCTTTCGGAAGCTTCTTTATCACATTCAATAAAAACAACAACTTGATGCACATTCTAGTTATCGTCTCTTCTAAATACAGCACTGAAAACTGAAGGGTGGCTGGATTGTCTCACAACTTTCAAAAAACCTTCTTAGGGTAGCTTTCAGTTGGCAAAGTTGGTTTTCTCGACTTCGAGTTGTCCCTTACAAGTTTTCGAGTTATTGTTGCCTTAACGTCAGCCTACTACCAAACCTACTTCAACCGTTCTAAACCAGTGTTTTTTTTTTTTTTTTTTTTTTTTTTGGACAAATAGTAAACTTTATTGTATTATCTTTACATTATAGTTTTGCATGATTATGCAGCAATACATGGGTTATCCCATTATATAACATGTTGAGGGCTACTATCCATTGATAGTCCCTACTTGTACGTATAATTGTAATAATTTATATAACATAAGTAACAATTTAATAGATAGCAATTATTGATTAGAAAAAACAGTTAGTGTAAATATTTTAATTTGTTAAATAGTCTAAAGTAGGTATAAATTGTCTATGGTAACTATTCAGAGTAGGTCTGGAGGCCTTTTACGTTTCAGTCGGCGTTCCGGCCTGGTGGGGGATTGTTCGGGATGTTAGAGATGAGATCATTCGGATGATTTTGCATAGTTAAGTGGAGTTTTTGATAGGTAGCACTCAGAACGTCAATGACTTCGGGAGTACTCAAGTCTCGGTGAATTTGGGAGTTTCGAACAAACCATGGCGCATCAGCAATTACTCTAAGGACTCTGTTCTGAAATGTCTGGATCTTTTTTATTTGGGAGTTGGATGCCGAGCCCCATATTTGGCAGCCATACAGCCATACAGGTCGCAAGATTGTCAAATAAATAAGGCGTTTGATGCTTATTGGTAGTGGGGACTTGCTATGGAGGAGAAAATACAATACAGTGTTTCTTGTGGTTTTTTTCCCATCCTGAAATGGAATTAACTCTGTTGTTACCATGTCAAGAATTTATCTTTATCAAATGCTGTCAAATAAATTACTACCCTCTTCTATGTTTTTCTTACTAAGAGTTGCCAAAAAACCTCGCTTGATGCAGATTCGCATCATTACCAGCCAAAACAACAGCATGATTAGAGTGTATGTTATTTATTAATTGATATATAATTAACTTTCTAAGGCTCGGAACACCAATTTTTTGGAGTTTTACATATTCTCGCACCTTCTCCTCTCAGAAAATGGAAAAAAGACAATTCCATTTTCCTGGTCCTCTCTGGGTCCAATACCCCGTATTGAATGTGTTATTGTACGGATGCTGTAAAACAGCAAATAAAACTTGTTAGTCGTTCTGGAAGTTAGTGGGACTAAGGTGAATTTTGCTCTATACAAAAATGCAAGTGTGTAACCCTGAATCGAATGAACTTTATCAGGTCTCAATCAAACCAAGGTTGGGGAGAAGAGAGGAAGCGCTTAAAATCATCTTAATTTTTTATTAAACTCCCTTCGCTTAGAAGGTAATTTATAGTTCTTCAGTTCAACCATCTTGGTGTCTCTGAAAATGTTTTAAGAACTCACGGTTTAGGAATCATTGGAGAACAAGTTGTAATTGTCATTTTAATCGTCTTTGTGAGACCATAATGTTGTGATTTAGACAGATTGATTTAGAGAAGGTTGAGGTAGGTCATGTTTAAAAATGTATGTAAAATAAAATCAACCCTGGATTTCATGAAAGGTAGGGCTGCAACGAATTAATTGCTGTGCTTTTCTAACGTTTCCTTTTTTAATCGACTGTTTTAATGCCTTCATGACTATAAAAAGTATGCCTGATTGATTCTAGTTGATAACCTCTCAGTTGATCTATCTCCATAAAATCCAACTTACAATATCAATGAGTCCATTTACGATCCAATCATTTCAATTAAAGCCTGTGATTGAAAAGTATGAACGAATGTAGGTGATGCTATCTCATATTCTACGTAAGTCACTTATTTTCCAGCAGGTTGATGTTGAACTTAGATTTTAATTTCTCTTGGCTTCCCGGTTTTCCTCCCAAAACTCGTATCGAGTTTGGTGCGGAGCAGAGACGAGCACCGAAATTTACCGATATCTCACATAAATCTTCAAGAATAGACCCCTCACCAACTTCCAGACCTCAACCCTCCAAAGTTTCCGGTTTTCTCCCTCTCGACTTAACGCGTAATGTTGTGTATTATAAAGAGGAAGGAAGGGGGCTGTCATAACGTGGGGCGTGCGATAGGGAGTCCACGTGGAAAGTCGGGTGAACGGGGAACCATTGTTTGCACATTATCGTAAAGCACGTCATAACCAGAAGATGGCGTCACCATCTCATGGCCATTTTAGGGGATGAACGCCTTTTGTTTCCGTGGGTTCTTATATCACCCTGAACTGACCCTTAATATTCAAACGGTCGGGCATATATTCGGTGGATATCACACACTCCTAGTGATGTACCATGTAAACAAAATATTATCTGTAATGCCAAAAGAAATTGTACGAAATGCTGGGTATCCAAGTTGTCAGTGACAGCGTGAATATACAGTACAACCCGTGGGCTAAGATCGATCAAGTCTGACAGATATGAAGCACAGGTCCAACTCTGGCGTGGTGAAGACCTTTCACTCTCCAGCACCTATTATTAAAACGCTGCAAATTATTACACAATGGTTCATTATTTCTGTATTAGAATACCCTCCTACGTGTATCACTGGAATCCCAGAACTGGACTGTAAGCAAGAGACAAGAGCTACTCTCGGAAACACGTAGGAATCCAACTAATATTCAACCAGATAAAATGAGAATACAGTGAAAAAAAAGAATGCTTCCGCTTGTACCCTCTAACTGAATCGGAGCTTGGGAGATGTCGTTATAGGGAGTATAATCATATAGCATAAATCGTGTTATTTGGTCTCTCGTCAGCCATGCGTCTCACCATCCACTAGGAACGGATCTGTAGCCCGACCGTCCACCGGAGCGATTTTTCTTATGGCGAGCGAACGGACGACCGTACAGCAACCCGAGGGGTCCCATTCGATCCACGGAAATAATTTCTGTCCGAATCCTAACGCATCTGCCCTCATACATCAAACTTTTTTGAAATTTCGATTTTTTAAACATGTTAATCTATAAATATAATCCTTTAGGGGTAACTGATCAAGGTGCCAAGATTACAGGCTGGATCAATGATGGATTTTTGAGCCAAATTCGTAAAATTTTGTTTGGAAGTTTCTATAGCCAATGATTTCTTTCCGATTTTTGAAATTCAAGTATTTTGGTCGATAACAAAGGTTTATTTTCGAAAATAATGATCCAAAAAGCGATGGTATGAAGTGGTTGTCAACTCTAGACTGAGGGCATAAGCCTGCAACACCCAAAGGATACCACTGAAGCTAAAAAGCTTTAGTTTCATGCTCACACTAAGCGGTTTCAAGAAACGGGAAAGAGGAACTATCCTTTTCCATCACAGGGACCACTTGAAAGAGCGGCTCAAGCCAAGACGATCAATGTCTCTTCTGTAACGAAGAGTTGGAAACAACGAAACATATTCTGAGTGACAGTCCGGCCGTAATACCACCAAGATTCTGACAATCGTGACAAGGTTCCTATCCTGGATCCCACTCATCCAGCTCGGAAAACCTGATAATATCTTCATCATGTTAAGGCTAAACATGTTCCATGTTTTGTCATTTTATGTATGTGCAAAGATCATTCTATCAATTTGTTCTATTCAAAACTCGCTAGTTGCTGTGAATTTTGAACCTATACCTTCTTTGACTCTTGATCAGACAACATTGTGATTGTTTGACAACATTGAGAAATTGTAGTTACGTTCTTTGTGTCTTTGGCGTTTTGTTTATACCTTTTTATCCCTTCATCGAAATTTTCGGAAAACGAAGAAAATTTTGTCAGAAGTTAGTCCTCTGACAACATTCTGAGAACATTCAGGGTGGCCTTTACTCAACCCGTTGCATCACGTAGATACGTATTTCCATAATAACCATTACTTATAACCGTTGCTACATGAATTACTTGTGAGATTAGAGAGTTTTCGTGTAGTGAAAGCCTCAAGACACGATTCAAATATTCAAGTGCCGCCCTCATCTGTTACTAGGATGTTTAAGATCGATTACAATAACGAGCCAAATTATTATCGGAGAGCTACACCAAAACAACTTATGGGATATCTTCGTTACGGGATCCATAAGCCTGTTAAATTACAGAATGAGCGTTTTCAATATTAAATAGCCAGTTTCCTCATCCATCCTCTCTATTAGCGGAACACGGAAATGAGTTGGGAGAAGATTGACCTCCTCAAACGGTAGCACTTGTTAGAAAGCTGCCTCCAACAATAATTAACCTTTTTTTTTTTTATTTGAAGGGAGCTGGCAAAGAAGACGAGGGAGTTCGAAAAAAGAAAGTGGACGGAATCAACCTTGGCCGTGGAAAGACAGGATTAGACGTTGGATATAAAAACACATTTTAATGGGACGCCGAATTGAAAGAGCTACCCCACTATGATTTCCTGCGTTGCGTAAGGAGTACGCCTCGCGTTTAAAACTCACCACTTCGATCGGATGAATTCGCGTTTTTCAAGCCCTCATCTATCAGACGAGCGAAATTAAGAAGTAAATGACGGGGTTTGGTGAGCTTATTGGTTCCTAACCGTGAAATCGCTCCGCCTTCATTCGATATAGTGATTACTGATTTCAATTCCACGGTGATGCTATGCATTCTACAATTTCCAACATCATTTATCTATTATAAGTACAAAATATTGTAACCCGCAAAGTTTTCAAGACTATTGGTTTAAAAATTCTGTAATTTATACTCAACCACTTCTTGTACAGGTGTGTCAACCCTTGTAACAATGTAGGTACCTTGTGTTTTATATCAAACGAGAAACTGACATCGATAAACATTGAAAAATGTAATGTGTTGATTAAAATGTTCTGTCTGGAGAAAGGCCTTATGCAGGGTTTTCGGTATAAGAACGAGGTAACATCGGGGATCGATTCAGCAACTATTCGCAACAACCTTCATGTCATAATAATTTTGCTTCCGAGTCTGCGAAGCAGCGGAAGCCTTGTGTTCACTTTCGGGAGCCTAGAAATTTTTTGTCCAAATTCAAAATTTCCACTCGCATTTTGCGTGTCACAGCCTACTGAACAAATTTGGTTCCGTGGCTGTCGGTCTGTCCGCATTTCCACAGCCATAACTTCCTCAATTTTGGATGAATTTAGCCCATATTTTGAGGGACTATGCGGATAAGGCCTCTTGAGTCATGTGCTTGGAACGATTGTTCGTCATAAGAAAAGAAACGCCTGCATTCTTAAATAAATCTGTTTCCTCGAACACAACTGAACTTGAAGAGAAGTACCATAATGCAGAATTCTTGAGGCAGTTAGCGTTTATTACAGATCTGACTAATCATCTTAACTGTTTGAACTTGTGTCTTCGAAGAAGAAATCAGACGGTTTCAAGATTGGAATAATAAACGGATTCAAGAAGTTCTTAAAACATTCTTTTGAACAGAACAACCTAACACACTTCCCTAGCTGCCTGCAACTTGCGGATGAATTTAAAGATGAGGAAAATAAGGATTTTTCAGTTTACAGTTCACAGATCCAACAAATAATTGATGAATTCAACCGTAGATTCGAAGATATTGAAAATCTGAAAAGCAGTGTACTGCTTTACAATAATCCTCGTGGAGCATCCGTTGAAGATCAACCTGCAGAATCACAATTTGAGTTATTTGACCTTCAAGCTGACATGTTACTAAGCACCGGACAGGAAAGGGGACCTGTATTTTTCAAATTGCTACCTATCAAATGAGAAATACCCAAACCTTATAGATTTTGGATCGAAAATGCCGTCAATGTTCGGGAGCTCATATATGTGTGAAAGCGCCTTTTCCTCTATAAAACCATAAAGAACCACAACTGATGCAACCTTACAGATTCTTTCTTGCGTCATCTCATGAGACTCTCTACAACTAAACTGCCTGTGGACATTTCGTCACTGGTGGACGAAGCCGATCGACCGCAGTCCTCTCATTAGATAAGATTGTTCTGTATTCATGTAATGGTTGTCTTAGTTCATGATGAAGTCTTTAGAGCTTAGGAGTATCTAGTTCATTCACCCATAAAACTGAGGATGTTGAGCAATAAAAAATAGTACCCTTAGTTTCAATCATTGCTACACCTCACATTTCTAATAGTTAGGTACTTGAAAAATACTAAATGGCCCGCAACCTCATCAAAGATTTTGGTGTTGGCCGTTGAGGCCTTACGATTCGGATACCCCTGTTATATCCTATTATAAAAATCTTCACGTGTCTACCCATTTAAATGTCATTTTCAATTATGGTGCTGCCTGGTCTCTAGCCCCCGTTTGAATTTTATCGTCTTCGTACGTTAGTGGTATCTCTGTAAAAAGTTTGGTAATTTTAATGATATCATTAAAAAATCTGCGAAATTCCCTAAGCTCCCAACAGTCCCTAGTCATGATTTTTTATTATCAACTATTCCATTTGCCCTTCTTTTCAATTACCTAATTTCAAACTACCTTCAAAATCTTGACTTGTATCTTGATAGAATTGTTCTCTGAATGCTCTTTCAAATCTGTAATAATCTTATTAGAACTGAACATTCGTTTTGAAGATCATAAGTAATTTTCACTTATAAGACTGTTCCATAACGTTTTATGATTCTTTCAGCTTATTTTTGCCCGTACGATTTCATGGATTTACGCTTCTTCGAGTTAGGAAAGTCGGTCTTAAAACTTCCAATAATGACTTCGTGCGAGTATGTTAGTTTCCGAGATTACTTCTCTTTTTTATGTGGTGTTATGCAATTCTTACGAATGTTCCTAGTGTCATGCGTGTTCTTTCGGCGCATGCCCTTCCATAAAGATTCGCGCTGAAAAAAAAAAATTGTTTCTGAAATATATAGGACCTTTCTACAACAATAAGCTCTTGGATTTGAAGTTGTCAGGAGGGACTCGAGCTCTCGTTCGTTCCTTCGAATTTTCGGAAGAACTCAATAGCGGAGGCGCTTCCTCACGATGATTCTGACGTAACATCAAATTATCAGTGATACGGCTATAATTACTAGACAACGTTGGTGGCCTCTGGTTTCCTTCCAAGGTTTCTTCTATATCCGTGAGCTGAGGTGCCGCTCAATTACACGTTGTTGGTGGGAAATCAGCTTTGATCCACTTCACCGGGGCTGTACCTGTATATTGTGCTACATAACAAGTATCTACACCTAATCACTGTTGCCATTTGTAATTATAGTTATCTGCCAGTAATAAGGAAACTACCATTACGAGTATGCTTTGTCTCGGACCATGACTTACTGCTGGATTCTAGATATGACTCTTGTACAAGAATTTTGAATTGTATTTATTCTTATACGTACAAAATTTCTAACATTTTACTTACGACGAATTGTTCCCTCAATAATAGTACCTTATTGTTCCAAGAACCTCAATATCACTTTTAGGGAAACCTATATAGTTGGAATATTAAAGATTAGAATCTCCCGAAATTAGATAGATGTATATTCTTTTGATGTAGATAAAATTCACATCAAGGAATACAAAACCCCGGTCCCGAGTGTCAGAAAGAAAACCATGCAGTGTCTTTAGGTCATGCTCTGAAGCAAGGTCAAGCAATGGATTTGATTAAGCAGCCGAATCAATAAGTGATTTAATACGTATCCGTTGTAGACTATTTCAAGACTGAATCAGTGAAAAACCTGTTGGTATATCTCTGTGTGTAGCTTATTTTATCACCCCCCCCCCCCCCACACATTATGATTACATGATTATTTTTTATTCGAACCCACTGTTATTCTGGTTGTGCAACGATAAGTTTACCATCACCCCTCCGTCCGAATCTTGGACTGTCAAACCACAGTTTTATGTGAGAAAACCCTGAAGGATCAGATCATATAATCATCAAAGTTCGACCCTTTTTCGGTGTCTTGAAACCGGGAGGGATTTGCCCAATGCCCATTTAAATCCATCAATGAGCAACTCAAAAGTTTCCTGCAACTCGTTTGCTCTTCCCGAACAGAAACTAAACTTCCTTTGTGTGCCACCCGAAAGAACAAAGGATGGAAGAGGGTCCTGTCGAACCAACTAGAGCGAAGTATTGCAGCCTGAGCAGGCCCCGCATGACTTTCTTTGTCGTGATACCTGTTGCGTTAGCGTCAGTCGCCTATGACGTAACGCTTTGCCGCTCTTAACTAAGACCTTACTCTGCAGGAGTCCGCATCCTTAAGGTCAATCTGTTTGTCTGTTTTGTTTATCTTCGAGTCCTTGAAACAGCTTCTTTTTTCGCTCTCCTTTGAGACTCTTCCTCGAATTTTAAACTTTATACAAATTGCTTCTTCTCGGTTTGGGCCGAAGTTGAGTAATAAATAACATAAGACCTGCTTCGTTTTCCCCGTGCGAGTATGTTTACTTGTTTTCCGTGTTTCAATCTAACTAGCCCTGTTTGAGAATCGAATGTGTATAATATACCACAGAGAGGTGCAACATTTGAATTTCCTCATTGCAGTTTGTCCCATCTTAGACTTGATCTTCCTGAACTTTTATCCATCTTATAATGAGACCTGAATAAAACATTTTGTTATACTTCCCATGTTATGAAGTAATATATTAATAACAATATTGTTATTGTTGAGTTGTCTCTCGACTTGGAAAAACCAAATTTGTATTTTCTTAATTTTAAATTTGTGTTGTATACTCTCATATCTGAAGCTACTTGCAATATAACTTCAAGAACCTGGGATCAAAACATTTCTAGGATTCATTCAGTTTGCTGATACTCTAACAAAATTATAGCTTTCAAACTGAAGGTAAGAACTTATCACATTGTGGAAAGAAGAATTCATGTACACAATGGGTGATAAAGTGAACTATTCAGGTACTATATGATAAAGACCCCTCACTTCCTTCTCTGTACTAGTATTTGCAATTATACTAGTCGTTGCAAACATGCAAGCTCCCACTAGTTCCTATTCGATCCTGATAAAATTCGCAGGGAACCGTCAAGACCCAGATCTGGGTGGTCTTTAAAAATTCCCTTGAAATTAGAACCGTCGGAAAACATATAGGCAAGTAATGCTTTTACTACAGGCCCTATTTCTGGTTCGTATTAGTGAAAATCCTCGAGTAACTGGCTCCAGCACAATTTATTGGATTTTTTCAATGATAAGGAAGAATGCAACACCTACAATTGAAAATAAAAATGAATTAATGGATTTTTAAATCTGTTTCCTATTACAAAATCAAATGAAAATAGTAAAGATATAACGATTTATAACTATTCACGCCATTCATCCCCCCCATTTCATAATGAAAATTCAATGCGCTGAAATATGTTTAAGTACTAAACCAAAATCTCATTCGAACAAAGAAAATTACATGAATCGATCAACAATTTTAGCTTGAGCAGCGACTGAAAGGATTGGCTGTTAACCCCTGCTGTCAGCAAAAGCACAGTTTTAATCGTTGAAGTTTTGTTGAAGAACTACAATACTATTTGGACTGAACATCGAGAATGACGAATCCGATTGAGAATTATTGCCTAAAAAACTCCTTTTTGAAGAATTGCCGCCTCCAATTCCTTTCTTACATCATGAAATTAAAGATTTTCGAGGTTTGTTTCACACGTAGAGTAGAATCTGGAAGGAATAACAAAAATGGAATGAGTATTGACAAAATTTGTAATACACCCATAAGCATACTCAGGCACTTAAAATACACCTATCTTTTTTTCACGGATCCGGTCTAAAATGTTTTCGTATTAAGTTGTTATTGTTCTCATATAGATTGGAGGCGTCGTCAATTCTTCATATATATCGATTCACCACACCCATCGTTTCTTCACATTTTGTATCTATCGTTTTTTCACACCCCAAATCCTATTCAATCCTACTACTGATGAACCGGAGATTTGCAAAAGAACGGGTTTAAGGACTAACATTGTACGTCAAGATTCGAATTGGGCGTTAAAAACAAATGTTTTTTCCACATTTATCACAATTCTCAATTTTTAATTTTTATACAGGTACTCATACTTAAGTATAACTCAAAATTCGTTCAAGAAACGAGTCATACTTCATTTGTCCCACTGTCTGTGCGAATTCATTTCTCGTCATCTTCCCGTTAAAGAAATCCTGGTATAGGTTGTGAACGGTCGATTGTACGCTCCGCTGTCTTCTGTTGACCGAAGAAGAGGGCTTCGATGGAGTTGAGCTCGATTTTTTCAGGCGGATTTCCACTTGTATATCCTTCAAAATCTCCAGGACTGGGCATTGTAAGTGCGTAGAACGATTCGGGGCCGTTTGTCGTCTGGTTGAGCCTTTCACACGAAGCCCACATAAGCGCCAAATTGATCTTCAACTAAGGAAAATCAGAATTTCCTCTCTGAAACGATGAAATAGTGTTGGAATTATCTATGATAATTAACACTTATTTCTACCCCAAAAACCTAATTTACTATTTCAATAATTTAAACTTGAAAATAGAAATTAATGGTAAATTGGGTATTTTTAATGAATAACAAATCGGATTGGAGTTTATATAGATTTATTCAATCTGATATAGGTCCGATATGAAATCAAGAGACAATTAGGGTTTTAGTTAGGAAACCGCAAATATAGGAAAAGGGACTTACCAGTTATGAGACGGCTAGGGATCAACTGTAGTAAAGTAGGTTTTTGGGGTAGAAATAAGTGTTAATTATCATAGATAATTCCAACATTATTTCAACGAATAACCTAACGTTACATGTTTAGTTATTTGTTTCCAAATTTTCTACAAACTGAGCGGTAATAATTTTGTTTTCTGATCTCCTTAATATTTTTTCAGCTCGGACACACAATATCATGGTATTGATAGTTACACAGGTAGTTGTATCAGAATTGGATGATTAAGGTTTTGCTGCGACTCATTTCATTCGAATCCATGTTTGGGCTTGACAATTCAGGAAAGCTGACAGTTAGTGTTTGCAATTATTCGGTTGCGATTGATAATTTTCATTTTGAAGGGTAAAAATTATTTCATCGTCCAAAACAATCAAAGGTATGGAACATCTAGTAAAATTTGAGGTAGCTATGTGTTATTTATTTCTAATAAGACATCGTATTTCTACTCTGTTATGAGGTAGTGAAGACTTGAATCAATAATCAATTGAAGCCTTAAAACGTCGACGGCTAATGTGCCGAGAAACACAAAAAAGAGGTTTAAAAACATCATTATATCACCATATTATTTCTGTGACTGTTATGAGAAATTTGGTGTCTTTCAAAGACCTCTGGTATAGACCATTCGTCGCACATTCTCTCCGGACTATGTTCTCTGTTCGGGCTGTGAAACACAATGAAATCTTTCTGGGGGGATTGTGGCTCGAGTCGTGAAGGTGGCTCAAGGTCGGGAAAAACAAGAATGTCAGTAGGTCGACCTAATGAAGGCAGCACCCACTTTTGCTGGAAAGACCCCCCTAGCTCCTCTACGGAAGATTGGTCCACTTGAATTGTAGGTGGTATCAATTCAGTCGGAAGTAATTGGTGTTCCAGATTCCGCTAGAATGAAACAAATTGGGAATCGTTTAGTTTCGAATTCCTCCCTCGTTTAGCAGCTTGTCACATCGATTTCTATTTTAAATTCGGTTCTGCGTATATTCAACTGTTTCACAATTCCAAGCCTCATTTATTTAAAGACTTGAACATGAACACGTAGTAGAAACTAGAACAAACCATTCTACCCTAGCACATCTACTATTATTCAAGAACACCTTTAAATTATTCCCGTATCTCTACTTTCCATTTAGAAAGAAAAAAAGCTGAAATTGGTCGTCAAAATAAATTTTCCCAGACTTAAATTAATCATTATCTTAATATCTTTCGAAATGGAAGTGGGGTTTTCCGTTTATTTGGCTAAATTTCATTTAAATGATATCAGATCAAATAAGATATGATCGAATGAAACCTCCCTAAGCATTGAATCCCCTACCGCTCCCGCTTTTTGGTATTTAAAGAAATTAAGATCATTAACACGACTGTGAATCGCTTAGCTACGCTGGAGGAGGCTGAATTCCACTTCACTTGGGTTATCCCTTACACAATCTATTGATTTTGTTTAAACTAAATGCGCTTACGTGAGCACTGCTTATAGAACACTACCTTACAAACCTTCGTGTAATAATTCGCAGCGGTTTTCATATCACGTATGTATTTATGTTTCCAATTAATAAGAGCCCAATTTTAATTAAGGGTATTATCAGGTTATCAAGGAATAATTAATTAAAAAATGAGCTGTTGATGAGCTGTGAGAATGCAGGTAGAAGTATGCGCTTTCTATCATTTTATGAAACGTCACCTCTCGAACGGTACCTACCTACCTACATGGGCGGGAAAAACGCTTGATAATCGCCGAGGCGTAATATTTGTCGCATCGTGGACGATACATTTATGAAACGGGTCTATTCGCCATCATTTCGTTCTTTATTATTATAGAAAATATTTTTAGGTCAAAAACGTACGGCGGAGGCTGGTACGTGCCTATTGTGAGTGCTCGCCGTTCCACTTCCCACATTTTAGCGTTACGCAAGCCGTAAAAAGTCTGCAATTCAACGGTTACGAACCGCCAATTCCCGCCGTGGTACAATGCGTTTGGTGTGGCAGAGCTCCAAATGGGAGTAAATCAATTACTGGTATTTAGTTGAGTAGACAATGTTCGAACAATTCTTCATCAGATAAGAAGAAAAGGGAAGACGTTTGATTGGAACGTACGTAGCTGGTAACTTCTAATGTATAGTGAGGTGAACATAATCGCGTAAAAGATCTTTTCCTAATATTGCAGATAAATTGTAAATTTCAACGGTGATCTACAGAGAAGTCAGCTTGATTTTCATTTTCCCGTGAGAATGAAATGGTCTCGCCAAAATCAAAATTTCCAGTTCAAATTTCTTGTTTTAGAGTATTCTGAACAGTTTTAGTTTCATGTCTGTCTGTTTTTGTTTTACTTTTTATGTAAGATTTTGAGAACATTTTCCGGGAAGGTGCAAGCTAAGTTGATTACGGGACTTCACCAAATTCATCACTGATAAATTGAAAGTTCTCTCTCGGTATATAAATGTAATACCCATTATCCGTTATTTTAACAAATTCTGTACGTCAGATAATCGGTTTGTTGGGCAATCACGATTTGATTATCACATGTCCTCATCACTGTCGTTACTTGTAGCTCTTCTTCGTGCCTTATATCAAATCCTTTTAAAATGTTCACCCCATTTTCTACAAAGTTTTCTTGATCTGAAAGGTTCTTTGGCAATAACGAAATCTTTATTGCATATTATGGAATCTAGTGATTACGGCACCTATTCAACACTAGGGGCGGAAATCCTGTTTTCCTCAACCTCCAAAATTTCTCCCGCCTGCTGGTGACAGTTTGTGTTGATACGTCAATTCTTTATTGCCAATCCTGAAATACTGAATAGATATTTCCTAACTAGAATTCACTTGCCATTCATGAATAACTGTTCATCAAGTACCTCAGTTTCTTTGTTGAGCACCAAACACGTGTGTTTGCTCATGCAACCGACGATCGTGTAAACCTATAAAAGTTGAACTGCTTTGGTTCCATTTTGTTATCTTCCTCATCCACGTCAACTTTTATCGTAGAACGTAATACTGATAACGGAACCGTGATGCGGTTTTATAGCCTCTTCTAATATTTCTTGGTATTCTTGTGACCTAGTAATGGTTTATTATTCAGAAAATCTAAACAAACCGTTATATTAAAAAACAAAACCCCCACCTTTACAGTTACATTCTCGTTTCACCTGTAGATAATGTTCCACTCATTTCATAAAACGATTGCAATCCCTGAGCACGTGTGCGTAAATTTAAGTCCGATGATAAATATTTATCAAAAAAATTATTCCTAAAATTCAAGTAGTAAGAGTTTGAAATAACTTGAAACCAAATTTTGATATTGAATTATTCAAAATAATAAAACAGATCGTCAATTACCGTTTTGTACATAATATCTATATGTCCACATTAACTATTTTTCTAATAATGATGAGGTTGTACTTGAATGTCTATTATAGGTTTAAAAATTATTTTTGAAGTTGAATACCTTTTACATACCAGTAGGCCCAAACATGAACCATTTCAATATTATATATTTATTGAAGTTACATAAATACCAACAAATTTTATTTTGTTTGAGGTTCCAAAACCCAAACAGTCATCTTGCGGATATCAGGCATTGTTGATTTATCTTCCCTAACAAGAATTGTACCCAGAATAGTTATCACCTTTATTCTTAAATTAAGTTTCACTGTTATACTATGGGTAACCTAATATTGTACGTTTAGCTGCTGTAAAAAATATCATGCGACCACAATAGCGTTTTTTAATTCTTTTATTATAGCATACCCAGTGAGACACTCATTTTAATAATGAAATACTCATTCTTATGAGTATTCAACATCTTCTAGTCGCTAATCAACTTCTCTCTAGAGGATGAATTAGACAAACATTCATCTATCTATGAAAAAAGTTCAACCTATAGTGATTGCATCAAATTACTGTAATTACTGGAATGAATACTGTATTTATTGGGAAGGGCTCCCCAATATAGGTGGGATTTTTTGGTTGCCGAGAAGAAAAGATTTTTTAAGTTGTTAACGTGTCTTGAATCTTTTTTGATCTTGAGCTTTTTGTATAAATTCACAATATTGTAAACAATTAGCTTAAATCACTTTTATTATTAATTTCTGTGTTAAAGGCAATTAAAATACTTAAAAACGAGGAGTCCCCCCCCCCCCCCACCCCCCACAGAACGTCTTGAACCTGAGAAAATTACTGAAATTTCAACTCATCTCTCTTCTTACAACTTTGTCTGCTTTTTTGTTTCTAATATTACCCGAGTTTAGTGGACTTCTCGTTGTAGATGATGGGAAATATTCCCTTATTACGGCATTTGATATTGATACTGTTGAATAATAATTCAATTATATCAACATGAGAACAGTAAAGATTCCACAGTTTTATTATCATAATTGTTAATTAAAAAATCCACGATGTGCATGTAAGTTATTATAATATCATTAATTGGAAAACCCTAGTCATCTCCCTTATTCCTACAAGAACGTCTTCGGAGCTGCCCTTGGCCCATTTATCATACAGGTGAATTGCGTAATCGAAGTGGAAATTACATTCTGTGGATCCGATTCGGTAGGCGGACCGGTTGCGAGCAGTTAGCGTCTTATCTTCTGCGGTGAAGCAGTCATCCGATCTTTTTTCCAAATTATCTTTTGGCCAACTTCCAAGCCGGGGAGCCTTTTTCTTCGCTTGGGGGAAAATGCCAAGGACTGCGGCTGATTCGCTTTCACTTTCCGACAAAGCCCTATTAATTCTGCCCATTAATCCGCAGATTTGCGGAGAGGTGGGGTGACCGCCCATTCCCTTCTTCTGTTACTTCCCGATAAATACGGTAAAAATAAACAGTTGAAGTTATGGGGTTGCTGGAATTCCGCCGAAAAGTATTGTAACCTCGCTGCTCATATTTGCAAAGGGACATTGCAACTCAACTGAGGGCTGGAGATATTGATAAATACGTAATAAACTGTGTGTAAAATGAAATTGACTCTAAATGCAATGAATGTGCAATGATGAATGGCGACTGTTGTTTGTTATAGGGAAACAACTTATCACGGTCTCTAGAAGCTTCAAAGCTAAAAACATAAAGTGAAATAGATCAGGGTACGCCTCCATTGCAACTCAATATAACGTTCATATTTTTGAAACAATCTGACACTGGAAATAGAACACAAATGAACGCCAATGGACATGGACAACGAATGATTCATTATAAGACAATAAATTTTACTCATAAAATAGTTATATTGCTAATATCAAGTATTACACAAAGAACAGGAGGAGTATTGAAGAGGACAAATACTCTGCTCCAAATTATTATGCGGCTGAAGGAGGTGATAATTATCGCAATCGACACGTTCAGGAACTTTATTAATTCCAATCAATTAGTTAATTCGTGTTAAAAATGATGTTTCTTCCTCGTTGAAAGGAACCTACGAATCTGGCCAAAACAAAATATCGGTGACAAAAACCCACGGTTTTCGGTTTCAACTCCCCTTCCACTTTTTTCTTAGGTTGAAATCCGGCACCATTCTTGAAGAGTGAGGTTTGCTTTAAAACTGAAGCCTAACAAACATTATATTATAATAAACAAAACATTGTTTTACGCCTTCATGCCCTCTTGGCCCATTGAATTAAAAATTCATTTACCAATGCAGTGGACATTCAGACTGCTGTTCACGCATCAAAAAATGAATAAACAGACCGAGGGATTGAAAATTGATACCCGGACTGACTCTTTGACCTTTTGCTCCACAAAACTCTCCCCAAAGACGGAGGGAACGCACCATTTAAATTAAAAGGAAAATTAATGCAAACCATGAGGAACCCATAGGTTTTACTGGCTTGGGATCAGGGGATTTAAGGAAGAAGGAAATGGAATGAAAATAAGTGCCCCTTTAGAAGTGCCATAGAGGCTCTAACTAAGAAGAAGGGTCGCCGTTCAACGAACCACTTCTACCGAGATGCCCTGCTCGAATTACTCCATGGGACTTTTCCCGCACCACACCTCCCGTCATGACTCTGTAACGCTGTTGTTACTTCAAGGTTCACATGCACAAAACTAGTCGTTACTTCTCTTGGATATAGTTTCAGAAAGCCCTGAAAGGGTGGATGAATAAAGGTGTATACACTGCTACTCGACGAAGAGGAAGAAGGGAGACCCCGAGTGGAAAGGAAAAAGTGGTTGCATGACATTTTTTTGCTTAGGGAAGAAGATGGGGTATTCGCGAAGCTCTACCCACAACTTGATGATGAACCGAAGTTCGTGCAACATTTTCGAATGTCCCATTGCGATTTCATGCATTTGCTCTCCCTCATCAAAAACGACATTGCGAAGAGGGACACCCATTTCAGAAGAGCAGTAGCGGAAAAGCTTGCTGTATGCTTAAGGTATGAAAAAAAATTCAGGCGCTCGTTCAAATTGTGTAATGTATGAAAATTAGTTGGAAGAAAACATCAAATAGTATAATAGTACTTCGAATTAGTATAGTAATTTCGCAGTTCTGATTCATTAGTTTTCTGGGGGTTGAGAGCAGTGCTTACTGTCTAGATCAGGAAAAGAGTGTGCCGACCAGTGAGGTTGTTGTTGGTTGAAATTAATCTCCTCCAGTTCGCTGATTACGCGGAAAACTCTCTGTTTAGCCAACATTTTATTTTGCATGTTAAATTTCTTCACTGTCGCCTTCATCGTTTCAAAAAACAGATCGATGTCATCTTTTTCTTGTGGCTCTTTCTGTTTTTCTTCATCTTCCAAAAGCTGTGTCATCAAAACACCACTAACCGTTTCGCCAGCTTGATGTCCTGTATACGCTTTCCGCAATCGGGTCGATGTAGAGAAGTGTTGTACGGGTGGGGTGGGGGTTGGGGTAGAGTCTTCGGAATGTTGGTCTTCCTCTGTACCAATACTTTCTTCCTCCGGTGAAACAACATCGTTTTCTGTTGTCACGGAAGTATATCTTGTCTTCTCTTTCATAAAGGGAGTTAGAAACGACATATTTTCGTAATATTTCCATTTTGAGGGAGATCTCGATCCTTGTCCAGTTTTTGCGGAGCGAATATATTTTCGGAACTGATTTCGTAAGGACTCCCACCTGATCTTGCATCTGCTAGAGTCTAGAAAACAAGAAAAAAACGAGGCAAAGGATTACACAACGGTTTATTATTCTCTGCGTAGTTATATTAAATCCTTAAAATAATCCCGGATTCTCCCAGGAGTCATTTGAATGCGACTAATAATATTCGTGCACGTAACAAAACCAATAATGAAAAATAATATGTTGGTCCCGGATAGGAGTCATTTGAATGCGACTGATAATATTCGAGCACGTAACAAAACAATAATGAACCCTTCAAATAATATGTTGGTCATAATTTGGTTCGTTCTGGTCAGTGATCGCACAATTTTTTTTAAAGCAGCAAGTTCCTGGAGTTCTGGAACCAGTTTTAATCGGTTCTGTGTCCATAAGGACATGGCAATTTACACCACACACGCTTCTGACAAAAATACCCTCGAAGAACGTCTAAATTTTTACGTCATCAAAACTCCTAATGGGATAGGGTAGTCAAATCAAACCACCAAAATCGATTTCGCAATTGGCCATCTGGAATCGATGTACTAATTAATCGAGGCCAAAAAATCGATCTGTCGAAAGAAATGCAATGTCCGTCCGCCGTGTCACGCATAACTGCCTCAAAAATGGTGCAAATGATATTGAACTTTTTCACCAAAATTTCGATTCATTTGTACTATCAATACTCCTCAGGAGCCGACTTGGTGCCCGCAAGGTTTTCAGCTCGATCGGACAAAAGCTGTGGTTGTTTCAACTTACTTTTTTCGTCAAAATCGGTAATCAAGTAAATTTCTCAAAAGTACCATAAAATTGAGAGTAAAACATGAAATTGTGTGAAGGTGTAGTTCGAATATCATTAAAATAGTGATATAATTGCTGCCTGCGCATGCGCAAATATGATATATATTTGAAACACCTCTAACTTCCCTAAAAATCGCCCAAATGATTCGAAATTTTTATGAGTGTTTAAGATTCTTATTTTACAAAATATTAATGAATTTCAGAGAAATCAAAAGTCCGATTCTTCCTGCGCAATCCGTTCCAAATTTCCCATAACTACCGTAAAATTAGGAGTAGGAACCAAAATGCTCGGAAATTCGCCCGATTGATTTGAAATTTAGCAAAATACTCCTCTGGAGAAAGAAAAGGAGGCTATTGGGCTAACATGTTTCCGGGATCAACTGGAGTAGGAACCGAGTATACAGAGTGAAAGAACAGATAAGTATTAGTTAGCCAAGAATGTTTGAAAAATGACCTACAAAGAGACGTGATCTACAGTTGCGCGGCAATAAGTTGTTTTTTAATCAACTAGATATTTTCTTTTCTTGCATATTCTCCGCAACTGGCGATTTTTTCGTTACGCCCTCGTACAATTACCGACTTGGACACTCAACTGTGCACTCCATCGTCCACGAAGTATGTGAGAGCACAGTTCAAAAGTGCTTGAGAATTTTCATACCAACGCCTTCCACCGAAGACTGGACGAGAATCGCACAGGATTTTGAGACAAAATGGAATTTTCCTAATTGCATCGACGGGAAACATGGTGAAATATTCGCTCCTCATAACAGTGGCTCCAACTATTTCAATCATAAGAAGACATTCTCAGTCGTATTGCTCGCTGTAGTTTAGCCAATTATAAGTTCATAGCTGTAAATGTAGCGTCTTATGGTAAGAAGATCGATGGAGGAATTTTTTCTAGTTCCAGATTGGGTAGAGCGTTAGAAGAAGGGACACTACACATTCCGAGTGGCAAGAATTACTACACCGCTCGTAATCTTAGTTGATCAAGCTTTTCCACTCAAAACGTACATGCTCAGACCATATCTCGCCAACCAAGTGCAGGAAGATCCAAGAAAAAGGATTTTTAATTATCGCCATTGTCAAGCGAGAAGAACGGTGGACAATGCTTTCCGTTTACTGGCCCAAAGATTCACATTATATTATCGAAAGATAAACCCACAGCCTGACTACGTAGAAAATATCATCTTGGCGACTTGGATACTGCACAACTACATTCTAGGTCGAACGAACTCTCATTACTTGCAAAATTCAACTTCTGGAGAAGAGGGAGAATGCGTGCTGGAACGTTTACCAGGATTTGGGGCAAACGCACGGATGTCCGCATTTGTCAACTGGGAAAAATTCACGGCCTACTTCAATTCTGAGGAGGGCTCTGTGCCATGGCAAAATAGTCTGTAAAAAAAAGTACCTACCTAACTTTATGATTCATTGCCATTCAAGTTATTATTATGCAGTTGACAATAGGGAAGATACTTCATCAAGAGTTCTGTGCCTAAGCTAAGTATTAAGAAAAAAGGACCTACGTGAAGGTCCTACCAAATGTGAAGTTAGTGTAATGTTTTTATGTAACATGCAACATTACCTATTACGCAGACCCCAAAAACATAAAAGGTAAAAGTCGAGAATAGGTGACCCCTTCCTTATCAGACCGTCGTCATATTGAAAAACCCCATGTCTCCTATCAATATAGGAAACCCATTAGGGGGCAAAGGCAGAAATGTGTTCTGTCTAGTTTGTTTGTCTAGATCTCAAAAACAAAAAAATATCCCACATCAATCCTTCTAGTAAAGGATAGATCGGTTGGACAAATAGATCAGAATGTGTAAACACTTGTGTCTCTGAGTATTAAAAATACTTCTGTCGATATAACGGTCGTGAAAATCATTCCATAATACATGGCAGTAGTATCGATGTATTATAATATACTTATATCGATGAAAGTACACATCGATACATGTTCAAATGAGCCTGATAAGAGGTAGGGGGTCACCTATTCTCTACTTCAGCCACATAAAATTACACTGTTAGAAGAAGAAATGGCGACCGTTATTTTTTGTAAACTTGACCTTCAATTGACCTTGACCCTGAGTTGGCATGGTCAAACCGACTCCGGATTCGGCAACTCCAAAAATCTTATGTACACATATCCTGGTCGGTAGCTTTTAACCTTTTTTTGTGGGGCTGTGTTATTAATAACCAAAAATGTTAATATGTATTATTCTACACCTACTTACTACTTTTATTATGGAATGCCTACCCACTAAACAAATAGGTAGGTATACTACCAATGTAACAGGATAAAGAATATATTACAACCTTCCTTACCTTGTTTGAGTTTTTGCCCTATTTGCTGCCATGCCCTTGATTTCCTCTTCACGTCTGAATAGAACTGATGAAACGAATCGTAAAGAAATCGCTGTTCTCGAACGCACTCGATCAGCTTTTGGTCATCCATTGGAAATTACAACTAGAAAAGAACGAAGTGCAACGAAATCAGCAAATCAGAAACGAAAATCAGAACAGAAGTGTTGAGAAAGAGGTAACAACTTACCAAAAAGCGGTGGATTCACGCTCGCGGTAACGGGAACGTCAAGACTGCTTCTATGGAAACCATACGGGTCGGTACAGTCAAGATCAAATCACGGGCGCGGTACAGTCAAGATCAAATCTTCGCCCAGTCACTTCCCCTCAGTTCGCCCGGCTAGCGATCGAAACCTGACTTGACCTTGACTGCCCCGAATCACATACAGTCAAATAAGGTCTGGAAGGAAGGAATTGGAACTAATGCTTGTAGTTTTATTTTCTTAACCAGGGGTACCCACAGACTGCGTCATTGAAATTCTTGGGGAGGGGTTCCAAAAAATTGTTTAAAAGTAAGGGTAAGCATAAAAGGTAAAGTTGATTGAAACAGTGTTTAACGTGACAACATTCAAAAATATATTACATCACTAGATAGAACGTAATCAATTTAAAAATGGTTTTGTTTTTCCATCTGAAATGACAATCGCAATGCTCAAATATTGTCCGTTTTGTTCATTGCCGACTGGGTTTCAATTTTTTCAATACCTATTCGAATGTTCTTTTAGTTTTAGATAAAATAAGATTGCGGAAAAGTTCTATCCTTGTGTGCTCATACTTATTACAATTAAGGAAAATATGTTCTAAGTCTTCTTCTTCTGGGCAGTGGTTACAATTGGGTGTTTGTCTTCTTTGGATTTTAAAAAGATATTTGTTTGTAAGTGCATGGCCGTTTCTTAATCTTGTTATGGTTTTATAAAAACATTTGGACCTACCATTAACCATTGTAAACCATGGCAATCCACTTATTGAAGGGAATTGAGCTCTAAAAACCAGTCCCGATGGATATGCCTCAAACATATTTTGCCACTCCCTTATCATAGACAATTTAAATTCTCTTTTCAGATTGGTATGTGAAAAACTGAAAGGTAGGACACTAAACTGATCCAATTGAGAACCCCTTTTGGCTAGGCGGTCTACGAGTTCGTTGGGGCCAATTCCTACGTGGGCTTCAATCCATACTAAATGGGTGGTATTATTTGTTGAGCGGAGATCGTGTATCAACCGGAGTATGTCGGCTTCTAGTGGAGATAAGCATGTAAGGGGGCTGACATTTTAAATTTCTACACATTTTGCAGCGGGTAGATTGCAATCTTTAGCATAGTTGAGTGCCAACACAATGGCACTGCACTCCGCTGTGTAACTTGATGCATGATTCCACAATCGAAAATAGTGTGAAACCCCTAGCGACCAATCGTAAAATGCACAACCTGCTTTATTACCAGCTACTGATCCATCGGTGAATATGTATATTGCATTGGGCCATTTATTGAATAGTTGGTGGGGGGTGGTTACATTGGGAGACATTGTAGAAGTTTTTGTGTTGAGAAGGAAGGTCACCGATATTTTTTGGATAAGGGCCTCGTAGTCCAAGAGATACTGCCATGGTTTGGATGATTTAGATAGCCAACGGATGTTATGAGAGTGGTTTATAAAGCTATTGCACAGTAAGGGCATTTTTCGGAATTTCCAATATCTTATAGTCAAATTGCTAATAGCTAGCTCCCTTATCTTTTCAAACCCCATTCCCTCTCTAGTTGCAACGGAAACTAGAATCCTACTGGACAACATGTTTCGTCGAGCTGCTAATTGAAGCTCTCTAGCATCTGCCAAAAGTGCATTGATAGGAGTAGAAGTTTAGGCTCCTAAGACCAACCTCACGCATTTATACTGGACGCGATCTAGCATTTGAAGTACTGTATCAGACGCTGCTCCGAAAAGGATGGAACCATAATACAAAATGCTCCCATTTTCTCCCCTCAGCAAAAATATTTCATGCACCAACTTTTCCCTTCTTCCTCTTCCTCGAGTAGCAGTGCGATTTTATACCAATTTTTTATCCTCTCGGACTTCAACTGCAGCGCACAATAGACTGGCCTGTTCTAACGTGATCTGACCTGGCTGTGTGAATGGGTGGCCCCTTGACTCGACCGTCACTGAACGTGATCTGACGTTCCCGTTACAGCGAGTGTGAATCTGCCTTCACTGTGAGGCCAATTTTCCTCATAGTTGAGCGTTGTCAAAGAACAGTGACCATCCTCCTAGTAGTACTCCTTGAGTAGCTAAGCCAAATATCGTGAGAAATTGAAAGGTTTTTCTTTCGACGTTTGATAGGCGTACACGTCACTATAATGACTGATTACTTACCACATAAACATCGCTTCTTCTGTAAAACTTGTGTCTATGGAAGCAGACGTTAAAAGCTGCGCTCTCCCAGTAATCTCCATTTTTTTACGTTTTCCGGTGTCAAATGATCTCCAGAAAATTGTCCCTTGTCGTGCACACTTGCTGATAAATGATTCAAGTGTGTGAGTTTTCTATTTTGCCAATGATGTTAGATTTTGTATTGTCCGGTTCTCAGTGCGCCCTACATGCTCGAACAGATTTGACTGTCACTTCTGCTCCCGCATCACGCAATTCCCATTCTTTCTCAACCTCCAATTGCTCTCCCCGTCCTCACCATTAGTTCCGCTCCCATTTACACGGACATTTCCTGTCTCTGAACGGCTGTTTGATCGTAGTGTAATTGATCGATTACTAGACCTATTTTTGGTTAGTTTCTCTCGAATAACCTCCTACGACTATTTTGGAGGAAATCGTCCAACTTTTACTGGAATATCTGACAACAGGTTTAGCATTGAACAAGCCAGCGTCATAATTCTTCTTCTGTTTAATCTAGTGAAGCTTGAGTTGACATTTCCGGAATCAATTAGACATTGGTGTACTAATATAGTTAATATGTTAACAAATGTCATTCTGGAAGAGTAAAGGAGGAAAGCAACAGCGATGCTCCTGTTTGACTTGGATGTTATATTAAAAATTCGAATTAAATTTGTGCTAACAAAACTACCTGTTACGCACAGTATAACCAAAATGGTTACACTGTAGATCAGTTTGCTGTAATCATAAGCTTTGTACGTAATTAAGAGGTTCTTCCTCTCTGGGCTCTAGATTTGATAAGCCAATCAGATCAGGAAGCCTTTGTATATGAAGTGTTACTAGCATTCTAATAGATGAGATTCAATTCTCGGGCATCTTCTACAATTTTTTGTCTGTGAAGATTGCGCCAGGATCCATTTTCTAAGCTGCCGTATCGTCCTGAATTCCCTTTGTTGACTAGGTGCACTGTTGTGATGTCCAAGATTATGTAAGGAACGCGTATTCTGATTGCCCCTGACTCCTACATGTGCATTAGACGCAGTTCTACTGGTAATAGACCCTGACTTTTCCATTTTCTTTCGAATGATCCTTTTCCCGAAGTTTTCCTGTGAAAGTTTCGGTCTACGCCCTGCAGAAGGGCCAAACGGCATATTATGTTTCATCTTATGTTAACTTTAATCCCAGGGTTGACCAAAAATCTACCAGTACATTTCACTCATAATTTGACGCAGTACAGGAGGCAGCGTCGTGCACGAATTTCGCTGGGAGATGGTTCAACACCGCTAATTCTGCTACATGATGGTTGGCATCCAGTGAAAAAGTTAATTTTGGTAATTATTTGTTATTAATGACGTTTCATTGAGCGATAAATTGGACATCATGGTTATGTTGTTTATAATTAAAGTACATACACTTATTTCAAATAATCGTACAAAATACTGTTAATTTTGTCTTGCTAACTGTTGTCAACATGTATTGGCACGTTGTGTGGTCTTCTCCTCGAACATTCGGCTCTCTAGACCCTTGTGGTGACTCACTCGCCAAACCAAGCCGTTACTGTTGCTAACCCAACATTGGCGGGAAAAGGTGGCTGAGACGGTCATGCCCAGCATTGAACTTGAGGGCAAGCTTCCTTTTAGGGCGTCCGATCGCCTTGAGCTTCAGAGGGGAGTTCATATCCGCAATCCTGTTGCGATCAAATCCAGTTTCTTCTAAGGATATTTACGATTATTGTCTCCCTCAGGATGGAAACCGATTATTTCGTCAAGTTTTTTTTTCTGACAATGGTCTTGTAAAATTATGGAGGTTCGGATACGCCAATCTATTTCACTGAGAAAATATATGGGTTTCTGCTGTATTATTATCGAACAGATATGGTGGATTGCTAAATGACTATAAGTATACCTAGCCAAATTTCTACGAATGTATGCAAATTATATTAGAAACTTAAGCGAAACTTTGGTGAAACAATCCTGGAGATGGTACCTTCAAACAAGCCATGGATCATCAATACCCACCTAGCTATTTTGCCAATTAAAAATTCTTTGAATTTGTAAGTCAATTCACTCGTGTCCATTTTCAATTGTAAAGTTGTGTGATTTTTCATAAGATAAAGAATATTTTAGTCGCTTAACTTGGCTTGTATTTTCAGGACGTGGAAAATGTATATATTTTATTTGTATAAAGTTTCAACAACTACCATACGACAAGCGGAAATGTCTATAGTTTACCTGAATAACTACTATTTTACTCAATAATAGTAATATTGTTACCAATTTTCGATCGAAAACGAATGTTCTACTCTCAAAATTTATAGATGAAAATGTTCTTCTTGTAAATCCGTATTGGGGTATTCTGCACGATTAATAGGTACTGAATATGTATAACACGCATGCACACACATGCAGCAAAACAGTGCATCTACATTTTTTGTGGATTTCACCTTTCTATTTTGATTTGTTATCAAATGATTTTTTTCACACAAATATGTTAACAATCCAAATAGGTATTTTATTCTCAAATATCGTCAGAAGACCATGAAAATAAACCCCAGTTTTGCAGCGTTTTGTTTATTATTGCTATCCATTCATTTAATATTGTGTCGAAGCGTTCCGTTGCCGCATGTGAGCTACAAATGTCGTTGTGGCTCACTGATCCTTCGGCCTTGAGCCTTAAGTACATTTTGTGCAATAAATCGTGCTTTATCTACGTGGGAGTATTGTAGATACGGCACAATGGGTAAAGTATCTTCCAAAAAAATCGATTTTGCTGCCTTCATACCACATATAGGTAAGCCTGAGCGAAGTTATTACAAATAGATTGATTGTTATTCAATTCTATTTATTCTCCAGTTTTCTAGGTTTCATATGGATTGTAGATAAAACGATTTTTCTTAGCAGAGCAGCGTATATTTATAGGTATGTGTGTGCGCGTGTTAGGATTAGTAATTTTCTTAAATTCGTTTTTTCCTATTCTCCCCTGAATCACTTACTTGAGTAAACCCTTCTTTTAATGGTGTTAGGCACGCGTGTATAATATAATTAATAGGTCCTAGATGTTGTGAAAATGGTGTGAAGCCTCTCGCTTGTTGTTTCCTAAATCGATGACGAGCGTTCACTAATTGGTTTCGTGATGTCACTTCTTGTTCCGCTTCACTCGGGATTTTATGTTCTCGTCCCGATTCGTAACAGGGGATAATTTTAGAAGCTTCCCTCTTGCGGAAAATTGACTTCTTCCAAGCTTTCCACTATCTGAAGGCTGCCGACGCCCCGTTTGAAACTACTTACAGTTGACTTTGTATTAATTGGACGGCATTAAGCAGAAAGGAACCATCCACAAATTGATAGTTTTGAGTAATCAAGCATCAAAGATTTTCCATTTTTGCAAGTCTGCTGATAACTCAACTGGTTTGTTTCTTTTTTCTCAGAATGGTGTTCATATTGTGAAAAAAAAAAAAATGCAATTGGTTTTAAGGCAGTTCATGCCCCTTATAACGTATGATTGACTATGGACATAGCGGATTTTGAGACTTCGAAACGAAAATTTTAACATTTAATGAGGGTTATTACAAACGAAGGGCGAAGGAGAGATACCTCCCTCATTTACGAAAAGTTCATTCCTAGATTATTGCACTTAAAAGTTTACCAATTTATAAACAATGAACTATTGCTCAAATCCGATTCAACAAATTTGTGTTATAATCTTTCACTCGTACCTAATAAATGAAAAGTTAAGAGATTTGTTTTTTTAGGACCACGAGAGCTATAACAATAGGAGCGATCGGGTGTGAGCCAAAATTGCTATTAAAAATACCATGAAGCTCACCTACTCAGATGTTTATAAAAAATTTATTCTGCTGTGAAAAGAAAGAAAATATAAGTAACGCTCTTTCCAAATGTACCCTCCGATTTGAATTTAATTGACAAATTAAGGAAACTATGGTCATTTTACTGAAAAAAAGTCGAAAATACGAAAAAATTTCAAAACTGAAATAACTTGGAGATGAATAATTTTGAAACTGAATACAAAACTTTCACTTCGTCCCGGTTGGTCACCTACTCAGTTGTTTATAAAAATATTGTTTTGCGCTGAAAAGAAAGAAAACTATCGCCCTTTCCAACGGTACCCTCCAATTTGAATTTAATCGGCAAATTGCTAGTTCCATTTTAGTGAAGAAAAGTTGAAAATACGAAAAAGAATTTCAAAACCGGAACAACTCGGAGAAGAATAATTTTTAATCTTAACTATATCTATAGATATTAGGAATGTAAACTTTTACCGTACACCCGTATGGGGGGTACTATTAGCTGCACATTATTTCCATAAAATCGGGATGAAAAGTGGTCCCCCGGGTCCGATGTCAAACCGAACTTTTGGTGGGAACTTGTTGAGAGGAACCGCCCCAGTTGACGCGGGAGTGGGGATTTTCTTCCTCCTAGGTTGGCCAACCTGATGAGCCAGTCGTTCGCCAACGCCGACTTCTACCGACGAGTCCCGAGAGCGCCGCCATCTTCCGTGTCCGCCGCGAGTTAACGAGCCGTTTGTTTACGTCGAAACGTATCCGCGAAGTTATTATTCGTGTTTTTCAAATCATCGTCACCATGAAAACCAGCTAATTTTCGTAGAAAATCAACAATACTGTAGCTTCATCGTAAGCTGCAGTTAGGGGAGGTAAATATCGCACGCTTTGCATTGCATTTCAATTAGGTATCTACCTACTTTGGTTTTAGAGCTGATAACGGATTTCTTGAACGTATTTTGCGAATATTTTGATGGTTTTTGGCTTCCCCTTTACAAATAGTAACATATTTTCAATATTATCTCGTATATTACGTGTCCCAGGAAGATAGGTAATGATTTTTAGTGTAGAAACGTGTATTTGGGGATCTCACGATATCAAATTACGGAATCCAAATTCACGTTTGGTGTTGAGTTTTTGAGCAGATTAGCATTCCAACTCGTTACGACAATACATAAGACCATCACACCGTGATTTCGTTTGTCGTTCAATACAACATTTCGTGGTTATTCTTCTTAGGGTGGGGTCACAGATACACCTATTTTGAGCATTCAAAAAAGTTGTTTACACTTCAGTTTAATGGGACATAATAAGTACAGCAAAAAATACATATATTTTCTTTATTCGTATCACCTAGATCTTGGAATCCACCTTGAAATGTTGAATATTGATCATCAGTCCAAAAATGTCTTATCGTAATGTAGGCCTTGCGTACCTTGTTGACTTGTTTGTAGAAAATACTTATCAAATGAATGTAGTAAATCATTTCTCTATAGAATCACGTTATCTGTTATCATTGCTTTAATTTTGTAATTTTTTGTTTCAGGTAGATTTATTATGTCTGAGTGGACTGAAAGCTTACTAAGTCTGGAGAAGCTGGATCGATCATCGCCAGAGCTTTGGCCTGAAGCTAGTGAGTCACCCATATCATATTTACATAAAAATAAGAATGAAGTAGAGAATAAGTGACCCCTCCCTCTTATCAGGCTCATTTGAACATGTATCGATATATAGGATAATATATCACAACCGTTATGGAATGATTTTCACAACCGTTATATCGATAAAAGTAGTTTTAATACGCAGAGACACAATATTTAACACATTCTGATCTAGTTGTCCAACTGAAGCGAGCATCTAGACCAACAAACTAGACAGAACACATTTCTGCCTTTGCCCCCTAATGGGTTTCCTATATCGATAGGAGACATCGGGTTTTTCAATATGGCGACGGTCTGATAAGGAAGGGGTCACCCATTCTCGACTTTCACCATGAATAATCCTCTTTGTGTTGTGCATGACTAACCAAAATATAGTTCTATTATATTTTAATTATAAGTAAAACCGTATTTTCGACAGTGTTTCGATCAAATTGATCGAGACAGAAGAGATTCATCCGATTAGGTACTTATGTTTCTAATTTCAGAAACAGTACAACAGAACGTCAACCTCCGAATAAGATAAAATGAATTACTTATGGATAGGCAAGATTTCCATCTAAAAATAGATTCAATGTGAAATTATGGTAATTTTGGTTGGTCACTTCTGCGTGTTGGTATTGTGGGCATCCTTGTTTTGAATCGACACCATTCCATAGCTTTTGGTAGCTGAATCCGTTACACATATTCAGCCATTCACACTAGGTATCTTGTAGTCTTCACTACTCATTGTTGTTTTCATCTTATTAGGGATAAATCCCTGTTATTGGGGTGTTTTATAGGGATCCTTTTTCTAGTATTCAGTCAAATAATATCGTGATTATTTACCATTTACTCGAATTTAAAGTGAGGATTGTTTGAAATCATGTAACTTGTCCGTCTCCTTATACATGTAATGATCTCAAGGGATGGAGGGTAGAACAGTCCTCATCTCGTGGCTCACCTACCATCTAGCGGCGATTCATTGTACTAAAGGTCTTAGTGTCCCGTCTATCCGCTACAAATTCTTGATCAGGTGTTCACATCTGTTTTATCTACATAAGCAGTTGTACATTATCCACAATAATGCAGATGACTTCATTACGTCCAACCACATTCGACCCATTTTATAGCTCTGTCGTCACCAGCGATTATATCCGAACAATATACAGTTCAATAATGTTGACGAGCATGTCAATTATTACTGTCCCTATAAAATTAAGTACAGATGGTAATCCTCGAGTCTTTGATATTTGAAATTTAAGATTATATAATCAATAATTTATGATAATGTGAATTCTTCACTGTATAACAAGTATATCAATTATCATCGGTAACTTTGATAGCATTAGATCCCTTAGTTTCCATCCTACTGCTTTTGAAAAAGTAGGTATCCAAATTTAACTTCTAGAAATATTGTACTTTATACTCAATATTGTTGAGGTGAATCCAAGCATTCAAATAGGATTATTTGTCCAAGTTTTTAAACATTTTTCCAAACCTTCATACAGTTGATAGAATATTGTTGTAACGATGTTGATGAATGTTGATAAGGTGTTTGCTGACAACGTCCACGACTCTATCAGCCAATCATTTTGTATTGTCAGCTGTGTTTTTTAACGAATTTGAGATGCGTCAATTTCATTCTACTCCCGTACTGTTTTTTTCTTTTTTGATCTCCTGGGGAAAGTATTGGTAGTTCAGCTTCGCTCATAGAAAAACATTTAATACATCGTAATTTTCCTCGGATTTCCACATATTTTTGTTATGTTATTATTTTCATTACGTCTCGCTTTTTCACAGTTCCGGGAGTAACGGAGTATGCGGCCCGCAACTCCTTGACTAACATTGCCAAAAATGTTGCTGATCAGATACGGGTTCTCGACGCTGAAGACACCAAATTATTGAAATGTGAGTGAATTTGTTGCAACAACATAAACCAAATATTCCTCCTTGAATGAATCATTTATGCTCTTTCGCCACGATGGGAGTGTGTTGCTAATTTTTTAACAAATACCCAAAAGCACATATAAATTCGTGGCTAACATAATATTTGAGAAATGCAGTTTAAAATGTCCTAATGTAATACTCTGGAATTTCTTTTAAACAAGAGTACCTACTTATATAGTCTCATCAATTGAAATTATAGGGATTGGGCCGTACTGTTTGCCCTGATTTAGTTAACAGTGTTAGAAAGCACTTGAAATTTGTTGATTGTAGAATATCATTTTTGAAATTTTGAATTTGAAACCTAATCAATCAAAGATTGAAATAGTAAAAATTTAATTTCATCAAATCAACATCAATCAATACGGTGATACTTCAAGTAATATTTCAACCTCTTAACTCGATGGACATAGCGTAAGTTACAGATGAAAGTATTAGCTTACACTTTATATTCCCAATCGGGGTTTTTAAGATAATCATAATGGCAATGACGTAGAAGTTCAGAATTAAAAATGAAAATATTATGAATTAAATCATCGTCTGACAAACAAAAATATGATTAATTTCGTGAATTTTAAACTGTAAACATGCAATCTATAATTTTTCGTCTTAAAAACTGTTTAATCTTGATTTGGCGACCTCGAAATTTCTTATTTCTCGATGATCTAAAATGTTTATTGAGTGGCTATCGTCGGAACAGAAAACTGTGAAACCAGTTTGATCGTTGAATCAATTCTTGGATTACTAACCTTATTTTTCTCATAAATTTATATTGAATACTTGTTTAAGTGTTTGCGATCTTTTAGAACAGGGGTCTCCAAACTATTTGCCCCAAGGGTCGTATCATAATGTGTAGGTGGTGGGGCGGGCCAACAGGAGGGTCTGGGGGGCTAGTCCCCCAGCTGAAGGGGGGTCGGTGGAAAATTTTGAAAATTAGAAACTTGAAAACCGTGTTTTTAAGCAGTCCTAGACGAGTTTGACAAATACAAAATTAGGCCTAATATAGATTTGTAGGTAAAAAAAATTAGTTTTTAGTGATTATATTTTTTTAATTTCCATAATTTTTTTCGTTGTTCAATAAAAAACATTAACAATTGAATGTTCTGTAATTGAAAATTTTTTGAAAGTCAGACAATTGAAAACAGGGTTTTTAAGTACTCCTAGACGAATTTGACAAATTCAAAATAGGCCCAATATTGGTTGGACGGAAGCCTGGCGTCTGACGGATTGGAGCACATTTAGCTTCCGCTGGGTCACATGGCTGACTGTTCTTTCTGTTCTGACGGTAGCATAATTTTTTCCATTGGCGTCCGCGGGCGGCGGGCCGGACCTAATCCTTCCGCGGGCCGTAGTTTGGAGACCCCTGTTTTAGAATAAAATGAGGTTGAACAATTGTTGGTAAAGTGAGAATAGATGTTTTTTGAAACTTGAGTTCAGTTTGTATGACTTCTGTAGATGAAATCAATCCTTAAAACAATTGAGAAAAGTTCTCTGCTGGTGTTTGGACTATTTTTCTGTACTAGTAGTTTTAGTTCAAAAGTCTTAATTAATCAATTTTCGTTAGTTGAGAATATGTTCCTCAGTTTTCACGATGATTTTTTGAATGTTCATTTATCGAATTTCATATTTTCATAGTCATTTTGATCCATAATGAGATTCGATTCCTTCACAATGATATTTCAATTGGGTCCTTTAGTTAAACATTACTCTTTAGTATCCCGTTGATGGTTTTTTTTTTGGGTTTTCGCAGACTACCGCACTCTGAACAAAGACAGCCTTCTCCAAGAACTTAGGAAGCTTCACGATCTCGCCTATAAATTGGGACTCGAGGAGTCCAAGGAAATGACGAGAGGGAGGTTCCTCAACATTCTTCCCTCCGGACGCCGGAAATAGTATTAAAACTAACCCTAGTGCAATATCACCAATCAACCAAAACAAATTTTAAAATGTACAAAGTTTAATTTAACAAATTTTACGATAAAATTCTAGAATTGTGTAATAATTATTTTACTATACATTATATAATTATATACGATAGATGTGATCTCCTAACTCATTCTTAAGTTGTTTCCCTATAATCACAGTCTACTTTACTAAAGAAGTTTGGTATCTAAGAATATAATGCTTGCTTAACAGACCTGTTGGATACATATTCATGACATTAGGTACCTGACAGTTTTCATTTTACGGTATTTTATTGCAATTTATGTTGCAGAGGTTAGTAGGTTGTTGTTTTCGAAGTCTCGTTACAAAAGTTCACAGTGGCGGCTCCTGCCTTGAACCCATGGGGAACACCGAGTCCGTAAGGGACAACCAGGAAGGGAACGTGAGACAAAAATGTGCTTTTCTCAGCCAAATTCAATTTTCAACTACCAATATGCATAGGAGATCAGTCTTGTCCGCTTTCTCGTCTTCAAATCGTGAAACAAACGACTCAATCCTACCTTTTAAAGAACTTCACAGTAGGTACATGAATACCTTAAAACAAAAAAATGAAAATTTTGAAATGATTGCCAAACTTTAGAAAACCGTGTTTTGCAACTCTTGCAATTCATATCTGCCCAGCAAGAATCATTGTGGGGGTGAAAGCCCAATTCCATCTTTAACCCAAGCTTCATTCCTACTATTGCAGGAAAGAAGACAGAGGAAGCAGAAAAGTTTATTACTTACTTTTTGTAGTAATGAGGGTTGAATTTGCGAACCGAGGAAAGAAGCTTCGCTCCTGTAAAATGAGCCCCTAACCCCCCCAATTCACGACTCCACCATCGTCTCACCCATCCAGAGGCTCGGTTTGGCGCGTGAATTTGAAGCTCCCCTGCTCTTCAGTGAGGATTCATATGGGAAAGTTGGAGAACAGTATGATAATATAAACTTTTAATATTATCATTATCAGGTATCTTTTTCATTTCGGCCATGGGGTGCAGAAGCGCCTGTGCTTCGATCAGCAGCCTTCCCTGCAAGTTCATTCGTGGATGTTGTTGCCCAGTTCTGTGCATAAATCTAGACATCTCCACTTATTATGATTTGTCTTGCTTCTCTTACATTTAATACTCATTATTTGGGTATTTAGATGTTTTCTACGGTTAGGACTTAATGTCTGACACTCATATCTTCCCAAGAACTTATCAAAGTATCATGTCCTTCAGTTTAAGAACAGTTCAAGTTCTTCCAGATTCGCTGCTTCGTTATGCTCTTTTAAATATCGTGTTAGAAGTTTGGGAGTAAAGTAACAGATTCAAATTATACAGTGGTATTTATCTACCAACCAAAATAACTTCCTATATGTTGGTGTAATTCAAGCTTCAGTTCCAAGTATTCATAATAATGTTGTCATTGAGTAGTCTACGCATCTCATTCAACATGAATTCCATTGTCTCTGTCAATGAATGAACCCTGAAACTTGAGACAATGCAACCGCTGTCTGACTACGCCAGGGGTTTCCTCTTTCCACTGGAACGTTTCCCTTACAACTGTTAGCAATCTTCGTTCCTATACAATATGTCTTAAATATATCTTATTCAAGTTTCAGGACCTTTAGTCTAGACTAGCTGCTTTGATAAGCTCTTGTAAATTTTGTCGTGTTAGAAGTTGTAGAGTTGAGAAACACTTTCTGTGGTAATACGTTGGTACCTAACAACCAACCAAAACTAAACTTTTGTAGAAGGCAGTACGTTATACCAACGTATAACACCTACATGTCAGTTTTCACCACAGTGTTTCCATCAAGTGGATTCCTTTAAAAAACCAAGGAGATTGCACTAACTTTACAGCTTGAAAACATTTATTTCTACTACTTCCAGATCACTAAAAGGTAATTCATTGATACACGTCTACAAAACCTTGCCCATGTAGAGTGCCCATCACCCTAAAAAAGATCCACCTCCTATAGAAAAGGGAGGTTCTTCTTTCTCCTCTAATTTCTTACCTGATTGTTGCAAGATCTTGTACTGTTGTATTCGCTAGACAGTTTATATTCCAACGCTTTCCATAATCGATGTTGAATGTAAAGGAACCTCGTTAGTAAACACCTCCAGCGAGGGCTTTTGAATAATGCTCTCCATCGTGACGTCACCAATAAGCTAAGGTAAGTGATTGATTGCGATTAAGTACGAGTACTTTATCTATAAAAAATAGTGCTGTACCTACTGCAGAGTCAGAAGACTTGGAGCACGTTTGAATTTTGGGTGGTCAAACTCCCGTTTTTTCGTCATGGCTTGGGGTCTCTCCCACTTCTATTATCAGTTTCGGCAGTCAACTGTTTCTATTTCCTCTTCTACTATGGCTTCTAAATCTTGTTCCTTTCACAAGAGTTTACTTATCTTCTCCCTATTTCCATGCTCTTCCTTTTTCACTGAGCTCAACCACTCCTCTCTTTGAAATACACATTGACGTTTCTTAATTTTCTGAAAACTGAAAACCTCAAACAACATTATCTGAACTTGGTTCATTTATTGTTTCAAATTAAGCACTTTTCCCAGGTAGATGTTGATTCAGTACAGCAATACTGAACATACTTGACTTCTGCAGCTTCCCAAGGATAGTAGTCGGTTCGCCTTAGATTTCTTTAAAATTCTTTATTTCATTAAGTAACTTATTAAATATATTATTTTGAAACTATGTATAAGTATTCAAAACTAAGGTATATCTCTATAGATTTGTTGGATATGATATTTTCAATTCACGAGTAAGCTAGGTCAAGTGGTTGGATCAAAATCTCTTGACGGTATCACAAATTTCAGGACTACAGATTGAATGGGAGCGAAATTAGCCACAAGGGCCTTCGGCTGATCAGGAACGCCTTCGTAAGATTTTAGACGTAGCACAGAAGCTATCATTAAAATTTCAGCTTTCTAGAATGATTAGATTCTTAGATTAGAGATTTTTATTGGAAAGCTTACAAAAAAAAAAAAGAAAACGTCTGTCAAGTGGGTGTGGCACTTAGCTTCCTCGTATCCATAATATTCCCTGAAAATTTCATCGAAATCGGTCAAGAACTCCCAGAGTTATGCTTGTGGCAAGGATTTCACGTTTGCGCATGCGCAGAGGCTACTATTGATCCGGGGGTCATGAAACTCATAGGGGACCATCTACAACCCCAACCCGCACAATCCCTGAAAATTTCATCAAAATCGGACTATAACTTCGTGTAGTTTCGCCCGTAACAAGGATTTGCTGACAGACACACACACAGACAGACAGACAGGAACCAAAATTGTTCAGAAAGGTCTGAAACGCAAAATGCGAGTGGAATTTTTGATTTTGGAGACCAAAAAATTTTCACATTCCGAAAGTGAAAATAATGCTTCAGCTACCTTGGTAGACTCGGAAGCAAAATCAATCCAGTTCATGGTTGAGTTTTAACACAGAAAACTTCTAGCTTGCTAACTTCCTCAAGTTTTTGGTTTCATGAACAACTACTCATTTGTTTTGCAGGTGTTTCAACGTTTTTCCAGACAGTAGCCACTGAAGTGTATATAACTTGAACTATTGACTTTTAAAGAGGGGGGATTTGAAACAAAAATAGGTGCCATTTGTTTGAAGATTTGAGCCTTCAAAGTTAGGACCCTGCAAAATAAGCTATAGACTAACCCGCACTACCGAACAGTGTTGAGGGTCAGAAAAGCTTGCGGCCCGTCGCGCATACGGCAGTTAGCAGTGTTGCGGACCGTGACACGATAATAGAACGTTGACAGCATATTTGTTATCCCTGAATAAAGTGAAACTAACTACAAGAAAAAGTGTGGACATGCACTCAAAAGCCTTTCCATGCCTAAGATGTAACTGTTGAATTTGTATTGAGTTGGTAAGTTGTTATTAAATACAGACTATTTCAAGTTCGAAGCGCTGCTAATTATTACACAGAGGTTTATTTTTTCTCTATTAGAAAAATCTTTTTCCTCCTATAATAAAGTACGGAAATCTCTGATCTATATTAGACCTACCTAAATTCGGCGCCTCTTGCCCAGTCTAACCACAGGGTAGTGTCCTGGTACCCTTTCTTCCCACATTCTATTGTCGTGATATTCCCTTACCTGGTGAACCTGCCTTCTCAGGTCATTTCGCTGATGACTTTTTCTATGCCAGGGGTTTCCAAACTACGGCCCGCGGAAGGATTTGGTCCGGCCCGCCGCCCGCGGAAAAAATGTATGGATGGAGAAAATTAGGCTACCGCCAGAACGTGATGGTTTCAAGGGAATCAAGAGTTTTACCAGACAAATGATAACATTTTTTTATTTAACCTATGTTTATTGCGAACAAACCTTTTCAAAAATGACACATGTCAAATCCAAATATCGAGCAATACTTTCTTCAGAAGAACACTTAAAAAATTTGCTTATGATTGATGATTGGAACAACAAACTTTGATCCTTAGTGGAAAGACATTGTAAGCAATAAACAATTGCACACATCACATTAGATGGTTTTTCCAAAAATACTTTTTTTGAGTATAATAGTTTTAAATAAATAAATATAAAATATATTTCTCTTAAATGCTTCGTTTTTATATTCCTGAAAATGAAATTGTTATTATTTCCTATGAAACGATGAAAAACTAATATTTAATCACTAAAAACCATGTTTTGGTTCCTATATTAGGCCTGATTTTGAATTTGTCAAATTCGTCTAGAATTTTTTAAAAACACTGTTTTCATTTGTCTAATTTACAAAATTGTCCGGGGGGAGGGAGGGGGGGGGCGGACCCCACTGTAGGCCCGCACCACCATCTCAACATTATGATACGGCCCTTGGGGCAAATAGTTTGGAGACCCCTGGTCTATGCCATTCTCAATCCTCTCTCCAATGTTGCAGCGCATGAATTGCAGACTTTCATTCAGAAACTTGGGTATTGGTGCAATTGATGGAGCTGCTAAATCTTATACTGTCACATTCACATACAAGAGGTTATACTCTGACGTTTCAATAATGTATGCGCAGAATAAATATCGCTGTCAACGAGTCTTGCAAGTACCTGGGCGTAATATTGGACAAGCATCCCACTTTTTGTGAGCACGTTACTGATCTTTAGGAGCGTCTCCACGTGAGAACTGCGCAACTGAAGTACTTCATGAACAATCCCTCCATGTCTATTGAGAACAAATGACTGATTTATAAGGTTTTCATTCGACCTTTACACTCCCAGTGTGTACGAAACATGCCCCATGTCTATCTTTCGCCAACTGGAACAGCACCAGAACCGAACTTTGCAACAAAAAGTCCTCCATACGCCTCCTCACGTTCGAAATGCTACAATTTATGACGAAATAGGCCTTCCCAACCCATTTAAAACGCTTCAGAAATCCATGAAAAAATATGAATCACTACAATAATGCTGCTAAAGAGGGATTAAACCTACCGATAAACAGGCGACTTCGTACTCCACGAGATATCTTGGACTTTTTGGACCTGTAACCGGCAGTGACAGTGAGATACATCCTGTCACTGAGTTAGGATCCACCCTTGTGCAAAAATGTAGCGAATTCAAATTAATGAACAGATAGTGTGTGCAATTATGAAGGTATATTACT